>OW203763.1:31411804-31552285 GCA_934045905.1 Leuctra nigra | reverse complement strand
GGTGGGGGCCATGTTTTTCATAAAACCAACATGATGGATAAACATGATTTTTTTAAAAAAGTGGTTAAACCCTTTGTATATAATAAGTATCAATTATTGGATAGATGATTTACACTAGTGCTACACATACTTCAATGATCATGGTGCGTGAAGTTGACCCCCCCCCCCCCCCCCCCCCCCCCCCCCCCCCACCCCCAGCACAAATTCTGGGACCATGCGCAAAAATTTGTGCCTAATTTGTGCTACAACCCTATAAATTTTTAGAATTTGTGCTCTGCTTGTTTCCGAGATATCAACCCTTAAAAGTGGGGGGGGGTCAACTTTACGCCCCCCCCCCCCCCCCCCCCCCTCAGCACAAATTCTGGGACCCGGCGCAAAAATTTGTGCTCAATTTGTGCTACAACCCTGCAAATTTTTAGAATTTGTGCTCTGCTAGTTGTCGAGATATCAACCCCTACAGGGGGTGTGGCTCCCTCCCCCATGTCTTCAAAAATTCTGGGACCCGGCGCAAAAATTTGTGCCTAATTTGTGCTGCAACCTTGCCAAATTTTAAAATTTGTGCTCTGCTAGTTTCCGAGATTTCAACCATTAAAGATGGGAGGGGGGGGGGGGGGGGGGGGTCAACACGTTCCCCCCCCCCCCAAGTCAGCACAAATTCTGGGACCCGGCGCAAAAATTGGGTTACAGTACCCAGCTGTCTCTAACTGTCTCCAACTGTCCGCAACAATATCCAACTGTCTCCAGCTGTCCGCAACTGTCCTCAACTGTCACCATCTATGTCCAACTGTCCCCAACTGTCAACAACTGTCTCCAACTGTCTCCGCTACTATCTTGAACTGTCTCCAACTGTCTCCAACTGGTGGTGACAGTTGGTGGTGACTTTTGGTGGTGACAGTTGGGGACTGTTAGTGACAGTTAAGGACAGTCGGGGGCAGTTGGAGACAGTTAGAGACATTTGGGAGAGTTGGGGAAAGTTGGAGACAGATGGGGACAGTTGGGGACAGTTCGACCAGTTGGAGACAGTTGGGGAGGCATTTAGACACAGTTGGATTCAGTTGAAGACAGTTGCGGACAGTTGGAGACAGTTGGCTTCTGTTGGAGACAGTTGTAGACAGTAGGGGAAAGTTGAAGACATCTGGAGACAGTTGGGTACAGTTGGGGACAGATTGGGACAGTTCGAGTTAGTTGCGGAGACAGTTGTTGACAGTTGGGGACAGTTGGAGACAGTTGGAGACAGTTGGAGACAGTTGAAGACAGTTTGGGACTGTTGAGAAGAGTTAAGGACAGTTGCGGACAGTTGGATACAGTTTTAACCAGTTGGAGACAGTTAGAGACAGTTGAAGACAGTTGAGGACACAGATGGGGACAGTTGAGGACAGTTGCGGACAGTTGGAGACAGTTGGGGACAGTTGTAGACAGTAGGGGAAAGTTGGAGACATCTAGAAACAGTTGGGGACAGTTGGAGACAGTTGAGGACACAGATGGGGACAGTTGAGGACAGTTGCGGACTGTTGGAGACAGTTGGATACAGTTGCGGACAGTTGAAGACAGTTGGAGATAGTTGGGTACTGTTACCCAATTTTTGCGCCGGGTCCCATAATTTGTGCTGACATGGGGGGGGTGGGAGCGTATTGACTCCACCCCCCCCCCCCCCCCATCATCTTTGGGGTTGAAATCTCGGAAATTAGCAGAGCACAAATTCTAAAATTTGGCAAGGTTGCAGCACAAATTAGGCTCAAATTTTTGCGCCGGGTCCCAGCATTTTTGAAGACATGGGGGGGGGGGAACCACCCCCCCTTTAGGGGTTGATATCTCGACAACTAGCAGAGCACAAATTCTAAACATTTGCAGGGTTGTAGCACAAATTGGGCACAAATTTTTGCGCCGGGTCCCAGAATTTTTGCTGGGGTGGGGGGGGGGGGAGCGTGAAGTGAACCCCCCCCCCCCCCCCCACTTTCAAGGGTTGATATCTCGGAAACTAGCAGAGCACAAATACTAAAAATTTACAGGATTGTAGCACAAATTGGGCACAAATTTTTGCGCATGGTCCCAGAATTTGTGCTGGGGCGGGGGGGGGGGGGGGGGGGGTCAACTTCACGCACCTCAATGATCATCAGTTGAAAACTATATGGAAATAATATGAATATGACTCAATCGATGTGATGTGGCCAATAAGTCTTATACTGTGAGCAACGCGTTGCCAGTGAAATAAGGGGACTTGGTTATTGATATCAATGGAAACACAACGTGCAATTGATCTCGTATATTTCTAATGAAGTCAATAACCCAGTCTTCTCCAAACGTAGAGACTGATCAACATGTCGAGCTGCATCCACGCGCATCGCAGACATTGGTCTTTATTGTCATGCCGTCGTATGTGGTTTTAAGACGGCTGGGTAGTGAGTTTGACCTTGAAGAGTTTTTTAATCGATTTTTATCAATATCTTTTTCCAGTGTAATTGTTAACAAAATAGGGCTATGGACGTGAATTCAGAACAGTTCAATGAAAATAATTCCATAGCTTGTAATTGTTTATTAGATATACTTTGTACTACAGGTGTTTAGAACCCGAAAATTTAGTAATTTACGGGTTCTAAACACCTGTTGGACACAATAAAACTAATAGCTTATTCCAAACTATGAAATTATTTTCATTGGACTGTTCTGAATTCGTTCATAGCCCTATTTAGGTAACAATTACACTGGAAAAAGATATTGATAAAAATCGATTAAAAAACTCGTCAAGGCAACGCTCACTACCAAGCCCTCTTAAATCGACTGACCATGACAATCTGGAAGGGTCATATTCTACAAATAGTTTCTATCTTCGCTGAAGTCGCATGTTTTACTGTTACGAATAAGATTCGCCCATTGTTTCATGAATAATTTGTATTTTATCTCTAATGATTTGTTTCAATAAGTTGTGTGACTGATTCATGTTAATAAATCTGTAAACTTGCCTCCCGAATACAGATAGAAGCTTCCGTGTTTAAGTTATGATTTTGAAGAGAGCGATTCAGTATAATTTAAATGATTTGGTCAGAGATTACAGCATTGTTTAAACACGATCAATGTTCATTTATTGTCCGTAAACAATAATTTTCGTCATAACCTTTAATTCAATTGTTATTTCCGTGTGAACGACTCTGTGTATGTGCGCCTTCACAGAGGTATGTATGATGTGGCAGTGTAGTGTGAGTCGACTTTTACTGAACATGGCGGGGTGGTGCCATCTTTAATATTAAAACAATCGGCATGATAACTGAACATAGATATTGTGTACCCATTTTTCAAATCCTTAATTATTGTGTAAAGAATTTGCATGCGTAATACTTATACTAAAAGTAGCATAATCAGGAAATCAGTATTTATTACGTCTTCTGAGCAACACTCTTCCTGTTAGGATGCTGGGTGATTGGACCAACTTGTGGAGATGCTTCCCCGCGCATTTGCAGACATTGTTGTTTGTTAGTCACACTGTCTTTCGTAGATTATGTATTATAGATTATTATAGATTATAGATGTTTAACGGCGCGTCAACGACGAGGTTATATTGCGCGCATTAATTTTTGAAATTTAACTTTATTGATAATAAGTGGTGGTCATGGGGAAGGGTCGACCTAATGGGCCCGTTCGTGATATTCCAGCACTGGTGGGAAGGCCAGGCCGAAATGGGCACGGACCGTGGGGCGTGAGGGTTTGTGCTGGGGGGACCCGATTTCAGGGGATCACCATCTCGTGGGGGAAGGCCTGCCCGAGGGGACAGCAAATTCAAGGGAGGCCATGGGTAGGTCGACCCTGGCTGCTCTTTATCTCTGACCTGTCCGGCATGGGTAGCCCTAGCACATGACCATATGCTCGTCGGCATAGCTGCTTGACCTTAACAAACCCCTCCTATGGTGCAACCGGTGGGGGTCGGTCTTTCGTGAATTTAAATCAAAAGACAGTCTTGGCTATCAATTGTCTTTGCCTAATGATAAACAATCGTTCTACCATCGGCCAGTGGAATTATGTGAAGATGCAGGGTGCCTTCCAGATAGATAAGTTACATTTCAGAGACCTCACATCAGCAAGAATGAAATGTTAGCTTTTTCTCTTCTTTCATTCTAGCATATTTCATCAAGATGGCACAGATCAATGATTTTTCATAAGATCTGTCAAAATTAATGAAATTGCAAAAATTATCTAGTTATATACATTTTTCTCTATTTTTAAGTTTTATCGAATTTTTCTCTATTTGCCCATCTTCTAGTCTAAAAAAATGTTCAAAATAAAGGAAGTGAGAATTAAGCACAGTCTCATTATCAATAAATGTTTCACGATTCGTTTATAAATTTATCCTGAATTATTTATATTTATTTCTTAGCAAATAATTGACGCTTTCTTTCAGGCATTGTGTTTCTCAGATATAAGCACTTTTCAGTGACACTTCATTGAAGACATGCTGTTAGATTCTTCTCTGGTGCATTTGGGTACTGCATTGTTATGAAATTGTAGTAATCAAGTGCATCAGTGATGAAGCCAACAGAACTACTTCTAATCTGCACAACTGGACATTGAGGATGACGATGAAGGAAAGTGGTCATGGTGCCGTATAGTGAGTATATCAACACTATTAATCTACCAGAGGTAACCTGCGATTTAAAATCGCGCACCCCGACTGGGAATTGAATTCAGATCCTTCGGGTTTCCGGCCCTATGCCTTAACCTATGCCTATGCTGATTGAGAATGCGCCCCGGTAGCTTAATGGTTAAAGCATAGGGCCGGAAACCCGAAGGATCTAGGTTCGATTCCCAGTCATGGTGCGAGTTTTCATTTTGCAGGATACCTCTTAAACACCATCCCTAAGTGAGAGATTCACTAAATTTCCATCATGATCAAACTATTAATCTATTCTGCTTGCTTCATTTACCTCCCTTATTTCTGCATACCTTATTGTATGCATAGGCCAATATTGATGTAAATAAAATACATCCAATCTAATACAAAACATCAACATTTCTTTACACTTTGCTTCCTTCAATTTGCACCAAACATTCATGTGCACTCTTCCCATCCGAACATGTGCTTGTTTTGTTTTCCACGTCACTTCTGTGTACAAAACGTCCAGCGAGCGTGAAGCCAGTTCAGCAAATGCTGTGTAAATTTCAACAATGAGTTTAGCTTGTAATCCTGAGTGTTTTGACGCGTGTGGGCCCGTTCCGTGGGATTCCAGCACTGGTGGGAAGGCCAGGCCGGAATGGGCACGGACCAGGGGGCGTGAGAGTTTATGCCGGCGGGACCCGATTTCAGGGGGATCACCATCTCGAGCGGGAAGGACGGCCCGAGGGGACCGCAAATTCAAGGGAGGACATTGGTAGGTCGACCCTGGCTGCTCTTTGTCTGGGTCTCACCACTGACCTGTCCGGCATGGGTAGCGCTTACACATAGCATATTCTTGACGGCATAGCTGCAGTTGATCATTGCCCAACCCAAACCCCACCATCCACGCTGAGGTGTCAGCCGGTGGGGTCTGTCTTTCGTTATTTTAAATCGAACGACAGTCTTGGCCATCAATAGTCTTTTCCTGATGGTCAACAATCGTTCCACCATCGGCCAGTGGTATGATGTGAAGATGCAGGGTGCCTTCTAGATATATAAGTTACAATTCAGAGACCTCACATCAGCAATAATAAAATGTTTGTCTTGCATTTTTCATCAAGATGGCACAGATCAATGGTGGAAATTAATGCAATTGCTAAAATAATCTAGTTATATACATTTCTATTCATTTTTAAATTTTAAAGAATTGTTTTTCTATTTGCCCATCTTCTAGTCTGAAGAATTGTTCAAAACAATCGTCTAAGGAAGTGAGAAGTAAGCACACTCTCATTATCAATTAATGTTTCACGATTCGATTCGTTTATAAATATATCTTGAACTGAATTTTCAGGTGAGTGTTTTATTTTTATTAATTTCTTAGCAAATAATTAACGTCTCTTTTCAGGCATTGTGTTTCTTTGATGTAAGCACTCTTCATTGACACTTTATTGGAGACATGCTGTTAGACTCTTCTCTGGTGTATTTGGGCACTGCATTGTTATGAAATTGTAGTATTCAAGTGCATCAGTGATGAAGCCAACATATCTATTTCTGATCTGCACAACTGGACAATAAGGACGACGACGAAGGAAAGTGGTCGTGGTGCCGTGTAGTGAGTATATCAACACTATTAAGCTTTCAGAGGTAACCTGCGGTCTAAAATCGCGCACCCCGACTGGGAATTGAACCCATATGCTTTAGGTTTCCGGTTCTAACCTTTACCTATTCCTATGCTGATTAAGAATGCGCCCCTGTAGCTTAATGGTTAATGCATAGTGCCGAAACCCGAAGAATCTGGGTTCGATTCCCAGTCATGGTGCGCGTTTTTATTTCGCAGGTTACCTCTGAAACACCATCCCTTAGTGAGATATTCACTAAATTTCCATCATTATCAAACTATTAATCTATTCTGTTTGCTTCTTTTATCTCCCTTATTTCTACATGCCTTATTGTAAGAATCGGCCTATATTGAAATAAATAAAATGAATCCAATCTATACCAAAACATCTTCATTTATTTACACACTGTTTCCTGCAATTTGCACCATACATTCATTTCATGTGCACTCTTCACGAGTGTTGTGTTCTTGTCAACATCACGTGGATTTGATTTCGTGGTGTTTACAAAAGCATACCACACAGTCATCTGAAAACGTTGAGACTGACCAAAACGTCGAGCTACTTCCCTGCACATGCGCAGACATTGGGTTTGATTGCCATGCTGTTATTCGATGATAAAAAGTAACAATACGGAACAGGTTGGGTGAGTGGTTAACGCTCTGAACTTGTATTCCGGAGGCCCGGGTTCGATTACCGTGGCCGTCCTTCCTGACTGGGTTTTCTTCGTTGTGTTCCCTCAGTCGAGAGGCAAATGCTGGGAAGGTCCCCTCTAATAGACCACGACCGCCTCCTTCCCACCTTCCATCCTTCCTACTCTTCACCATCTCCCAATCACCATCATCATAATCATTCATCCGTCGCTATTAGCCTCGCTGCAGAACAGTGCGACGTTAAGCCCCAGACAAAAAAAACAAGTAACATTGGCAATGATTCACATTCTATGAAAGGATTAAGCTTACGTCAGCAGAGTGAGAGGCAGCAAAGCACTAGAAATAGAGTGTATGTAGAGCTGGCACATCTGAATCAACGGAATTTAAATGATTGAACTCCATTTAACATTTTCATTCAACATTGGAGATATCAATTGTGGAAGTTTCGTGTTTGAATCTCGGTTGACGTCGAGTTACTTCGAGACATGCTCATTACATCTAATGAGATAGAAACTGGCTGGCGTGCAGATGCTATCAGTCCATCTTATGTATGTAAAGTCATTGGTGGACTGGTAGCATCTGCACGACTTTCAATTGTACTTCGAGAGGCATCAGCTGACGAAGAGTTGTCCTGCGAAGACTCCTTAATTTGCTTGATTTTGGGGTGTGTTGAACATCATTAAATTATGTATTAATATCTATATAACATTCGTAGACAAAGTCCCGTTACAATCATATATTTATCTAATTTACAGGGATCGCAAATACCATTTTTTGTGGTTATTAGAAATAATAAATAATTATAATATGTTACCCTTCGTCGCTTTTCATTTAAATAGCAAACTGACTTTTATAAATCCACGAGATAAAGCCGCTGTTAAAGAAACAAAAATCAAATCATCAACAGCTCTCATAATTACTAAGAAGAGTGTGGGGCAGAGTGGCACACTATCAAAGAATGTGAAGATCTTAATCTTGTTAGTATGTATTTTTTAACAATTTTATAGAGAAACGTCTTGACGAATGATGTTAAATTATTCCATTCTAATTAACATCAACCATGCATGATTTCAATACGTGCACCTCTATGAATTCGATTAAATGTTCGTCTTCAAAGGAGTGCAAGAGGAGGCAGTGTAGTGTGAGTCGACTGTCACTAAACATGGCGGGGTGGGGCCATGTGTCAAGCCATCTGCATGATTTACTTCGAGACATGCACATTACACCTAATGAAGACAGAAATTGGCTGGCGTGTAGATGCTATCAGTCCATCTTATGTATATAAAGTCATTGGTGGGCTTGTAGCATCTGCACGACTTCCATTGTACTTCGAGAGGCATCAGCTGACGAAGAGTTGTCCTGTGTAAAGTAAAACCCTTGCAATTGCATTCAAAAGATTGTTGATTACATCATTGCAACACAGATTGATAGGCGTAAGCTTTCAACAATTTTCGTCGCCACTGCGAAGTCTCCTTAACTTGTTTAATTTTAATGTTAGTTAAACAACATTAATTATGTATTATTATGTGTCTAACATTCGTAGACAAAGTCTTGTTTGAATCTAGTTGTTGGATTCTCCTGACGAGGGGGGAGTGGGGGGAGGCGTCGTGCCGGTTGAACCCGATTTCAGGGGGATTTCTATCACGAGGAGTGAGGCAGGCCCGAGAAGCCCACGAATTTTTGAGGGCATGGGGCTAGTTCGACCCTTAACTGCACTTAGTTAGGACCAAATTTCGCAATGTGAAGTGGCCCCTAAGCCCCACCACCGCGTCAACGTAGCAGTGCATTAGTGAGGAGTGGTAATAATTCAAGTGGTAATATCGTGGCACTATTTACTACAATGAATGTAATGTAAGATATGCCATTGAATTGAAGTGAAAAGAGATTTGTTCTGGTGTTTCTACTATCTGGAGGCTGCGACAATTTGATTTACTCAAAGATTTACTTCAGTAGAGTGTAAGGAAGCTGAGAGCCCTTGTTGATGATGTGGCAATCTTTACAGTGTCAATGTTCATACTAATTGTAATTTCAATGACTAATGCAAATACAGGAAAGTTATTTTGTACTTACGTCTTGTGATCGAGTATATCGAGCGTCTTGGAGAGACTACTCTAATGAAGATGGACTTTGAGCGGCGTGCTATTTTCTCAGCCTCAGCTACGTTAATATAGTATCGTAGCTGGTACTGAGGGAATGGCATGACGTCCAACTATACTGCGAGAGTCATCGGCTGATGAGGAAATATTCCATTGTAAGGTAAGATCATTGTAATTTATATCATGGTGTATACAATTATGCTTGTTGATTGCAATAATGAAAGGAAGATGCGGTCTGAGAATAACTGATCCAATTCAGCTGAATCGTCGCCAACAACAAGGGCCTACTGGGACCGCAATACATCCGAAAGAACAAGGATCCATCACCGCAGAAACCACAGATGTAAGGAAGATGCGTTGTTTTAATTCTGCAACAGTTTCCGTTGCCTTTCTTTTTATGTCTTTCTGAGTTTTGTTCATTTTTCTTTCTTCGTGTTTCTTTTGATCGAATGTGCCAAATGTAATATGGAGTAAAGGACATATATATGCCCTTAATGTAACAACTGGTGGTTATTTCATTCCTCAAATTGACTACATATGTACGTCAGAGGTAGAAGGGCGGACGTTCATTACAATTTTTCTTGAGTTTAATAAACAGTTATTTCTGGATTCATCCAATCATATTTGTAATGGTGACATTAGTCATTGTGTACTTCAATATAACTGTATTTGTTGTTGTCAGTCAAATGTCAATTGATAGATTTTAATTAGGAACATCAAACCAACAATTGGAAACGTCAAATCGAGGTAATGGACTTCCACCCTTCTACCTCTAAAGTACAGATAATATGACTCAGATTGACGTGTGAGGAGAAACTGTGTCGCTGTATCTAGTTCCAAAGATGAGAGTGTGAGTGAGTCGAGGTTGTGAATTTGGAAAAAGATATGACGGCATGAGGGGGGGGGGGGGGGGTGTAACCGTTTAAAATCTAAAGCACAGAATCTAATTCTTTAAGCTAATATCTGCGATTGAAAAATATTATTTTAAATTAAAACATATTTTTTAACTCGTAAAGATTCAATGTGATTCCACTTAGAACTGATTTGCAACATAAATATCAATGAATGTCACTAATAATGTTTTTGTTTCAGATCGATTGGATTTACTCTGAGTAACACAAAACTTCTAGAACTCTTCCTTCGTTGGGAAGACAGCCGTGGAGTGATGTTCAGTGATTGTGAATTTTCATGTTTTTGCGAGTTTTCCTAAATCATATATTGATATTTGTAAAATACAGTTTTTGGTGCGGGTTTTTCAAGTGTTTCGATATTACACGCTGTGAAGAATCAGTGAATAGCGAATAGGCGATGTGTTATTTAATGACAAATAAAACAACCAAGTGAATATAAGATTCCTGCGAGTAGACGTGTGTATGAAACAATCACCACTGCGTCCTGACATCCAGACATCCAGACAACTCTGGTGAGTTCAGATTCATATTAGTTAACATTGTTTTCACTGCCATTACTTTTCCAGTGATAACGCATTTGGTATTGTTGTGGCTACAGCACAGACAAATGTGGCATTTTAGTTTTTTCATTTAGACTTGAATCTCTATTCAGATTGTGCTGTCGAGAGATTAATGTTAACCTTATTAATGACATAATCAAATGTTTAACTATATTTGTTCGAATGTAACAACCGCCGCGTTGGAAGCACTGTGTAACCAACAATTTCATAATCATGCCAAATGACTATCTAAGCCGTATTACCTTTATTAATACTATTCCACAAAAATCAACTTTTAAATCGTTAAAATATACAGTGCGGTATGAGTTCTAATTGTATTTATTTTAAACGACGTTTCGAGTGAACTGTGTCACCTCTCATCAGGCTCGGAAATTACACTTTCATGAAGATCTCATGAAGAGATCTTCATGAAGATCTATCCTCATGAAGATAGACATTGGCTGGAGTGTAGAAGCCAATAGTCAGGATCACGTTGATAAATTCGTTTCCTGAACTATTGACTTCTACATTTCTTCCAACTATACTACGAGAACCTTCAGCTGATGAAGAAACAGTAAATTAAGGTAAAATCCTTTGAATGTAATGTAATTGATATGTTCTGAAGGGGGTTGATTTTGATTACATTATATAAACGAAATGTCAATTCTCCAACTATTGTTTCTGCAAGAAGAGGCAGTGTTGTTGGGCAGAGGGTGGAGTCTGCTGGAGGCATGCTCTGCGTTTCCGCAAAAGATTGAAGAGATGAAGATGGAAATTGGCTTCTGTGTGACTTCAGCATATAGGCTTACGTGAATAACTTCGTAAGTCTTTAAATTGAAGTCATATGACTTCTATAATAACTACGAGACGACGCAGATGATCAAGAACGTCAAGACTCAACATGAAACTTCCATCACCAAGAAGTCAAGTGGTCGCACTAAGTCTATTATTTATAGTAGAGTGTAGGGCAAGGTGGCGCATTTCAGCAGAATAGGCTGATCTTAATCTTGTTAATTGAATGTATGCAATTCCCAATAATTAGGAAGTAGAACGGACAACTAACAGAGTTTTGATTAATTAACACCAACAACCTGTAATATTGTTTGACGTGCACCTCAATGCACTCGAACTAAAATTCGTCTTCACAAAGGTGTGCAAGAGGAGACAGTGTAGTGTGAGTCGACTGTTACTGAACATGGCGGGGTAGGCCATGTTTATTATAAAACCAACATGATGGTCGAACATCAAAATTTGTGAAAAATTTTATAAACACTTTCTAGATAATAAGTCTTTAATATTGGATAATGGAATTACACGAGTGTTAAACTTAATAAATGACTTACAGTCGAAAAATACATGGTAAAATAAGTGAATAAGACACAGTCTTCTGAATAAGTCGAGACTGTCAACAACACGACCTGATTCCCTGCATATGCGCAGACATTGGTATATGATTGCCATTCAGTTATTCGTATTTTAAAATCGACTTTCAATGATATCCTATTGTCTTATGGATGATGATCAATAACCTGTCAAAAATCTCCCTGTGTCAACTGTTGCCGTCTTGGGAACTACGATTTTCTTATTTTAGGAACGGATCACGTTTCCTTCAGTAGAGTGTGAGGCAGCACAGCACACGAAGTAGAGCGTATGGCAAGCCGAAACTTTTGTAAAAACAGAATTTCATAATAATCTCCAAATTATACCATACATGATATCAGTATTTATAATACGTTTTGTAAGTATTAATTATTGTGTAAAGGAACTGCATGAGTGGTGCCAAACGTCATATGCTGTGAACAACACGCGTCTATGATATGAGTAGACAGTGTGTTATGGACTTGTAGAAACCACGTAGATTTCATTTCGTAGTTACTACAAGTACATAACACACAGACTCCTATATTCTACGAGACTTATCAACGCTTCGAGCTGCACTTCGGCGCATGTGCAGACACTGTCTTTGCTTGTTATGCATCTTTCGTATGTTTAATTGGACTAACCAATGCAAATGATTAATTTCTGTCTGTTGATCACGTATAATATGTCAACAATCCGTTCCTAGCATTTGTAATATTTAGTATATTGGCTTACATATTTGAAATTCAATTGCATCTTGACTGTTGTATTATTGTAAAATGTTATTTGTACCGTTCTGCTATTAAGACTGATTGATTAATAACTGAGATCTTATTAAATGACAATAACTAATAGTTGTGTGATTTATGTTCCAGGTTGATTGGTCTCGCCACTTAAAGTAACCTAAACTTCAAGACTGCTGCTTTCATAAAGAAGTCGTGGTGATGTGTCAAAGAAGATCTTCCTCGTACAAGTATAGAATATATCTTAAATAAAATAACAGTTAATGAGCGGGTTTTTTTTCAAGTGTTCCGATATTGTGAAGAGTGATATAAAAACAGACAATACGTCGTCTCCTGTGTAGAACAAGCTTCCTGTCAAATCTTGAGACTGTTTTTGTAGAACTTGTATGTACCACGTGGTTTTGATTTCGTAGTACATGCAATGTTCTACTAGACAGTCTTCTGAATAATCGCGATCAGCGAACTGGATCAGCTTCCTCCCACATGCGCAGCTATTGGTTATTGACTGCTGTGATGCCATTCGTGATTTTAAATCTAATTGCCGCCCATGCCAGACAATTCACTGATGGCTATGGATTAATAATCTGTTAACAAGCTCACAGTCATCATGGAAAATGGTAAGAAATCGTGTACTATTTGCCACAATCGTATTTCTTTTTTAATTTGACTGATTCTCAATCAACAAAGATTACCGTCTGTTATTACATTTTAGTTTAAATGGCATTATAAAGCATGATACGTTCATCTCTGTGTACTCGATCCACTATTTGTCTACACATAGGTGTGCAAGAGGAGGCAGTGTATTGTGAGTCGACTGCCACTGAACATGGCGGGGTGGGGCCATGTTAATAATACAACAATGGGCATGAGAATTAAAAATAGAAATATATTTCACATTCTTAAATAGGTTTTAGTGTGAATTATTATGTAAAGAAATTGCATGACCAATTGCATAGAAACACAAGAAGCATTAGTTAATGAGGAAATGAGTACAAATAAGATACATTCGCCTGATTTGGGGAATACTGGACGTCATCTACTGTGAAGAACACGCTTCAGTTCAAATCATGAGACTTCGTTTGTAGGACTTGTAGTCACCACGTGGATATGATTTCGTGGTAACTGCATCGTCCTACAGACAGTCTTTTGAATAATTCGCGATCGACCAACACTTGGAGCTGCTTCCTCTCTGTTTCCCCTCTCAGCTATTGGTCTTGACTGTCATATTTCCATTCGTGATTTTAAATCGAATGGCCATGTCAGTCAATGACTTATGGCTGGGATTAATAATCTGTCAACAAGCTCCCAGTCATCATGGATATGGTAAGGACATTGTTTTATTTTTTGCCACAGGGGTATTATGTTTTCTATTTTAATTTGACTGAAGCTTCATCAAACAAGATTACCGTCTCTTTTAATATTTTATTATATTAATATTACAATAATAATGCATGAAACGTGCATCTCTGTGTATTTGATTCGCTTTTCGTCTTCACAGGGGTGTGAAAAAGGAGGGCAGTGTTATGTGAGTCGACTGCCATTGAACATGGCGGGGTGGGGCCATGTTTATTAATTTAATTGGGGCATGATAATTTAAAATAGGGGTATTATGTTTTCTATTTTAATTTGACTGAAGCTTCATCAAACAAGATTACCGTCTCTTTTAATATTTTATTATATTAATATTACAATAATAATGCAAGAAACGTGCATCTCTGTGTATTTGATTCGCTTTTCGTCTTCACAGGGGTGTGAAAAAGGAGGCAGTGTTATGTGAGTCGACTGCCATTGAACATGGCGGGGTGGGGCCATGTTTATTAATTTAATTGGGCATGATAATTTAAAATAGAAATATCTTTCACATTCTTAAATAGGTTTTAGTGTGGATTATTGTGTAAAGAAATTGCATGAGCAATTGCATAGAACACATAAAGCATTAGTTAATAAAAATGAGTACAAATAAGAAACATACGTACTGAAGTTGGGAATAACTGGACGTCTTCTACTGTGAAGAACACGCTTCCGGTCAAATCATGAGACTTCGTTTGTAGGACTTGCAGTCACCACGTGGATTTGATTTCGTGGTAACTGCATCGTCCTACAGACAGTCTTTTGAATAATTCGCGATCGACCAACACTTGGAGCTGCTTCCTCTCTGTTTCCCCTCTCAGCTATTGGTCTTGACTGTCATGGTTTCATTCGTGATTTTAAATCGTTTGGCCATGTCAGTCAAGACTTATGGCTGGGATTAATAATCTGTCAACAAGCTCCCAGTCATTCATGGATATTGGTAAGAAATTGTGTATACAGGGGTATTATGTTTTCTATTTTAATTTGACTGAAGCTCCATCAAACAAGATTACCGTCTTTTTTAATATTTTATTACATTAATAATACAATAATAATGCATGAAACGTGCATCTCTGTGTATTCGATTCGATTTTCGTCTTCACAGGGGTGTGAAAAGGAGGCAGTGTAGTGTGAGTCGACTGTCACTGAACATGGCGGGGTGGGGCCATGTTTTTCATAAAACCAACATGATGGATAAACATGATTTTTTTTAAAAAGTGGTTAAACACTTTGTATATAATAAGTATCAATTATTGGATAGAGGATTAACACTAGTGCTACACATACTTCAATGATCATGGTGCGTGAAGTTGACCCCCATCCCCCCCCCCCCCCCCCCTCCCACCCCAGCACAAATTCTGGGACCATGCGCAAAAATTTGTGCCTAATTTGTGCTACAACCCTATAAATTTTTAGAATTTGTGCTCTGCTAGTTTCCGAGATATCAACCCTTGAAAGTGGGGGGGGGGTCAACTTCACGCCCCCCCCCCCCCCCCCCCCCCCAGCACAAATTCTGCGACCCGGCGCAAAAATTTGTGCTCAATTTGTGCTACAACCCTGCACATTTTTAGAATTTGTGCTTTGCTAGTTTCCGAGATATCAACCCTTGAAAATGGTGGGGGGGGTCAACTTCACGCTCCCCCCCCCCCCCCCCCCCCCCCACCCCAGCACAAATTCTGGGACCCGGCGCAAAAATTTGTGCTCAATTTGTGCTACAACCCTGCAAATTTTTAGAATTTGTGCTCTGCTAGTTGTCGAGATATCAACCCCTAAAGGGGGTGTGGCTCCCTCCCCCATGTCTTCAAAAATTCTGGGACCCGGCGCAAAAATTTGTGCTTATTTGTGCTGCAACCTTGCCAAATTTTAAAATTTGTGCTCTGCTAGTTTCCGAGATTTCAACCACTAAAGATGGGGGGGGGGGGGGGGGGGGGGTCAACACGTCCCCCCCCCCCCCCCCCCAAGTCAGCACAAATTCTGGGACCCGGCGCAAAAATTGGGTTACAGTACCCAGCTGTCTCTAACTGTCTCCAACTGTCCGCAACAATATCCAACTGTCTCCAACTGTCCGCAACTGTCCTCAACTGTCACCATCTATGTCCAACTGTCCCCAACTGTTTTTAACTGTCCCCAACTGTCAACAATTGTCAACAACTGTCTCAAACTGTCTCCGCTACTATCTTGAACTGTCTCCAACTGTCTCCAACTGGTGGTGACAGTTGGTGGTGACTTTTGGTGGTGACAGTTGGGGACTGTTAGTGACAGTTAAGGACAGTCGGGGGCAGTTGGAGACAGTTAGAGACATTTGGGAGAGTTGGGGAAAGTTGGAGACAGATGGGGACAGTTGGTGACAGTTCGACCAGTTGGAGACAGTTGGGGAGACATTTAGACACAGTTGGATTCAGTTGAAGACAGTTGCGGACAGTTGGAGACAGTTGGCTTCTGTTGGAGACAGTTGTAGACAGTAGGGGAAAGTTGAAGACATCTGGAGACAGTTGGGTACATTTGGGGACAGATGGGGACAGTTCGAGTTAGTTGCGGAGACAGTTGTTGACAGTTGGGGACAGTTGGAGACAGTTGGAGACAGTTGAAGACAGTTGGGGACTGTTGAGAAGAGTTAAGGATAGTTGCGGACAGTTGAATACAGTTTTAACCAGTTGGAGACAGTTAGAGACAGTTGAAGACAGTTGAGGACACAGATGGGGACAGTTGAGGACAGTTGCGGACAGTTGGAGACAGTTGGGTTCAGTTGGGGACAGTTGTAGACAGTAGGGGAAAGTTGGAGACATCTAGAAACAGTTGGGGACAGTTGGAGACAGTTGAGAAGAGTTTAGGACAGTTGCGGACAGTTGGATACAGTTTTAACCAGTTGGAGACAGTTAGAGACAGTTGAAGACAGTTGAGGACACAGATGGGGACAGTTGAGGACAGTTACGGACTGTTGGAGACAGTTGGATACAGTTGCGGACAGTTGAAGACAGTTCGAGACAGTTGGGTACTGTTACCCAATTTTTGCGCCGGGTCCCATAATTTGTGCTGACATGGGGGCGTGGAAGCGTATTGACTCCACCGCCCCCCCCCACCACCATCTTTGGGGTTGAAATCTCGGAAATTAGCAGAGCACAAATTCTAAAATTTGGCAAGGTTGCAGCACAAATTAGGCTCAAATTTTTGCGCCGGGGTCCCAGCATTTTTGAAGACATGGGGGGGGGGGGGAACCACCCCCTCTTTAGGGGTTGATATCTCGACAACTAGAAGAGCACAAATTCTAAACATTTGCAGGGTTGTAGCACAAATTGGGCACAAATTTTTGCGCCTGGTCCCAGAATTTGTGCTGGGGTGGGTGGGGGGGGAGCGTGAAGTTGACCCCCCCCCCCCCCCCACCATTTTCAAGGGTTGATATCTCGGAAACTAGCAGAGCACAAATACTAAAAATTTACAGGATTGTAGCACAAATTGGGCACAAATTTTTGCGCATGGTCCCAGAATTTGTGCTGGGGTGGGAAGGGGGGGGGGGGGTCAACTTCACGCACCTCAATGATCATCAGTTGAAAACTATATGGAAATAATGTGAATATGACTCAATCGATGTGATGTGGCCAATAAGTCTTATACTGTGAGCAACGCGTTGCCAGTGAAATAAGGGGACTTGGTTATTGATATCAATGGAAACACAACGTGCAATTGATCTCGTATATTTCTAATGAAGTCAATAACCCAGTCTTCTCCAAACGTAGAGACTGATCAACATGTCAAGCTGCATCCACGCGCATCGCAGACATTGGTCTTTATTGTCATGCCGTCGTATGTGGTTTTAAGACGGCTGGGTAGTGAGTTTGACCTTGAAGAGTTTTTTAATCGATTTTTATCAATATCATTTCCAGTGTAATTGTTAACAAAATAGGGCTATGGACGTGAATTCAGAACAGTTCAATGAAAATAATTCCATAGCTTGTAATTGTTTATTAGATATACTTTGTACTACAGGTGTTTAGAACCCGAAAATTTAGTAATTTTCGGTTTCTAAACACCTGTTGGACACAATAAAACTAATAGCTTATTACAAACTATGAAATTATTTTTATTGGACTGTTCTGAATTCACGTCCATAGCCCTATTTAGTGAACAATTACAATGGAAAAAGATATTTATAAAAATCGATTAAAAAACTCGTCAAGGCAACGCTCACTACCAAGCCCTCTTAAATCGACTGACCATGACAATCTGGAAGGGTCATATTCTACAAATAGTTTCTATCTTCGCTGAAGTCGCATGTTTTACTGTTACGAATAAGATTCGCCCATTGTTTCATGAATAATTTGTATTTTATCTCTAATGATTTGTTTCAATAAGTTGTGTGACTGATTGATGTTAATAAATCTGTAAACTTGCCTCCCGAATACAGATAGAAGCTTCCGTGTTTAAGTTATGATTTTGAAGAGAGCGATTCAGTATAATTTAAATGTTTTGGTCAGAGATTACAGCATTGTTTAAACACGATCAATGTTCATTTATTGTCCGTAAACAATAATTTTCGTCATAACCTTTAATACAATTGTTATTTCCGTATTATTTTATATATTATTTTCGGCATGATAACTGAACATAGATATTGTATACCCATTTTTCAAATCCTTAATTATTGTGTAAAGAATTTGCATGCGTAATACTTATACTAAAAGTAGCATAATCAGGAAATCAGTATTTATTACGTCTTCTGAGCAACACTCTTCCTGTTAGGATGCTGGGTGATTGGACCAACTTGTGGAGATGCTTCCCCGCGCATTTGCAGACATTGTTGTTTGTTAGTCACACTGTCTTTCGTAGATTATGTATTATAGATTATTATAGATTATAGATGTTTAACGGCGCGTCAACGACGAGGTTATATTGCGCGCATTAATTTTTGAAATTTAACTTTATTGATAATAAGTGGTGGTCATGGGGAAGGGTCGACCTAATGGGCCCGTTCGTGATATTCCAGCACTGGTGGGAAGGCCAGGCCGAAATGGGCACGGACCGGGGGGCGTGAGGGTTTGTGGTGGGGTGACCCGATTTCAGGGGATCACCATCTCGTGGGGGAAGGCCTGCCCGAGGGGACAGCAAATTCAAGGGAGGCCATGGGTAGGTCGACCCTGGCTGCTCTTTATCTCTGACCTGTCCGGCATGGGTAGCCCTAGCACATGACCATATGCTCGTCGGCATAGCTGCTTGACCTTAACAAACCCCTCCTATGGTGCAACCGGTGGGGGTCGGTCTTTCGTGAATTTAAATCAAAAGACAGTCTTGGCTATCAATTGTCTTTGCCTAATGATAAACAATCGTTCTACCATCGGCCAGTGGAATTATGTGAAGATGCAGGGTGCCTTCCAGATAGATAAGTTTCATTTCAGAGACCTCACATCAGCAAGAATGAAATGTTAGCTTTTTCTCTTCTTTCATTCTAGCATATTTCATCAAGATGGCACGGATCAATGATTTTTCATAAGATCTGTCGAAATTATTGAAATTGCTAAAATTATCTAGTTATATACATTTTTCTCTATTTTTAAGTTTTATCGAATTTTTCTCTATTTGCCCATCTTCTAGTCTAAAAAAATGTTCAAAATAAAGGAAGTAAGAATTAAGCACACTCTTATTATCAATAAATGTTTCACGATTAATTTATAAATTTATCTTGAATTATTTATATTTATTTCTTAGCAAATAATTGACGCTTTCATTCAGGCATTGTGTTTCTCAGATATAAGCACTTTTCAGTGACACTTCATTGGAGACATGCTGTTAGATTCTTCTCTGGTGCATTTGGGTACTGCATTGTTTTGTAATTGTAGTATTCAAGTGCATCAGTGATGAAGCCAACAGATCTACTTCTGATCTGCACAACTGGACAATGAGGACGACGACGAAGGAAAGTGGTCGTGGTGCCGTGAAGTGAGTATATCAACACTATTAAGCTTTCAGAGGCAACCTGCGGTCTAAATTCGCGCACCCCGACTGGGAATTGAACCCATTTGCTTCGGGTTTCCGGCCCTAACCTTTACCTATTCCTATGCTGATTAAGAATGCGCCCCTGTAGCTTAATGGTTAATGCATAGTGCCGGTAACCCGAAGGATCTGGGTTCGATTCCCAGTCATGGTGCGCGTTTTTATTTCGCAGGTTACCTCTGAAACACCATCCCTTAGAGAGATATTCACTAAATTTCCATCATTATCAAACTATTAATCTATTATGTTTGCTTCTTTTATCTCCCTTATTTCTACATGCCTTATTGTAAGAATCGGCCTATATTGAAATAAATAAAATGAATCCAATCTATACCAAAACATCTTCATTTATTTACACACTGTTTCCTGCAATTTGCACCATACATTCATTTCATGTGTACTCTTCCTATCCGAACATGTGCATGTTTTGAATTCCATTCGCCACTTCTGTTTAAGCGCTATTTACAGCGCAGAGAGGTGTGCAAGAGGAGGCATTGAGTGAAGTGTGAGTCGACTGCTACTAAACATGGCGGGGAGGGGTTATGTTTTATAAAATTATAATATCTGTGTCTTAAAAAAATGGAGGGGCCGGCGGAATGAAGTGACCAATTATACCAGAAAATGGTTGTGAGTCAGCGTTCAAGTTTGTTCATTTGTGATAGGTACACCATTTCAAATGCAAAGAAAATGTAACGTGTCAATATACTATGTACTATCAAAACTATAGCCCCTGCACTATAACACTATACAGACTGCAAGAGCGTTAGGTCATGGAGCTGGCATGAACAGGATAAATCGATTTATGTCGTACATGCTGCTGGCCCCTCATTTGCATGATTCACGTCCTCGTCGCTCGTACTTTTTTATGACACGTTATTTTAAATAACGTAAATATTTATTTTATACGTTGTTTTAAAAACGTGTGCGTGTTAGATCCCAATACGATGTGTCTTCTGCTGTTATCAACGAGCTTCCTGGGAAATAAGAAGACTGCGTTTTGGGATCTAATACGGAACACGTTATTTAAAAAACGTGTGCGTGTTAGATCCCAATACGCAGTCCTCTATACGTCGAGACGGCGCAACGATGTGTCTTCTGCTGTGATCAACGAGCTTTCTGGGAAATAAGAAGACTGCGTTTTGAGATCTAATACGGAACACGTTATTTTAAAAACGTGTGCGTGTTAGATCCCAATACGCAGTCCTCTATACGTCGAGACTGCGCAACGATGTGTCTTCTGAGGTGATCAACGAGCTTTCTGGGAAATAAGAAGACTGCGTTTTGGGATCTAATACGGAACCCGTTATTTTAAAAACGTGTGCGTGTTAGATCCCAATACGCAGTCCTCTATACGTCGAGACGGCGCAACAATGTGTCTTCTGCTGTGATCAACGAGCTTTCTGGGAAATAAGAAGACTGCGTTTTGGGATCTAATACGGAACACGTTATTTTAAAAACGTGTGCGTGTTAGATCCCAATACGCAGTCCTCTATACGTCGAGACTGCGCAACGATGTGTCTTCTGCTGTGGTCAACGAGCTTTCTGGGAAATAAGAAGACTGCGTTTTGGGATCTAATACGGAACACGTTATTTTAAAAACGTGTGCGTGTTAGATCCCAATACGCAGTCCTCTATACGTCGAGACGGCGCAACGATGTGTCTTCTGCTGTGATCAACGAGCTTTCTGGGAAATAAGAAGACTGCGTTTTGGGATCTAATACGGAACACGTTATTTTAAAAACGTGTGCGTGTTAGATCCCAATACGCAGTCCTCTATACGTCGAGACTGCGCAACAATGTGTCTTCTGCTGTGGTCAACGAGCTTTCTGGGAAATAAGAAGACTGCGTTTTGGGATCTAATACGGAACACGTTATTTTAAAAACGTGTGCGTGTTAGATCCCAATACGCAGTCCTCTATACGTTGAGACGGCGCAACGATGTGTCTTCTGCTGTGATCAACGAGCTTTCTGGGAAAAAAGAAGACTGCGTTTTGGGATCTAATACGGAACACGTTAATTTAAAAACGTGTGCGTGTTAGATCCCAATACGCGGTCCTCTATACGTCGAGACTGCGCAACGATGTGTCTTCTGCTGTGATAAACGAGCTTTCTGGGAAATAAGAAGACTGCGTTTTGGGATCTAATACGGAACACGTTATTTTAAAAACGTGTGCGTGTTAGATCCCAATACGCAGTCCTCTATACGTCGAGACTGCGCAACGATGTGTCTTCTACTGTGATCAACGAGATTTCTGGGAAATAAGAAGACTGCGTTTTGAGATCTAATACGGGACACGTTATTTTAAAAACGTGTGCGTGTTAGATCCCAATACGCGGTCCTCTATACGTCAAGACTGCGCAACGATGTGTCTTCTACTGTGATCAACGAGCTTTCTGGGTAATAAGAAGACTGCGTTTTGAGATCTAATACGGAACACGTTATTTTAAAAACGTGTGCGTGTTAGATCCCAATACGCGGTCCTCTATACGTCGAGACTGCGCAACGATGTGTCTTCTGCTGTGATCAACGATCTTCCTGGAAAATAAGAAGACTGCGTTTTGGGATCTAATACGGGACACGTTATTTTAAAAACGTGTGCGTGTTAGATCCCAATACGCGGTCCTCTATACGTCAAGACTGCGCAACGATGTGTCTTCTACTGTGATCAACGAGCTTTCTGGGTAATAAGAAGACTGCGTTTTGAGATCTAATACGGAACACGTTATTTTAAAAACGTGTGCGTGTTAGATCCCAATACGCGGTCCTCTATACGTCAAGACTGCGCAATGATGTGTCTTCTACTGTGATCAACGAGCTTTCTGGGTTATAAGAAGACTGCGTTTTGAGATCTAATACGGAACACGTTATTTTAAAAACGTGTGCGTGTTAGATCCCAATATGCGGTCCTCTATACGTCGAGACTGCGCAACGATGTGTCTTCTGCTGTGATCAACGATCTTCCTGGGAAATAAGAAGACTGCGTTTTGGGATCTAATACGGAACACGTTATTTTAAAAACGTGTGCGTGTTAGATCCCAATACGCGGTCCTCTATACGTTGAGACTGCGCAACGATGTGTCTTCTGCTGTGATCAACGAGCTTTCTGGGAAAAAAGACGACTGCGTTTTGAGATCTAATACGGAACACGTTATTTTAAAAACATGTGCGTGTTAGATCCCAATACGCAGTCTTCTATACGTCGAGACTGCGCAACGATGTGTCTTCTGCTGTAATCAACTAGTTTTCTGGGAAATAATAAGACTGCGTTTTGAGATCTAATACGGGACACGTTATTTTAAAAACGTGTGCGTGTTAGATCCCAATACGCAGTCCTCTATACGTCGAGACTGCGCAACGATGTGTCTTCTGCTGTGGTCAACGAGCTTTCTGGGAAATAAGAAGACTGCGTTTTGGGATCTAATACGGAACACGTTATTTTAAAAACGTGTGCGTGTTAGATCCCAATACGCAGTCCTCTATACGTCGAGACGGCGCAACGATGTGTCTTCTGCTGTGATCAACGAGCTTTCTGGGAAATAAGAAGACTGCGTTTTGGGATCTAATACGGAACACGTTATTTTAAAAACGTGTGCGTGTTAGATCCCAATACGCAGTCCTCTATACGTCGAGACTGCGCAACAATGTGTCTTCTGCTGTGGTCAACGAGCTTTCTGGGAAATAAGAAGACTGCGTTTTGGGATCTAATACGGAACACGTTATTTTAAAAACGTGTGCGTGTTAGATCCCAATACGCAGTCCTCTATACGTTGAGACGGCGCAACGATGTGTCTTCTGCTGTGATCAACGAGCTTTCTGGGAAAAAAGAAGACTGCGTTTTGGGATCTAATACGGAACACGTTAATTTAAAAACGTGTGCGTGTTAGATCCCAATACGCGGTCCTCTATACGTCGAGACTGCGCAACGATGTGTCTTCTGCTGTGATAAACGAGCTTTCTGGGAAATAAGAAGACTGCGTTTTGGGATCTAATACGGAACACGTTATTTTAAAAACGTGTGCGTGTTAGATCCCAATACGCAGTCCTCTATACGTCGAGACTGCGCAACGATGTGTCTTCTACTGTGATCAACGAGATTTCTGGGAAATAAGAAGACTGCGTTTTGAGATCTAATACGGGACACGTTATTTTAAAAACGTGTGCGTGTTAGATCCCAATACGCGGTCCTCTATACGTCAAGACTGCGCAACGATGTGTCTTCTACTGTGATCAACGAGCTTTCTGGGTAATAAGAAGACTGCGTTTTGAGATCTAATACGGAACACGTTATTTTAAAAACGTGTGCGTGTTAGATCCCAATACGCGGTCCTCTATACGTCGAGACTGCGCAACGATGTGTCTTCTGCTGTGATCAACGATCTTCCTGGAAAATAAGAAGACTGCGTTTTGGGATCTAATACGGGACACGTTATTTTAAAAACGTGTGCGTGTTAGATCCCAATACGCGGTCCTCTATACGTCAAGACTGCGCAACGATGTGTCTTCTACTGTGATCAACGAGCTTTCTGGGTAATAAGAAGACTGCGTTTTGAGATCTAATACGGAACACGTTATTTTAAAAACGTGTGCGTGTTAGATCCCAATACGCGGTCCTCTATACGTCAAGACTGCGCAATGATGTGTCTTCTACTGTGATCAACGAGCTTTCTGGGTTATAAGAAGACTGCGTTTTGAGATCTAATACGGAACACGTTATTTTAAAAACGTGTGCGTGTTAGATCCCAATATGCGGTCCTCTATACGTCGAGACTGCGCAACGATGTGTCTTCTGCTGTGATCAACGATCTTCCTGGGAAATAAGAAGACTGCGTTTTGGGATCTAATACGGAACACGTTATTTTAAAAACGTGTGCGTGTTAGATCCCAATACGCGGTCCTCTATACGTTGAGACTGCGCAACGATGTGTCTTCTGCTGTGATCAACGAGCTTTCTGGGAAAAAAGACGACTGCGTTTTGAGATCTAATACGGAACACGTTATTTTAAAAACATGTGCGTGTTAGATCCCAATACGCAGTCTTCTATACGTCGAGACTGCGCAACGATGTGTCTTCTGCTGTAATCAACTAGTTTTCTGGGAAATAATAAGACTGCGTTTTGAGATCTAATACGGGACACGGTATTTTAAAAACGTGTGCGTGTTAGATCCCAATACGCGGTCCTCTATACGTCGAGACTGCGCAACGATGTGTCTTCTGCTGTGATAAACGAGCTTTCTGGAAAATAGGAAAACTGCGTTTTGAGATCTAATACGGAACACGTTATTTTTAAAACGTGTGCGTGTTAGATTCCAATACGCGGTCCTCTATACGTCGAGACTGCGCAACGATGTGTCTTCTGCTGTGATCAACGATCTTTCTGGGAAATAAGAAGACTGCGTTTTGGGATCTAATACGGAACAAGTTATTTTAAAAACGTGTGCGTGTTAGATTCCAATACGAAGTCCTCTATACGTCGAGACTGCGCAACGATGTGTCTTCTGCTGTGATCAACGAGCTTTTTGGAAAAAAGAAGACTGCGTTTTGATTTCTAATACGGAACACGTTATTTTAAAAACGTGTGCGTGTTAGATCCCAATACGCAGTCCTCTATACGTTGAGACTGCGCAACGATGTGTCTTCTGCTCTTATCAACGAGCTTTCTGGAAAATAAGAAGACTGCGTTTTGAGATCTAATACGGGACACGTTATTTTAAAAACGTGTGCGTGTTAGATCCCAATACGCAGTCCTCGATACGTCGAGACTAAGCAACGATGTGTCTTCTGCTGTGATCAACGAGCTTTCTGGGAAATAAGAAGACTGCGTTTTGAGATCTAATACGGGACACGTTATTTTAAAAACGTGTGCGTGTTAGATCCCAATACGCGGTCCTCTATACGTCGAGACTGCGCAACGATGTGTCTTCTGCTGTGATCAACGAGCTTTCTGGAAAATAAGAAGACTGCGTTTTGAGATCTAATACGGAACACGTTATTTTTAAAACGTGTGCGTGTTAGATCCCAATACGCGGTCCTCTATACGTCGAGACTGCGCAACGATGTGTCTTCTGATGTGATCAACGAGCTTTCTGGGAAATAAGAATACTGCGTTTTGGGATCTAATACGGATCACGTTACTTTAAAAACGTGTGCGTGTAAGATCCCAATACGCAGTCCTCTATACGTCGAGACTTCGCAACGATGTGTCTTCTGCTCTAATCAACGAGCTTTCTGGAAAATAAGAAGACTGCGTTTTGAGATCTAATACGGAACATGTTATTTTAAAAACGTGTGCGTGTTAGATCCCAATACGCAGTCCTCTATACGTCGAGACTTCGCAACGATGCGTCTTCTGCTGTGATCAACGAGCTTTCTGGGAAATAAGAAGACTGCGTTTTGAGATCTAATACGGAACATGTTATTTTAAAAACGTGTGCGTGTTAGATCCCTATACGCGGTCCTCTATACGTCGAGACTGCGCAACGATGTGTCTTCTGCTGTAATCAACGAGCTTTCTGGGAAATAAGAAGACTGCGTTTTGAGATCTAATACGGAACACGTTATTTTTAAAACGTGTGCGTGTTAGATCCCAATACGCGGTCCTCTATACGTCGGGACTGCGCAACGATGTGTCTTCTGATGTGATCAACGAGCTTTCTGGGAAATAAGAATACTGCGTTTTGGGATCTAATACGGATCACGTTACTTTAAAAACGTGTGCGTGTAAGATCCCAATACGCAGTCCTCTATACGTCGAGACTTCGCAACGATGTGTCTTCTGCTCTAATCAACGAGCTTTCTGGAAAATAAGAAGACTGCGTTTTGAGATCTAATACTGAACATGTTATTTCAAAACGTGTGCGTGTTAGATCCCAATACGCAGTCCTCTATACGTCGAGACTGCGCAACGATGTGTCTTCTGCTGTGATCAACGAGCTTTCTGGGAAATAAGAAGACTGCGTTTTGAGATCTAATACGGAACACGTTATTTTAAAAACGTGTGCGTGTTAGATCCCAATACGCGGTCCTCTATACGTCAAGACTGCCCAACGATGTGTCTTCTACTGTGATCAACGAGCTTTCTGGGTAATAAGAAGACTGCGTTTTGAGATCTAATACGGAACACGTTATTTTAAAAACGTGTGCGTGTTAGATCCCAATACGCGGTCCTCTATACGTCGAGACTGCGCAACGATGTGTCTTCTGCTGTGATCAACGATCTTTCTGGGAAATAAGAAGACTGCGTTTTGGGATCTAAAACGGAACACGTTATTTTAAAAACGTGTGCGTGTTAGATCCCAATACGCGGTCCTCTATACGTCGAGACTGCGCAACGATGTGTCTTCTGCTGTGATCAACGAGCTTTCTGGGAAATAAGAAGACTGCGTTTTGGGATCTAATACGGAACACGTTATTTTAAAAACGTGTGCGTGTTAGATCCCAATACGCGGTCCTCTATACGTCGAGACTGCGCAACGATGTGTCTTTTGCTGTGATAAACGAGCTTTCTGGGAAATAAGAAGACTGCGTTTTGGGATCTAATACGGAACACGTTATTTTAAAAACGTGTGCGTGTTAGATCCCAATACGCGGTCCTCTATACGTCGAGACTGCGCAACGATGTGTCTTCTGCTGTGATAAACGAGCTTTCTGGGAAATAAGAAGACTGCGTTTTGGGATCTAATACGGAACACGTTATTTTAAAAACGTGTGCGTGTTAGATCCCAATACGCAGTCCTCTATACGTCGAGACTGCGCAACGATGTGTCTTCTACTGTGATCAACGAGCTTTCTGGGAAATAAGAAGACTGCGTTTTGAGATCTAATACGGGACACGTTATTTTAAAAACGTGTGCGTGTTAGATCCCAATACGCGGTCCTCTATACGTCAAGACTGCGCAACGATGTGTCTTCTACTGTGATCAACGAGCTTTCTGGGTAATAAGAAGACTGCGTTTTGAGATCTTAAACGGAACACGTTATTTTAAAAACGTGTGCGTGTTAGATCCCAATACGCGGTCCTCTATACGTCGAGACTGCGCAACGATGTGTCTTCTGCTGTGATCAACGAGCTTTCTGGGAAATAAGAAGACTGCGTTTTGGGATCTAATACGGAACACGTTATTTTAAAAACGTGTGCGTGTTAGATCCCAATACGCGGTCCTCTATACGTCGAGACTGCGCAACGATGTGTCTTCTGCTGTGATAAACGAGCTTTCTGGGAAATAAGAAGACTGCGTTTTGGGATCTAATACGGAACACGTTATTTTAAAAACGTGTGCGTGTTAGATCCCAATACGCGGTCCTCTATACGTCGAGACTGCGCAACGATGTGTCTTCTGCTGTGATAAACGAGCTTTCTGGGAAATAAGAAGACTGCGTTTTGGGATCTAATACGGAACACGTTATTTTAAAAACGTGTGCGTGTTAGATCCCAATACGCAGTCCTCTATACATCGAGACTGCGCAACGATGTGTCTTCTACTGTGATCAACGAGCTTTCTGGGAAATAAGAAGACTGCGTTTTGAGATCTAATACGGGACACGTTATTTTAAAAACGTGTGCGTGTTAGATCCCAATACGCGGTCCTCTATACGTCAAGACTGCGCAACGATGTGTCTTCTACTGTGATCAACGAGCTTTCTGGGTAATAAGAAGACTGCGTTTTGAGATCTAATACGGAACACGTTATTTTAAAAACGTGTGCGTGTTAGATCCCAATACGCGGTCCTCTATACGTCGAGACTGCGCAACGATGTGTCTTCTGCTGTGATCAACGAGCTTTCTGGGAAATAAGAAGACTGCGTTTTAGGATCTAAAACGGAACACGTTATTTTAAAAACGTGTGCGTGTTAGATCCCAATACGCGGTCCTCTATACGTCGAGACTGCGCAACGATGTGTCTTCTGCTGTGATCAACGAGCTTTCTGGGAAATAAGAAGACTGCGTTTTGGGATCTAATACGGAACACGTTATTTTAAAAACGTGTGCGTGTTAGATCCCAATACGCGGTCCTCTATACGTCGAGACTGCGCAACGATGTGTCTTCTGCTGTGATCAACGAGCTTTCTGGGAAATAAGAAGACTGCGTTTTGGGATCTAATACGGAACACGTTATTTTAAAAACGTGTGCGTGTTAGATCCCAATACGCGGTCCTCTATACGTCGAGACTGCGCAACGATGTGTCTTCTGCTGTAATCAACGAGCTTTCTGGGAAATAAGAAGACTGCGTTTTGAGATCTGATACGGAACACGTTATTTTAAAAACGTGTGCGTGTTAGATCCCAATACGCGGTCCTCTATACGTCGAGACTTCGCAACGATGCGTCTTCTGCTGTGATCAACGAGCTTTCCGGGAAATAAGAAGACTGCGTTTTGAGATCTAATACGGGACACGTTATTTTAAAAACGTGTGCGTGTTAGATCCCAATACGCGGTCCTCTATACGTCGAGACTGCGCAATGATGTGTCTTCTGCTGTGATCAACGATCTTTCTGGGAAATAAGAAGACTGCGTTTTGGGATCTAATACGGAACACGTTATTTTAAAAACGTGTGCGTGTTAGATCCTAATACGAAATAGGAAGACTGCGTTTTGGGATCTAAAACGGAACACGTTATTTTAAAAACGTGTGCGTGTTAGATCCCAATACGCGGTCCTCTATACGTCGAGACTGCGCAACGATGTGTCTTCTGCTGTGATCAACGAGCTTTCTGGGAAATAAGAAGACTGCGTTTTGGGATCTAATACGGAACACGTTATTTTAAAAACGTGTGCGTGTTAGATCCCAATACGCAGTCCTCTATACGTCGAGACTGCGCAACGATGTGTCTTCTACTGTGATCAACGAGCTTTCTGGGAAATAAGAAGACTGCGTTTTGAGATCTAATACGGGACACGTTATTTTAAAAACGTGTGCGTGTTAGATCCCAATACGCGGTCCTCTATACGTCGAGACTGCGCAACGATGTGTCTTCTGCTGTGATCAACGATCTTTCTGGGAAATAAGAAGACTGCGTTTTGGGATCTAATACGGAACACGTTATTTTAAAAACGTGTGCGTGTTAGATCCCAATACGCGGTCCTCTATACGTTGAGACTGCGCAACGATGTGTCTTCTGCTGTGATCAACGAGCTTTCTGGGAAAAAAGACGACTGCGTTTTGAGATCTAATACGGAACACGTTATTTTAAAAACATGTGCGTGTTAGATCCCAATACGCAGTCTTCTATACGTCGAGACTGCGCAACGATGTGTCTTCTGCTGTAATCAACTAGTTTTCTGGGAAATAAGAAGACTGCGTTTTGAGATCTAATACGGGACACGGTATTTTAAAAACGTGTGCGTGTTAGATCCCAATACGCGGTCCTCTATACGTCGAGACTGCGCAACGATGTGTCTTCTGCTGTGATCAACGAGCTTTCTGGGAAATAAGAATACTGCGTTTTGGGATCTAATACGGATCACGTTACTTTAAAAACGTGTGCGTGTTAGATCCCAATACGCAGTCCTCTATACGTCGAGACTTCGCAACGATGTGTCTTCTGCTCTGATCAACGAGTTTTCTGGAAAATAAGAAGACTGCGTTTTGAGATCTAATACTGAACATGTTATTTTAAAAACGTGTGCGTGTTAGATCCCAATACGCAGTCCTCTATACGTCGAGACTGCGCAACGATGTGTCTTCTGCTGTGATCAACGAGCTTTCTGGGAAATAAGAAGACTGCGTTTTGGGATCTAATACGGAACACGTTATTTTAAAAACGTGTGCGTGTTAGATCCCAATACGCAGTCCTCTATACGTCGAGACTGCGCAACGACGTGTCTTCTACTGTGATAAACGAGCTTTCTGGGTAATAAGAAGACTGCGTTTTGAGATCTGATACGGAACACGTTATTTTAAAAACGTGTGCGTGTTAGATCCCAATACGCGGTCCTCTATACGTCGAGACTTCGCAACGATGCGTCTTCTGCTGTGATCAACGAGCTTTCTGGGAAATAAGAAGACTGCGTTTTGAGATCTAATACGGAACATGTTATTTTAAAAACGTGTGCGTGTTAGATCCCAATACGCGGTCCTCTATACGTCGAGACTTCGCAACGATGCGTCTTCTGCTGTGATCAACGAGCTTTCTGGGAAATAAGAAGACTGCGTTTTGAGATCTAATACGGAACATGTTATTTTAAAAACGTGTGCGTGTTAGATCCCAATACGCGGTCCTCTATACGTCAAGACTGCGCAACGATGTGTCTTCTACTGTGATCAACGAGCTTTCTGGGAAATAAGAAGACTGCGTTTTGAGATCTAATACGGGACACGTTATTTTAAAAACGTGTGCGTGTTAGATCCCAATACGCGGTCCTCTATACGTCAAGACTGCGCAACGATGTGTCTTCTACTGTGATCAACGAGCTTTCTGGGTAATAAGAAGACTGCGTTTTGAGATCTAATACGGAACACGTTATTTTAAAAACGTGTGCGTGTTAGATCCCAATACGCGGTCCTCTATACGTCGAGACTGCGCAACGATGTGTCTTCTGCTGTGATCAACGAGCTTTCTGGGAAATAAGAAGACTGCGTTTTAGGATCTAAAACGGAACACGTTATTTTAAAAACGTGTGCGTGTTAGATCCCAATACGCGGTCCTCTATACGTCGAGACTGCGCAACGATGTGTCTTCTGCTGTGATCAACGAGCTTTCTGGGAAATAAGAAGACTGCGTTTTGGGATCTAATACGGAACACGTTATTTTAAAAACGTGTGCGTGTTAGATCCCAATACGCGGTCCTCTATACGTCGAGACTGCGCAACGATGTGTCTTCTGCTGTGATCAACGAGCTTTCTGGGAAATAAGAAGACTGCGTTTTGGGATCTAATACGGAACACGTTATTTTAAAAACGTGTGCGTGTTAGATCCCAATACGCGGTCCTCTATACGTCGAGACTGCGCAACGATGTGTCTTCTGCTGTAATCAACGAGCTTTCTGGGAAATAAGAAGACTGCGTTTTGAGATCTGATACGGAACACGTTATTTTAAAAACGTGTGCGTGTTAGATCCCAATACGCGGTCCTCTATACGTCGAGACTTCGCAACGATGCGTCTTCTGCTGTGATCAACGAGCTTTCCGGGAAATAAGAAGACTGCGTTTTGAGATCTAATACGGGACACGTTATTTTAAAAACGTGTGCGTGTTAGATCCCAATACGCGGTCCTCTATACGTCGAGACTGCGCAATGATGTGTCTTCTGCTGTGATCAACGATCTTTCTGGGAAATAAGAAGACTGCGTTTTGGGATCTAATACGGAACACGTTATTTTAAAAACGTGTGCGTGTTAGATCCTAATACGAAATAGGAAGACTGCGTTTTGGGATCTAAAACGGAACACGTTATTTTAAAAACGTGTGCGTGTTAGATCCCAATAAGCGGGCCTCTATACGTCGAGACTGCGCAACGATGTGTCTTCTGCTGTGATCAACGAGCTTTCTGGGAAATAAGAAGACTGCGTTTTGGGATCTAATACGGAACACGTTATTTTAAAAACGTGTGCGTGTTAGATCCCAATACGCAGTCCTCTATACGTCGAGACTGCGCAACGATGTGTCTTCTACTGTGATCAACGAGCTTTCTGGGAAATAAGAAGACTGCGTTTTGAGATCTAATACGGGACACGTTATTTTAAAAACGTGTGCGTGTTAGATCCCAATACGCGGTCCTCTATACGTCGAGACTGCGCAACGATGTGTCTTCTGCTGTGATCAACGATCTTTCTGGGACATAAGAAGACTGCGTTTTGGGATCTAATACGGAACACGTTATTTTAAAAACGTGTGCGTGTTAGATCCCAATACGCGGTCCTCTATACGTTGAGACTGCGCAACGATGTGTCTTCTGCTGTGATCAACGAGCTTTCTGGGAAAAAAGACGACTGCGTTTTGAGATCTAATACGGAACACGTTATTTTAAAAACATGTGCGTGTTAGATCCCAATACGCAGTCTTCTATACGTCGAGACTGCGCAACGATGTGTCTTCTGCTGTAATCAACTAGTTTTCTGGGAAATAAGAAGACTGCGTTTTGAGATCTAATACGGGACACGGTATTTTAAAAACGTGTGCGTGTTAGATCCCAATACGCGGTCCTCTATACGTCGAGACTGCGCAACGATGTGTCTTCTGCTGTGATCAACGAGCTTTCTGGGAAATAAGAATACTGCGTTTTGGGATCTAATACGGATCACGTTACTTTAAAAACGTGTGCGTGTTAGATCCCAATACGCAGTCCTCTATACGTCGAGACTTCGCAACGATGTGTCTTCTGCTCTGATCAACGAGTTTTCTGGAAAATAAGAAGACTGCGTTTTGAGATCTAATACTGAACATGTTATTTTAAAAACGTGTGCGTGTTAGATCCCAATACGCAGTCCTCTATACGTCGAGACTGCGCAACGATGTGTCTTCTGCTGTGATCAACGAGCTTTCTGGGAAATAAGAAGACTGCGTTTTGGGATCTAATACGGAACACGTTATTTTAAAAACGTGTGCGTGTTAGATCCCAATACGCAGTCCTCTATACGTCGAGACTGCGCAACGACGTGTCTTCTACTGTGATAAACGAGCTTTCTGGGTAATAAGAAGACTGCGTTTTGAGATCTGATACGGAACACGTTATTTTAAAAACGTGTGCGTGTTAGATCCCAATACGCGGTCCTCTATACGTCGAGACTTCGCAACGATGCGTCTTCTGCTGTGATCAACGAGCTTTCTGGGAAATAAGAAGACTGCGTTTTGAGATCTAATACGGAACATGTTATTTTAAAAACGTGTGCGTGTTAGATCCCAATACGCGGTCCTCTATACGTCGAGACTTCGCAACGATGCGTCTTCTGCTGTGATCAACGAGCTTTCTGGGAAATAAGAAGACTGCGTTTTGAGATCTAATACGGAACATGTTATTTTAAAAACGTGTGCGTGTTAGATCCCAATACGCGGTCCTCTATACGTCAAGACTGCGCAACGATGTGTCTTCTACTGTGATCAACGAGCTTTCTGGGTAATAAGAAGACTGCGTTTTGAGATCTAATACGGAACACGTTATTTTAAAAACGTGTGCGTGTTAGATCCCAATACGCGGTCCTCTATACGTCGAGACTGCGCAACGATGTGTCTTCTGCTGTGATCAACGATCTTTCTGGGAAATAAGAAGACTGCGTTTTGGGATCTAAAACGGAACACGTTATTTTAAAAACGTGTGCGTGTTAGATCCCAATACGCGGTCCTCTATACGTCGAGACTGCGCAACGATGTGTCTTCTGCTGTGATCAACGAGCTTTCTGGGAAATAAGAAGACTGCGTTTTGGGATCTAATACGGAACACGTTATTTTAAAAACGTGTGCGTGTTAGATCCCAAATCGCGGTCCTCTATACGTCGAGACTGCGCAACGATGTGTCTTCTGCTGTGATAAACGAGCTTTCTGGGAAATAAGAAGACTGCGTTTTGGGATCTAATACGGAACACGTTATTTTAAAAACGTGTGCGTGTTAGATCCCAATACGCGGTCCTCTATACGTCGAGACTGCGCAACGATGTGTCTTCTGCTGTGATAAACGAGCTTTCTGGGAAATAAGAAGACTGCGTTTTGGGATCTAATACGGAACACGTTATTTTAAAAACGTGTGCGTGTTAGATCCCAATACGCAGTCCTCTATACGTCGAGACTGCGCAACGATGTGTCTTCTACTGTGATCAACGAGCTTTCTGGGAAATAAGAAGACTGCGTTTTGGGATCTAATACGGAACACGTTATTTTAAAAACGTGTGCGTGTTAGATCCCAATACGCAGTCCTCTATACGTCGAGACTGCGCAACGATGTGTCTTCTACTGTGATCAACGAGTTTTCTGGGAAATAAGAAGACTGCGTTTTGAGATCTAATACGGAACACGTTATTTTAAAAACGTGTGCGTGTTAGATCCCAATACGCGGTCCTCTATACGTCGAGACTGCGCAACGATGTGTCTTCTGCTGTGATCAACGAGCTTTCTGGGAAATAAGAAGACTGCGTTTTGGGATCTAAAACGGAACACGTTATTTTAAAAACGTGTGCGTGTTAGATCCCAATACGCGGTCCTCTATACGTCGAGACTGCGCAACGATGTGTCTTCTGCTGTGATCAACGAGCTTTCTGGGAAATAAGAAGACTGCGTTTTGGGATCTAATACGGAACACGTTATTTTAAAAACGTGTGCATGTTAGATCCCAATACGCGGTCCTCTATACGTCGAGACTGCGCAACGATGTGTCTTCTGCTGTGATCAACGAGCTTTCTGGGAAATAAGAAGACTGCGTTTTGGGATCTAATACGGAACACGTTATTTTAAAAACGTGTGCGTGTTAGATCCCAATACGCGGTCCTCTATACGTCGAGACTGCGCAACGATGTGTCTTCTGCTGTAATCAACGAGCTTTCTGGGAAATAAGAAGACTGCGTTTTGAGATCTGATACGGAACACGTTATTTTAAAAACGTGTGCGTGTTAGATCCCAATACGCGGTCCTCTATACGTCGAGACTTCGCAACGATGCGTCTTCTGCTGTGATCAACGAGCTTTCTGGGAAATAAGAAGACTGCGTTTTGAGATCTAATACGGGACACGTTATTTTAAAAACGTGTGCGTGTTAGATCCCAATACGCGGTCCTCTATACGTCGAGACTGCGCAACGATGTGTCTTCTGTTGTGATCAACGATCTTTCTGGGAAATAAGAAGACTGCGTTTTGGGATCTAATACGGAACACGTTATTTTAAAAACGTGTGCGTGTTAGATCCCAATACGCGGTCCTCTATACGTTGAGACTGCACAACGATGTGTCTTCTGCTGTGATCAACGAGCTTTCTGGGAAAAAAGACGACTGCGTTTTGAGATCTAATACGGAACACGTTATTTTAAAAACATGTGCGTGTTAGATCCCAATACGCAGTCTTCTATACGTCGAGACTGCGCAACGATGTGTCTTCTGCTGTAATCAACTAGTTTTCTGGGAAATAAGAAGACTGCGTTTTGAGATCTAATACGGGACACGGTATTTAATAAACGTGTGCGTGTTAGATCCCAATACGCGGTCCTCTATACGTCGAGACTGCGCAACGATGTGTCTTCTGCTGTGATCAACGAGCTTTCTGGGAAATAAGAATACTACGTTTTGGGATCTAATACGGATCACGTTACTTTAAAAACGTGTGCGTGTTAGATCCCAATACGCAGTCCTCTATACGTCGAGACTTCGCAACGATGTGTCTTCTGCTCTGATCAACGAGTTTTCTGGAAAATAAGAAGACTGCGTTTTGAGATCTAATACTGAACATGTTATTTTAAAAACGTGTGCGTGTTAGATCCCAATACGCAGTCCTCTATACGTCGAGACTGCGCAACGATGTGTCTTCTGCTGTGATCAACGAGCTTTCTGGGAAATAAGAAGACTGCGTTTTGAGATCTAATACGGAACACGTTATTTTAAAAACGTGTGCGTGTTAGATCCCAATACGCAGTCCTCTATACGTCGAGACTGCGCAACGACGTGTCTTCTACTGTGATAAACGAGCTTTCTGGGTAATAAGAAGACTGCGTTTTGAGATCTGATACGGAACACGTTATTTTAAAAACGTGTGCGTGTTAGATCCCAATACGCGGTCCTCTATACGTCGAGACTTCGCAACGATGCGTCTTCTGCTGTGATCAACGAGCTTTCTGGGAAATAAGAAGACTGCGTTTTGAGATCTAATACGGAACATGTTATTTTAAAAACGTGTGCGTGTTAGATCCCTATACGCGGTCCTCTATACGTCGAGACTGCGCAACGATGTGTCTTCTGCTGTAATCAACGAGCTTTCTGGGAAATAAGAAGACTGCGTTTTGAGATCTAATACGGAACACGTTATTTTAAAAACGTGTGCGTGTTAGATCCCAATACGCAGTCCTCTATACGTCGAGACTAAGCAACGATGTGTCTTCTGCTGTGATCAACGAGCTTTCTGGGAAATAAGAAGACTGCGTTTTGAGATCTAATACGCCACACGTTATTTTAAAAACGTGTGCGTGTTAGATCCCAATACGCGGTCCTCTATACGTCGAGACTGCGCAACGATGTGTCTTCTGCTGTGATCAACGATCTTTCTGGGAAATAAGAAGACTGCGTTTTGGGATCTAAAACGGAACACGTTATTTTAAAAACGTGTGCGTGTTAGATCCCAATACGCGGTCCTCTATACGTCGAGACTGCGCAACGATGTGTCTTCTGCTGTGATAAACGAGCTTTCTGGGAAATAAGAAGACTGCGTTTTGGGATCTAATACGGAACACGTTATTTTAAAAACGTGTGCGTGTTAGATCCCAATACGCGGTCCTCTATACGTCGAGACTGCGCAACGATGTGTCTTCTGCTGTGATCAACGAGCTTACTGGGAAATAAGAAGACTGCGTTTAGGGATCTAATACGGAACACGTTATTTTAAAAACGTGTGCGTGTTAGATCCCAATACGCGGTCCTCTATACGTCGAGACTGCGCAACGATGTGTCTTCTGCTGTAATCAACGAGCTTTCTGGGAAATAAGAAGACTGCGTTTTGGGATCTAAAACGGAACACGTTATTTTAAAAACGTGTGCGTGTTAGATCCCAATACGCGGTCCTCTATACGTCGAGACTGCGCAACGATGTGTCTTCTGCTGTGATCAACGAGCTTTCTGGGAAATAAGAAGACTGCGTTTTGGGATCTAATACGGAACACGTTATTTTAAAAACGTGTGCGTGTTAGATCCCAATACGCGGTCCTCTATACGTCGAGACTGCGCAACGATGTGTCTTCTGCTGTGATAAACGAGCATTCTGGGAAATAAGAAGACTGCGTTTTGGGATCTAATACGGAACACGTTATTTTAAAAACGTGTGCGTGTTAGATCCCAATACGCGGTCCTCTATACGTCGAGACTGCGCAACGATGTGTCTTCTGCTGTGATCAACGAGCTTACTGGGAAATAAGAAGACTGCGTTTTGGGATCTTATACGGAACACGTTATTTTAAAAACGTGTGCGTGTTAGATCTCAATACGCGGTCCTCTATACGTCGAGACTGCGCAACGATGTGTCTTCTGCTGTGATAAACGAGCTTTCTGGGAAATAAGAAGACTGCGTTTTGGGATCTAATACGGAACACGTTATTTTAAAAACGTGTGCGTGTTAGATCCCAATACGCAGTCCTCTATACGTCGAGACTGCGCAACGATGTGTCTTCTACTGTGATCAACGAGCTTTCTGGGAAATAAGAAGACTGCGTTTTGAGATCTAATACGGGACACGTTATTTTAAAAACGTGTGCGTGTTAGATCCCAATACGCGGTCCTCTATACGTCGAGACTGCGCAACGATGTGTCTTCTGCTGTGATAAACGAGCTTTCTGGAAAATAGGAAGACTGCGTTTTGAGATCTAATACGGAACACGTTATTTTTAAAACGTGTGCGTGTTAGATCCCAATACGCGGTCCTCTATACGTCGAGACTGCGCAACGATGTGTCTTCTGCTGTGATCAACGAGCTTTCTGGGAAATAAGAAGACTGCGTTTTGGGATCTAATACGGATCACGTTATTTTAAAAACGTGTGCGTGTTAGATCCCAATACGCGGTCCTCTATACGTCGAGACTGCGCAACGATGTGTCTTCTGCTGTGATAAACGAGCTTTCTGGGAAAAAAGAAGACTGCGTTTTGGAATCTAATACGGAACACGTTATTTTAAAAACGTGTGCGTGTTGGATCCCAATACGCGGTCCTCTATACAACGAGACTGCGCAACGATGTGTCTTCTGCTGTGATCAACGAGCTTTCTGGGAAATAAGAAGACTGCGTTTTGGGATCTAAAACGGAACACGTTATTTTAAAAACGTGTGCGTGTTAGATCCCAATACGCGGTCCTCTATACGTCGAGACTGCGCAACGATGTGTCTTCTGCTGTGATCAACGAGCTTTCTGGGAAATACGAAGACTGCGTTATGGGATCTAATACGGAACACGTTATTGTAAAAACGTGTGCGTGTTAGATCCCAATACGCGGTCCTCTATACGTCGAGACTGCGCAACGATGTGTCTTCTGCTGTGATAAACGAGCTTTCTGGGAAATAAGAAGACTGCGTTTTGGGATCTAATACGGAACACGTTATTTTAAAAACGTGTGCGTGTTAGATCCCAATACGCGGTCCTCTATACGTCGAGACTGCGCAACGATGTGTCTTCTGCTGTGATAAACGAGCTTTCTGGGAAATAAGAAGACTGCGTTTTGTGATCTTATACGGAACACGTTATTTTAAAAACGTGTGCGTGTTAGATCCCAATACGCAGTCCTCTATACGTCGAGACTGCGCAACGATGTGTCTTCTACTGTGATCAACGAGCTTTCTGGGAAATAAGAAGACTGCGTTTTGGGATCTAATACGGAACACGTTATTTTAAAAACGTGTGCGTGTTAGATCCCAATACGCGGTCCTCTATACGTCGAGACTGCGCAACGATGTGTCTTCTGCTGTGATAAACGAGCTTTCTGGGAAATAAGAAGACTGCGTTTTGGGATCTAATACGGAACACGTTATTTTAAAAACGTGTGCGTGTTAGATCCCAATACGCGGTCCTCTATACGTCGAGACTGCGCAACGATGTGTCTTCTGCTGTGATAAACGAGCTTTCTGGGAAATAAGAAGACTGCGTTTTGGGATCTAATACGGAACACGTTATTTTAAAAACGTGTGCGTGTTAGATCCCAATACGCAGTCCTCTATACGTCGAGACTGCGCAACGATGTGTCTTCTACTGTGATCAACGAGCTTTCTGGGAAATAAGAAGACTGCGTTTTGAGATCTAATACGGGACACGTTATTTTAAAAACGTGTGCGTGTTAGATCCCAATACGCGGTCCTCTATACGTCAAGACTGCGCAACGATGTGTCTTCTACTGTGATCAACGAGCTTTCTGGGTAATAAGAAGACTGCGTTTTGAGATCTAATACGGAACACGTTATTTTAAAAACGTGTGCGTGTTAGATCCCAATACGCGGTCCTCTATACGTCGAGACTGCGCAACGATGTGTCTTCTACTGTGATCAACGAGCTTTCTGGGAAATAAGAAGACTGCGTTTTGGGATCTAAAACGGAACACGTTATTTTGAAAACGTGTGCGTGTTAGATCCCAATACGCGGTCCTCTATACGTCGAGACTGCGCAACGATGTGTCTTCTGCTGTGATCAACGAGCTTTCTGGGAAATAAGAAGACTGCGTTTTGGGATCTAATACGGAACACGTTATTTTAAAAACGTGTGCGTGTTAGATCCCAATACGCGGTCCTCTATACGTCGAGACTGCGCAACGAAGTGTCTTCTGCTGTGATAAACGAGCTTTCTGGGAAATAAGAAGACTGCGTTTTGGGATCTAATACGGAACACGTTATTTTAAAAACGTGTGCGTGTTAGATCCCAATACGCGGTCCTCTATACGTCAAAACTGCGCAACGATGTGTCTTCTGCTGTGATCAACGAGCTTTCTGGGAAATAAGAAGACTGCGTTTTGGGATCTAATACGGAACACGTTATTTTAAAAACGTGTGCGTGTTAGATCCCAATACGCGGTCCTCTATACGTCGAGACTGCGCAACGATGTGTCTTCTGCTGTGATAAACGAGCTTTCTGGGAAATAAGAAGACTGCGTTTTGGGATCTAATACGGAACACGTTATTTTAAAAACGTGTGCGTGTTAGATCCCAATACGCAGTCCTCTATACGTCGAGACTGCGCAACGATGTGTCTTCTACTGTGATCAACGAGCTTTCTGGGAAATAAGAAGACTGCGTTTTGAGATCTAATACGGGACACGTTATTTTAAAAACGTGTGCGTGTTAGATCCCAATACGCGGTCCTCTATACGTCAAGACTGCGCAACGATGTGTCTTCTACTGTGATCAACGAGCTTTCTGGGTAATAAGAAGACTGCGTTTTGAGATCTAATACGGAACACGTTATTTTAAAAACGTGTGCGTGTTAGATCCCAATACGCGGTCCTCTATACGTCGAGACTGCGCAACGATGTGTCTTCTGCTGTGATCAACGATCTTTCTGGGAAATAAGAAGACTGCGTTTTGGGATCTAAAACGGAACACGTTATTTTAAAAACGTGTGCGTGTTAGATCCCAATACGCGGTCCTCTATACGTCGAGACTGCGCAACGATGTGTCTTCTACTGTGATCAACGAGCTTTCTGGGAAATAAGAAGACTGCGTTTTGGGATTTAATACGGAACACGTTATTTTAAAAACGTGTGCGTGTTAGATCCCAATACGCGGTCCTCTATACGTCGAGACTGCGCAACGATGTGTCTTCTGCTGTGATCAACGAGCTTTCTGGGAAATAAGAAGACTGCGTTTTGGGATCTAATACGGAACACGTTATTTTAAAAACGTGTGCGTGTTAGATCCCAATACGCGGTCCTCTATACGTCGAGACTGCGCAACGATGTGTCTTCTGCTGTGATAAACGAGCTTTCTGGGAAATAAGAAGACTGCGTTTTGGGATCTAATACGGAACACGTTATTTTAAAAACGTGTGCGTGTTGGATCCCAATACGCGGTCCTCTATACAACGAGACTGCGCAACGATGTGTCTTCTGCTGTGATCAACGAGCTTTCTGGGAAATAAGAAGACTGCGTTTTGGGATCTAAAACGGAACACGTTATTTTAAAAACGTGTGCGTGTTAGATACCAATACGCGGTCCTCTATACGTCGAGACTGCGCAACGATGTGTCTTCTGCTGTGATCAACGAGCTTTCTGGGAAATACGAAGACTGCGTTTTGGGATCTAATACGGAACACGTTATTTTAAAAACGTGTGCGTGTTAGATCCCAATACGCGGTCCTCTATACGTCGAGACTGCGCAACGATGTGTCTTCTGCTGTGATAAACGAGCTTTCTGGGAAATAAGTAGACTGCGTTTTGGGATCTAATACGGAACACGTTATTTTAAAAACGTGTGCGTGTTAGATCCCAATACGCGGTCCTCTATACGTCGAGACTGCGCAACGATGTGTCTTCTGCTGTGATCAACGAGCTTTCTGGGAAATAAGAAGACTGCGTTTTGAGATCTAATACGGGACACGTTATTTTAAAAACGTGTGCGTGTTAGATCCTAATACGCGGTCCTCTATACGTCAAGACTGCGCAACGATGTGTCTTCTACTGTGATCAACGAGCTTTCTGGGTAATAAGAAGACTGCGTTTTGAGATCTAATACGGAACACGTTATTTTAAAAACGTGTGCGTGTTAGATCCCAATACGCGGTCCTCTATACGTCGAGACTGCGCAACGATGTGTCTTCTGCTGTGATCAACGATCTTTCTGGGAAATATGAAGACTGCGTTTTGGGATCTAAAACGGAACACGTTATTTTAAAAACGTGTGCGTGTTAGATCCCAATACGCGGTCCTCTATACGTCGAGACTGCGCAACGATGTGTCTTCTGCTGTGATCAACGAGCTTTCTGGGAAATAAGAAGACTGCGTTTTGGGATCTAATACGGAACACGTTATTTTAAAAACGTGTGCGTGTTAGATCCCAATACGCAGTCCTCTATACGTCGAGACTGCGCAACGATGTGTCTTCTACTGTGATCAACGAGCTTTCTGGGAAATAAGAAGACTGCGTTTTGGGATCTAATACGGAACACGTTATTTTAAAAACGTGTGCGTGTTAGATCCCAATACGCGGTCCTCTATACGTCGAGACTGCGCAACGATGTGTCTTCTGCTGTGATAAACGAGCTTTCTGGGAAATAAGAAGACTGCGTTTTGTGATCTTATACGGAACACGTTATTTTAAAAACGTGTGCGTGTTAGATCCCAATACGCAGTCCTCTATACGTCGAGACTGCGCAACGATGTGTCTTCTACTGTGATCAACGAGCTTTCTGGGAAATAAGAAGACTGCGTTTTGAGATCTAATACGGGACACGTTATTTTAAAAACGTGTGCGTGTTAGATCCTAATACGCGGTCCTCTATACGTCAAGACTGCGCAACGATGTGTCTTCTACTGTGATCAACGAGCTTTCTGGGTAATAAGAAGACTGCGTTTTGAGATCTAATACGGAACACGTTATTTTAAAAACGTGTGCGTGTTAGATCCCAATACGCGGTCCTCTATACGTCGAGACTGCGCAACGATGTGTCTTCTGCTGTGATCAACGATCTTTCTGGGAAATAAGAAGACTGCGTTTTGGGATCTAAAACGGAACACGTTATTTTAAAAACGTGTGCGTGTTAGATCCCAATACGCGGTCCTCTATACGTCAAGACTGCGCAACGATGTGTCTTCTACTGTGATCAACGAGCTTTCTGGGTAATAAGAAGACTGCGTTTTGAGATCTAATACGGAACACGTTATTTTAAAAACGTGTGCGTGTTAGATCCCAATACGCGGTCCTCTATACGTCGAGACTGCGCAACGATGTGTCTTCTGCTGTGATAAACGAGCTTTCTGGGAAATAAGAAGACTGCGTTTTGGGATCTAATACGGAACACGTTATTTTAAAAACGTGTGCGTGTTAGATCCCAATACGCGGTCCTCTATACGTCGAGACTGCGCAACGATGTGTCTTCTGCTGTGATCAACGAGCTTTCTGGGAAATAAGAAGACTGCGTTTTGGGATCTAATACGGAACACGTTATTTTAAAAACGTGTGCGTGTTAGATCCCAATACGCGGTCCTCTATACGTCGAGACTGCGCAACGATGTGTCTTCTGCTGTGATAAACGAGCTTTCTGGGAAATAAGAAGACTGCGTTTTGGGATCTAATACGGAACACGTTATTTTAAAAACGTGTGCGTGTTAGATCCCAATACGCGGTCCTCTATACGTCGAGACTGCGCAACGATGTGTCTTCTGCTGTGATCAACGAGCTTTCTGGGAAATAAGAAGACTGCGTTTTGGGATCTAATACGGAACACGTTATTTTAAAAACGTGTGCGTGTTAGATCCCAATACGCGGTCCTCTATACGTCGAGACTGCGCAACGATGTGTCTTCTGCTGTGATAAACGAGCTTTCTGGGAAATAAGAAGACTGCGTTTTGGGATCTAATACGGAACACGTTATTTTAAAAACGTGTGCGTGTTAGATCCCAATACGCAGTCCTCTATACGTCGAGACTGCGCAACGATGTGTCTTCTACTGTGATCAACGAGCTTTCTGGGAAATAAGAAGACTGCGTTTTGAGATCTAATACGGGACACGTTATTTTAAAAACGTGTGCGTGTTAGATCCCAATACGCGGTCCTCTATACGTCAAGACTGCGCAACGATGTGTCTTCTACTGTGATCAACGAGCTTTCTGGGTAATAAGAAGACTGCGTTTTGAGATCTAATACGGAACACGTTATTTTAAAAACGTGTGCGTGTTAGATCCCAATACGCGGTCCTCTATACGTCGAGACTGCGCAACGATGTGTCTTCTGCTGTGATCAACGATCTTTCTGGGAAATAAGAAGACTGCGTTTTGGGATCTAATACGGAACACGTTATTTTTAAAACGTGTGCGTGTTAGATCCCAATACGCGGTCCTCTATACGTTGAGACTGCGCAACGATGTGTCTTCTGCTGTGATCAACGAGCTTTCTGGGAAAAAAGACGACTGCGTTTTGAGATCTAATACGGAACACGTTATTTTAAAAACATGTGCGTGTTAGATCCCAATACGCAGTCTTCTATACGTCGAGACTGCGCAACGATGTGTCTTCTGCTGTAATCAACTAGTTTTCTGGGAAATAAGAAGACTGCGTTTTGAGATCTAATACGGGACACGGTATTTTAAAAACGTGTGCGTGTTAGATCCCAATACGCGGTCCTCTATACGTCGAGACTGCGCAACGATGTGTCTTCTGCTGTGATAAACGAGCTTTCTGGAAAATAGGAAAACTGCGTTTTGAGATCTAATACGGAACACGTTATTTTTAAAACGTGTGCGTGTTAGATTCCAATACGCGGTCCTCTATACGTCGAGACTGCGCAACGATGTGTCTTCTGCTGTGATCAACGATCTTTCTGGGAAACAAGAAGACTGCGTTTTGGGATCTAATACGGAACACGTTATTTTAAAAACGTGTGCGTGTTAGATTCCAATACGAAGTCCTCTATACGTCGAGACTGCGCAACGATGTGTCTTCTGCTGTGATCAACGAGCTTTTTGGAAAAAAGAAGACTGCGTTTTGATTTCTAATACGGAACACGTTATTTTAAAAACGTGTGCGTGTTAGATCCCAATACGCAGTCCTCTATACGTTGAGACTGCGCAACGATGTGTCTTCTGCTCTCATCAACGAGCTTTCTGGAAAATAAGAAGACTGCGTTTTGAGATCTAATACGGGACACGTTATTTTAAAAACGTGTGCGTGTTAGATCCCAATACGCAGTCCTCTATACGTCGAGACTAAGCAACGATGTGTCTTCTGCTGTGATCAGCGAGCTTTCTGGGAAATAAGAAGACTGCGTTTTGAGATCTAATACGGGACACGTTATTTTAAAAACGTGTGCGTGTTAGATCCCAATACGCGGTCCTCTATACGTCGAGACTGCGCAACGATGTGTCTTCTGCTGTGATCAACGAGCTTTCTGGAAAATAAGAAGACTGCGTTTTGAGATCTAATACGGAACACGTTATTTTTAAAACGTGTGCGTGTTAGATCCCAATACGCGGTCCTCTATACGTCGAGACTGCGCAACGATGTGTCTTCTGCTGTGATCAACGAGCTTTCTGGGAAATAAGAATACTGCGTTTTGGGATCTAATACGGATCACGTTACTTTAAAAACGTGTGCGTGTTAGATCCCAATACGCAGTCCTCTATACGTCGAGACTTCGCAACGATGTGTCTTCTGCTCTGATCAACGAGCTTTCTGGAAAATAAGAAGACTGCGTTTTGAGATCTAATACGGAACATGTTATTTTAAAAACGTGTGCGTGTTAGATCCCAATACGCAGTCCTCTATACGTCGAGACTTCGCAACGATGCGTCTTCTGCTGTGATCAACGAGCTTTCTGGGAAATAAGAAGACTGCGTTTTGAGATCTAATACGGAACATGTTATTTTAAAAACGTGTGCGTGTTAGATCCCTATACGCGGTCCTCTATACGTCGAGACTGCGCAACGATGTGTCTTCTGCTGTAATCAACGAGCTTTCTGGGAAATAAGAAGACTGCGTTTTGAGATCTAATACGGAACACGTTATTTTAAAAACGTGTGCGTGTTAGATCCCAATACGCAGTCCTCTATACGTCGGGACTGCGCAACGATGTGTCTTCTGCTGTGATCAACGAGCTTTCTGGGAAATAAGAATACTGCGTTTTGGGATCTAATACGGATCACGTTACTTTAAAAACGTGTGCGTGTTAGATCCCAATACGCAGTCCTCTATACGTCGAGACTTCGCAACGATGTGTCTTCTGCTCTGATCAACGAGCTTTCTGGAAAATAAGAAGACTGCGTTTTGAGATCTAATACTGAACATGTTATTTCAAAACGTGTGCGTGTTAGTTCCCAATACGCAGTCCTCTATACGTCGAGACTGCGCAACGATGTGTCTTCTGCTGTGATCAACGAGCTTTCTGGGAAATAAGAAGACTGCGTTTTGAGATCTAATACGGAACACGTTATTTTAAAAACGTGTGCGTGTTAGATCCCAATACGCAGTCCTCTATACGTCGAGACTGCGCAACGACGTGTCTTCTACTGTGATCAACGAGCTTTCTGGGTAATAAGAAGACTGCGTTTTGAGATCTGATACGGAACACGTTATTTTAAAAACGTGTGCGTGTTAGATCCCAATACGCGGTCCTCTATACGTCGAGACTTCGCAACGATGCGTCTTCTGCTGTGATCAACGAGCTTTCTGGGAAATAAGAAGACTGCGTTTTGAGATCTAATACGGAACACGTTATTTTAAAAACGTGTGCGTGTTAGATCCCAATACGCAGTCCTCTATACGTCGAGACTGCGCAACGATGTGTCTTCTACTGTGATCAACGAGCTTTCTGGGAAATAAGAAGACTGCGTTTTGAGATCTAATACGGGACACGTTATTTTAAAAACGTGTGCGTGTTAGATCCCAATACGCGGTCCTCTATACGTCAAGACTGCGCAACGATGTGTCTTCTACTGTGATCAACGAGCTTTCTGGGTAATAAGAAGACTGCGTTTTGAGATCTAATACGGAACACGTTATTTTAAAAACGTGTGCGTGTTAGATCCTAATACGCGGTCCTCTATACGTCGAGACTGCTTAACGATGTGTCTTCTGCTGTGATCAACGAGCTTTCTGGGAAATAAGAAGACTGCGTTTTGGGATCTAATACGGAACACGTTATTTTAAAAACGTGTGCGTGTTAGATCCCAATACGCAGTCCTATATACTTCGAGACTGCGCAACGATGTGTCTTCTGCTCTCATCAACGAGCTTTCTGGAAAATAAGAAGACTGCGTTTTGAGATCTTATACGGGACACGTTATTTTACAAACGTGTGCGTGTTAGATCCCAATACGCAGTCCTCTATACGTCGAGACTGCGCAACGATGTGTCTTCTGCTCTCATCAACGAGCTTTCTGGAAAATACGAAGACTGCGTTTTGAGATCTAATACGGGACACGTTATTTTAAAAACGTTTGCGTGTTAGATCCCAATACGCAGTCCTCTATACGTCGAGACTGCGCAACAATGTGTCTTCTACTGTGATCAACGAGCTTTCTGGGTAATAAGAAGACTGCGTTTTGAGATCTAATACGGAACAAGTTATTTTAAAAACGTGTGCGTGTTAGATCCCAATACGCAGTCCTCTATACGTCGAGACTGCGCAACGATGTGTCTTCTGTTGTGATCAACGAGCTTTTTGGGAAATAAGAAGACTGCGTTTTGAAATCTAATACGGAACACGTTAATTTAAAAACGTGTGCGTGTTCAACCATCAACCCACTTGTTCAACCATCGGCCAGTGGAATTCCATTCCCATCTTATCTTACTTATAGTTACCCAGGTCTGTGTGTCTGTCATAAACGCCTGCGCGCGCATCCTCTCAGTTTCGCGCGCACACTCTCTTTATTGTAGGATTTAAAATTAAAATGATCGACTTACATTGCCAATCGTGTATAAAATTATGTCTTCTGTTTTGCCTGAATTTATCAATATCTGAAAATTACCTAAATATTAATCCTTATTCCTCTGTGTTTATAAGAAATGTATTTTACACAGAAGAACTGTCCAAATCTTTACATTACATTGAAAACGGTCGAAGGTTAACACTATTTTGTATTAAAAAATGGTGGACTTTCATTGCCAACCGTGTCTAAAAATACGTCTATTGCTTTCACTTAGTAAAGAAATAACCAAAACTTACATAAAACGTAATCATTATCCCTTTGAGTGTGTAAAAAAAATTTACTATTACACATAATAACCGTTCAAAATAGTAAAACTTCCTCACTTCAAGAAACGTCAAAATGTAATTTTAAAAAAATAATTTGTTCTGTATTTTAGAGGGCCATTAAAACCAAACAAAGCCGATATATTTTTAAAATTGGCTTAAGATGCAATTTGCAAACGATCAAATGTATTATTTTCTTCCTACATTTAATCAACACGGCTCCGTATCCCTCAAATCATGCTCAAACCAACGAACCGACGAAGTTTTTAAATAATGTTGTTAGAAAAATCATTTTCATTCGTTTCTTATTTCGTAGAGTGGTCTGTATTGAGTCATGTATTGACAACGAATTCATGTTGCTGTTGATAGACTTTGAAGCAACAATGTTTAAGTTGTACATTGTTAACTGAAATTAGAGGTAGAGGTAATTTAGAGGTAGATGGACTGAAGTCTATTTCAATATTCTTGAAGTGAGCTCAGTGAACATTATTTCTGACTTCATCAAATCATTTGTAATGGTGACATGAGTCATTGTAAGAGAATACTTCAATATATCGTTATTTGTTAACATCAGTGAAACGGTACTTGATAGAGCTTGATTACATTCCAAAATTGTGCACCGCAAAATCAAAAAAAAATTACTTCCGCCCTACATCTGAGGAAAGGATATAATGATTTTAAATCCTTAGATACCATGTATTAGCGTCAAAAAAATTAAGAATAGGTCGTGGGCATCAGGTCCTGTATATACATATATTTTTTTATGGCGCATACTGATTTTTTTCATAATTTTACTTAGTACGAATAATCTGGAGTAAATTTGGAAACTTATATGAAATTGTTTTACCATAATAGGTATGATCAAATTGCTTTTCTTCGTTTCTCATTTGTTTACGTATTCTGTTAAGCATTGGGTCATCAACGACGCCAAGTGTATTAACGACTCACACTCTGCGGACAAATATTGCTGTCGTTTTATATTTACGCATACCTCACTGGTGCACATTGGTCATGTTTTACATGACGGGACCCTCTAGTATGTAAGACTGTATCAAATCTTTGTGACCTAAATGAAGATGATGATGAATGAAGATGATGACGATGAAGACTGGTTACTAACCCATTTTTCTGTTAGTACAAAGAGTGAAATTAAGTTTTTTCTTTTGTTTGGTCGTGCACGTTTGTCATTATAGTTTTACAGATAGTGAAGAAAGGAGTTTTACATCGCTTTCCAGCTGACGCCTCTGCTAAGGATCATGAATGTACGGAGTGGATGGTATAGTACAGGGGTCGGTAACCTGCGGCTCCGGAGCCGCATGCGGCTCTTTGGTAGTTCTTGAATGGCTCTTTATAATTTAAATAAAGATCTGGAATCTAAAAATTTGAAAATTCGAAAACAAAACGTCCTGCGGGGCAACAATGGGAATGTTATTTGATTAAGACCTCCCTTCACCGAGAGACCAAGTCAAAATTTTAGATATCAGTGTAATATGAGCTCTTTACGAACATTCGTCATCTTGACAGTTTCGTGATAACATCGCCAGCCCAGCTCGAGATCGAGCGTCATGGAGGGGATCATGTTACCAGTTACGCTCATAAAATTGCTAGTGGTATGTCAACAACCTGTCATTGTAACTCACAGAATTCATTCATTCATATGCGATAGCAAGAACAGAGATATTTTCTACTACAAACCATTCTTACCCAAAGTAATTTCAACTTGTTAAATTATATTGGAAAATTTATTTCTAGGGAATTATACTAAAAGTAAAATTGATCTATGAAAGAAATAAATACAGGTAAATATATTTACAAATTGCATCATGATTTATTACACCAAATGAATAAATTTTTTATGCAAGAAAACATTAAACATGAACACATTAAAAATACATGAAAATGGTTTTATTCAAGGAACATTCATAATATTGTAAAACGGCTAATAATTATGACCATATGACCATCGACTACCAAATTATCGTAACAGACGACAAGAAATAAGTGAATACACATTTTGTACTTGAGTAATAAATAAAATCATACTATATAGGGCAGATTTTCATTACCTTCATTAACATCCACAATGTTAAAATTATCCAACAAACGAATGAAATGATATTATGTGGAATGACGACGAAGAAAGTACCTAAACTATAATCGTTATTCAATAATTATCAATTGAAAAACACAGGTATCGTAGTCAAATCAGTCAAATAGTCGTATTGACACAAATATACAATTATAACTGTGCGACGGTTGATCCAGTTGTAAGTCAATTAAAATTTAATTGAAAATGAACTTCAAGTTATAATAATCTAGTGGAGCGGTCGCTCCACCCAGCCAAGTCGTACCGTACACTCACAGTCACTCAACACCACCGTAAATGCCTAATAAACTGAGGAGCAGACCAAACACTTTTACTGTAAGCAACAACATGGCATTTTCGGCCTAATGGATCTCAAAATTGGGAAATCTCACATTGTTGCGAAATATCTTAATTTAGAGCTATGGCTCACCTGACACCATATACCAATTTTGGGAACAGTAGGTTGTTCCATTTGCGAGCTAGAGGGCCGTGAAAACAGTGAAATTACACCGCTTTTATTATTATACTAGAGGGTCCCGTCATGTCAAACATGACCAATGTGCACCAGTGAGGTATGCGTAAATATAATACGACAGCAATATTTGTCAGCAGAGTATGCGTCGTTAATACACTTGACGTCGTTGATGACCCAATCTTAACAGAATACGTTAACAAATGAGGAACGAAGAAAAGCAATTTGATCATACCTATTATGGTGAAACAATTTCATATAAGTTTCCAAATTTACACCAGAGTATTCGTACTAAGTAAAAATAAGAAGAAAAACATTGTATGCGCCTTAAAAATATATTACCTATATATAATACGTTACGTTGATACCGTGACCTGATGCCCACGACCTTTTCTTCATTTGTGATGCTATGCTATTACATGGTATCTACGGTTTCATTATATTATAGGTTCCTCAGATGTAGGGCGGAAGTAAATTTGTTTGATTTTGCGGTGCACAATTTTGGATTGTAATCAAGCTCTATCAAGTACCGTTTCACTGATGTTAACACATAACGTTATATTGAAGTATTCTCTTACAATAACTCACGTCAATATTACAAATAATTGGTTGATGTCAGAAATACTGTTCTCTGAGCTCACTTTAAGAATATTGAAATGGACTTCAGCCCATCTACCTCTAATTAAGGTATAGATATTCAGTTGACAATGTAAAACTTAAACATTGGTGCTTCAAACTTTATCAACAGCAACATGAATTCGTTGTCAATACATGACTCAATACAGACCACTCTACGAAATAAGAAACGACTGAAAATGATTAATCTAACAACATTATTTAAAAACTTCGTCGGTTAGTTGGTTTGAGGGTTACAGAGCCGTGTTGATTAAATGTAGGAAGAAAATAATACATTTGATCGTTTGCAAATTGCATCTTGAGGCCAATGTTAAAAATCTATCGGCCTTGTTTGGTTTTCATGGCCCTCTAAAATGCAGAGGAAATGAAAAATTTATGAAAATTACACTTTGACGTTTCTTGGAGTAAAGAAGTTTTCTATGTAATGTCTCTTTTGAACGGTTATTATGTGTTATAGTAGATTTTTTACACACTCAAAGGGATAAGGATTACGTTTTAGGAAAGCTATGATTATTTCTTTACTTTGTGAAGGCAAAAGACGTATTTTTAGACACGATTGGCAATGAAAGGCCACCATTTTAAATACAAAATAATGCCGTTTTCAATGTAATGTAAAGATTTGGACAGTTATTCTGTGTTAAAATACATTTCTTATAAACACAAAGGGATAAGGATTGCCATTTAGGTAAGTTTCAGTTATTTATTTATGCACAAAGAGCAGTAGATGTATTTTGGACATGATTTGGGCAATGTTACGTCGACCATTTTAATTTTAAATACAACATAGAGAGTGTGCGCGCGAAATTGAGAGGATGCGCGCGCAGGCGTTCCTGACACACAGATAGACAGACAGAACTGGGTAACTATAAGTAAGATTATTATTATTATTATTATTATTATTATTATTATTATAATGATATCAGGAAACGTCGCTATCACCGCCACAGCCAAAACGGCTTAACCAATCGATCTGATATTTTAACCACATGTGCACTTTTGGCGCTGAGGTGCCTTTTTATAAAACCAACCGGAAGCCGCCATTTTGAAACAGGAGGTGACGTTTTATCTCGAAAACGGCTAGACCGATCGGAATGAAACCAGCGCGTTTGATTCAGACGGTCATCTATATGGAATATCAATAGTTAAAGTAGAGATGTACTATTACCGAAACCGGAAATGACGTCATGAAAATGAAGAACTAGATTTTAATCACCTCTTACTACAATAGCTACATATTTAGTAGGCTTATAATGATACATAACATTTAAAGAAATAAATTCTAGGTGGCAGTAATTTCAATCGCCATTTTGAAAACCGGAAGTGATACCATATCTCGAAAACGGATGAACTGATTGAAACGAAGCTTTCGCAATTCTTCATGGAATTTCACTTTAAGCTTATATTGAACACCAAACACAATTTTTCGTATTAAACAATTCGGAAATAGCGTATTTTTTTAAAGGAAGTAGACATTGTTGCTCCGATGTATGTTACAAGTTGTGTAAATAAACTAAAAAAATAAGTGATATCCCCATAAAAAACACTTCGTGTAAAAATACCAGCCAAGTCTCTTCAACTATAAAAAAAATAATAAGAAATCTAAAAATTCAGCACTGAAAAGTAGTGATATCAAAAAATTAGCCAAGTCAAAACTTAATTTTAAAAACCAAAATATACTTGGCACATCGTTTTTAAGGGTATTATAGGTATATTGTACATTTGATTTTTGGCATATGCTTCTATACTATTTATAACTAGTCACGTCAATTATAAATCGCAACAATGTGAGATTAATATGAGAGTGTGCTCGCCGTACGACTTGTCTGGCGTGGAGCGGCCGCTCCATATTATTCAAGATAGTTTTTCTAAAAACTCACAAAACTAGCACTCTCGAATATCATAGAATATCATGAATATTGGTAAAAGTTCTCAATATTCTCACAACATTGTCAAAATTATGAAACATTATTAAACATTGCCAGGTGATGAGACGCATTGACAAGCAAAATTGGGATAGTGTTGTGATTAGTGTCAGTTATGATGACCTACGATCTATATTACTAAAATATGGTCGTATGTCAAAGTGGTATTCAACAAGTCAACAACAACTAACAAATTTCTACTCCAAAATAATCGAACAGTAAATTTTATATTCTTTAATAACATTTTTGTCCATTGATTAAAAAATGAATAAGATTTCTTGTGATATAATTACAAATGTTATAAAATCATCCCATCAGAAAATACACCTGACTTGTTGACAATTCTAAATTCTATTGGAATACTCAATTTCTTACTTTTGGTCTCTTGAGATTATTTTACAAATTACTTATCTCTATCCTACTCGAAGCAAAGTGAGTTGATTCATAAACAAATACCATTCCTGAAAATGCAAGTCCGCATTACGTATGTCTGAAATCATCGTTTTCAACAGTTTTATGTTTAACATACGGAGTTTGAAACTCAAATCAACCGATCAGGTATTACAACTACAGTAATTTAATTTTTTAGTTTTAATTGAATAAGCATACTCTCGGTTTTAACACTTTCATGATACTGATCAAATAGGAGAGTTAATGTCCATGATGAGATCATATTACGATACTTGGAATTTAGCTAGAAGCAAAGAGTGGAAAGTGATAAACAACGCACTATTCAGAAATGTCACGTCCGCAGAATGATTTAATGTGACAGGCTCTAGAGATTGTAAGCGATCCAAAATCCCCCCCTTCCACTCGTTGTTGGAAACTAAGATTTCAACTTCAATATAATCGAATTTTTGTGGCTATAATTTTCGGGTCAATATGTCCCCGATTGGTCTGATTTTTTTAATGCAGATTCCCAAAAGATGTCTCTTTTGCTGTAAAGTGGCGGAATTTCGATATTCGCTCTGTGAGAGACGCAATAAATTATTAAAAAACATCGTTTTCCTAAATATTTTCTAAAATGTAAGGGATGTTTGTTAATTTGGGGATGAGCAAATAATAATAATTCAATTAAAACAAATCTTCCCGTAGATTCGTAAGTCTTTCAACATTATTCTGGCGCAAAGATAATGAAATTATCTCCTATTTTGCGGGAGATTTCCGAGCTTAAATGGAATAAATGATCTAAGAATAACACATACATAAATAATGGCCATTTTCACTTTGAAGGGGGGTCTTAAGTTTGTTCATTTTAATCCCAGAATCACTTTTAAATTGTTGAAATTCTTTTAAAAAAATGCCCTGCGGGGTAACAATAATGTTATTTGATTCAATTTGTTCATTTAGAGTCCCTGAATCACTTTTAAATTGTTGAAATTCTAAAAAAGGGCCCTGCGGGGCCAAAATTTAGAGTCCCAGAATTACTTTTAAATTGTAAAATTCTAAAAAAAAACGCCCTGCAGGGCAACAACTGGGGGCTTCGTCAAAATATCAAAATTAGCTAGTAATTAAATTTATTTTTTTCGGCGTATTATATTTGAATGCCTTTACTGCTGCTCCCATCATTATCTAATTTGTTAATTTTTGGGAAATTGGCTCCTTCACCAAAAAAGGTTGCCGACCCCTGGCATAGTAAGTAGAGTAGTACAGAGTCATCACATTGAGCTTTCGTAAACCTTGTCTGTGACTTGACTTCTTTAAAATATTTCAGTTGTAAATAATCATCAATAATCAGCCAGTAGCAAAGACTAAGACGATATAACCCTGTGGATCAACAAGTGTTTTTCAAGAGATCGTAACTGCCTGGTGCGAGATCATTCCCAGTTTATAAATGCATTTTATTTACATGGACATGTAACTCTTTATTTTGTTAATTTCGTCCATGTTTCTGAAGCTCGTATTGTCTTTTGCTTTCAGACCCGAGACGAGAAGATGTCGTCATTCAAATGTAATGGAGACGCTCACAAATATGCATTCTAATAATCGTTCTCTTCTTGTAGTTTCACTGAGAAATTCAGCAACCCTGCAGGTCGTATCCGTTGGAGAACGAAGAATGATGCCTACTTAATTTTCCACAACACGAACAACCTGGAGGAAGCAATTTCATTGCAATGAAATGTAAAGTGCAATATACAAATTTTTGATATTTTAACAAATTGTGAAGCTATTTTTGAAATACAACGATAAACATGACGTGTTCAGAATAACATTTGAAAATGTTACTGGGTTTTGCCATGAATTAATTTGTATTTTCTTGAAACAGATAAAATAAAATATTTGTAGCAATGAAGTAATTGATGTTAAATTCTGTTCCTCAGAGTTAAAAGGGCGGAAGTCTACCTCAATGATTCGTGAAGTGAGCTCATGAACCAGTATTTCTGGGTTCATCCAATCATAATGTTTGTAGTGGTGACATGAGTCATTGTGCAAGAGAATTCATCAATATAACTGTATTTGTTGACGTCAATGCGAAATCGTGAAAATGGACTTTCGCCCTTCTACCTCTGAGGTACAGAATTAAACTTTGAAAGTATTTCCTTTTCCACCATATCGTGCTTGAGAATATTTGCATTCAAGTTATCGAGTCAAATTTAATTTCTTTTGGGTAAAATAAATAAGACTTGTTCCATAATTAAGCAAATATATATTTTACAAATTAAATTGAATTGATCTCAGTTTTCAAATAAACTGTGATCTATTTGTTTGCATTATAATAAGAGGGTGTATTTTGTATTCTATGGGATTTCTGACAAAAGTCATAGCAAAAGACTGTCTTGAAAATCAACATTACGTCATCATCCAGCAGTCTCAGGAGCAAAGCATCCTTGGCATCTGACCAGTGATCTACAACAAATCAAATGTACACATGAAAAAAGAAAAAATTCCTTTGCAAAAATATTTGGAGTGCAAAAAATAAAAAACATACAAAAAACGTACAGCAGCAATGCATCAAATGAAATGAAAAAATACATAATAAAATATTGTATTGCAAATAAATTGGAATACATTTGACAAAAATATAAAAGAATGATACAAAAAAATACAAAACAAAAAACAAAAAATATTAAAACATTCGAAAAAAATGAAAAATAAAAATGAAATTCTGGTGTACATTTGAACAAAATATCAAAATGCAGAGAAGATGATCACTGACAGAAAGTATTTGGAAGTAGATTTGAATGGACAGAACGTACTACCAACTATTAGTGAATCACTTTCAGCAGGAATATTCTCACAGTTAGTAGAAATAACTGTTGGCACGGCTGAGTGTGTGCCCGAGTAACGTGGCCATGAAGAGGTTTTTAATCGACTTCTCAATCGAGCAATGGCCCCTGGCTTTGGAGTCTCCAGCATGCTTGGGATTTGGAGGCGGCGATGGCGATGACGACGGCGATGACGATGACGACGGCGACGGCGATGACGACGGCGATGACGACGGCGACGGCGATGACGATGGCGATGACGACGGCGATTGCGGAGTGCGGTGGCGGTGGCTGTTGAGTTCCCTGGCTACGGATGACCCAACCATACTGAGACATCCAACTGTTATCCCGACTCAATTGATTTCAAGCAATAACTGTGAGTGAAGTTATGAGTGCCTCACTTCCATGTTCACTCAAACCAATTAAAAACGGTACTTTGCACAAAACGGATTGGCTGGTGGTCAAGTTCATTGACAATCAATCCTTGTTATTACCAATGAAATCAGAGCTCATAGTACTAGAGTTAGATAATGCAATATCACAGACTTCATGGGATGATGCCATCAAACCTTTATCAGACAAGTTTATTTCTTTCGAGGTACCGTTTATTATTTTTTTCGAGTGTATACCTATGTTATTTAGGTTTGAATTTTTTTTTCATGGCGTTACAGGACTGGTAGTCCTGCTGCCGCCTCAACTACTCTACTCCTTTGACGATGCGCCATTATATCGGAGGTGTAGTTGGTTGAGGATTCGTAACTAGGGATGTCAAGCGAGTGAGTAGTTAGCTCCCTGCGCCCTGCTGGTATTTAACGTCCCATCCCAAGGACGGTGTAACGCCCGTCGAGAGACTGATATCAGGTGGAGGAGTGTCGTTACACTAACCCCCAACCACCCCAGTCTCTCTGGCCCAACGGCAGCAACTGGCAGGACAGAGTTGAATGGTCACCCATCCAATCGCTGACCCCGTTTAATGTTGCTTAACCACGGTGATCTGACGAGAACCGAGGTATCCATTACACCAGCCGTTGGGTAATCTAAATTGAATTTAATTGAATAAAATTAAATATAATTGAAAATAATATTGGGTAACTGAATTTATTACATTGTCAAAATCTCAAGAACAGAGAGAGAAAGAGCATTAATTGACAACTAGATAGTACGGTATGAGGTAGGACTTCTTACGGTGCAGCGTGAATTAAAATAATAAAGATTCAAATTGTGTTTAGCTAACTGCATCAGCAATATGGGTCATGTAGTACTGAAGGTGTTGCAAGCGCGAGCGATTTTGACGCTTGTTGCAGGCACTTCTTTGGATACGATTGGAGACAAAATGAGTTGTCGAAATGATTTGAAATTTTAATCGTGTATAAAAGACAAACTTAGGGTTATCACTTGGTACATTTTTAATTTTTTGCTTTGATAATTAGTAATAATTAGTGGATTTTTTTGTGAAAATGGTATATATGAATACCATATGTATGAAAGGTGCCGTATGAAATTTAATTTTAAAAATCAGCTAAGTGATAACCATAAGTTTGTCTTGTATCTAATCATGATTAAAATTTTAGATCAATCGGCTAAGAGGGCTGAGTAGTGAGCGTGGCCTCTTCAAGGCCACGCTCTTTACTCAGTTTTTAATCGATTTTTATCAATATCTTTTACCATAGACATTGTATAGCCTTCGCTTTTACCAATGTAATTGTTAACAAAATAGGGCTTGATACGAATATTCAGAACAGTTCAATGAAAATAATTTCATAGTTTGGAATAAGTGATTAGGTTTATTTTGTACAACAGATGTTTAGTGCCATAATTTTATTAATTTTCGGGCACTAAACATCTGTAGGACAAAGTAAATCTAATAAACCATTAGAACCTATGGAGTTATTTTCATTGAACTGTTCTGAATACTCGTACAAAGCCTTATTTTGTTAACAATTACATTGGTAAAAGATATTAATAAAAGTCGATTAAAAAACTCTTCACGGTCAAACTCACTACCCAAGGAGTACGGAACTTTAGATTCGGAGCGTCTAGTATTTTTTTTAATTTTTTTCAGATTAGTTTGATCAAGATTATATCATAAATTTTTTTCGTAAGTGTTATACTTTCCGAGATACAGGCACTTTTAGGAAGCAGTATGACGTCACTTGGCCAGACCCTCCCTGGCCATGCAGTCAGCAGGCTGGCAGGTGCGCTCAGCTGTTGCGGCATTTAATAACTTTCGATTTACTTCGATGATGCAATGTATAGCTTCGTTTGTAATTTACAAATAATATAAATGCATTTGATATGATGGACGAAATTATTCTGGTTTCGTAATGATAACCCTTCAATCAATAACAGTGCAACACTAGGTAGTATAATGGTGTAAAAACATTCTGGGGGAAAAATACGTGAAATGAATTGCTAACTTCATAACGTAGCTACATATTACATTAAGATGTACTTTCAGCACAACATTGTCAGTGTGAACACAACGCAAATGATAATATATTGTGAAATCACGACGAAGACAAAGTATATACTTACCGATTACCAATCGCAATTACGTTGGACATTTTGCAGCACTCGCCCTGTTCAAAGAATTGCGGAATCCTACACATTGTCCAGAAGCTTCAGGACAATGTTTCCTAATTTTCTGTACAACACAGCTAGGAATTACAACTCGGTTTCCTTTTCCAATCGCAGTCTATGAATTAATCCAATTGACAAATTGTTTATTTCTCAAATACCTCCAGAGTCGATTTTCTGGTTCACAAACACAAGAGTTTTTATTCTTTTGAGAATTGTTTTCCGAATGTTTTATGTCTCAACATGTTCAATGAATCAACAGCAAATTAATAGTATTAAATAGTATTAATATAGTTGTATAAGAGTTTTAAATGACGGATTTAAAGTTACACATTCATAATGTTTACGTACTTTGGAAATTGTTTCACTGTCACGACAACAAAAACTCTCGCAATCGGTTCTCATTGGCTTGCACTTTGAACACATGCACCAAAACACTATCACAATAATCCCCAAGATCATCCCCAAACCTAATCATATTGGCTTGTCTTCATGGCCAATTTCAATGTCTGAAAACTCGGATTCGTATTGATAAGTCAGGTCTTGACTTTCCATTACACTCCCGTTTAGAATGTGTCTATGTGTTTTGAGACGTCAAGTCGAACTGACCTACAACAAGATCGTTTGTTTCTCACAGAATCATCAAAATTTAATTTTAGATGTCGAGGTCAAACATTGTGCAATGAACGTGTCTAAAACACAAACTCTAGCTAGTCTGTAAAAGGGTTTTATTTCCATGACTAATCGTGAACGCCGACGCTCATAAATATGCACTATGTCCTGGGTTCAAGCCCAAGTTCGGGCCGGACGATATTTATTGACATTTTTCCATTTATTGATGAAACCTGGAGAATCGTTTCATCTTGAGTTCTTCCACCGGGAAAGAACACAATCAGACAAGAGAGAGAATGATCGCTAGCTAGTGCACTCTTGTTCTGACTCGGCCTCAACGTCCAGCGTCGACGCTGTCGTCAACGACGTCGTTGTCGTCGTCGCTCTCCTCAAAATCAGACGGAATGTGAAACGATGTGTCCATGCTAGCATTTTCATTACAATCATTACTGTCAGAATCAGAATTGTCAGACGTTTCCATCTTATTGATAAATAATAATAGGAATATAGGAATAATATTTTTTGAAAACTTCTGTGTATAATCTTATATAGATAGATAGGTATAATAAAATAACTGAGACAGGTCCGCGAAGTTCGAGCGGTCCGAATAACTGAGCGCTTATACGAGTGACCTTCCTCGGCTTGACCAAGTTGCGTCATCATGCTGACGGCGCGTGATACATATGACACTCTGAGAGCCATAAAACTTAAAATGGGCGCGTTGGCATTGTTAGGTTTCATATTTTGATGAAGTAATGCAAATAATGTGAAAAATGCAATTCTAAAGTTCCGTTCTCCTTTAACGTGTTTGGTGTTTGGTCTCCAATCGTATCAGAAATGTCATAGTTTTGCGCGGTTTTGTTGAATAATCGGCGCCTAATTAACGAGGCACGAAGCAAAAATGAAAAAGTGCTACTAAAATACAATCAGACTGATCATGTGAACATCCTGTCAAAGTTACACCCACTTATGAAACAATTTTGCTCTCTCAATGCTGCTAGTAAGAAGTCTACGTAAGACAGTGAACTATAGTACTAGGTACTTAATATTAATGACACATCGTGTCACATCGTGTATTAATGACACATCAGTGACACATCGTGGTCGTCAGTGCACATCGTGGTCGTCAGTGCACATCGTGGTCGTCAGTGCACATCGTGGTCGTCAGTGCACATCGTGGTAGTCAGTGCACATCGTGGTCGTCAGTGCACATCGTGGTCGTCAGTGACACATCGTAGTCGTCCGTGCACATCGTGGTCGTCAGTGCACATCGTGGTAGTCAGTGCACATCGTGGTCGTCAGTGCACATCGTGGTCATCAGTGCACATTGTGGTCGTCAGTGCACATCGTGGTCGTCAGTGCACATCGTGGTCGTCAGTGCACATCGTGGTCGTCAGTGACACATCGTGGTCGTCAGTGCACATCGTTGTCGTCAGTGCACATCGTGGTCGTCAGTGCACATCGTGGTCGTCAGTGCACATCGTGGTCGTCAGTGCACATCGTGGTCGTCAGTGACACATGTGTGTTTAGTCGACAAGTAGGGATAGCGATGACACACTTCGAACAGACGCTATGCATTTCAGTTGCCCAAGTAGGGGGCACCGACTTTTGTAAAATATTTTGGGTGCTCGACAGGAGCATAGAAACGGTTTTCATCAGGGGGGGGGGAAGTGCCATACCCGGAGGAAGCTGATCAAACTGAAACAAACTGAATCTAATAACCGCTTCAGTTGTTGCCCTGCATGGCATTTTTAAAAATTTTAAAAAAAATCCAAGAAAAAGAAGAAATTTCCAAGAAAAAATTTATTGGACGCTATAAACTTTATTTTGTTTAACTTATTGTCGAGTCAGACTGCTGTACCCCCTACTTTATACACTTAAGACACATTTTCTTTTGTCTGTGGCTTAACGTCGCACTGTTCTGCAGCGAGGCTAATGGCGACGGATGAATGATTATGATGATGATTGGGAGATGATGGTAAAGAGTAGGTAAGGATGGAAGGTGGGAAGGAGGCGGTCGTGGCCTATTAGTAGGGTATCTTCCCAGCATTTGCCTGCCGACTGAGGGAAAACCACGAAAAAAACCCAGTCAGGAAGGACGGCCGCGGGAATCGACCGCGGGCCTCCGGAATACAAGTTCAGAGCGTTAACCACTCAACCAACCTGTTCCAAACTCTTTGAAGCACAGTGGTATTAAAAACGTACCACCTTAAAAATAATTATTTTCTACCTTTGAAGCACAGTGGTATGGTTTTAGTACCACGTTACATTCTTAGTCAAGTAGTACAGACAGCGCCTGAGAGATGGCGGGAGGGTGCGGTCTTGTACAGCGGTCACAGCCTTGTATGAAACCAAGGATTTTTTTGTTTTCTGTAAACTGATGCAGACTTATGTGAAAACGTCATAATTTTTGGTAAGTATTAACTTTACGCAATATTGCAATAAAAACATTTGTATAAAAGGGTGTTTGATGATATTATAATGTGTCAATTGTATAAATTTATTAATTAAGATAATTAATTTGTTATCAAACAAGGTGGTTCGGAAACTATACCACCGTGCACGAACAGTCCACACAAACTATAACCCTACATTTTTAAAATTATAATCTACCCTTGTATTGAAAGAATGACTATAATATATTTGAGTTGCCAATGATTCTAGACAACCAGAGGTAACTTTTGAATGCATATCTGAATCTGAGGAAGAAGCGACGGAAGAAGCGAGGAAAAAGCGACGGTGGACAACGGAAGCGGTAGCGATAGTGAAGACCTCGTTCCCCTTGCAATGATTCGAAACTTCATTGGGCAGTTTCCTGTGCTACTTGTTAGGTACCACTGTGCCATGGTTTTTCACATGGTGCCATGGTGCCACAAGGCACATGGTGCCATTTTTTGCCTTTATTTATTTTGCAATTATTGAAAAATTATATTAATTGCCTTCTTACAATACACTAATTTAATAAGTAACATGAAGATAAATCATGTAAAGATGAATTACATGATAATTGGTAATACATGTCTTTCCTTACAATTCTGAAACAATATTTGGCGTTTATGTCATCTAAAACCAATTCAGTTATAATTGATTCCCAGTCCCTTCCTGCACAGTGGTATAGAAATTATACCACCAAATTCTGACCAAACGGGTTGGAAAAAAATAAAAAATTAAGGAAATTTGGAATTAATTCGTTATTAGCAAAAAAATTTAAAAATCCACGATTTCTTAAAGAATTTTGATTGTCATAATTTGTGCTTCAAAGAGTCTTGGTACACTTGGCCAAACAAAAATTGAACGTTCAATAAATCTGATAGGCTGATAAATGTAAGATCGCACCATCAGAAGTCAGTCTAAGGGTAAACGGAAAGATAGGCGACGGAAAAATAGGCGACGGAATTTTAGGCGAAAAACCAACTAGGAAAGATAGGCGACGGAAATTTAGGCGACAAGAATTCAACCAAGGCGGAAATATAGGCGAAAAACTTTTTCATTGAAAATTACTTAGGCCCGGTATCAAACTAACTTTTGGATTAAATTCAACTGTTTCCATCATTTTGAGATATCCGATTGGCTGTGCCACCAATTTAGTCCAATATTTAGTTAATCCGGCTCAGATTAACTTTGTGATCAAACTTTGTGATCAAACTTTGTGAAACTTTGTGATCAAATTATTGATCGATATCTATGTTGTGATCAAGGATTTAATTTTTTAACATTTATTATTATGTTATTTTGTTATAATATTTGTATTTTTGCAATGAAAGTGCAGAAGAACATGAAACAGCGTCCAGACTTTTAGATCAGAGTAAAGCCAGGTTATCGAGTTGCACCTGCTCTGCTTGCTCGGGATGGTTGGAAATCCCACCAGGTGTTCCAGGCTGACCGGCATCAAGCTTCCCCGATTAACCGGTTGACTTGCTTTTCGAAAAACCCTTGTTTGTTTCAAACCCTTTTTCTCATTGGCAGGTACATTTAATTTTAAAATCCCCAAGATTATTGGTTACATGATGCAGACGTTTAATTAAAATTAAAATTTAAGATAAACAAATTGTCAAAAAACAGAACACACAAAATGTCCAACAAAAATTTGTGTTCTTCACAAATATCCACTCGGATTTTTTTATCTTTTTATTTATCTTTCTTCTCTATTTATCTTATCTTATTTTATTCCATTTCAATTTTCTTTAATTTTGGTTAGATTTTTTTTTTTACATCTTTTTAAGTTTATTTTAATTTTTTCATATTTTTCATATTTTTATTTTTATTTTTATTGGATTTTTTTTATCAATTACAAAACAATTTTGTTTTTATTATGCATTTCTAAGTGTTATGTACATCACATATTTAGATTTTGCAATTTCAGGTAGAAAATGTGGTAGTGGCAGAAAATGTTGGAGAAATTGTTACAACTCTTTTGGGACAAGAATAGGTATTTTCATTTTTCCCACGAAAAAGTTTTTCGCCTATATTTCCGCCCTGGTTGAATTCTTGTCGCCTAAATTACCGTCGCCTATCTTTCCTAGTTGGGTTTTCGCCTAAAATTCCGTCGCCTATTTTTCCGTCGCCTATCTTTCCTACAATCAGTCTAAGCGATCTCCTTGTCTCACTCTAGTAGGTGACCTCACATTTCAATGATAATAACAAGCTTTGATTGGTTATGGGACATGACCAGCAGTCGTTCAAATTTGGTCAACGTTCAATTTTTGTTTGGCCGAGTGTACATTCCTACGCGCCTGGTGCCCGATAAATAATGTTTGACAAATATGTGTGTGGGACTGGAGGGAGGTGGCATGCAGGTCTGCGGCGCAAACCCCGGAAATATTTTGAATGTTATCACTTCTTTTAGTACGTTTTTATGGGTTTTGGATTGAGTTTAGGCGTCTTGAACTAATGAATAAAGCTCAATATTTCCACAATAACACACAAATTAAAAATATGCCAAATTGAGGGAATGTTAAAATTATTATCAGTGAATTTAGGTATATAGTATAGGGAAATTAATATTCTCTCTGGATTAAAAAAAATAATAAAATTTGGTCCATTAATTTAGACGCAATAACTTCAATATATTTTTAAGCGGGAAATACAAAATTTAATTAGATGTATTTTGCTGATTCTGCTTTCTATATTTTAATGTTTCTCAAAATTATTTCGATGGGTGCCTAGCACCCATCGAAAACTTTCAATGAGTGTTTAAGCCCCCGAGCAACCACAGTTGCGCCACTGTCAAGTAGAAAGGAGCGAACGGGGGAATCGGAGTTGTCGGACGGATTCATGACTAAGTCCACCGGCAAGGATGTAAAATAAATCCCAATTATATCAAGAGAGTCTGAATGGCATTCTAATTCATGCGTTTGATGTTGAAAGGATGGGGATTCATGGAGTTAGAATTGGACAGTTTTCCAAGGAACAAATCAACATAGGGGGTGTTTGAGCCAGTTGTGCTGGACTTGTTGCTTTTCTTTATTTCCTCATTATTGTTTATGTGCTTTTATAAGGCTTGATTTTCCTGATGTTTCACGGCCTTTAACATATTAATATTTCACTCTTTTCTATTTAATCAACCTTGGTATTAATTGTTATTCTTCTTTCTTTTACTTCACTTGTCTATGTTATAATCTGCGATTGATACTTTTAAACATTAAATTTTCCCTTTCACTATAAGATACAGTCCACTTAAACCTGTCAAAACAGGGGGTAATGTGTCAGCCTCCACTAAAAATTATAAAACGTGGTCATTATATTGACAAAAATTCGCCTATTTCTCCTTCAACGAATTGAATGAATCATTGAACCGTGTAGTAAACATAGATTAATGGAGACGAACGAATTAATTTTGATGAGGAATAGGAACTGAAGAATACGTGTAAATAAAATGGACTGTGGAACCATGGTGAAACGGAGGCGACCGTGGCCTAAGTAAGGTAAATACCTTTCCATATTTGCCGATCACCTGCGGAAACCACCAAAATCTCAATCACGAATGCTGGCCGAGGGAATCAAACCCCGGGGACATCTGGTAGTGCACGTTACAACACGAGCTAACTTACTTGATAATGATCGGTATTTTTCTTTTCCTTTTTTACCTACTACGCTGTTCAGAGTTGGTCATTTCTCAGTGATGACCTTGAAATCTACTGTTAAGCCAAGTTGTCAATTAGCTCAATTTTGAATATGATTTTAATGATCGTAGAATATCTGTAATTAAAATCTTATGTTTTTAATAGACAACCTACTGGATGGCAACATAATAAATTACTTGACTTTTGATGTCGTGGACGTTTTCGGAACCATCGGGTGATAGCAAGGCAGATGGTGACAGTTTGTTTGTTTTCATCGGAACAAACCGTCACCACTGCCTTGCTACTTGACTTTTGTTTCAATGGCAATCATCCTTACGGTAAATGGAATTTACTTCTAAGTTAGACAAGTATTGTTGGTAAATAAACTAAGGTCAAGGTCGTAATACAATTTTAATGAAATCAGACTATTTTACTGTGGGTTTTAAAAGCCCACTCCGACAATGGCGAAACATATTTTTGTAATTTAAAAGAGCTTGTTTTAGAACACATCATTGCTCTTATTTACGTTTTGCACGCCGACGTCGTCCAATACTTACTTGCATATGCATATTTATATGCATATTTTAATTTATTTACCTATTTATGTAGAGGGCAAAATGTGTGCATATAAATGTCACAATGAACAGAATTCGGAGGGGCAAAGCAAAGCTATCATTCCATCGATCTCTTCCCAAAATAAAATTGCCTGCAGTCTATAATGTTTTAGTTGTTTGAAACATTTTGTTACATTTATTTTATTTATTTATTTTATTCATTATACCCGCAGATTTATACAAATAAATATGGGTAACGTCATCATTACAGCAATAATATTAATAATAATAATGATAATAATATACAATAAGACAAGTAACAGAATAATACTTATAAAACGTATACACATTACACATGAGGTAAACCTATAATGCCCAAGCCTAGCCATGGTTCTCGAGGAGAAACTCGTCCAAAGTGTAGAACTGCTTGGCCATAAGATAATTTTTAATATTTGTTTTGAAAGACGATGCAGTCGTGGAGCTGCGAATGGAAACGGGAAGGTTGTTATATATGATTGAACAAAGATAGGTGGGACCTTTTTTGAAGAGTGCATGCTTGAAGAAAGGGATATATATATTCTGGCTGGTCCTAGTTAGGTGGGAGTGATTAGATGTGTTTTGACTAAAGTGACTAGGGGAACAGTATACAAAATTAGCGGCAGTTAGTATCAAAGTTGATGTAAGAGTTAGAATTCCTTGTTTGGCAAATTGGTCCCTACATGATGTGCGTTTAGAAATGCCCGCAACAATACGCAGTGCTCTTTTTTGAATTATAAATATTCTCTTGGCCTGAGTAGAGGCTCCCCAAAATAGGATTGCATAGGAAAGGATAGAGTGAAAGTAAGAATGATATACGATTAGAAGCATCGAGGAACTGAGAGTCGGCTTTAATTTGCTTAGCAAGTAACACGCTCCAGATAGTCTTGAAGCTATTTCGTTAATATGCAAGGACCAGTCTAACGTTTCAGTTATATGGAGACCAAGAAATTTTGTTTGAGCTGTTCTAGCAATGGTGGAACCATTGAGGCGTATAAGAGGGCTTATAGCTGGTATGGTGTTTCTGGAGTGGAAAGAGATGTAAACCGTCTTAGTAGCTTGTAATGATAGACGGTTTTCAGTGCAGTACCCAGACATTGCTGTCGCTTTGTCGTTTGCTGCCTCTATTAGGCTCAGGGTAGAATCTTTCGGCGATGTTAAAAGGAGTGTTGTATCATCAGCATACTGAGAGACATGATTGGAAACTATACCTGAAGCTGAAGCGATATTTAAAATTTTAGAGAGATCGTTAACATATATGAGAAATAACAATGGGCCAAGAACGGAGCCCTGGGGGACACCATTTGACATTGGAAGAGGAGAAGAGAAAGACGTCCCTAGTGTCTTGAGATGATCTTTACTGTCTGGGTTCTTCCCGAAAGGAATGAAGAGAACCATGATAGAGTGATACCTGTTATTCCAAATGATTGTAGTTTTTTGAATAGAATTGCGTGATCAATCGTATCGAAAGCTTTGCTTAGATCATAATACACTCCCAGTGCATTGTTGCCAGAATCGAGGGAAGAATAGAGCGGGGACAAAAAAGAATATATAGCAGTGTTGGTTGATCTCTGGGAGCGGAAGCCATGTTGACTCTCATCCAAAAGGTTGTGTTCATCAAGAAATGATGATAACCGCTTGTGTACTATCAATTCAAATATTTTAGAAAACGGAGAGAGTAGTGAAATAGGTCTGTAATTATTAAGGACATCTCTTTTCCCCTTTTTGTGCACTGGCAATATTAGAGAGTGTTTGAGTGCGTGTGGAAAAATACCTAGATTGAATGATTTATTGATTATGTGTGACAGCGGCTCTGCAATGCGCTTGATAGATTTAGCTAATATGGCACTTGGGATACCATCAAGACCACAGGAGTATTTGTATCCTATCTTCGCGGAGAGGCGCGAGATTTCAATTTTATTTGTTGGGTACAAAAGAAATGGTGGAAGTTGACTGTTTGTTGGGGTGTCAGGGGTACCTAACATAGTGCCGTTCAAGAATGTAGAGAGGGGTGGTGGTGGAATATAGCCAGAATCTTTGAAGAAACTGTTGAAAAGGGTAGAGAGTTGCTCGGGATCCTCTATTTTCCTATTATCTTTGGTTATGGAGAGATTAGTCCTCTTTTTAGTCCGAGATGTTTCAAATTGGATAATTTGCCAAGATGTTCTTGGTTTGTTGGTTGATGAAGAGATAATATGATCATGGAAATTTAATTTCGCCATCCGTATGTTGCGGGAATGGTCCCTTTTCTTGGATTTGTATTCAGATTTGAGCTGCAAGTTGTGTGGTTGATTTTTACACAAAAAGTGGAGATGGCGGAGGTCTGCTGAGCCAGAAATAATGGAAGCATTGACCCATTTCTTGGGTCTTGCTTTATTCCTATTTCCCCTAGATTTGGTGACTGGAAAGGCAAGGTTAAAATTGTATAGAAAGCGCTGATGAAGTTTATTAAATGCGTCATCAATTGAGACGTCATCATAAACGTCCTCCCAGTTTTCAAGTTGTAGTAACGATTGGAAGTATAATATGTTTGAGTCTGAGAAGATTCGCTTCGTGGCTGTATTACTCTGTACGTGGGATAATAGATCTAGTTTCAACGAAATTGCCCTGTGGTCAGAGATTTCGGTCTCGAGTGTTTCTGCGGAAATTAGTGATTTATCAATGGTTGTGAGTATATTGTCTAGAAGAGACGAGCACGAAGATGTCACGCGTGTAGGAGTGAAGATACAAGGTAGAGAATTATAAGCCTTAAATAGATCCTCAAAATTCGCTGTGGCCGATGATGGGGTGAGAAGATCTATGTTGAAATCGCCACAGATCATGATGTCAGCTCGTGGATATTGGTTGGTAAGTCGGGAGAGGAGAGAATCTAGTTTATCAAAGAAGAGTGGGAGACTACCTGAAGGGGATCTATATATGGATAAGATTATGGAATGAAGATTGGGGAGCTTCCAGGAGACACCTGTACATTCAAATATCTTCTCTTGGCAGAAATCATTAGTTATGTGGTGAATGGTAGTCACGTCTAAGCTGGGTTTGGCAAGAATAGCTACGCCGCCGTAGGATGCTTGACGATGGTAAATAGCTGACACGCAATAAGATGGTATTGTAAAAACTGCAGCTTCTTCTGGGGACAGCCAATGCTCAGCCAAGCAAAGGATGTCAGTCTCGTGATCTAATAGAAAAAGTTCCATTTCCTCTGTTTTATTCCTTATGGATTGGATATTTAAGAACATTATATGAGGGTTGAAACTTGAAGTTACTTTGGGGAGTACGTTCGATGTATTGACTGAAAATTTGACGGTTTCTTAGATGATGGCGATTTTGCTGTAGACCTAGTAACCCTATCGGGTTTGGGCTTGGGTGCAGGCTTAGGCAATACAGGCTTACCTAACGATGCTGGGTTCTCCTTGGACTTAGTTCTAGGTTTGTTGGCGGCAAATGACGCATCTTGTCGTATAGCTTGTCGAGCAGACGGACCACGGGCCGTGGAAGTAGATGCAAGAGGCTAAGAAGAGTCAGTTGATGGACTCGATGCACTTGCTGCAGGCACCGACGATTTCAGCGTGTTTTCAAGTCTGGAGGAGCCTGTCCCGATTAATGGTTGGCTGGTGGTAGTAGCGCTGTACTGTGGGCTGGTGGATGTAGGACCAGCTCGTCGAGCTTTGTCGGCTGTGGTAGATGATTGAAGGTTGTCCGTAGGATACGGTGGCCAGGGGTCGAAGATGACAGGGTTTGATAATAGCCTGGTGTCAACTGTACTTGAAGTTGACCTGCTGTTGTCTGTGTTAGAGGTTCTAACTGAGACTTCAGGGCTCGATGGTCGAGGTTCACCGCCCAGGACAGTATCTGCCGAGCAGGACGAGCGGATGGAGCTTTCAAGATTTGAAGGTGCGTTAGCGTCGACCGGACTTGATGATTGCACGGTGTTAGCTGATCTGGTCAATCGATCCTGAGAACTTGATGGCCGTTCGGTATCTTTGAGAATTTGTGACCGGCGTTGGTCCTTTGGGCCGTTGTTGGTCGAGTCAGACTGGTAGAGTTTGCCTTCAGGTCTCGTAGGTGGGACTACTTCAGTATTGCTTGGTGTTTGGCTGATGTTAGCGTTGCTGAATGTGTGGGCAGTGGCTGCTGGACTTGGTCTGTCAGTGCTGGGAGATCGCACAGCCGTTTCTTGATTTCCTGGACTTGCGGGTGAAGTAGGCCTCCTGTGTTCCAAGTTTGGGTTGGTTGGGTTTATTAGTCCATTCAAGTCCATTGTATTTATATTGCGAGGGAGAGAGTAGACTGTTACATAAATGTTCGAGTGTTGTAGCATTTCTTCCAGTGCTGATTTGACTGTAGGCCATGATTGCCGGTCCCGACCATAGGTTATTCTCGGCATAGCTACTCGAGTGATGTTGTTAACTTGACAGTGGTTAACGAGGCTTTGGAGGGATTGGCGGATGTACTGGAGCGAGGGCCTATCATATCTATTTAGTTTTGTTACTAGGTAGATGATTTCTCGTTCATCATGTTTTAAGGTAACTATGCTTCCCACACGCGGATTTTGGCTTTTCAACTCTTGAACACCTCCATAGTTTTCTTTTATCTTGCTGGCTAAACCGACACCCATCGCCAGATCTGCAGAAACACAGTGTGCTATTGGGATTCTGGAAGTGGTTTCCAAAATATCACCTATTTCCTCGTATACGTGTGCAATCGTGTTTAAGGGCATGGAGTTTGTCAGTTTAGTGGGCGTAGAATGCGTAAGGTCTTCTCTGCGCAATTTACATGGAAGAATCTGGTTGTAGATAGCACTCACCATTGATCTAATGTTGTTAATTTCATACGTTAGTAGTGCATTTATCGTTGGTTGATTCGCGATGGAATTGTTATTCATTATAAACTGAAGTCCATTGCTAGGATGCAACCAGTGAGGTGAAATGGTGTTCTGATCCATTTCTTTGTTACGATTACTGTTTGTTTACCGTTTGTCGTTTTGTCATTGTTTGTCGCATTGTTCTGCATCTAGTATAAACGGCAACTGACGAATGATTATAATATTGATTGTAATTTACCTCTAGTATTCCAGCTCTGCATCGCCTACCGCCTTGAAACCAATGTGAACAAAACTGCCTTCACAACACATCATGATGATTTGACTATGGTCGAAATCTTCCAAGAGGTAGCCGAGAAATCAAATAAATAAATTTGTATACGCGATATGCCACCACAGACAATTTGATATATCAAAGAAGATAAATATTGGATCTAGTGGAGCGGTCGCTCCACTCAGCCAAGTCGTACCGTACACTCACAGTCACTCAACATACCGTAAATGCCTATATAAACTGAGGAGCAGACCAACTACTTTTACTGTAAGCAACAACAAGCATTTTCGGCCTACTGGATCTCAACAATGGAAAATCTCACATTGTTGTGAAATGTCTTAATTTTGAGCTATGGCCCACCTGACTACATATACATCACGCGACAACAACCGGTCATGCCGTTTACGACCTAGAGGGCAGTGAAAATCGTGAAATTACACCGCTTTCTTCTTCTTCAGATGATAATGATGATGATGATTCCCGAAAAAATTGCTATCACCGCCACAGCCTAAACGGCTGAACCGATCAACCTGAAATTTTTACCACATATGCACTTTTGGCGTCTGATGATACCTTGCCTCTTGTGATTTTTTGTGCCGCCATTTTTAAACCGGAAGTGACGTCATATCTCAAAAACGTCTGGACCGATTAGAACGAAATTAGCGCCATTCGATTTAGATGGTCATCTTTATGAAGTATCAATAACAAAAAATTATTTTCTTATTTTCTAAACCGGAAGTGACGTCATAAATACGCAATATTTCACTTATTTCAACAAATTATACTTAAAATACGTACATAATTAACTTACATTGTAATATAGACAATACAATTTATAAATTCAAGGTTGCAGTGTTCTCGACCGCCATTTCTGAAACCGGAAGTGACGTCATATATCTAAAACGCCTGTACCGATTGCAACTGAACTAGCTCCTGCGTATTCATTCTACTATTTATTTGAAAAATCAATTGGGAAAAATGAATAAACAAATTAACGGTACCGGAAATGGCGGCAGGAACCACTAAATGAAACCGGAAGTGACGTCATATATTACAAACGGCATGACCGATTTTACGGAAATATAGGGATTATGAATTCAGATGGTCGTTCATGAAGTATCAACTAGATAAAACTAGATTGTATTCTTATTACCTATACCGGAAATGACGTCATAAATATGATGATTGATGAATTACGTCATAAATATGTTAAATGACATTAAATTCACCACTTTATACTTTTAAATAGATATTAGTAAACGTACATTGTGAATAATTATAAATTCAAGGTTGCAGTGTTCTCGGCCGCCATTTTTAAAACCGGAAGTGACGTCATGTATAAAAAACGGCTGTTCTGATTGCAACCAAATTTGGGAAATGTGTAGGTCTAATAATTATGAATTAAAGACGACATTATTTTCGGCCGCCATTGTTAAAACCGGAAGCGACGTCATATATCGAAAACGGCTGTACCGATTGGAACTAAATTGTGTAAATATGTAGGACATAAGAATATTGATTATGAATTTAAGACGACATTATTTTCGGCCGCCATTGTTAAAACCGGAAGTGACGTCATATATCGAAAACGGCTGAACCAATTGCAACCAAATTTTAGAAATGTGTAGGACTAATAATTATGAATTAAAGACGACATTATTTTCGGCCGCCATTGTTAACCGGAAGTGACGTCATTTATCGAAAACGTCTGTACCGATTGCAACCAAATTATGCAATTATGTAGGACTTATTATTATGAATTCAAGACGACATTATTTTCGACCGCCATTTCAAAACCGGAAGTGACGTCATATATAGAAAACGGCTGTACCAATTGCAACCAAATTTTGGAAATGTGTAGGACTAATAATTATGAATTAAAGACGACATTATTTTCGGCCGCCATTGTTAAAACATGAATTTACGTCATATATCGAAAACGGCTGTACCGATTGCAACCAAATTTTGGAAATATGTAGGACTAATAATTATGAATTCAAGAAGACATTATTTTCGGCCGCCATTTCAAAACCGGAAGTGACGTTATATATCGAAAACGGCTGTACCGATTGTTATCAAATTATGTAATTTTGTAGGACTTCTAATTATGATTTCAAGAAGACATTATTTTCGGCCCCTATTTCAAAACCGGAAGTGACGTCAAATATCGAAAACGGCTGGACCGATTGTAACGAAACCTAAGCTATTTTTTTTTGATAATCATTTTAATCTTTTACCAAACGCAACTTTTCTTAGTACCTATCCAAATCGGTTGAGGCGTATTTTTTTAAAGAAATTAGTCCTTGCTCGGACATGTGCTACAAGCTGTATGAAAAAACTAACAAAAGAAGTGATATCCCAGAAAAAAACACTCCGTGTAAAAACGGCAGCCAAGTCTCTTTACTTCAAAATACTTTTGTAAAGTATTTCTCGGTGTTTATTCTTTTATTTCAAAAATACGATTAAATATTTGGAAATGTCATTGACTTGGCTCCTTTTTTGATATCACTCCTTTTCAGTGTTGAATTTTTTTGAAGTAAAGAGACTTGGCTGCCGTTTTTACACGGAGTGTTTTTTTCTGGGATATTTATTTCTTCTTCTTTTGATTACACTTGATACCTACTTCAGTTGAATCGGGCAGTATTTAGATATTCTATTCTACACTTAGTGTGACACTTGGAAATGAATTAGATGTACGGTAGGTATAATGCATTGTTCATGTCTCTAATATTTACAATATTGTCTGCATGGTGATAACACAACGACTCTTCATCAGCGTAATTTTCACTCTCACCGCAAACGATTTTACAATTACAATTTTCCTGCAATTTTCCAGTCTCTTCTCATTGTCTTGCGTTTTTCTACCGAAGTTAATTCAAAATTATAAGGTTTCAAACCAGCCATACACAATATTACGCACAATAAAAAATAGTACACAACCACATCACAAGAAAAATCCTAACGTTACGCACTAAATACTTGTATAGGTACTCCTCTGAGTCCGTCCTAATGTCCTAATGCAAGACTGATGACTGATGAGACTGATGAGTGAGATGTTTGAACTAATTATTTGTGTTTGTTTCCCATAACAATATAAAAATAGAATGATGATATCATCAATGATTCTAAGGATTCATATTTACAAATTTACGTATTCTTGCCAAACTGGAGCCAAAACAAACGGAGATCAGATTGGTCTAGGAAGGGTGAGGTCCAAAATAGAAGCTGGTTGGGCGTTGACGTCACCATAGGATTTACGGGTTAAATCAAACTTGCCGCGTCAACAAACGAGCTGAAACTAGCTGAAACCAGTACCCATAATACTCAAGCTCAAGAGGTCGGGCGTTGTGGTTACTCTATTTTCATTCATTCGACCACGATTCGACTCAAGGTCACGCCCAGGTGTTACGTCACAATGTTAAAAGGATAGGGAAACTGGGCGACCTGATTATAAATCGGTATGCACCCGAAGTACTGCGAGGCGTGCGAGTATCATGTACAGTGACGTCAGCAGTGGCGGACTGGCCATATCTTATTTTCGCTTCCCACGGCCAACTAATTTTTTTACAGCAAAAATATTCTTACAAAGTTGTATGTTTTGAAGATACCTACATTGTAGTGTACGCCGTTTGCAAGGAACAATCTGCATCTCTTCTCCGACGGCGAGCTCCTTCCCCATCGCACAAGACAAGCCTCTGAACTGCGGCACGAATTCTGCCGACTCAGAATTTCGTCTGTCGGCGTTTTGCAGAATGGCAGGAGGCTGTACAATGCACTCCCAGGGAAGATCAAAGACATCAAGGACGACACTCACTTCAAGTCGAAAGTTAAAACTTTTCTACTAGACAACTCATTCTACTCGATCGATGAGTTCTTATCTAATAGAAGGACTCCCTATTAATTTTAACCTGTTTTTTCACTTTGTTTTTAACTATGATTTTATTTGATTCCAGGACAAGTACGGAACAACCGTTTTTGTACACTAAAGTTCATTCACGATTAGAATTGCAAGCCGTAATGGCGGCCGTGTAGATACTACTGTAGTCAAATGAACAATTGTATACCTACATATGAAAATATCAATAGAATAATCCAAAACTATGTATAATACGACTGTAGATGGAAATAAATCAATTTGATTGAATTTTTCTAATATTTTCTAATAATAAAAATAGTGTATTTGACATAATTTATACAATTTCAATAATACAAAGAAGAAAGTCTTGCCATTGACAGGGCAGTGTTCAAGTGACTGACCAATGAACGACGTGATTGACTAAAACGTCAGTGAAATTCTTATCGTGAACGAACTTTACTCTTAATAATTGATGCAGCTCTGCTTCCTATCACTCTTGTAACTTAATTATAAATGTACTTATGGTTGTATTTTGTAATGCTATTCTTATTATAATATTATGTTTATTTCACTTAATAAAATTGACAATGTTCATACAAGTATTATACTCTGTGATAACTGATAATAAATAAATAAATAAATAAATAAATAAATAAATAAATAAATAAATTCCTTTTAATATTTAACAAGAAAAAACAGTGTAAGAAGTGTATATTTAAATTTTTAGTATTTAAGATATTTATCAAAATAATATGGATCATCATTTATCATGATCAACATGGATGGGTGATGTATGTAACAACTAACTCACTTTAGTAGTTCACTTATAAGAATTCAATAACATTCAGACAAAATATTAAGAAAAATGTTCATAATACATGTCGGGGATAACTTACCCCAGATTGAATGCAGCGGCTATGGAGGTCTGCAGTGAAGGTCTGCTTTGAATGAAGACTGAATAGCAATGTAGCAATGGTGTTGTACAGACTGATATTGTAGACTGATGGTGCATTCCACAATGGAGCAAGTTGGGCGTTGACGTCACCGTAGGATTTACGGGTTAAATCAACTTGCCCCATCAACAAACGAGCTCATAACTGTGCCCAATATGGCTCAACTCAAAAGACTGGAGGCCAAGTCTTGAAACTTAAACGCTCTAGCTAGGACGTCAACAATTCCCATTAACTGTAAGAATGATGACCTTGAAATCTACCTTTAACTGTTTAGCTTAATTTTGAATAAGGTTTTAATGACTGAATATTATTTAATCTTTATTGTCAACAGGGCCGAAGCCCCACAAGTGCAATAATAAAAACATGAGAACATAACAACAGACATTATCACAAACAATGAAAACGAATTACAACTAAATCGGTTCTATATAAAAACATTGGACAGAACCTCGTCAACAGAGTCTTTAAAATCACTAAAAAAATCATTAAAAATATCTATATCACAGATCAAGTCACTAGATAACACATCATTAAAAACAGACTGGATACGCAATATGGGAGAAAATTTGTAAACATTAACACGACATTTTGAAAGATAAAAAGGTTCCCTATTCCTTGTGTTTTTTCGTGGAGCATGAAAATTAATATTGCTAATAAGAACAGAGTCATAACCGTCATGTATTATTCTATATAAAAACAATATATCTGTGATCTGACGCCTCACTTCAAGTGTTGTTAGGTGCCAGAGTTGGGTAGTAACTTAACGAAAGTAACTAGTTACTTTCTGGGTAACTTTTGGGGTAACTAGTTACTTTTCATCCTCAGTAACTTACTGAGTAACTAAGTTACAATTTTAGAGTAACTTGTAACTTAATTTTCGTTACTTTTAAAGTTACTTTTAGGTGAAATATTAATTTGACAAACATAATATTTTAGTGGAATTTTACAGTCTTCAAAGTCCCTTTCTATCTCTTGACAGAAAATCCAAATCTAAGTTGTATTTTATTTTGCATCTATATCAGACGTATAGTATTGAAAAGTTGAAAAGTAACTTGAAAGTAACTTCCATTTTTTTGGTAACTACTCAGTTACTTTTCAAATGAAGTAACTTACCAAGTAACTTAGTTCCTTTTGTGACCAGGTAACTTACAGAGTAACTAGTTACTTTTTACAAGTAACTTACCCAACTCTGTTAGGTGCAGTGGTGTAGTCGAGGGTATACGCGGGTATACGCCGTATACCTAAAAAAGTATTTTCACTGGAAAGTATACCCAAAAACTCAGAAGGGGTATACGCGGGTATACGCCGTATACCTAAAAAATAGTTTTGCTGAGGAGTGAAGATGTCAAGAATACTTAAAAAATTGTGTGGTGTTTTACGTCTAGTTTCATTTCGAAAGCAAAAAACTCAAAAAAGTTAATTTCAAAGTGTCAAAAAAACAAAAAACGCCCTGCGGGGCAATGTGGTTCTATGCCCTCCACCACCCCAAAGTATCAAATTATAAAATATTGATTATTTGAACAATATACGCCTCATAACGTCTCAAAATTGATTTTATACAGTCCAAAAACGAAAATACGCCCTGCGGGGCAAGGTCGTGCCATGCCCCCTCCACCTCAAAGTGTCAAATTTAAAAATATATTGAACTTTTTAACAAAATACGCCATATAACGTCTTAAATTTGATTTCACTGTGTCCAAAAACCAAAAAACGCCCTGCGGGGCTGTGGGGGTTACGCTCCCCACAGCCCCCTTATTTTGAGGACAATTGTTATCCTTGCCTTGCCCCCCCCCCTGGCAGAAATCCTGAGGACGCCCATGGTAGCGTATACCCAAAAAATATATTAGGACTACACCACTGGTTAGGTGGTAACTACGACACAAATCAGCATAATCAGCCCTATGATTATAGCCCAGATTATAGCCCAGATTATAATCTGTAATTATAATTATAATGTTAATAAATTGTTTGCAATAGATTGCTGGATGCCAATCAAATAAGTGGCTTAAATTAATGTTTCAATGTCGATCATTCTTACAGTAAATGGGACTTGTTGACATCTGAGAGCGTTTGCGTCCTGAAGGCGTAATTTTCAAGACTTGGCCTCCTGGGCTTTCTGATCCAACATGGCTGCATGTATTTTCATTCATTCGACTAGATTCGACTCAAGATAACGACCAGATGTTCACGTGACAATGTTAATAGGATAGGAAAATTGGGCGTTTGGATCAAAATACTGTATGAAGCCAGAAAGTCCTGTTCGAGCCCAAACACATGCCACATCCATGGTCACATGATAATATTTCATAAAAGTCCAATTCACTTTTAAACCATCAAATTATGAAGAAAAGTAATAAACATATTAACTAACACTTATCTTAAAAATACAATATTTTTGCCCTAACGCGACGAAATGTCCACAATTGTTTCATCATTGAATTTATTTGGGCACAAATATTGTATTTAAACTCGAATGTTATACTCGTTTATGTCGTTGGTATTTATATTGCAATAATGTCGACTCGGAAAAAAGCAATTTCTTATTTTACAAATTTTCATGATTGTGTATAACTAGGAAAACGCTCTGGGTAACGCGTTTATAGCGAGCACGGATACGCGCAACACCTCAAACCGAAATTCGAGTCTATCGAAAATGTCATTAAAAGCCAATCATTCTAGAATTTCGTCACAGACTTGTATAAAAATCTCAAAAAATTCCTAAAATATTGGTCCAAATAACCATGCAAAGTTATAAGTTGATAGATTGAACCTTTATGATTGAACGGTTCCGTGTGAATTTTCAAAAATCCCAGGATCTCCTTCAAAAAATATACCTGGGGCCACTCATATGATATAAGTGTGTCTACCTACACAATATCAGATCGACTGTTGAACGGTCATTATCAGTTTCATATGCACTTGAAAGTTTCTGCTCTAACTACCTTGCCTTGAACTGAAGAGTCGAAGTCGCCGTGAATTTGACAGACTTCATACGCAAAAATTTAACACGCAAAATGTCCGTAAAATGTCAATAACTTTTGGATTTAAACACAGATTAGTATGAAAATTGTCAAAAATGCAGATAATGTTGGTCCCAACCATCATGCGAAGTTATAAGTTGATCGTTCAATCGGTTCTTGTTTAAATTTCAAAAAACACAGAAAAGATGGTTTTAAATTTTAACCAATGGGAGGATTTGGCTGAAACTTTTTATGATTGGGTACAATGTTGGTTGAAATGACTATACTAAATTTGAAATTGATTGGATCAACCAATCTAAAAATATTTTTTTTTAAATTTGAACCAATCAAAAAAATTTTTTTGATTTAAAAAAAAATAGGGTCTGCAACCCCGGAAATGGTCAGTACATGTGTGCAAAATTTCAGCTTGATCGAAGAAAAACTGTGACTTGTATATCGTCAGTAACAGAAAAAAACAGACAAAAAAAACAGAGGTCCGTGCCAAAAGAGCCAAGAGGAGACGCTCGCTTCGCTCGCTCAACTACGTCTAGGTTATAGATTACCTATGAATGGAGACAAAAATAATTCTTAATGCTTCATTAAACGATCCCTAAACTTGATTCAAAGTCAACTAGGCAATCGACCTTACAATCAAACTATCAAATTGTAATAATATTTGGCAGCCTGCCATTATCGGAAAATCCCTTGAAGCAATAATGAGCGTCAATCAGGTTCTGAGATATTCACTCCCTCTACAACCACTGAGACTTGATTTCATCTTCAAAATCATTGTTTACTTATAATAGTGGTGTTTAACGTCGCATTGTTCTGCAACTTCACAAACTCATGTTTGTGATACTTATTGTTATTTCTAAGTAGAATGTAAAATATTAGGAAATTATTATCGGGTTAAAGAAAGATAAAGTGGATATAGGTTATTTTTTTCCCTTTATTTGTTAAATGTTAACGTATGACATATTATATTATTTAAGAATCGCTTTTAAAATCTTTTCATCCATACTCAATATCTTGTTTTGCATAAGGAAAAAAACGTCTCAATAGCCCAATAGGGGGATGTCACAATAGCCCATTTTTAGTGTGACGTCCTTTATGCACAGCCTCATAAACTAAATTCTATCATCCATTGCGTTGCCAGTAGCCATATAATACGAGAAGTTGAACGTACCCTAGTGTTTGAGTCCCTTTTCACCACCGGGCCGATTCCTTGTCGATTTGCTCACGGTGTCCATCGCAGGACATTCAAATAACTAATAAACTTCTTGAAGTTTATAGAAGGCCGCTTTATCTTCTGCTTGTGCGTGCACTACCTCGCCCCGATAGCAGAAGGTCCAGCGGTCTATAATGATACGGCAGGATGAACTGCAGGCCTTTCTTTGCTCTCCTTCATTTCCTTCTGCCAAGTGCCTGTAATGAAACATAATGCCCAATTAACACTAACAACTTTTAGTTGATTAAGGTGGCGCGATCACTCGAGGCATAGTCTCAGATCTTCATATATTTGTGTGTACTTATTGATAATCAAGCAACACACAATCCCTGAAAAAATTAAACACTTCTCGTGTCTAGTTTCTGAGATAATTTGAGTTTTCTCCCCCATGTTATCTTATGGCAGCCAAGTAAAATCGTGTCATTTTTAAGCTAAAGTGAAGTTCTAATTTTTTTGGACCGTAAGATTTTAACAAAATACTTTTTTTCTTGTAGACCTATTATATATCTTTGGACATTATCAGGAAAAAAATGAAAACAATACCAGCGTGTACTATTTAAAAGTTATACACCAAATTCGAAATGATTTCCCCATGTTAAAGTTTTGTACATTCTCAAAAGACATAAAATTAAAAACGATCCTTATTATTGGGCGGGAGTTGCAAACTACATGACATTAAACGAGTCTTTTATACTTAAATATAGTTGAACTGTTGTAAAAAGTTTTTTGAAATGGTAATTTCAAAAATAAACAAAAATGTGCTATATCGAGTGATCGCGCCACGTTAACTGTACTGCAAATGCAGATTCACTTTATATTATCTCCAGGAAAAATTATCTTCTATGTTCACCTTTTCTAGTACAGCCTACGGGACCGCTTTTACAAACGCCTCCTTCCTATTCCTTCCAACTCCTTCCTCCTCCCATCTTTTCCCTCCTACAGTTCATCAAAGAGACTAGAGCAAGCAAGGTTGCATTACTCTAGTCTCACTGGCAATGGACGACCGGATCGAGTCGAAATCAGTCAAGCAGCAAAACCTGGGGACAATGAGAAATTATTTTAGGTAAACATTTTAATGCGTATCAGTAAAATATGGGCACCGGCTTACTGGCAACTTTTATCAAAAGGGGGGTGATTCCCGTGTGCATTTTTTCTCTTTTTGTAAAAATTATAGAGAGGAATGAACTTATGGACTTTTTAACCAAATGTATGATAATAGGATTACTAACTTAATTATCTAAAGGGTAGGATTGACCCCCTGGTTCAGTGATATCAAAATCAAAATTATCATCATTACATAAAATCATCATAACATAGAGTTACTGTGTGAGTACAAATTTTCATTTCCGTGGTGGTCAAGTGTTTGGTCAGCATATGAGGTACCGGTCCGTCGGAGTCTGGTGTTTTTGTGCCGTAAAGAACCCCATGCCAAAAATAAATATCAGTATAGGTACTTGAAACAAGAGTCAAAAGATGATGATTGATATTCCATATCACGTCGACCAAAAGCTCGCAAAAAGAAGATATATTTCTCCAATTTTGCCAATTGTTTTTAAAAACGTAACTGCTAAGAACAAAGCAACACACAGCTTTCACGATTTCTCGTTATGTTTGCCTAATCTCGAGCTGCAGAGCTTCAAAATGAACTTTAAGTAGACTAATGTTGTGATATGTACTTGTAGAATGTTAGTTCAGAAAAATGTTGACCTCTCTACAAAATGTTTATACATTGAAATAAGCGAGCCGAGCGAGAACGCTAAGTGAACGCATTGATAAGCGAGCCGAGCGAGAACGCTAAGTGAACGCATTGATAAGCGAGCCGAGCGAGAACGCTAAGTGAACGCATTGATAAGCGAGCCCTGGAAGTGCATGGAAGACCTTGACCACAGGGACCTCGCTATGACCACGTTGGCTATGACCGATATCTTACACAATTTTTACAAGTTAAGCATCACCGGTAAAACTTTATGAATGACGATAATTTGTAATTGCATAAATAGAAGTTAAAAGTTTTATCATGTTTGTAGCATGGTATAGTATAGAAATTGCAAAACACACGAATAGTAATGAATATTTTATGAAAAGTTGGTTTGAAATACTACGTTTGAACTAATGCGAAAGAACAACCAAAAATTGGGAGATTCAAGTCATGTTTTGAATGGAGCTCTTGTTAGAAGCGTCTGGTCACTGCTAGCTGCAGACAACGACTGGTTCCTTTTTTGAAAAACAATTGTTTATGAAAGAAACATAATAATGCGTTCTAATCCAGAAATCTATTGTTGTGAAATTATCCTCTAGAATATCCATCGAAGGATAATCTTCAGGTTTCTTAACGTTTTTATATTTTTCGTATGGATAATCCCATAGGCGTGCGCAGGAAAAATCATTAGGGGGGGGGGGGGGAGGGGCAAAATGGGCTCCGGCAGGATTATTGTCAGGGGGGGGGAAAGTCCAGTTAAAGAAATTGCCACGGATTAAGGTCCGCAGGGCGTTTTTTTGTTTTTTGACACTTTAAAATCCATTTTGAGACGTTCTGAGGAGTATTTTGTTTACAAATTCATATTTTTTTTAATTAACAAACCTTTTCACTACAACAAGGAGTGTGTGTGGGCGGCAGCGCGTTTTTTGGGGGTTTCGGGGGCGAAGCCCTTGAGAATGTAATACACATAAGAGCAATTTTGATGCATATTAAAAAAAGGGGAAAAAGCCTAGAAATTCATGAAAAATCGTGTTTTTGGAAGGTACTTAATAGGCATTGTTTTCGTGGTATTTTCTTCAAAATATTGTGTTTTGATCAAGCAAGTACTTGATTCCAGTGATTTGAGCAACTCCAGTCTGCCCCGCAGGGAGATTTTTTTATTTAAACCCTTTTAAAACAAAATGTTGACACTTTAGGACCACATTTTATATTTTTTAGTTGAGGCTGACCCATTAGCAGGGACGACGCTAAGGGGGGGCCTGGGGGGGCCACGGCCCCCCCAAACATTTGCGCGGGCCCCCCTGTGCCCCCCCAAACCAAATGTGGGAAAATAAATATCTTGAAAGTCTATCCTTTTCTTTAATTTTTTGCACTGTTCAAATTATCAAATAAAACATCAGCTGACAATGTTTTGCAAATAGGCGACTTTCGTATGCCAGACATAATGAAGTTCCTAAGAAGTATAGCAGGGTTGACAAAAATTGGATAAGAAACGGAGCTCAAAAATAAGGAAAAATCTTGCAATGGAGTCTCTAAGTTTCAAATTAGGAAAGGAGAGATTGAAATGGTTTGGTCGATTGAAAGGGATGGGACAAGAGAGGATACCGAGAAGGAAGGCAGATAGAGCAGCAATGGGAGGGAAAAGAAAGGCAGGGAGACCGCGAACGAAGTGGATGAGTGGAGTGAAGGTGGCTGTGGAAAAAGTGGAGAGTCTTATAATGGTAAGGGACGAAAAATGGTGGGAGGACAGTTCATAAAATTAGTGTAGGGATAATTTTTTGAAGGCTTCAGTTTTTTTAATTATCCTCACCAGGCGCGTAGGAAGGGGGGGGATGGGGGGAGAATCCCCCCTCTGATTCAATACCCCTCCCTATGTACTTATATATTTATGTGTCAAGAAAAATATGTGCTTAAAAAGTGTTAAAATCGCATAGAAATTTACCAAATTGATGTCTGAAATTCAAAAAATTTCCGGGGCTATGCGCCCCGGACCTGCATTTTACTGGAGGCCCTCCCCCCAGACCCCCATTTTCTTCGTAGACACTATAGTATCTCCATGGCTCAAGTTATTTTACATATTATTCCCCCCCCCCCTTGCAAATTTAGTTCCTACGCGCCTGATCCCCACGCCACAATATGAAAATATACATGTGAAAATACGTTTGCCCCCCCTAAAAAGTGTATTGCCCTACCTAGGCCCCCCCTGTATAAAAATCCTAGCGTCGTCCCTGCCCATCAGGGGGGGCCAAGGCCCCCCTGCCCCCCCCCCCCCCCCCCCCCCCCGTGCGCACGCCTATGGATAATCCATCCAACAATACAGTAAAACTTTTTTTTTTATGATCTCGAGAAGAATAGTTCACGGTCTTTTCACTGGCGCTCTATGATCTATTTCGCTGTTTGATTTTTTTGAATTTGTTGACGTTTTTCATTTAAGACTTTTATAGGGGATTGTTTTAGTCCAGTATCAAAACGTATTCCCGTTAAGATTTTATCAAACTATTGAAGTTTAGTGGGGGTCTGGGGCGCTCCGATGTGATATGAGCCGATATGAGGCATAATTTGGGAAATGTATACATTTTACTCAATTCGAATCATGTTAAAGAGTTTTGGACATGACCTCCTATAATTAATTTTAAGGTGTTCCAATCCAAGGAATAGTTCGCATAGTGCACTATGTGCACTCAGTGATGATTTCAGACATTTTCAGAAGGGGGGGCTATCCAAATTGTAGAGGGGGCACAACAAATATACACATAAAACAGAATGTAAATAGGGGCTCCTTTAATCTGACAAGGAAAAATGGTTCAAACTGGTCCCGACAAATTAATATGAATGTGAGCCCTAAAGTGATGGGAATGCAAAACAATTCACCTACCTTCAGCGTTTGGTATGTGTTGTCATGTAATAGGGTTGACATAAGCCATGACTCGAAAAAGAGGACATCAGATCTAGAGAAGGAAATGGTAGTATACATGTGCTATCCAAAAGCGATATCCTGGAGAAAACACTTTTTCACGACACCAATGGGGGGGGGGGGGGGGCTGGGGGGAGGGCCTCCCAGCAGCACGCGGGTCCGAGCCGCACAGGCCTGGGAAAAATTTGGATTTAAAAAATTATTTTGAGCTATTTCTATGCGTTTTGGAATAATAATTTTCAGAGATTTTGATTACGTAAATCTGGTATTTCCACAATTATGGTCATTTTCCTAACAGTATCTAGAAGTGAATTATCATTAAATTTCCATAATTTTGGGCCCCTCAGCAACATGCGGGTCCGGTGCCGCATAGGCCCGGGAAAATTTTGAATGTCAAAAATGAATTTCTATGCGTTTGGACTATAAAATTCGGCGAAAATAATTCATTTTATTCATTACTAATTAATTAATGGCATTTTTTACAAATATTTAACAACAAATTAAAAAACCCGGACATTTCGTCAAATTCCTAAAAAGCCGCCAGGACAAAAAGGACACCCAAAAAAGAGGACATGTCCGGGTAAAACCGGACGAATGGCAGCCCTCAAGCGACATGAGTAGAGGTAGTCCAACATTCTCATAACATTCTATCCTTAGTTCATATTAATATAATTTGATGATAGATTTGATAACTTTTTGACAGAAACATCTATAGAATATCTAGAGTATATTTCCTGATCATATTTTCACAATTTACAAAAGTTTTAATTTTATTTAATTTTGTTTTAATTTTAATTTTATTATTTATTTATTTTTATCCTAATCCTATATCCTTCCAAGAGGGGGGCACTTATGACTCCAAGGGGGGGCTTTGCCCCCCCTTGGGTATGCCTGGAATCATCACTGTGTGCACTATTGTGCAATTTTGAATACCGTATTTGATAATTTTCTAGGGAATATTACATTCAAATTTTGGCGCGTCGCGTTTAGAGGAAAAATTTCTTTCAAAGGCTGTGAAAAGCTTCGCTCGCTCGCTCAGGTCGGTGTCGGAGTATCTTTGGTCGGCTGTGGGTTACATTACCACGCCCGAGACGCCGCGCATGACGCAACGAACGAAACGAAAGATCACGATCTTAGTGGCGGAATTTGCTGAACAAAATTTTATCTGCGTTATGTGAGTCAGTATATCATGAGTAGTGAATAGTCTCATATATTTAGTTAAACTATAATCAAATGGTAATTCAATCTGGCCTTCTACTTCTTTGTGTGTTAAGCTTCGTTTTTAAAATGTTCAGCCAATAACCTATAAATTTAAGTATAGGATACCCCTAGGTAGGATATGGACCTAACTGTCAACGATTACCATTCTAATGAACTTCAGTGCATTCAGAACTTCAATGAAATACTACCTAGTGTTTTTCATTTGCATGCACTACTGATTGAGGGCAAGGAATTATCAAGTGACATCATGTCTTGCAGTTGCACTAGTTCGGCGAAAAGTGCAACCCTACGATCGGGGACAGGCAAAGATGAACCCGCTTGAGTATTGCCAGGTATAGAGTAGCTAGAGCCCATGCTAGGCCCATGCTAGAGCAGGTTCATCTTTACCTGTGTTCGACCAAAGGGTGCGGTCCCTTTTGGCGGCCACAACCGAGTCGGTCCATATCGGTTGTCTGGCTATGATCCCGGTCGCAGGGTTTGCCATTTTCAAACAAAAATCCTGGTTAAAATCCATTCACCGTAATATTGACGACTTTGAAATCTTTTGTCGAGCTCTAGTCATTTCTCTCAATTTTGAGTACGAATTGAATAAGGTAGGTAGGTACTGTAAAATATCAGTGATGATTTATACCTAATGTTATTATAGTTTTCAATAGATTGCTAGATAGCGATCTAATAGATAGCTCGACTTTTATGTTTCAACGTCAATCATTCTTACAGTGAACTAATTTTATTACTGCGTCCATAGTGGGCTGGATATTGTGAAAATTACAAAATTAAACAATTCGTCTTGGGATTCGATCACTGAGCATGCCGCATTTAACGTCAGCATTCTTCCACTGAACTATGGTCCCACGATGCCAGACGGGCCATGACCATCCAAGGCCAAGACGGGAATTTTAATTTCAAATGATACCCCTACCACCCGGACTTCAACCACTACCTTGTATTGGGTCCGGTTCTGAGCCAAGCTGTCCAACAATCCAGTCGCGGTGACCGTCTGACTTTTTCCTCAGTTTCTGCCGGTCGCGCAGACTTTATTGTGAGATTTTACACCGGTCGGCCACCAATGCTCATAGCTGAGAAAGAGAGAATGCACCCCTAGTGGAAACAAGCATTTAAGTACACTCGAACAAATAATAAATGGTTTGACGAAATGGATTGTCTGATAAAGGTTTGATGGCATCATCCCATGAAGTCTGTGCTACCTAATACATTATCTAACTCTAGTAGGTGAGCTCAGATTTCATTGATAATAACAAGGATTACCGTGTGGAACCTGACCAGCAGCCAATCCGTTTTGTGCAAAGTACTGTTTTTAATTGGTTTGAGTGTGAAACCATTGGCGATGAAGTGCAAACTTAAAACTTAAGTATGGCAGCAGGTACATTTGATAGAATTCCCCTTAAATTCTTACTTTTTATCAATAAATCTTTCTTGAAGCTTCAAATAGATTTTAAACAGCAACCATTTTTGAAGAATCCATCTTGGAATATTTGAGTGCAGGTACAAGTAGGTAGGTTCTTTTGCTTATGTGCGAGAAATGTGTGTAACGAGTATGCAACTCCTGCCAGTGGAAGACACAAACACCGTGCGAGTGCGCTCTGGATTTCCCAACGGAAAGCTCAACCTGCACTCGGTGCACACTGAGTGCTCATCAGGGCGACCAGTGAAAAACGCTATAACTATGGCATTTTCCACTGGCTGCACTGGGCTGAACTAGGTTGGCACTGAACTGAGAAGTACGGGTTTTGTTTTAAACTGGGAAATCCAGTGTGCAGTAGTACCTAGGTATTTGTGTCTTCCACTGGCAAAGTTCCATCCACGCACTCAGTGCACAACATTTCTTCCAATTTTTTGGAAAAATTATCTGTGCCGCCCATTGTAGTACATATAGGTACTTAAATATTAGGGTTGGGCGAACCGGTTGGAAACCCGAACCGAACCTTTAAATGAAATATCCAAACCGAACCAAACCTTTATTACAGAATGAATCATTTTAATTTTCTTTTGCTGTTTTTACTTTTCTTTTTATTAAATGACGTGAATCAATTTTATCAAAAATAAAATGCACTAAAATGATGGGCATAGATTAGTTAATTTTGCAACAGTGTTGGTATTACCAGGCGCGTAGGAAGGGGGGGATGGGGGGGATTATCCCCCCCCCCCCCGATACTTGAGCAGGCTGACTGATTCACTATAAAAAATGAAGTTTAGTGTCCAAAAATCACTTTCAAATTGTTTAAATTCTAAAAAAAATGCCCTGCGAAGCATTAATTGGAGGGTTTTTTGCTTCAGTTTGTGCATTTTAAAGCCCCAGAATCACTTTTAACTGGTTTAAATTCACAAAACGCCCTGCGGGGCTGAAGCTGGGGGGCTTCGCCCCCCCCCCCCCCCCCCCCCAGACCCCCCTTCCGGGTGTCGCAATCCCCCCCCCCATGATGAAAGTAGTTCCTACGCGCCTGGATATTACGAAGGAAGGAACTATATAAAATGCAAAATCCCATTTTGCAAACTATGCCAAACATGTTTGAGGCTATTTGTGTATGACTAAGGCCCGGTTGTACTAAGTCCCGATAAAGTTAGCGGTAGGATTTATCGCCTGAAACCATGGCAACAGCCAATGAAGCACAGCTATCTAGGCCGCTAAAGTCCACTTTAGGCTACAGTGAACTTTATCTTACTTATCAGGACATCGTACAACCGGACCTAAGTAATAAGTGATAAAACCACTGCAGGTAAAAAGGGCCAGAGGTTCGGTTCGGAGGTTCGGTCAAATATTTGAAGTTTGGTTCGAGGTTCGGTGGTTCAAAAATATGAGGTTCGCCCAACCCTATTGAATATTATTCCAAAATGGACACTGACAAAATGGTTGCTATTATTGATAAGTTTTACTTCCCTTTCGTATGCCTTGGGAACATGTTTTCCCAGCAGTTATTGCTGTTGAATTGGGTTGAGGGATGCGCATAGTCCGCTATCTTAACGTGCTGCCATCTAGTGTAGACATTGACAATTCATACCAAAAAAAAATGTACATGGTAGTAGATATGATTTTGGCACTGCAATTGATGGAAATTGCATTCTAGCTCATTTTCTGCAGCCCAGGCTGAACCCAGGCTTCCGGAATACAAGCTCAGAGCGTTACCACTGAGCCAACATGTTCTGTTCTCAGCCAGCCAATATGTTACAATATCATATTCATAACTACTAATCATTTTTAATCATTATCATCATTAGTCATTTTTTCATTGTTCCAAATTTTGTAATTATTGATTTATTTAACTATTGTTACAATATTCTTATCTTTAAGCCATGAGAGATGATGGGAACTTACTTCCGTTATTTTAATTGATTTGAAGTACCAACCTATAATAATATAATTATTCCTCACCAATGAACTGCTACCTTGACGCGGTGGTGGGGCTGAAGGGGCCACCTCACATTACGAGCTGGTCCCACTCTCAACTAAGTGCAGTTCAGGGTCGACCTAAAGACTCATTCCCTTCCCAAATTCGCGGGTCCCTCGAGCTGGCCTCCCACCTCGAGATGGTGATCGCCCTGAAATTGGGTCCCACCGGCCCGAAGCCTCCCTGCCCCCGGTCCGTCCTCATTCCGGCCTGACCTTCCCACCAGTGCTAGACTCCCTCGGACCGGGCCCACTCTGGTCGACCCCTCCCCATGTTCTTCCTCTTAATATCATCAGACTCTTAATATGCGCAAAATGACCTCGCTGTCGACGCACCGTTAAACATTATTATAAATATAAATAAATTAATATAATAATTATTTGAGTGATATAATATGGTTTTAATTGATAAAACAACCCTTAAATATATGTTCTCCTTGTGCTGTGGGAAGAAGTTTTCCCACTCAAATTTAGGGGGAGGGTTTCGATATCACAAAAATCCAAAATGGTTCTAGTAGGTCTTACAATGTGCGATAGACAAAGTTTTCAAAAAAGGTTTAAAATATTGCTGCAAATGTTGTGCCCGGGAAAGGGTTAAAATAGCAGTGATAGATTTATTGATCAACAATGAACCATAAACAATTTACTGACATTTTTAAGTTATGTTTACCTACACTTGAAATATCCTTGTTTTCCACTGGGTTTGTACTTTTCTTCACACTATTGCAGAGGATGATGTCAGGGGGCCATTCTTTGCACTCATTTGGTGCATGCCTGCCAGCGGAAAACACTATAAAATTAACTGTATGCATTATACCTATGCTCGATTTGTATTATTTGGGTGAAATTGCGGTAGTACCTACCTAGAGTAATTTTGCTTTTAAGCAGTGGGTGACAAACGGTACCTAACAGAGATAATATTTAAGTTACATCTTTATTTGTTCATCAAATAGAGTAGTATTGTTAAGCCTGATTTACACGGTACAATTTCTTGATCAACTTCTGTGTCACATTCGCACTTTTCATACAATTTTGTGTTTACACGATGCAACTACTTGTTGTACAAGAAATTGTACTGTGTAATTCAGGCTTTAGGTATGCAATGTGTTGTCTTGAATCTAATAGTACTGCACTGCATGTTCGAGTGTATTGTTTTTGTTTTTCATCAACAAGTTGATTACTATCCATGGTCAATTGACCAAACTTGAGTCCCACGGACGGACACAATATCTGCACAGTTCTCAAGATAGAATTTTCAATTCACAATTTCTATATACCTTTCATGTATGTACACTTGGCCAAACAAAACTTGAACGTTCAATAAATTGATAGGCTGATAAATGTAAGATTGCACCATCAGAAGTCAGTCTAAGCGATCTCATTGTCTCACTCTAGTAGGTGACCTCACATTTCAATGATAATAACAAGCTTAGATTGGTTATGGGACATGACCAGCAGTCATTCAAATTTGGTCAACGTTCAAGTTTTGTTTGGCCGAGTGTACCTAACTGTTTGTTTAAGTTTGCGTGGATTGCTTTATTCTCCCAACAATTTTGTTTGATCGGTCAAATCCCATCTCTGTTGATTACAGTGTTCCCAGTGAAGATGATGAACGCAGCACATGAAGTGGTGACGGTGAACGCTGCAGATGAAGCGGTGGCTGTGAACGCGGCAGATGAAGCTGTGACGGAGAATGCGGCAGATGAAGCGGAGGCGGTAAACACAGCAGATGAAGCGGTGATGGTGAGCCCAGCAGATGAAGCGTTGCTGAGCGCATTAGAGTGTCCAGTCTGTTTTGAGCCTTCCGCACCGCTGTTTATGTGCCTCAACGGACATAATGTCTGCTTGGACTGCAGACTCGGGCGCGTCTTTCCATACCCTAATCGAGCCCAACTCATTGATTTGAATATGTGCATTTTACGCGCATTTAACGCCGAATCTATTCGGTATAACCAAACATTCTAACACTCCCATTCATAATGAAGCAGCTAAGTGAGGTGTCTCCGCATTATTGGAGGTTTTACTCACGTAATTGTTGACAGTTTGAAAGTAAAGAACATTGTTCGGAAAGTAGATTTAAACACTTTATAAGGAGATACAAATTTCTGAATAACAAAATTCGGACACGAGACAAAAATGCATTTGATTGTAAGCAAACCGAAACAAAATGAGCAGAAGAGGTTGATGTAAATCAATAATTATAATAATCAAGAAAATTAAATTATTACCAATATTTCAGGTCAACCCCGTAGGCGTACGCAAAAGTACAATCTACTTTTGGACTTCGCATTAATACCAACGAATGTTTTGATCAGAATAGATTCTCTAATATTGTCGGCTAGGTTTATTGTAGGTACAATATACCAATTTAAGATGGTTGCTAATGAGTGTTTTTGTGTGACGAAACAGGTACCAGGTATTTAGGTGCTAGGTAACTATACCTTAGGTACTAAGAATTGGCAGTAGGAAGTCATTTGAAGGACGACATAAAATAATTTGTTTGCTAGAAAATATTTTGTTCAGTTTTTAGTCTCTAAACAGTTGTATTGAGTTGGGCTCGATTAGGGTATGGAAAGACGCGACCCGGGCTGGACAGTTGCCCCGTGTGCAGAAAGGCAGGAAAACTGAAAATCCATAACCTCATTCTCGATAAGATTAGCGAACAAGTGCTTCCTGTTTCTTGCAAGAATATGCTTCATGGATGCAAGATGAAGAGAAGAACCGAGAGCAGTCTGAAGAGCCATGACGATGTATGTGTATTTCATTACAAATGCAATATGATTGTCTTTGGGTGTGAATTTGCAGGAAATCCAAGGGCGCTTTATGAACATGTGAAGATGAAACACCCAGAATACATAGATTCCCTAAATGATTCAGATTCACTGAATATGTCTTTTTCTGGAAAATCACTAACATGTGCCGTCCTTTTTAAATGGAATGATCAGCACGAATATTTCATTTCATTTTTTAAATATGTGCCGTCACAAAAGTTGTACCACCTCTACGTGCGATATATTGGTCCAAAGGAAGACGCAGCCTCGAGTCAACTTGAAGGTCACTTCGGAAGATAAGCAGTCAAACATTTTAAAGTGTGTTAGACAACCACTGCACATTAATGATGACTATAATTCGAATGAGAACACTGTGACCTTCGGAGGAGATTGTTTTGGAGAGAGTAAGATTCTCATCATCACTGTTGGACCGATTAGTAAGATTAATTAAAGTAGGTACATGATGTCAACAAATAGTTTCTCTTTGAAATTAATTACCTTCAAAGGTCAAAGGTCATAGTGACATTACAAAGAACACTATGTAATGTGTTGGTTACAGAGTGCATATTTCCAGTAGGTAATTTAACATATTTCTTAATCTACCATTTAAAAGTAAATCATACCTTATTCTGTGCAATGAACAAACCAGAAGACTTTATGCTAGAGGCTTCAACAAAATAAATATTTTCTTAGATTGACAGCAACTAGTCTACAGGAATTAGTTCAATAAGTTCGATTTTTTGGGGAAGTAAGTTGAGATAAGCAGTGTTGAATCCAGGCATACCTCGGGGGGGGCACTGCCCCCCCCCCGAGGTATGCATGTGCCCCCCCCCCCCCCCCGGCACAAATACCTATTCAAAATACCTTCAAAATAATATGTGAAAAAAACACGTAAAAATAGACGGATCATGTCAAAAACCTTCCAAAACGGTTAGAACTTAGAATTGAGTTAAAATTCCAAAAAATTTCCGGGGCTATACGCCCCGGACATGCATATCCTGATAAGTTCAATAAATTTTCCTATTATTAAATCTCTTAGACCATTTTTTGGATATTTTGCAATTTATAATTCCCCAAAATAGCTATACACTGTGATTCAAAATTGTACCTAAACGAATGACCTTGATCAAAAATTTTCTCGGGGGCTATGCCCCCGAACCCCCTGTTTTCCACTGTGACTTTTCAAAATATATTACGTATAATAATTGCTTTGTGCTTCGTACAACTACAAGCATATTCATAAATTACCTCTACCCCCCCCCCCCCCCCCCCCCGAAACACCAACATCCAAAAAGAACCAAAAAAATATGCCACCCCCAACTATTCAAGTGCCCCTCCCGAGAAAAATGTCTGGATTCAACACTGGAGATAAGGTAGGTAGATATGTACCTATACGCAGTAGCCAGATATATCTCTGATGGGTTTGAAGATGTAATCTCAAAATGTAAGAGGAAAATTTACATGCACAATGATAATTAAATTTAACACATTTGTTTAGGTATTATAATTTTACCGAGTTACTTTTCTTATTTTCAGTTTTAGATAATTTAATAATGTCTCCAAGGATTAGTATTTGCAAGTTAAAAGAAGAGTTTTTACTTACTTTTAAAGTCTACTTTTCAATGTTAGTATAAAAACACCTCATTTGTGTGGTTCAAAATTATAATTATTTTCTTTTGTTCTTATTAAGTTACCTTTGTGTGTTTTTATTTTACGATTTATGCAACTCCATGCTTGATTTGGAATAAAATAATATGAAAAGTATTTGTGACCAATAAAAGAATAATTTTCTACCAACTTGTGTAAAGCTGTTTACACACTACACCACTTAATCCCCGGGTCAAACACAGGGGTTTACGCCCCGAGTCTGTACCCAGGGTTTGACCGGGGTCCAAAAATGAATATGTTTACACTACGATGTATTTACAGCTTTTGTCATTGAACAAAACCAATCAAGAAGGCAGTGGATACCGTAAGATTTCTTTGTTTTTTCTTTTTCAAACGTCAAATGCCTCTGTCAAAATCAAAATGTAGCAATGATCGGCACAGTTTGTTGAAGCTTTGGTTAATAAAGGTAATAATTTAATAAGTTAGTTCATTTATTAATGCATCTTCCTCGGTGGTTCTGTCAGCTGCCAAGAACCAGTCCGAGTGTCACACAAACAAACGAGTGCAAACAAATCCATTATCTTGTGTTTCAAGTAATATGATAAGATTACAGAGCTCACGTGGATGAAAAGGTAACTAGTTTTACCTCGAGTCAAACTCGCCCCGGGTTGAAATACAGGGATGGACTGGGGTTTTAGTTTCCGCGGGCTGGACCCGGGGCGATCGGGTGTAAACACGCTTTATTTCTTGACTCGGGTCGGACTGAGGTTTCAACCCAGAGAAATAGTGTAGTGTGAAAGCAGCTTAATTGTTACTAATCTACTTGAAAATTATCATGAATGACTAACACTAATGTGTGATCACTGATCATATAAGTATGATGAACCAGGCCCAGCAAACACTGGGACATGCCAGGGACGTCCCCGCCACATCCCAAAGTGGTCCCAAAGAGGTCCCAGGGAGGTCCCCGTTACATCCCAGGGACATGGCGGCCATGTTCCAATAACCCCCCCAAACTGCTCCCAGGGAGGTCCCCGCCATGTCCCAGGGAGGTCCCAGAGTTGTCCCCGCCATGTCCCAGGGAGGTCCCAAAGTTGTCCCCGCCATGTCCCAGGGAGGTCCCAAAGAGGTCCCCGCCATGTCCCAAAGAAATCGTGAACTGGTGCTCTCTGTTAGAGAACTAAGTAACTAAATAGTAAATAACAGCCTTTGGCTGTTGCATGCCTTGGACAACAAAATAAAATAGTAATAAATAATTAATTACTCAGTCAGTTTTGATCGGATTTCAATTCTGTGAACGAAATTACAGTGACAATTACAATTATGATTAGTACACCAATACAAATTATTTTACCTTAACATGATTTGAACACACGATCTTGTGATTAGAAGGCTGACGGGCTAACCACGGGACCACGGCGCGAAGTGAGAAAGAGGACGCTTTAGACATGCTTTGAGTAAAGATTTTTAAACATTGAAATGGATAAAAGAAATCTGTTTAAATGTACATATTGACATTTCTGGCGTAGTTTATGATACTAATCAACATCTTTATTATTGTTACCTTATTTAATAATTACCTATCGTAAATTGATTTTGGATACAAAAAAGCTATAGTAACTTGGTGTCGTTATCGAAAAGAGATGATAATTCTACAAAATCGGAAATATTTACAAGTTTATTTTAAAGACATTTGATTCAATTACTTTATTCAAAATCGGCATGCTGCAAACGGAATCTAAAACTTGATAAGTCACAAGTTCAACACATTTTCTGATGCATAAAAAGAGCTCCCAAATGGGACCTCCCTGGGACATGGCGGGGACGTCCCAAAAGGGATATCCCAAATGGGACCTCCCTGGGACATGGCAGGGAGGTCCCAAAAGGGAGAACTTTAAAAAAAAAAGATGTCCCAAATGGGACCTCCCTGGGACATGGCGGGGACGTCCCAAAAGGGATATCCCAAATGGGACCTCCCTGGGACATGGCAGGGAGGTCCCAAAAGGGATATCCCTTTTGGGATTTCGGGGACATGGCAGGGACGTCCCTGGCATGTCCCGTGTTTGCTGGGGGGTTAGTGCGTAAACTGGGTCACTAGATCATTGACAGCCAAGGAGGATCGTTGCAAGAAGAAGGTTCATGTGTCCACAGTTAACAGAGTGGTGCTGAAACCAGGGTCACTAGATCAATGGTTCAACAGGATTTGATTGAGCGAAAGCGAGCGACTCCTTTTGGTACGAACCTCTGCTTTGTATGTATTTGTTTTCAAGTTTTTTTCTGCTACTGCCGATATACAGTTCCCATTTTATCTTCGATCGAGCTGAAATTTTGCACACATGTTTATGTATGGACCATCTCTAGGTGTTTCAGTTCAGACCCCAATTTTTTTGAAATTCATTGATTGGTTCAAATTTTAAAAACATTCACTTCCGATTGGTTGACCCGATCTATTTGAAATTTTTCAAAGTCTTTGCAACCAAAATTGTCTCAAATCGTACAAGCTTTCAGCCAAATCCTATTAGTAGTTATAATTTTAAAAGATCTTCCGAATGGTTGAAAATCAAAATGTTCCAATAAAGTTAAAATTTTGCATGGTTATCAAGACAAACATTATCTTAAATTTTATAAATTTTATGCTCAATCATTCAAGGAATTGCAGACTTAATTTACGTTTTATGACTTAAATCTCTGACAAGAGTTTGATCGAAAATTAGCAAATTCATGCCTCATGGTACGTTTATATCTTATTCAATTGTTTCAGAGTATATACTGGGTGGTGCAGAATTTCCCCCTTTTTGAGAGGTCACTCCAACAGAACTATAAAAGATAAAGAGCTGAAACTTTCACACATTGTAAAAAACATGAAATTTTAATGTGTATACTTTTCTGAAATTTTTGGTAGGTAAATGAGAAAAAGCTATACAGACATTTGAATTAAGATGTTCAAAATCAGCTTATAGCGGTTTTAACTTTAACAGAGCTTTACTAGCATTGAAAAAAAATCTTGGTCACTAATATCGGTATCACAGATTCAGAAGTCTATTTTACAAAGGAAATTTCGTTTGTGTACAGACCACATGTTGTCCGATGACCGAACAACATAAATTCACCTCGTTCCCACGAAGTAACTCCAAATCAATATTTCAAACAAGTCAATTATCTGGTTTATTCTGTTTTTTCAACTTGAACTTTATTCTAACTTTTTTCCTATTTAACAAAAAAAAATTAAACTTGCATATACCTATATTACATTTTGATACCTACGTTTTGTAGAATGGGTAACAAATTTCAGAACTCTACCTTAAATAGTTTTGATGAACTGACCTCTCAAACAGGGGGATATTTTTGCGCCACCTGGTATAGATGGATAATGAAAATTAGTAATAATGTAGTACCTACTTGGCGTTTCCGTTTCCGACTGGCCACATACAAATCTCAATGCAAATTTCAAACCGAGTCCAAATCATTTGTAGCCCAGTGTGACCAATTGAAAACGCCATTGAAATTGAAACAATTGAAATGCGCTCCAACGCGTTACACTGAGCGTTTTCCTTGTTTTTGTAATGCCGCCTCAATTATCAAACTCGAGTATATTGCTACCTTATTTGATATTTTCTAATTTGGTATTGTATTGATTGTTTGCGGGCCAACTGTAAGAATTTATATTGTCCGAAACCTTCACTCTCCGACAATAAAAGTCATCAACAAAATAAGTTTCCCACACGGGTTGATGTTTTTATGCCGTTCTTTCGATTAAGAAAAAGTTGCGGCAGACAGAGTAGGAAGGTATTACTTTTTAGATAAATGATATGTTCTCTTTTCTGGACCAAATTAAAGCCGGGCAGCCACATTTTCCTCAGAATTAGGTATAGGTCAATTTACAAAATATCAAATATGTTAGCCAAACCAAATTATTGTTCATTAAAATTATATGGGCATATATTTTAAATAATCCTATGTTTTTGAGCTTTGTGTTAGGGGTCCTTATGATTTAGGAACACATATGATAACATAATTTTGCAAGATGTGTAAGTTTTGCTCATTTTCAGGCGTTTATTAATTATTAATATAAATGTTATTCATATTTTACATAATAATTTAATATTATATAATAATATAATGTCATAAAGTATAGAATAAAAATAATATTTAATATTGTGTAGAATAGAATATAAAGTAGGTAGACTCTGTGTGCAAATCTAATGAATGACTAATTAATTTCTAATTAATTCCCCGTTTTAAATTGGGCGTGAAATCTGCCAATGCTTGTATAGATCAATAGTCTTAACCAACAACATTGGGTGTCGGACAGTATTCTTCTCCGACTATTATTCTGTCGAACTATTTTTCTGTCACACACTAATGATAGGTAAGTGGTGCCCGTACTACCTATCCAGCATTTTGGGATTTCTGGAGCATCACTGGGGCGGCTTTCAGGCTTAATTATCCGGCTTAATAAACCGAAAGATTGTCATTGGTTTTTGCCATTGAAAAATAGTCGTAAATGTAATCAACTGACAAGTGTATTGAAATATGGAAAACTGGTCCTTAAAATTCGATTTAATTATTCGCGCCCAAAGTCACTGCCTTCTTAATACACCGCTCCACGAGTTCTCCCGGGGAACCCGAACCAAGGTCCACTCGATCTCCTGGCGGAGATCGAGTGGACCTTGACCCGAACTTGTCAGTTCTCACTGGCAGTGTGTTTGGAGCGGCATGGAGTTTGGCGCGGAAAACTTTTAGGTTATAACCTGCTCTGCACTGCTCGCTACTCTTGACCGAGTAACAACAACGTTATAAATAACATTATGATGACTACACACAAAAGTATTACTTCGCTCTAAAACCTAGCACTGAAAGTGTCCAGTGAATACATTGCATCAACCTGTGGGAACAGCAAGACAGTGTATTAATGTGAAGAGAACCCTACTGATGTCTTGTCAGCTCCGGGTTGCAGAGTCGCTGTGGGAAAACTACAACATTTTTTGAGAATTTATATTGCCCCTATGATGTGGGATAGGTACTCTTTTCCAAGGAGTGTTAGATTTTCATGAGAAGAAAACAAAAGCCAGGTGCATACGGCCAGATTGTGATTGAGATGACAGGCTAATGAACGAGCTACCTACCTACCTATTCATATTAGCCGTTTTTATATAACAAAGTAGGTATATTTGAACAAAATACGCATAGGTTATGATCTTTATGATCTGAAGTGCTCGATTCAGCAACGTGTCTGTAATTTCTGGTTGGAGCAAGTTCCTAATCTGGAAGACTTGGTTGCAGCTGACTTTAAAGGTGGACTATCACGGTTGAGCCCCATTTTTTTATTATTCAAAAAACACGATGACATTAGGCATGCAATCACAGCGGCGAAAACTAGAGCTCTGTAGGATATTCCTAAACGAAGTTACAGCACAACGAAGACGGATAGGGGGTGGGAAACGCGTCATTCACACCCAACTCAGCCGCAAAAGCCGGCAAAGGTTGGGTGGGACCTACGTCACTACAACCAGGGTTTTCAAACTTCGCGGGGCTCTGGCGCCTGAACCAAACATCGCATCGCATTCGGGTTTTCGTCATTCTACTTCTGGTTACAATATCTACAATATTTTCGACTTGTTGACCATGACAGCCCACCTTTAAGTTTGGGCAAGACCGAACAAAAGCGATACCTAACAATGTCTTGAAATTTGAGTTGAACTTTACTATAGTTTGTTCAGTAAGTTTGTTCGGTCTTGCCCAAACTTGAAGATTTTAAGGATGAATTAAAATTTATCCGATCATACGAAGAACTTTGTATTGCGGTCTTGTCAGTTGCGTGAGCTTCAATCATATTCGTCATAATTTGACGAAGGTATCTACCTATTTCAGTTTCATTTTCTTTACAATTCAAAAAGTCTGTCTCCAATGCTCAGAGAACTCATTTCATAATAGGTAGTACACTCCTACTCAGTGCTCGAAGTGGGAATTAAATAGTACGTGGCAGTATGGTACCTAACATAAGAATACCACGGGTTTGGGGGGTACAATATTAGGTGAGTGAGGGTATGTCATGCAGTGCAGCGGCGCGCGTGGGGTATTGGATTTTCATAGTTCATAGTATGCTTGGAATATGCAGTCAAAAGAGAGCCATGAAATACGAGTAAATTGAATCTAAAATTAAGTACATTTCCAAGAATATCTGATTTTAAGCGTTCCGTTTTTTCTGAGAAGTAACGGTAGGACAAATGTGTAATGAAGTGCTGGTATACCATACCAGCCCATACCAGCCCACTTCGAGCACTTCTCCTACTACACGAGTTAGTACACGAATGTATAGCACACTCGGCAACACATAAACGGTGTGAATAAATTTGAATGATTGGTAGTGATGTTCTTTGACAATTGATCCATAAATGAAATGCGTGCTCAGATCTAGAAGACGAGTTAGCATAGATCATAGACTTGTGTGAACACAGACTCACTCAATTTAGACAACAGTTTTACTTCACATAGTACTGTTTTATGTTTTGTCGAGTGTATCTCTAATTACATAGGTACTATAAAATTGATAACTGGAAATTTAAAAGATTAGTCACTGAGTGAACTTCATCCCCATACCATAGACATTGTATAGCGTAGGCTATACAATGTCTATGCCCATACCTACCTTTTGTTTGGATTTGTACTCCAATAAGCCAATTAACTGCGATATGTCAACCTTTCACATTGATTTTTATCTGTAGATGCCCCAAGTCCAGTCTCCGGAAGGTGATAAGGCCGTGGAAATTGTTCTATGGTATTCCATCGATGATTGCCTGTTGTCCAGCATTGAACAATTCTATTTTCTTCCACACCATCACTTCCTGTGCTCGGAAAGCTATGCTCCTTTATGAAAATCACTGCAAATTTGGAAGGTTGACATATTAAGTGCAGTTTATTTGTGGATTTGTGGATAAATTCCAATATAAATTATTCATAAGGAAGACTAAACTACAACGATTTTATTCTTAAACGACAAGTTACCTGACTTTTTAAACTTGGTACCTAGTACCTACTCAATTTAATGTGATACCTACACTTGGCCAAACTAAAAACAGTATTTGAATGATCAAATGATTTGATGGCATCATCCGATGATGTATGTGTTTGTCGCGTCATCTAACTCGAGTAGGTGAGCTCTTCATCGATAATAACAAGGATTGATTGTTAGGAAGCCTGACCACCAGCCAATCCGTTTCGTTCAACTACCATTTGTGCCAAGTGTATGGTGTACCTACATTCAAATCTTATGGTTCCAATTAATATTCCAAAAATTTCAAATGGATTTTTCAAGAATGTTGCCATTGTTGTCCTTTGTATTGTATCTAACAAGATTTCTCCTACATACATTCTTAAATATTTGTTACCTGGTATACCCTACCTATTGGTCAATACCTACTTTTTTAATTGATAGCCATGGATCAATGTTGCATTTTTAGTGCTTGCAGACATGGTATTACACTTGTGTATGATAGTTTATGAAGTTAGAAAAGTTGAAATTAAGTAGAAAATGAAGGAATCTGAGATATCTGTGTCAATTCTCTTCTAATCCACTCCATTTTCTCTTCATCCAGGAATCGACAGCTTTTGAAGAACCTAGAACTATTGACGGACATCTGCAACTGGATTCAGCAATTTAACATCATCACATATTCGAGCTGAGCTGCGATCGCTGTTGCTGAGGTTGTAAAAGCACTTCTACAGTGCCCGGACCTCAACGAACTCTCTCCGGAATCTGGATTGTGATTTCATTTCCAAGTGATCCAATCAAGTTGTCAAGGTAAAGGTATCTCGCTACATGTTACTAATGGGTAATTCCAAAACAAACCAACGAAAATAAAAACATTTTTGTTTCTGACATTCTTTGATTTTCATGAAATTTGGCCATTTAATCATACCATAGTCAGTAGAAACCATGTATGTTTTTATATTTATGGGGCTCTTGGTTACGGAGTTATGAGGGGGTCGATATTTGACGGCGACCTTTTCGCGAGTTAATTTGGATTTCTTGTAATTACTCGGCTCCTATAAGAGGAACAGAGCTGGGAATGGTCTCATTGGAAAGGAAATGAAATTTCCTACCAAAATGATTTACTTTATATAGTAAATCATACTGAAAGATTTACTATAAAGATTTACTTTATAATAGCATTACAGTCCAATTTATAGAGTCTGGAAGTTGGATTAGTCAAAGAGTTTTGAAGCAACTCTGACCCTTAAAGTCGTGACTTTAGTGATGTCATATTCTAAAAAGGGGTGATGACGTGAGGATGACGTAATATTGGCCTGGTGCAATATTGCACAACAGGGTCCACCGACATCGGCACAGGGACGTCACGTCGCCTTCTCTAGCGGTACCCTTTCATGTCCACAAGAGTTCGAACTTGGCTTCCGGTTGACCTAAGTTATGCCTGGCAAGTGTCAAGGCTGGACAGCGGTCTGTCTGACTGATCTGACGAGGTAGTTAATCGGTGGGTGGGGTAGAACATGGAAAAGTAGAGTAAGTCATTAGTTAAGATAGTAAAGGTGTCAAAGTTGAGGATGTGTGTCCGGTGGAAGACCACCTAAAGAGTTGTTGCATAATACGTGAAATCATTGCACCATAGATGAAACAGTTATCTAAGTAATCATAATGCAACAGTTATCTGAGTAATCATAATTCTTGAGTTGATAAACATAAAGAGGTTCCTGATCTGACCTAGGTGTCAATGTAGTTATAAAGGTTGTATCTTATAGGAAAGGTTAGCAACACGACTTATGGAAAGAGTATAAAGTTATGATTAATAAAGATGACAGTGTTCAATTGTTAATACAGACTCTACATGGTAGCTAAATAATCTCATCTTAATTCTAATTAAAACTAGTTCGATTTTCTTGAGTCTTGATATTTGGGATTGATTGCATCAATGAATTAAGTAGGTACTTGAAAAATAGATTAATAATGAGTTAAGGATTTAAATGTTTAATTAAACCATACCAGGGCTTGGCCCTACACCTGGCTCTCACATTATTTCAGTTGCTTGTTGAAATCAGAGCAAGAATCATCTTCTTTGATTCCTATCTTTGATTCTTATGATTTGTGTGTGACTGTGTATTGCTGTATCCTGCGCAACGTGTTCAATTGGGATTTTCCTTAATGATAAAGTGCTCCGAAGATGTTACGTTTCAAAGTTTTACTGATTTTGAATAGGAAGAGTGCTACTTGTTAACAATTCGTTTAATTTGTGAGAACATTAAAGATGTGTGTGTAGGTTCGCCACTCGGAAAACTATTTGTCTACATTTTCTATGTTTGAAAAAAATGTTTTGATCCACATAATGAATACGGTAATACCAATGCAAGAAAATATTTAAGAGAAATGAACATAGAGTTCGTCAAAAAGATTCAATCAATTGTCCCACTTATACCAGGTAAGAAACTATGTTTCAAGTGCCATATTTCATTGTTCAAAGCTCTTAAAGAGTACGAACCAAATGTAAATGAGCTTGAATGTGCACCAATATCCTGTAAAAACACAATTGACGCTCAATCTGAACCAACTGTCATCTTCGTTCCATCGATTGATGACAACTTAAACAAATCAATGCTTCTTCTTGAAGAGTTGCCTATCAATTCTAGAAAATTGAGAATAAGAATAGTAATAACTAATAAGATATAAATAAATAAGAATAAGATATAATAATAAGAATTAGGTACTCTAAAAGAAAGTTGCACAAAATAAAGAGAAACCTCGTGAAAAATCTGAAGTTAATTTCCCCTGAAGGATCGGGTATCTAAGATTGTTTATCATCATCTGATGAAAGCGATGTGAAAAAAAGAGTGACTGATCATTACCAATCCATGATGAATCAGTAAAATTAGAAGTTTGACCATCCTGAGTGACACTGACACTACTCGGCAAGAACGATTTATGATTCTATCAATGCTCCCAAAAACGTGAACTGTAAAGAGAGAGTCTTGGATGAATTTCCACTAGCTTCAGACTAATACATGATTGGAACTGTTAGGAAGTCTGTAGAAGATAATGGCATACTCCCCGCCTGGTCCATCGCTGCCTGCAGAGACATAAATTATCCGTGATTTCTATGAGAATTATGAAATCAGTCAGTGTAAGCCAGGGAAGAAAGACTACGTATCCGTCAGAAGAAATGGCAAGAGAATACGCAAACAGAACCATTATGTTTTGTCAAACCATAAAGAAATATATGCACAGGGTTGCCACTGGCCCACTATTTCCACTATTTGCCCACTTTTTTATGGAACTCCACTATTAGCCCACTATTTTTCAATAAATTGCCCAAAAGCCACTATTTTGCCACTTTTTTATCATCTTGAATCATTTTGTCAGCTTCAAGTCATCAAATAATATTAATTTCCAAGTATCAATTATAGGTGATCAAAATCGCTGAAATTTCTAGTCCAAAACGCTTTAAAATGTCTCTATTTCATTCTTGAAATTCAAAATTTTCCCGGGCCTGTGCGGCCCGGACCCGCATGTTGCTGGAGTACCCTCCGCCCAAACCCCTTATTGGTGCCGAGAGCAGAGTGTTTTCCATGAAATATTATATTTGGTCGATTTTGTAAGGCCTTGCTCCAAGATATTACTATATTTTGAAAATTGGGTGACTTTTGGGGGCCCTTCTGGCAGCTTTAGCAATCTTTTGAATACCAGCTGTGAGGAACTACAGCTATTTTGTAAATTAATTTGGACTTGTTCCGATAGATAGGTGTATCAACCCGTCATGTCACCACCAAATGTCGATGTCGCGTAGTTTTGGTCACTTTTTTATGCCTTTTTTACCAGTTCTTTGCCACTATTTGACCACTATTTTATTCATCTTGGACCACTATTTGACCACTATTTTATCCATCTTGGACCACTATTGCTACCTTTTTGGGTAGGTAAGTTAGTCTAGGATTATCAAACGGCTATCTCTTCAAATAAAGAAGTTTGCTTCATCGGTCGTATAACAGGCTAATTTTTTAATATGTTGTTACAAACAGTCCAAGAAAACCACCATTCAAAATAAGTCAAAATAAAACCATCGGAACATGCCCAAAACACTCTAGACACCCAAAAGGGGGGTCAAAATTTGAAAATTTAAAATCGACAATAACTTTTTCAATTTCAGTCCGATTTTCACAAACCAAAAATAAAAATGTTCAGATCTACTATCTTAACATAGAAAAAAAATAATTTGTGTCCATTTTTTATAATGACGCAGTCTTTTCGCTAAAAAATGTGCCAAAATGGACACAAAAATCCAACTTGAGGCACTTTCGATTGCTGCTGCGTCCGAGATATAACTATAATTTCCAAATAATTTGCATGATAAATTAGTTCGATCTATTGCCAACAAATTCCTCACTGGACATTTTTCCTGACTTGAAATCCACAGCACAGTTTTTGCATTTTCCCGAACTCTGTCGTTTCGCTAAGCCGATATTTACTCTCATTCCAACCGGCTAATTGTGCGGTTGCTAAGCAATATAATTGTTAATTTTGTGATTAAAAGTTATACTTCAGCAAATATCTCAATAAGACCCCCCTTTAACTTTTTTAAACATGAGGTATTTGATTCGTGCCTGCGGTTTCAAGATGGCGGCCCACTAAAGATGGCATCCATTGGAATTATAGCCAAGGCAATATCTTGGCTCCCGTTGACCCGATTTTAAATTTTTTGAGCTCAAATTGGGGCTGAATAATTTCTGCATCTTTTCCATAACATGAATATCATATATCGCACGGTAATTGAATTAAAATTATTGTTAATAATGCGTATTGGATGAAAGGCTTTCATCAACGCTTATTTTTTTATTCTCGATAAACCGTTTTCCAATATAATTTACATAAAGGCACGTAGGATGGGGGAGGGGGCTGGGGGAATACCCCCCACACTTGAGCAGTATTCCCCCTCCCCCCCCCCCCCATGATGTATGTAGTTCCTACGCGCCTGTATACTTGTAATTTCATTAGCTCTCATTTGGTATTCTCATTGTTCTAATCGTTGGACGTACACTTGGCCAAACAAAACTTGAACTTCAATAAATCTGATAGGCTGATAAATGTAAGATCGCACCATCAGAAGTCAGTCTAAGCGATCTCATTGTCTCACTCTAGTAGGTGATCTCAAATTTCAATGATAATAACAAGCTTTGATTGGTTACGGGGCATGACCAGCATTCATTCAAACTTGGTCAGCGTTCAATTTTTGTTTGGCCGAGTGTACGTGTGCGTGGCCTTTCAATTCCATATGTCCGAGACATCCATCTCTACCTCCTCACAATACAACACTACAATAATACAACAATTTTATTAGATTTCGTCGAAGTGTGGTTTAAAAATTTCCTGTGTTATCCTAATGATGTGCTGATGTGAATAATATTGTATAGATGTTGCAATACCTAATATGAAATCCGTCTTTGGTAACTTTTTATCAAAATTATTTGTTATTCCAAAATAAAATTACCCCAAAAGAGGCAATTTCAAAAGCCCAAATTTGAAGTTAAAGTCCAAATTTAAAATAAAAATCCTTATCGCAAGATACATACTTTGATGAATGTGTGTGTCCACAGAAAATAAATGACAGCCGCTCACTCCCTACCATCTTCCTACCGAAGCAAAGAATCCTGGCGCCGTCGCTGCATTTCGAAACACAATTTTAGTCAATTTTGACTTAACAACATTTTGAGGCAGTGCACCTTGAATATTATATTATTTATAGTTTCAAGAAGAGTTCTTTCGGGAAGGGGTTTTCAACTTGTTTACTCTCCTTTTATTATATATGAATGTCTTGACGTATTGAGGAATATTTTTGTGTATACAAGCAAAATGACACCCTCTCAAAAAATCATTTTTGGAAATTGTTCTTAATTCTCTTCTTTTAAACACAACTTGAAATGGCTGTGATGTGGGTGGGGGGGATTATTTTCTTTCAAAACATAATGCGACGATTCATATTCATTCTCCTAGTTGGAGATATAAAGTTCAATTGGCTTTTCCTTTTTTCCTGTTTCTTAAACTTCGTATGAACTAAAGACATAACTATTTGGCTAGGGAAATAAAAGTGGACAAATAGATTGAGGGAAGGTTTCTGCTGTTCATTACATTTATGTTTCTATCATAATGTGAGTAAACTGTTTAAACAAATTGTGCCATTTACATTAAAATTTGTACCTACTTTACAAGACGTACACTTAACAAAAGATAAAACGGTATTCGAAAGAAACGGATAGGCAGAAAAAGGTTCGAAGGCATGGTATCATTCGATGAAGTCTATGCTAACTCGTCATCTAGGTGAGCTCTGATTTCATTGATAATAATAAGGAATGATTTGATTGCCAAGGGACCTGACAACAAGCTGTCAATCATTTTGTTCAACTAACATTTTATGATTTGTTGAGTACTTTGATTCTTTGGCGCAGGTGTGATGGTGAGGATGTGGGTGACGGTTTGGTGAGTGGTAGAGACAGACGTAACAGTAACAACGGTTTATTAAAGGTAAGGTTACAGAGTTGTAATGGCGTTGCACGTCTGTCCCTCTCGATGTTCTGAGACCAACTGGCAATGGCTGCCTTGATAACGAAGAAGGTGATTGGTCGAGACGGCGAGCGCGCTGCATGTTGGGACTGCCGGTAGGGTTGGCAGGCCTGCGCCTTCTGTTGGTATGCATGCTGGGCGGGAGATCTGACGGGGCAGATCGAACCGCCACAATTCTATCTGAACGTACGCAGCAGTGACCTGACCAAAAAGATGAATAGAAGAACTATAAACTCTACTATGCAAAAATAGAGATCCGTCGAAGTGTTGCAGAGGTAACTGAATGTACAAAATGAGGAAATCAAAGGACATAAAAGAGTTGGAAGTGAAACTCTGAGCTACGAACCTCGAAATTAGTAGAGAGGTTGTTGGTGTGGGAGAATAAAAGGGGTATAATGTGAGCTCACCATTGAGCTTGGAGGATTGAGGAATGGGATGACAAGAAGCAGAGGAGGTAGAGAGCATATGGCATATGGAATTGAAAGTACACGCACTAGAAAGGCCACGCACACGTACGTCCATCGATTAGAACAATGAGAATACCAAATGAGAGCTAATTAAATTACAAGTATAAAGGCGCGTAGGAACTACATTAGTAATTTGGGGTCTCAAAACTTCACAAACTACATATCAAACAAACAACCCCCTAGTGTTGTCCAGCAGGGCGTTTTGTTTAATCTAAACAATTTAAGAGATTCTGGGACGCTAAATTTAATTTGCATAGTAAATGGGAGGTAACACTGCTCGATTGAATACGTCTACAGAAGGGGGGGGGGAGGGAAATCCCCCCCCCCCCCCTTCTACACGCCATTAAGTATTATATTTTGAAAGGTTTCGTAGGTTTTTGTCTAAATAGAAATTTAATTCTTAATTATGAAATTAAATTCATTATAATATCTTAATTTTTTATGATTATTTGGGGGGGGGGGTAGACTGCTCAAGTGTGGGGGGTATTCCCCCAGCCCCCTCCCCCATCCTACGCGCCTTTATGTAAATTATATTGGAAAATGGTTTATCGAGAATAAAAAAATAAGCGTTGATGAAAGCCTTTCATCCAATATGCATTATTAACTATAATTATAATTCAATTACCGTGCGATATATGATATTCATGTTATGGAAAAGATGCGGAAATTATTCAGCCCCAATTTGAGCTCAAAAAATTTAAAATCGGGTCAACGGGAGCCAAGATATTGCCTTAGCTATAATTCCAATGGATGCCATCTTTAGTGGGCCGCCATCTTGAAACCGCAGGCACGAATCAAATACCTCATGTTTAAAAAAGTTAAGATATTTAACTCTTATTGAGATATTTGCTGAAGTATAACTTTTAATCACAAAATTAACAATTATATTGCTTAGCAACCGCACAATTAGCCGGTTGGAATGAGAGTAAATATCGGCTTAGCGAAACGACAGAGTTCGGGAAAATGCAAAAACTGTGCTGTGGATTTCAAGTCAGGAAAAATGTCCAGTGAGGAATTTGTTGGCAATAGATCGGACTAATTTATCATGCAAATTATTTGGAAATTATAGTTATATCTCGGACGCAGCAGCAATCGAAAGTGCCTCAAGTTGGATTTTTATGTCCATTTTGGCACATTTTTTAGCAAAAAGACGGCGTCATTATAAAAAATGGACACAAATTATTTTTTTCTATGTTAAGATAGTTGATCTGAAATGATCTGAACATTTTTACTTTTGGATGGTGAAAATCGGACTGAAATTGAAAAGTTATGGTCGATTTTAAATTTTCAAATTTTGACCCCACTTTTGGGTGTCTAGAGTGTTTTGGGTATGTTCCGATGGTTTTATTTTGACTTATTGTAAATGGTGGTTTTCTTGGACTGTTTGTAACAACATATTAAAAAATTAGCCTGTTATACGACCGATGAAGCAAAATGGCCTACTTGATCCTGATAATCTTCGACTTAGTAGAGTGGCAAGGCAACCCTGTATGCACTATTCAAGAAGAAGAAACCTAATCTCAAGATTGGGTTCTCTAAATTTGCCGAACTGCTACCGAAGCACTGCATTCTACCAGGTGCGTCAGGCCCATGCACTTTGTGTATGTACGGTCCATCAAAATGTTACGTTGATGATCGAAGGAGCCAAATTACCATCGCATTGACTTCGAACGGAATTTCATTGGGCACATTCCAGGATGCCTTGAAAATGATCATGTGCGATCCCTCTCGTCCTGAATGCTCTCTAGGTTCATGTTCCGATTGTCCAGGTGTTGACACTCTCACAAGGCAAACTGAACTCTGTTTTTGATGATCAGTTTGCTGATGAAATTGTGTATAAACAATGGAAAACTATAGACCGTTGTAATTTAGAGATAGTTCACCAGCCTTCCAGCGACTTCATCAACACCTTCGTTAGTAAACTGTGATAAAAACTTCATCGCCACACAACAAGCCGCCTTCCTGCAGGATGCGAAGAAATCGATTCAGCCTAGTGAAGTTATTGTCAGCGGAGACTTCGCCGAGAACTACAGTTTCTTTCTCCAGGATGCCGCACAGGGCTACCATTGGAATAATTCGGAGGCGACTCTCCATCCATTTGTGTGTTACTTCCTTGCAAATGAGAAGCTGGATCATGCAAGCTACGTTTTCATCTCCGACTGCCTAACACATGTGACATGACACTGCTGCAGTATATTTATTTCAGAAAAAGTTAGTACCCCTTCTACAAAAGAAAGTACAAGATCTGAAGAAAATTAATTATTTTTCTGATTGATGTGCTGCACAGTAAGAATAAGAAATACTTCTTTAATCTATGCTTGCATGAATCCGACTTTGTGGCCAAGTTTTAAAAAAATCTCTGATGGTGTATTTGACCTTTTTACCAAACCATAATCTAGGTCCATTCTGTTGAGCCATTAAAAGTAAATCATTGTGATAGGAAATTTCATTCCCTTTACAATGAGACCATTCCCAGCTCTGTACCTCTTATTGGAGCCGAATAATTACAATAAACTCAAATTAACTCGCGAAAAGGTCGCCGGCGGGTCAAATGTTGACCCCCTCATAACTCCGTAACCAAGAGCCCCTAAAATATAAAAACATACATGGTTTCTACTGACATGGTATGATTGAATGTGCCAAATTTCATGAAAATCAAATAAGGTCAGAAACAACGTGTTTGTTGGTTAGTTTTGGAATAACCCTTTGGCCTTTAGTGTAGATGTACAGAATAAGAATTGATGTGCTGTAGCGTAAACTCGCTAATCGTTGACGTAGGTACACTAGTACCCAAGTACATTGTAGTGATTTTCTACCCTTTGGCATTGACTACAATGTGATCATTGATGTACCACTATTAATTTACTAACTTTATTTTTTACTATAATCATGCTCAGCTGTCTCACTAACTTTGTATCAGTCCAAACTGTATAAATTTATTTCAAACTATCAAGTCTTCTTGAACATTTTTATATTTTGATCATGATTAAATTCTCATCTTGTGTACGTAATGCACACACTCTCACTAATGCGAGAATTGAGTTGCTGCAGAATGTAATGCAAGGTTGGGCAAAAGCTTCAATGCTAAGCAACGCACGGGGAGGTACAATCTGATTGGTTGACTTTGATAACTTGTTGTTAGTATTATTATTAAACTCTATATTCTCAACAGAGCCGAGGCTCCACTAGTGAGAATGTAATATAGAGAAGGGAGGAGAGGAAACCCGGTACTGGCATGTAGCCGTCTCCTGACGAAAGATACCAAGGGGCCAACGGCTTAACGTCCCATCCGAAGGACGGTGTGACATTCACAGCACGGGCCTCCACAACCCACGCCGTCGAGAGACTGATAACAGGTGGAGGAAGGTCATCACACTAACCCCCAAACACCCCAGTCTCTCTGGCCCAACGGCAGCAACTAGCAAGGCAGAGTTGAATGGTCACCCATCCAACCGCTGACCGCGCTCAAAGTTGCTTAACCTCGGTGATCTAATGCGAACAGAGGTATCCAACACACCTGCCGTTGGGCCAAACTTATATAAGTTTGACTTATATAACTTTTATACTTATAAGACTAATAAGACTTATAGCGACTTAAGTCTTGATATAAGTGGCAAGGAAAAATAGTGCGAGTGGAAGTGGAGTCTTTTTCCTGGATAGATCTCAGAATTCCAAATAAAATAATTTTATGTTGATTAATTTCTTTCAATAAGTTAATTTACTGCATTTGAGTACTAAATTGAGATAATAATCGAGTCTCAATTCCACAATTATCAATTAAATCACTAATAAAATCGTTGTATGTCTTCGTCTCGTTCAACAACTTTGCTTGTCATTAAGCCAAGAAAAATTATTCACTTGAACGACGAATGACGATTTCTTCTATGAAATAACAAATGCAAGGCTGTGATGTTGGACTATTTTAGTAAATATAATTAATTGAAATATTTAACTGTGGTGCATTAATGATCACGAATATACACTGTACACAACAGTTTTTGAACATTTCATTTTACCTAGGTAATATGTAACTTTCGCTGAAGTTAAGCTTAAAAGTGAAATGGTTATACCGTCCATGTAGAAACGTAGGTACCTACCAAGTGTTAAGCTGGGTTCCCATACTTCGCATCGAATTCGCTTCCGGTTCGCTTCGCTTTCGCAAAATGGCTACCTTTTAACAAAGGAAATCGTCCATGTTTACATTCGCATGTTCACTTGTTTCGGTTTCGTTTCGGTTCGTCAAAGTTAAAATTGGCTCAACTTTAACCTACGATCACCACACTTTACAGGGATCGGAAACTGTCTGACTAGCTGGCCATGTGCTTGGTCACCTTGAACACAACAATCATAGAACAGGCGGCTGTGATGTCAATCTCGTTACACATGTCTTTGTCTCCCGCCAGAACAGAATTCAAATATTCGACAATGCGCTATCATCACTAGCAGCGGCAAGTTTGAGAAGCTCTTTCAAACCTGGCGGCAATTGTGTGAATCAAATTAAAACACTCCAAAATCGTACTTTTTTTAAATTTCGCGGGTCACCGGCCGGAAGTAAACGGGTGCAGGAAGTAAATGGGTGCAAATCGGCGGCCCACGCACTGGGCCGCCATCATTTAGCATTGGTCTTATGGGAGTGACGTCACAATACGCAGACAGTTTCCGATCCCTGTAAAGTGTGGTGATCGTAGCTTTAACGAAACCGAAACACGGGAACATGCGAATGTAAACATGGACGATTTCCTTTGTTAAAAGGTAGCCATTTTGCGAAAGCGAAGCGAACCGGAAGCGAATTCGATGCGAAGTATGGGAACCCAGCTTTATCCAAGCTTGTCCAACTCTTCTATATGCTTGACAATTAAATCAAGACACTTAAATATGCTTGACGTTCGACGCTCAGCGCTAGCGCTGAAAGATGAACATGGTTTATCTTTGACCTTGAACGCCAGTGCTCGGCGTTGGCCAATCAGGAGGCTCAACGGCGAGCGCCGAACGTCGAACGAACGCTGAGCTGTAAACGTACCTTTACAGGCACTTCAGGCTGTGAAAACATCTTTTATTTTTTACATTTCTATAATTTATTCCTCATTCCTTATTCTAACTATTGCAATCTATCAATGTTATTGACTTTTGTCTTTTTAAATTATCTAGTTAGCTCTGCATTTCAAAAAATTTCATATGCAGTACCATGATCCTAATATCTATTCATGTTATGATCCATTATTGTTGAAAAACACTAATAGATATGAGGATCACGGTATACTGCATATGAATTTGTTTGAAAAGCAGAGCTATCTAGATAATTTAAAATGTGGTCTATAATATTTTTCAAAGGAAGTATACTCATAATATATTGCATTAGTGTAGGTTCTCATTTTCTAAGAAATTTCCCTGAAGCTGTGACTTCAATTTAACGAAACTTGTGTATGGCAGACCTCAACTGAGAAATCTAGGAATTCGTATACCTACCTACGTACATTCTTCAAGGAATTTGCAACAGCGAAAAATCTATTTTCCATTTAGAATACCTATTTTCCACACTAATTTTGGCTAGTTTTCTGACACTACCTCTTCCTCACCTCATAATAGATGACCAAAGAAAATCCACATTTCTGAGGTGTATACAGCATTTTATTGGCGTTCGTATTTTGGCATTTGCCCTCAGGCGCTGAAAGGTCCTTGTAGAACGTACTTGTACAGTCGCGGGCATCCATCCCGGTATTCCCAGCCCAGATCTACATTGTACAAGTTCAGTGCGCTCCCGCCTGAGTCATTGCTTCGTCTCAGGCGCGTAGGGATGCCCCCCCCCCCCCCATTCGAGCAAGCTGATCCCCCATTCACCATACAAAATTAAGCTTATAGCAAACCCTTCTTACCTCTATGCTTATAGTGTCCAAAAATCACTTAAAATTGTTTAAATTCTAAAAGAAGCCCTGCGGGGCAAAAATAGGGAGTTGTTTGTTGTAATTTGTACAGTTTAGCATCCCAGAATTGATTTTAAAATGTTTACATTCGAATAAATACCCTGTGGGGCAACAATTGGAGTTTTTTTTGCTTCAGTTTGTACATTTAGAGCCCCAGAATCACCTTTAAATGATTTAAAATCTAAAAAACGTCCTGCGTGCTAATACTGGGGGTTCACCCACCAGATCCCCCCCCCCCCCCCCCACCGTATGTCGTAATCCCTTCCCCCCCCCCCCCCCCCATGATGAAAGTAGTTCCTACGCGCCTGCTTCGTCTTAAAATCGGTATAGCTTCCTACGATAATGTATGCATCTGTTTTTTAAATAATTATATTTATATACTTGTGTCCTCGTTGTTGAATTATTAATTTAATTTTCATTTATTTTCTAATCATTGTATGCACCATACCCTGCTTTAGAAAGATTCCATATTTCGCGCATTTTAAGTTCTTTTAAATAAATTGACCACTTGTGAAAAGAGCGCGGAACGTATGCAAATATTGAAACCTTGGCCGCTTGTGATTGGTTTGAAATGTTTGATTGATGACGTGTCATTTGTCAAAGACGCCGTGGTTTCTAAACGTACCCTACGTCTTGCGCTTTGCAATTGAATGAATTTTGTTCGTATACATTTTGCATTTTGCATTTTGTATAGGTACATTGAAGATTTTGACATTATAGTCACGAAATTAAAGGTAAATACGGTGAATACATTATAAATTGTATAATATAAAATATAATTATAATATACTACGTTTCTTAAGAGGTAGGTAAGTCACAAAGTCTTGTACCTACCTACCTATACCTTGTAGACACCCATTTGTAGCCTAGGTTGTTGTTTTCACCACCCTTCCCTTCCCTACAAGATCACTCTTTCGGGAACATATGTACCTACGTAGTAAAGTAGAGTATGTAGTGCATAAACTTGAATAAGTACACACTTAACTTTTTACCTATACATACCTAGGTACCTATCTTTACTGTGTTATAACTAGGACTTATGCCAATAATATGCCAGGATGTCTTGGCTTCATGCTGATATAACTATGATAGCCCACTGCAGCATCTTATTACGGGATGTCTGACCCTGAGTTTTCCATTTCCGTATGTCTGCCATAGTGGCCTTTTCCAAACTTTTCAAGCATACGTTGGGCATTGGGCAACTAGGTACCAAATCTCCCCAACTATAGCCTATAGGCACCTATAGGTTAGTTTAGGTCCCTACCTACCTAACTACCTACCTAATTTCTTGCGATGTACAGGTTTAAGCTTTACCACGGGCTTTAGGGACTTGAGCTTCTGTGAAGTTAATTTTAAGTCTGTTAGGGGTCTTTGTTAGTTTGTTAAGTGTTAAGCCTTAAGGTATAGTGATTATTGTACCTATAGTGTTTAAGAGAAATGAAAGGGGCTGATCACGTTATCATGCACAACTGTCACAAGTTTAAGAAATCAACTAAATCCATTTCTTATTGCAAAACACTAATTCATCTTATGACGAACCAATCAGAAGAGAGTAGAGTAAATGTCAATGTCAAATTCGTACGGGAAAATGAAAAGTCTTCTGAATTAATGTAATTGGAAGCAATTTAATTTGATATTAGTGCATAGTCTTGCTCGTTTTTTTGTTTCCATATTATTTTTCGATCAATTGTTTAATTTTATCAATGATGAAACAACCTCGTGAAATAAGCAATTGTGCATTGGACTCAGTTATAACATCTTAAACACTTATCACTATACCTTAAACCATAAACCTTAATTCAATTGTGCATCAAAGCTTTAGGGGCGACTTTTAGATATCTCACACTTGCCTTCAAAGTTTTGAAACTTCCATTATTCGTTTGGTATTTTATCATCTTCAATAATATACAAAAGTTAGATGGATTATCTAGCTGAACTATAGGTACCTAATATAACGGCACACACACTTCAAGCTTAAATAGAGATGAGAAAAAAGGTCGAAGATGCAATTCTCATTGTATTGTCATGGACCTTACTTGCCTCTGCTATTCGGTCATACTTAATCGAAAAAGCTGATAGTGAAGAACAGCTAGGGATGGGCGATTCGAATCGATTTTCTTCAAAATCAATTTTTTGCTTTCGATTTAATCGATTTTTTGATTGATTTTCTGCATTTTGATTAATCGGTGGATCGATTATTTCAGAACGATTTTCAAGATGGCGTCATTATGAGTAAAATGTACGTAAATGTGATAAAATACACGCCAAATTTGCCGACAAGAAGGTTTTTTTCACCAAATTTTGATTCGATTTTACCAAAAATCTATTTTTGGCTGGCGATATGTAAACAGCCCAACATAAAACTCGATTAAACGAACAATCTGAGCTCAAGGTCACTGTTTTGCTCCAGTGCAGCGTCAAACCCATGCCTTTTGCATAGGGAAAAGTAGGCTTTGTTTTTCGATTCGTTTAATCGATTTTTTCATCCGATTATCGATTAAATCGAATCGAAATTTTCAGATCGATTTAATCGGTGAATCGATTATTTTGCTTGAATCGCCCATCCCCAGGGTTGGGTAGGTATAATACTCGACGTCTAAAATGGGTATAATACCTAGTATAATACACGTCTAATATTACACGTCGTAAATTATATTTTGCGACAAATTTTACACGTCTAAAATTAAAATTTGTAGGAAATTATAGGGTTGCAGTAATCGACATGTAGTTTGATTATTAATTAATTACAATATGGTGTCTTTTTAGTATATTAAGTAATTACCTAGTTTCCCAACAACATGTGGATCAGGAAATAAATTTTGATTGTCAGAAAACCTATAATCTACATCTAGGCACTATTAGCATAATGATAATAGGTAAATGTATTTTCAGTTTGAAGTACCTAGGGGCGTGTAAATATTTAAAATTAATAATAATAATCTATCCGCTGGTTCCATCCATACAATGGGTCAGGGGGTGGGTGTTCCCAATATTTAAAAATTAAGATATTTGGAACATTGTTTTGAATATTTGAAAAGATTTAGATTTGTGTTCAAATCTTATTTTCCCAACTATTCAATATTCGCTTCGATCTTCGAAATATTTTGTGTCAATTATTTGATATTCGCATCAAAGTAAATTTAATCACCATTTGCACACCCCTGATCAACATTGTAAACTGCAACCTAGGATTGACAAAATCTTTATTGATAAATGATAATTGATATGCCTATAAGACTAAGTTAAAAAGTTGATCATTTAATGCAAACATTTGAAACTTTCCATTTGAGTGGAAACAAGGTGGAGGATTGTGATTGGCATTAAATATGAAGAAAATAATTTACGACGTGAATATTCTACATATTCTACATATTCTACATATTAGACGTGTATTTTAGACGTGTATGTCTAATATTATTTAAGACGCGTCACTACCCAACCCTGCCCATCCCTAAGAACAGCTTTGGCTCAGCTTGGTAACACTCTGAACTTTCCGGAGGTCCTAGGTTCGATTCCCGCGACCGTACTTCCTGGCTGGTTTTTTCGTGGTATTCCCTCAGTCGACAGGCAAATGCTGGAAAAAACTAATAGGCCACGACCGCCTCCTTCCCACTTTCCATTCCTTATTACCTGCTCTTCACCATCATCGTTCACCCAATCATCATCATATTCATTCATCCGCCGCCATTATAGCTTAGCTGCAAAACAGTGCGACGTTAAACACTACCTAGGTAGTACCTACCTACTAAAAAAGGGTTGATTGTGTGTCCCAGAATTTTAAACAGGGTTGTTTAAGTTCTGAGATAGATTTTTACAGTTGACACAAAAGATAGCTTAATTAATAATTAAACTTCCTTTCATACCGCTTTTGTGTGCGTGTCTCATCTACCAATAATTTATTTCCCTAATTACTATTCAATAAGAATTGTAGAAACTAGAAGGAAAATAGTCCCATTTTTGAGGAATTTTTCCATCATTTTCAAATTGCTGGGCACGAAATCTACCAGCTTTGGGGGTTTTATAACAGGGCGTTTTATTTATGTAAGATAGTTAGTCAATGTTCCCATGGTGAGAATTTTATTAAAAAGAAAATATACCTATAGCCAAGTTGACCAAATTATACAACTTAATCATTATTGGTGATCATTTTATAGTTTTCCCATAAGAACAATACAAATATTGTTCAAATAAAAAATGTACTACCAATTATTGTATTTTCATGACTAACATCGCTAAAATTATTTCAACATTTGGTAATTAGGTACTCTGAAAAAAAATTAACCCACAAAAATTAATCCACAAAACTTGGCAATTTACACATTTGAACGAATCATTTATTTCCCATATTTAATATTGACTTATTTTCGGGTTTTCGTCGAAATCAAGATAATTTCTTCTTTTGTATGGATTCTTCTTTTCTCATGGGAATCAATTCTTTATCACAATTTGGAACTATACCTATCAATTGGGTAAAGTATACCCCACTTTAAACTTTCAAAAGTTTTATTCAATAAAAAATTAATATGTAGGTACCTACCACATTTGTGGTTTCAAAATATGAAATGGCAAGAATGAAATATGCTCCGCTCTGCTGGGCAGCTGTAAATTACTCCTTCATCCTCATTACATGCACAAAATCGTAACTCGAGACTTTCAACTTTTTCAGATCTATTGCAATGGAAAGAGCCAAGTGCATCCGCTGCCTAAAACACTTACAACAGTTGACCGGCCAGAAGCCTGCACTGGTGCTGAGTTGCGGCCATCCCATCTGCGGAGAGTGTCTGCTGGCCACTCTGCAAGCCGACCAGAAGATCGAGTGTCGTAAGTGTGCCGTCGTAACCGTAGGATCTCCAGGTCTGCTCGAACTCTCTCAGCATAACCCCCTGCATCACGATATGCTTGGTAAATGTACCGAGTCGTACTCGAAGAAACCGACAATGGGAGAAGGCGACTTCGTCGCCCAGGTCAAACCAGGAGACGACTCGGAGCCGCAGTTGGAAGAAGTTTCTCGGAAATTGGAACATACTCAGAAACCATGCTGCGAATGCAGCGGCAATGCTGAATGGATTTGTATGTTGTGTAGGGCTAATTTCTGTGGCGTCTGTTTCAAGAATGTGCATCAGCTTAAATCCAATCCGATGCACGATAAAAAGCCATTATTATCCACTGTGGTAATGAAAACTGATGTACTAATGTGTGAAGGCGACTTCGTCGTCCAGGTCAATCCAAGAGAAGACTCGGAGCCGCAGTTGGAAGAAGTTTCTTGGAAATTGGAACATACTCAGAAACCATGCTGCGAATGCAGCCGCAATGCTGTATGGATTTGTATGATGTGTAAGGCTTATTTCTGTGGCGTCTGTTTCAAGAACGTGCATCAGTTTGAATCCAATCAGATGCACGATAAAAAGCCATTATTATCCACTGTGGTAATGAAAACTGATGTACTAATGTGTGAAGGCGACTTCGTCGTCCAGGTCAATCCAAGAGAAGACTTGGAGCCGCAGTTGGAAGAAGTTTCTTGGAAATTGGAACATACTCAGAAACCATGCTGCGAATGCAGCCGCAATGCTGTATGGATTTGTATGATGTGTAAGGCTAATTTCTGTGGCGTCTGTTTCAAGAATGTGCATCAGTTTGAATCCAATCAGATGCACGATAAAAAGCCATTATTATCCACTGTGGTAATGAAAACTGATGTACTAATGTGTGAAGGCGACTTCGTCGTCCAGGTCATTCCAAGAGAAGACTCTGAGCCGCAGTTGGAAGAAGTTTCTCGGAAATTGGAACATACTCAGAAACCATGCTGCGAATGCAGCCGCAATGCTGAATGGATTTGTATGATGTGTAAGGCTTATTTCTGTGGTGACTGTTTCAAGAATGTGCATCAGCTTGAAGCCAATCAGATGCACGATAAAAAGCCATTATTATCCACTGTGGTAATGAAAACTGATGTACTTATGTGTGAAGGCGACTTCGTCGTCCAGGTCATTCCAAGAGAAGACTCTGAGCCGCAGTTGGAAGAAGTTTCTCGGAAATTGGAACATACACAGAAACCATGCTGCGAATGCAGCCGCAATGCTGAATGGATTTGTATTATGTGTATGGCTAATTTCTGTGGTGTCTGTTTCAAGAACGTGCATCAGTTTGATTCCAATCAGATGCACGATAAAAAGCCATTATTATCCACTGTGGTAATGAAAACTGATGTACTAATGTGTGAAGGCGACTTCGTCGTCCAGGTCAATCCAAGAGAAGACTCGGAGCCGCAGTTGGAAGAAGTTTCTCGGAAATTGGAACATACACAGAAACCATGCTGCGAATGCAGCCGCAATGCTGAATGGATTTGTATGATGTGTAAGGCTTATTTCTGTGGCGTCTGTTTCAAGAACGTGCATCAGTTTGAATCCAATCAGATGCACGATAAAAAGCCATTATTATCCACTGTGGTAATGAAAACTGATGTACTAATGTGTGAAGGCGACTTCGTCGTCCAGGTCAATCCAAGAGAAGACTCGGAGCCGCAGTTGGAAGAAGTTTCTCGGAAATTGCAACATACTCAGAAACCATGCTGCGAATGCAGCCGCAATGCTGAATGGATTTGTATGATATGTAAGGCTAATTTCTGTGGCGTCTGTTTCAAGAACGTGCATCAGTTTGAATCCAATCAGATGCATGATAAAAAGCCATTATTATCCACTGTGGTAATGAAAACTGATGTACTAATGTGTGAAGGCGACTTCGTCGTCCAGGTCAATCCAAGAGAAGACTCGGAGCCGCAGTTGGAAGAAGTTTCTCGGAAATTGGAACATACTCGGAAACCATGCTGCGAATGCAGCCGCAATGCTGAATGGATTTGTATGATGTGTAAGGCTTATTTCTGTGGCGACTGTTTCAAGAATGTGCATCAGCTTGAAGCCAATCAGATGCACGATAAAATCCATTATTATCCACTGTGGTAATGAAAACTGATGTACTTATGTGTGAAGGCGACTTCGTCGTCCAGGTCAATCCAGGAGAAGACTCGGAGCCGCAGTTGGAAGAAGTTTCTCGGAAATTGGAACATACTCAGAAACCATGCTGCGAATGCAGCCGCAATGCTGAATGGATTTGTATGATGTGTAAGGCTAATTTCTGTGGCGTCTGTTTCAAGAATGTGCATCAGCTTGAAGCCAATCATGGCTTGCGCTGCGTTATACTCCGTCGACAGCATGTGGTACAGAGCCACCGTGACAGCTCTGCCGGGCCACAAGAAAGTCACTGTGCTTTACGTGGACCACCGCAACTCTGATACCGTCTTGTACACACATCTCCGCCATCTACCGGAAATATATCTACACATTCCGGCATTTGCCATGAAATGCAGGTTGGCCGACATTGAACCCGTTAAGGCATGGTGTGAGATTTCCAAGAAGTATCTCAAAAGTTATATGGACAAGGTGGTAACATGTGTGAGGGAAGATTTTAATGGTAATGCCAACATGTCGGCTTTGGTGATGTACGACATAAAACCTAATATGGTGGTGTGCATAAACTCATTTATGCTACAAGCCGGATTGGCAGTTCTTGCGTTTGATTCTTAGATGTTTTTATTCAGGACTGATGAGGAAATTCTTAAGTATTGGCAGTATTGGTAATACCCTAGAATATTAAATATGTATTAGGTATGTATTATATTACAGACAGTCAAATATTCTATTTCTATCCCCTAGAAAAATGGGCAAATAGTTTTTGATGTTACGTCAAGCGGTAGCTAGCAGGTAACTTGATTGGAAAGCAATATTTGCACCCAGTTAAATACTGTAAGCTGCCTGTAGTTCTGTTGATTTTGGGAAGAAAACCAAAGTTATCTCTTTTGCTACTCGCATGAGCAGCCCATCTAGAATATCTACAATTGCTTGAAGAAAAATATTTTTTTTTTGTTTATTACAGAACATATCAATACTTATTTCATTTGTATAGTATCGTTTTGTGGATCTTTCATGTTAAAACCTACAACGCTGTAAATGAACATGTTCCTATACTAATAAATACTCGACAATACAAAAATTACATATTGTTGTAATGAATAGATCCTAGGTAGTTTACATGTAAACTACCTAGCCCAAGTTTATATAGCATAGTATAAAAAATTGCACTTCCTTAAATTATTAATTATTATTTATTATACAGTATTTAACTATTAAAGTAAGTTTACAGCTCGCCTTTAACGCGCTCGACGCTTGGCGTTGGCCGAGCGCTCTTAAAACCATTTTCAGGTGTGACTTGTGATATTTATTTGTAACTATGGAAAGCCTGAAAAAATGTGAACAATTATGTACTTGTACATAATTAATATCAATATTAAATTAATATTTAATTAATATCATCTGTTTGTTTGCCTCATTGCTATTCACATAGTAACTCTCCAATTTCAAAAGTGAACTTTTATCCACTGGTTGAATCAGAAGTCAGTCCATGGGGGGTTTGTGTAATGTTGTTACAAAAAAAACATTTGCACCAGGTCTGAGGGGAGGGCGCCAGCATGTTGCAGCTCTGCATGTTGCAGCGCTGCGTGTTGCATGTTGCAGCTCTGGAGCGCACAGACCTACATTTTTTTCAAATTTACCAAATGATTTTGGTGGGTTTTTACGCGATTTTGACATTATTTTAAGCCTACTTTTATCTCGACAAATGGCAACTACAGTGGCTAAAAGTGACAAATTCTCTGGAAATATAATATTTTGAAGTAGGTATAAAAATTGGTACTCGAAAAGAAAAGGATTGGCTGCTGGTAAGGTTCCTTGACATTTAATCCTTTTTAGTTTTTATTATCAATGAAATAAGAGCTCACACTAGAGGTAGATGATGCGTTAACACAGCCTTCATGGGGTGATGTCATCAAACCTTAATCAGCCAATCCTTTTCTTTTCGAGTACTGATTTTTATTGGTTTGAGTGTACATACTACATAGTGCTGTTTTTAAATCTCTCTTGGGGGGATGGTGAAGTAAATTAGCCATGGGGAATGCCATCACCCCCCCCCCCCCCCTTCCCCCCCCCCCCCTTTTCGACCACTGTTTGTATTGCATCAAGTGTTATGGCAATCACTTCTCATTTTTAGAAATATAAATTTTATTGGCCATGTTATTGAGCGAGCATAGCGAACGTCATCACGGTACTCTTATTGCACATTAGTTTTTTTTTTTTTTTTGGCACTGCCCAGGTCAAACCGCACAACCAATCGATCTGAAATTTTGCACACATACTTACGTAATCTAAGCGGTCTCTGGGATTGTTTTTGAACGGGATCCTGTGATTGTTCAAATTTTTAAAAATTTTCTTTCGATTGGTTGGTCAGATCAATTTGAAATTTTGCAACATTGCAACCAACATTGTCCCCAATCTTACAAAGTGTCAGCCAAATCCTCCCATTCGTTAAAATTTAAAACCATCATTCATGTGATTTTGGAAATTTAAACTAGAACCGATTGACCGATCAACTTAAAACTTTGCATGGTCATTGGGACCAACATTTTAGGTGTTTTTGCCAATTTGAAGACTAATCTGTTGTTATTTTCAAAAGTTAGTGTCATTTTAAGGACATATTCTATAATCTTGAAAATTTGTATACTAAATTTTCATCCCTGTCTTCTTGAGTTTAAAAGTATTGTTTCCATATTTCTTCTCAAATATTTAAATATCTCAAATACAAACATCTGGCAACCCTGTGCAAGCGATTTGACAATTTAAATATTGCGTTTTGAGGTTCAAAATTCAGAATTCCGGGACTATTGCTGTCCCGGAATTATTGCAAATTCTGGGAAAAGGACAACAATCCCGAAAAATCCGAGACAGGTTCAACCCTAGTTTAGACGGGACAATAATTTGGGAAAACACGCTAAATTACCCTTAAAACATTGCACATGAAGCTTCAAATCTTCTGCGGATCCGGGCCGCACAGGCCCGGAAAAAATTTGAAAGTATTTTTGGACCATTTCTATGTATTTTGGAAAGTTTTCGGTGATTTGATAGTTGGTACACTGGAATTAATTGAACAATATAATATGTGGAATAGATTCCTCTTCATTTTATGGGTCAGACCCAAGGAAGGTCAATTAGTAGAATTAACCTTCCTTGGGTCAGACCTAAAAAAGTGGGAGTTATAGTGCCTTATCATAAATTGAAATGCTGAAAAAATGGGTTTTAGGGGTTTTATGGGCTGCCTGGGAACCCTGCATAATGCATAGTCCAGATTATAGTGGAGAGTGCAAGTGCACTGATCACTATTCGACTGTCTTTCTGTTCTGCACATATTTAGGCATCATTTCTAAACCAGCTCTATATACAAAGGGCAAAATGGGTGAAAACTAAAAATAGTGCAAGTCAACCTCTATACCTAGACCTCATAATTAATTCCACATGTTGGAGAAATTAAATTCATTCAATATAATTAAGTTCTACTTCAAGATTGTAAAACTAAACGCCTAGGTAAGTACATCAATCTTGTTGTAATGGAATGATTCCCAGCATAAAATGAAAGAAAAAGAAACATTTATTTTTTTTGGTAGATACCTTGAATCTAAATTCAACATTATTTCTTATACACTCTCTCGTAAGCATTTGAAACATCATAAAAATAGTTAGAAGAACCACACAAGCAGAAAATAAATTTCCAAAAGATTCACTTGATTAATTCATTTACCATGCTGACCAATAACAAAAGTCAGCGATTACGAACTTCCAGTGGCGATCATCTGCAAGTGAGTTTCGGTCTGAACATGTTTGAACGCGTCTCGTGGCGTGTTGACGTTGCGGTACAGCAGAAGCAAATCCCCGCAGTCGATCAAGTGGTCGGGGTCGAAGTGTTCATCCTCGCTGATCTTCATCCGGTCCAGCACCTTGGCCACAGCTTCCGAGTAGGACATGCCCAGCAGATTGCAGTGAATGCCATCTAGAGCAGCGGTCGCCAACCGGTGGTCCGCGAGAAAATTTTGGTGGTCCGCAGAGAAATTTGGAAGTTTACTTTTAAGATGCCATGAAATTTATTTAATTTAGAAAAATGGCAATCCAATACAAATGTACTGAATTCGGACATGTTTCAATACGTAAATATGCCTTTTACAAAGTATATACATAGGTATTCAATAGCTCTATAATGAAAATAATCAGTTGCCGAGTATTTTTCCAAAACCTAAAAGTCATTTAAACGCATTTTCTCGAAATAAAATTTGGCTGAAATCGCGTAGAACGCGCCAAATGACTTCCTGAACACAAAAATTTTCCGGGACCCGCTTATTACGGGGGGGCCCTCCCCCCAGACCCCCCATCTCCCTCACATATCGTATTTCCCGGCTAATTCCCGGCATACGTATTTTACGGGCCTGAGTGGTCCGCGCGAGATGTAAAATTGTATGTAAAATTGTATTACCTATCTATTTTATTTAGAAGAGCATCACCTTTATATTGATTATATTTTATTTATTATTGATAACAAATACATGTGTTATTCTTAATTGAGCGGAGCTTGGCTTACATTCTTTTGTCCTGTCATATTCTCGACACTTGTAGCTGGGCACCACCTTCACTCTGATCAACCTGAAAGTTGACAACCACTTAGATACCTACATTGATTTGGTAATTGATTACCAATTTATTTTCAAAGTCTTCAGATTATAGTTGAAATTCAAACTTGCTTATTATAGAGATCACCCGTGTAACTGATCAAATTGAAATGTACAGTTATGGAAACACCGTAGTATATATTTTATGAATAGATACCTATAAATTTTTTTATTATAGTTTATGGCGCTCAACAAAAACACGATTACAAAAGTTATTGTCATCTTCAAAAAAAAATAAAAATTAGGTAGGTACTATTTGGTAGTCAATGGTACAATATATCCAGGGCCGGACTGGCCCCTGGCGGCTAGGCGGCGATTGCCGCCGAGGCCCCTGGCTATTGAGGCCCCTAATTGTGTATAACATACATTTTTATCATCAAAAAATTTAAAGATACCAAGAAGTAAAAAAGCTCCCTGCGTGCCAGGTTGGGGGCCTCTTCTATGTAAGTAAACCCATCTTCCATTCTTTGTGGTGAACATTTTGCAGCAAAACATTCTTACAATCCCAAAAACGATTTAAAAATTACAAAAGTTCAAGAAGTGCTCTTCTGGGCAGGCTGGGGGCCTCTTCTATTTAAATGTTTCTTCCAATAACAGCATGTTGAGCATATTGAAGCCATTTAGGTACACGATTTTGCAATCCCTAAATCAATTGAAAATTAACAAAAATTTTAAAAAACGCCCTGCTCGCCAGTCTGGGGGCCTCTTAGTATGAACTAAAAATTATAAAAGTTCAAAAGAGCCCTGCGGGGCTGGCGGGGGCTTATTTGGGCATTTTGAAGTCAAATGCAAGAATACAATCCCAAAATCGTTTGGAAATAATTAATAAACAATAATCCAAAAAGCGCCCTGCGGGGCAGGTTTGTCGCATCTTCCATTAACTTTATGTTTGACATTTGGAGCCAAATACACATTTTTAGATCCCAAAATCGCTTAAATCAATACAAATTATCAAAAATCGCCCTGCGGGGCAGGGTGGGCCAATTCTTTAATTTCAATTCGTTGTTAGCTTCTTCGCTCAAAATAATACACGTTTTTATAATCGCAAAATCGTTTTAAAAGTGACTGAAATTTAAAATAGGTAATCCCTGCGGGGCTGAATTTGGGTACATTTAACTTCACATTCTGTTAGCCTCATTCTGAAAAAATACAAGTTTTAATATCCCAAAATCATTTTAAGAATAGGCAACAGAAAATCAAAAAGCGCCCTCCGGGGCATAATTGGCACGCCTTTCTGTTATGTTTTTCTTGTGAAATAATGAACTTAAAATCACTAAATGTTTTTACATTCCATTTTAAAGTTATACAAATCGCCCTGCGGGGCAGGCTAGTGGGCTGCTTTCTCCCAAAAACTTTTAAATAGTAACAATAGCCGCCGAGGCCCCTGACGAGCCAGTCCGGCACTGAATATGTCCAGATAAAATGCTCATTTACCTACTTATTGACCCCGACATAATTATAATTTAGTTATAATTTTTTTTAAATATCGGCTCGAAAGTAGTAATGACTTTTTAGTTATATATATTTTTTTTTTAAATAAATTGAACATTGTAATAATATTCTATGATAATATGAGGTCTGTTCGTTCGCTCTACACTAGCGACACCGGGATTACACTGGCCGACACTCGTCCTATGCCGAGTGGGAAAGTGTCTACACCATTTATACTTTTTGTCGGTCGAACAGTTCAAGTGTAGCCAGTGCAGAGCGAACGAACAGACCTAAAGTTTACAATTTGTAAAGAGAGTGCTGCTTTCGTGTACAACACTGGTACTAATACAAGTCCATTTGATTGGTCTATCACGACACATGTGAAATCCGCGCGAGATTTAAAATCAGTTTCAAACCTCGCACATTCCAGATAAAAAAAAACGTTCCAATTCAAACGAAACGCAATTCATACATATCGCCATTTACTTTCATCTATATTAAATTTCAAAATAAGTAATGGTATTATTTGCACTAAATCTGATCTAGTATTATATAGTTTTAAGGTCTCGGATTCCTGGACTAAGTTTTTTCATGATTTCCCTCAGTCTTGACACATTGTCAAAATGTTGGGAAGGTTGCCTACTCATATGCCACGATCTACTCCTTCCTACCTTCAATCATCGCCATTAACCTAGTTTTATAACAGTACTACGTTAAACACCACTAAAAATATTGATATTTTTTATTTCTAATTTTGAAGCAATCTATGATCTAAAATGTCATCATTTCTGAACGAGACATAATGGCAATGCAATAATGTTCGTGTGATTAGTATATGATGTCGCCTACAAGTCGGATGGGACTTGGGAGCAGCAACTAGAGGGCATATGTATAGCCAGAATGGCGCGGCATTCTGGCTCCAAGAGCGGTCCAGACATCACCGCGTCAGAGTGTCGACTGTTGGCTGCTGTTTGTTCATCCCCCCCCCCCCCCCCCCCCCCCACACACACACACACACACACATTTTCATCCCTCTTGTCTCGTGGCTCTCTGGTCTCTGCCGCCTTCTCGTCAACTGTATGCATATGTTATGTGTCGACCATTAAACGTAATTCCAAGTAGAAACTTATTTAGATAATAGGATAGTTTTGAAAATGAGCGAGCGTGATGGTTAAAGTTATTCGACGAATAATTTTATTGGTCTATTTGAAAGTGAAATTAGAATAAGGAAATAATTACTTGACTGTGTGTGTTAATGTGTGTTAAAAGTCCCTATAAGGGCCGTAATAAAATTTTAGAATTTTAGCTGGAATTTATTTGCCGGTTAATATTTTTTTGTATTTTTTTCTGAGATCGTAAATTCCAATTCTAATTCATCCAAGTCAAAGATGAAATTATAGTTTCAGTAATTCCTGGTTTACACGACTGGAATAAGTAGAGGATGTATCATTATATTTGGCTTTTAGAATATTACTAATTATTTTTGACTTTGGTGATTTTATCAACGTCACTATTGTTAACATTGTTAAATGCTTGTTGGAACATAGTATTTTTCCTTCATTAGTCACTAGTTAATTCAAAGATAATAACTCATTGGAAAAACATAAAAATTAGGCAATCAATGGACGTAAATAGAGTGCAATAAGTTCTGATTGAATGGTCCCGATTTTATCTGTCAAGGTTCTTCTTTTAATTGAATTTAATATGATATTATATGAATAGCATTCGGCATTGTTATATTTTACTCCATAACCATTAAAAATAAAGACAAAAAATATGCTTCTTAGAGATCATAAATTGAGATACAAAAACAAAGAAATCAACACTCTTCCCCCTTCTCTCTACTCCTGTTTTTTTCTTTATCATCTCGATAAAATGATATACGGAAATGATATCAATTTTTCAAATAACTTACTAAAAAGAATAACATCTCCAAGCTTGTTTAATGTTAGTATGGAATTGGAACACAGTCGCCGTCTACCATATCCCCGTCGTCTCTGGTCGACTAACGAACTATGCTTTCTTGATGCAGTCGTCCGGCTAGTCAGAGCGTCGCTTGTCTCGCTGGCGTCTTCTACGACGTCGCCGCGGCGTCGGTGGCGTCGCCGTCGCCGTCGGGCGTCCACTCGCTCTCAATAGAGATATATACATAGACACCCCCCAACCCCTTGGAGAGTCGAAACCCCCACCCCTCTTTTCACCCCACACTGATCAGCCTTGTTGACGGTAGAGACAAGAATTAATGGGTAAGTTTACACTTCATTTAAAACCAAATATCATTCGAATTGTAATGGTAGAGGAGTGGACAATTAAGTTTTCGAATAGTTTATGGTAACACTAAGTGGTGTGTTAAAATAAAACGATAATTGATTGTTCTTCTAGATGACTGAGCAGCTAGTTTTCGCGTATGTTATTTATGAGGTAATTATGAGATGATAAAAATAAAAATAGAATGATGGAAAGGAGACGGTTGAAAGCTTCTCGACTGAGTGAAACCACGAGAAATCCTCAGTCAGAAAGGTCACGGTAATCGAACCGGGTCTTCCAAATTGTTTTCGAATGATGTTCTTTGGAGTGGCGTCGATCTTGTTTACTGTTTCGAGTGACTGGCGCCAATGACGCCGTTTTGATAGCGTCGAGATAAGTAAATGATCATCTCTGGAAGAGGGTCGACGAGGAGGTGGGGAAGGTTAGGTCGTAATAATGTCATCTGTAAAGAGATTTTTTACGCAGGAATAAGATGTATTGGGTGTAGTTGGCACACCTCGCGCACCAGTCCTAGAGCGGAAGAAACGTCCCTTTACGACTGTGATATTCATTTCATTAACGTAAGATACGTACGTTCATTTGCTCTGAAAATAAAACGAATTGTGTATAAAACAGAGTTCTTCATCCTCTTATTTCAATGAGGTAAAAGGACGTCACGCTTCACGGGGGAAGAGGGGGGGGGGGGGTACCAACATGTGACAGGGGGAGGGGGCCTGGAGCCAGCGGTATGTCACGTTTAGATACGTTTTAAAGCATTTTTTTTCTAAAACTTACGATAAATTGATAAATTTCAGGGGGGGGGGAGTAGAGATAGTTTGAGGAGAGGGTTTTGAAAGTGTGACACAGTCAAAATAAACCATTTTGTCCTTTATGCACAGCCCCAAATATTGGTTATGATTAGGAAGGATTTTAAATCATGGGAATGTGTTTAATCCTGATTATAGGTTATCGGAAAGATTAGTCGGCAGTTAATGTTGCTGGCAGACAATGGTTTTTATGATAACAAACTAGATAAATTGATATTACTGTACAATTCCTATCGCTATTCTCAAGTTACTCAAATTTTATACATATTAAATACTGTATACGTTTTTACAATATAAATTGTATAGTTTTTATAAAATGCTGATAGTTTTGTGATTCCCCCATTAATGCATTTTTCTGTACAGCTAATTTTTCATAAGGGGCGGGAGAGGAGTGGGGGGGGGGTACGGTGGAAATACTAGTTTACTCGATGAATAATGTATATTTTGGGTATAGATCTCGATGGTGAAATCAGTGTTAATAAACTGAGATGCAGCAAGTTGGCTCAGGCAACACCTGGAGATTGGACGTCCTGGGTTCAATGTGCCCCGGCCCTCCTTCCTGACTGTCAGGGATGCAGAGGGGTCAGGGCGGCGCCCTGCCATCTTTTTCAAAATCCATAATGCATCCTTGGTTTTCGATGAAAAATGCAAATAAATTGCATCTAACTTTTGTTACAATAGAGAATTTGAAAATCTGTTTTAAAACTCGTTCCTAAATGGGTAAAATCATAACTAAAAAAATTAATATTTCAAAAATTTCCCGCCGGGTCCAAATTGGGGGGTCTTGACACCAAACCCCCCGCGGGTCGCGAATGCTACGGATTTTGTTCTTTTCCGGCGCCCTGGGCACTTATTTTACTGGGACTGCACCCCTGCTGAGGATTTTATAATAGTTCCTTTCAAAGAAACCATACGAGTTACCTCTCAGATGCTGGAGTGTTCCTTACTGATAGGCCACCCGCCTCCTTCCCTCCTTCCCATCCGATGCCGTAGTCTAGTTGCAGAGCAATGCGACGCTAACCAACACACAAACATCGACTTTGCAGTGCATTGCCCGGCATTGCCATCCCAATATGATCATAATCATGAACAGAGACGCATTCGAAGGCTGGAGCACAGGGTAATGGCGGCAGCATGGTCATAAACTCCTGTGTTCAAACGTCTGCTTGCTAGAATATTTGCTGTTTTTGACTGAAAATTATTTTTTTATAAAAACATATAGGCATGTCAATTTGTAAACATGTACAAGTTTATAGTAATATGAGGAAAAAGGGTGTTCAGAGTAATATATCATTGGGTTTGGATAGGACACAATGGAAATATACTTACCAACGAAAAAGGAAGACGAGGGGCCCGGGTTTGATTCTTTCGACAATCTTTCTGGGTGATTCGCTGTTCTGCAATTGGACTAATAGCGAGGGATGATTGATAATGATGATGACACAGATGGATGAATATAGGTAAGGATGGACGTTTCGAAGGAGGAGGTCGTGGCACATTAGTAGGGAACCTTCTCAGCATTTGACTCTCGACTGAGGGAAACCACGGAAAGCCTCAGTCAGGAAGGGGCTGGAATCGAACCTGGGCTTCCAGAGTGTAAATCGAGAACTTTACTTCCTGAGCCAACTTGCTCTGTTCCTGACTCTCGAGTCAAGTGTCAACAACGGGATTGTTTAGGCGCGTAGGAACTAAATTTGCAAGGGGGAGGGGGGATATTGTAAAAGGACTTGAGCTGGAGATACTAGGGGCTATGAAGACAATGGGGGGGGGGGGGGGGGGGGAGAAGGGCCCCCAGTAAAATGCGGGTTCGGGACGCGCAGACCCCGAAAATTTATGAATTTCAGGCATGAATTTGGTACATTTCTAAGCGATTTTATCACTTTTTAAGCATATTTTTAGCTTGACTTTGTATATGAACATAGGGATGGGTAATAAAACAGAGGGGGGGGGGGGGATTCCCTTCCTTCCTACGCGACTGGGAATGTTTCTTGCTACAGTTTTAACTCAAATAAATCACTAATTTACTAGACGGTGTCGATACTAGTGCACAATCACTTCAGGCACCAGTGTCAATATGTCTAGATACGAATGATTAGAATTAAGAAATTATATGTATTTCCATTGTTTGAAGGATTCCTATGCAATCTTCCATTCCTTCTCTGTAACTAGGTATTAGATCGAGTATTTGATTGATGCATGTGACAGTCTTTGAACCGAGAAGCCAAATGCAAAATTGTGCGCCAAGATATTGTCCATGAGAAGGTAACACATAAATAATAAATACAATTTGTGTAAAAGTTTGGTGTGTTTTTCTAAGATGAAAACCCCCCAGGGCGAGGGCCCCCCCAGCAAAATGCGGGTCCAGGGCGCATAGCCCCGGAAATTTTTTGAATTTCAGGCATCAATTTGGTGCATTTCTACTCGATTTTAACACTTTTTATGCACACTTTTTTCTTGACACATAAATGTATAAGAACATAGGGAGGGGAATTGAATCAGAGGGGGGGGGGGGGGGATTTTCCCGCCATTCCTCCCCCCCCCCTCTTCCTACGCGCCTGACTAAAAATGATCGCTCAATAAATCTGATTGACTGAAAAATGTTATAGATTGCACCATCAGAAGTCAGTCCAAGCGATCTCCTTGTCTCACTCTAGTATAGGTGTCCTCACATTACAATGATGATAACATGCATTGTGTGTTACGGAACATGACCAGCAGTCATTCCAATTTGTTCAAATAACTTTTTATTTTGCTAAGTGTATACCTATATACCTACAAACTTACAATAAGAATAATTTTATTGTAGAAACGTGCCAGCATGTCAGTTGTTTCACTAACTCTTTGCTGCAGAAACATAATTTATGGTACAACACATCAATATTGCATTGTCGCACCTCATCATTCCTACAGAAGTGAGAACACTGACATTCTATACACGTAGAACAGTAATATTTAATTTACTGCCTATTACTATGTACGCAGAACTCATTGTGATTTACTATTATTTAGTCAGTGAAAACTTTGTCGCGATCCAGTGGCGTATGTACGCGATGCATAATCCGTAGGGGGCCCGGGGGGACCCGGGGGGGGGGGGGGGGAGATTGCAATTTGTATATTCCGAGATAAGCGCGAAAAGACGGTTACCACTTTGTGTAAAAGATAATATCTAGGCTATAATTTTCTAAATAAAATTGTTAAAGTTTAAATTTGAAGGGTAACTAAGCAAATGAGGGAATTAATATGCAATAATTGAGTTTTGACCTGAAGTGAATCAAAACCGCGTTATTTTATTTTGTTATCTTTTACGCTGCTTTTACGTAGGATACAGTATTCAAATTAAGAGAACAAGGAAACAATCTGAACCATTGTATAAATGATAATATTCATAACCTTTGTCTATACGCTCTACAAAAAACGATGATTATCTATCAATATCATTATATGAACAAGAGTGATTGAATATCCGGCGCGAAAACCAAACCAAAGTAAATTGGCTCAATGAAAAGAAGTTACATTTTGATTGGTTTTGATCCCAAGTACTTATTTTTTTAGTTTCATTTTTTAAAAGACATCTTTCTTTAAGTATAAAATGCCACATTTATCTCAAAATTGTTTTTTTTTGCAATATAGTTGCGATTTGATCATGCTCCTCATTTGTTTATCGTTTGTTCCTTGATAGTAAGTTTGGATGTATATTAAATTAAAACACTCTCTTGGGACGATTCACAATCTATTATTTCATTTTCTACATCAAATTCTCCTACTTTTCAGTGAAACTAAAACAAAACGTAAGAGAAATACTGAGGTTCAAAATAAAATAATATATAGTTTGTGAATCGTTCAAAGAGAGTGTTGTTGGCATTTGTTATCTGCAAGATTTTGTCTGATGGCTCAATCGAGGGAGTTTGAAACAAGTAACAACACTTCAAAGAATCAAAGTAAAATCACATGAAGAATAAATAAAACAAAAACATTTTAAACTTCCAAAAATAAATAAAAAAAGTCGAAAATTGATATTTTTTTTTAAATTAGTTAGGTAAATAAAACCTACTTATTATCTAAAACCACGGTTTCACCATATTACTTGTAACAAAATCTATGTTTTGATAAGAATTACGAGAATTTATATTTTTTTTTTATTATTTATTTAGAAAAGTACAAATTACATATTATTGTAGCCCCGCTAAACCAATAGAATGGCTTGTCTGCGGGGCTACACACTAATTATAAACACAATAAAAAACACTTAATACACTAAAAAAAACTAAAAATACATTTATAATACACTCAAGGGAAGAATGCACATATACAGTGACAAATATTCAAAAACTATATATACTAATTTCAGCAATCAAGGGAAATTATGCATTTGGAAGATTTGAAAGATTCTCGGAGACCCATTTTCTAATGATATTTTTAACATCTGATATTTTCTTCAAATTTCTTAATTCATGAGGGAGCATATTAAAATAATGAGGAATTAATGATTTTCTGTTTTGCAAACCGTATGAATTATAATGTAAACTTGGGGCCACATATCTATCTTTATTTCTAGTACCATAATTATGTTGCACTGGTATTTTATGATCTTGTATGTAATAATTTGTTAGAAGGAAAGTATAAACATGAATTTGTTTACTGAGAACAATTTGCAATCTCTTTCCCGTATTACCTTGTCCGGCCAAATAATTTTATATATTCTTTTCTGTATATTGTCTATTTTATTAAGGTATGAATCAGTCGTATGCCCCCAAGCCAAAATGCCATATCTGATTATAGATTCAACTAATGCCAAATATACTGTAATTAATGTTTTATGGTTAACGTATGGTTTTAAAGTTCTAATACTATACATTCCAGACCTCAATTTTCGACATAACATTTTGTAAATAGTTGGGGCTCATGAGAATTTAATGAGATACAGCGCCAAGAGTGGGATTAAATAGTAACATATTTGCGTTACATTATTATGCACACTTGGCCGAAATAAAAACGGGGTTTTAAAGGAACGTATTGGCTGATAAAGATGTGATGGCATCATCCGCTGAATTCTATGCTAACGTGTCAGCAAATTCTAGTAGGAGAGCTCTGATTTCATTGATAGTAACGAGGATTGATTGACAAGGAATCAGACCAGTAGCCAATTCGTTTAGTTCAGATACCGTTTTTACTTTGGTCAAGTGTACATGCATGTAAAATGTGTAACTTTTAACTCGTGTATTATGTTATGTGTTTAATAACTGGTGTTCGTTTATTTTTCTAGTTATTACCGGAGAATCATTATGAGTCAATATTGGTAGTAAAGTTCAACACATATTCTGTATGAGTAGTGAGGGGGGGGGGAGGAATGTATAATCATTTTATTCTCAAATAAATGAATATATTCATGAAGTTACAAAAAAATATGAGAAGCCCGCGTAAGATATGGTGTGCGAGTTTGTGTTGTGTGCGGTTGTGTGTGTGTGTGTAAAATATACAATAATAATAATAATAATTATTATACAATTATAATTATAATATAATTATAATAATTATAAAAAGTGATAGAAGGCAAAATAATTAAAAGTAAGAACAAATTAGCACGGTATACGCAGACTGTATTTTAGTCTTAATTTCTAGGACCTCGGGTTCGATTCCCACTGCCAACTACTTTTAATGAAGTAGTTTTTATCAGTCAAGATTCAATCACTGGGAAGGTTTCTTACTGACAGACCACGATAGCCTCCTTCCCAACAACTTACGTAGGTACCCTTACTTATCCATCACCATCACTCAATCAATCATCCTCATAGCATATCAATTCACAGACATGAAATGGTCTAGCTGTCAAGTCGTCTAAACAACATTAACAAACAACAATAATACAAAGTTGTATTCTATTATTGTTGTTTGTTAATAACTGAACATTATTGTTCAATAATGTATAGTATAGGTACTTGGTTATATTAAAAAGTTACCCATTGAAACAAACTGGAGGGCAAACAAATCTAACAGAAGCAGCAATTTCAAATGTTAGTTTAGTTGCTCAAGAAAAATGTACAAAAATTAGAGATGATAATAAGCATTACTTATTGTCATGTAAAAATGCTTTCACGAGAATGATTTGCCTTTTATTTACTCTGCAACCTGGAAACATCTGTAAGATGAAACAAAATACTTTATACCAGGTGTTGTGGCCTTTGTTTGCACCAAAGAGGTAATAGAATATAGTTTTGAACCTCCGATAACAGGCCACGGGTTAATTACTGACCTCTGCATGCCATTGTTAATTCTCATACGAAGCTTAGTACAAGATTTTGAAGAAATTAAGTTATTTTAATTCTGTTAGAAGGCTCGACATCAAATTCAATGATTCTTGAGGATGAGCTCATAAATCATAAATAAATGCGTTCATGCAATGATATTTGTAATTGTAATATGAGTCATTGTGTAAGAGAATACTTCAATATAACGGTATTTGTTGACTTCAGTCAAAATGGCAATTGAGAGCTTGATTACATGATTCCAAAAGTGTGCAGCGCAAACTCGAGAAAGATGGACATAGGACCTTCTACCTCTGAGGTAGAGAATTAGTTCCATTCGAGTTGGTTACGAGACGACGATGTAGAAACACAATATTAACTATAATAAGCATAAGCAAAAGTTTATCAATGCTTTCTGTTGAACTGAATAATTCTGTAACATCTAGAACCGGAAGTTACGTTGATAAAACGCTATTAATACTCTGCTGCATAATTAATGTATTCTCGGCTGCAATACAGCCAGTATTTGGAATACATTATAGTAAGTGAATGTATTACTATTACAATACTTTGAAGTGGAAAACTGTTCATTGTACTTCACAATGGAAGCAACTGAAATGTTCAGGATGAAAACACGAACGAAAAAAGTAATAAACCATCACACCAAAATTAATTTTTAAACATATGTGTTAGCCATTTTTCAGAAGGGTGAACAAATAATATCGGGGATCACTTAAAAAAATAAAAATATATCCAAAAATATAAAATAGTACCTAACAAATAAATAAAAAAAAATGACAGGAAAAAAATTTAAGTCGAGTTCAAAAAAAAATCAAATAGTCGAGCAAAAATCAAAATGTCATAAAACTAATTATCAAAAAATTAAAAAAATATATAATTAGGTATACAAAAAATAGACCTGGTGAACAATTACGACAAATTTGGTCTCTCGCATATCTCAATCTGTTATTTACAACTCTCTCGACTTGCACTCTGGAGGTCAGGGTTTGAGTCATCATCATCATCCCATCATAACCATTTTATCCAACGACATTTTAGCTTAGTTGCAGAAGAAATATACTATAAACACTACAGTTTTAATTTTAATAAAGTTTTATTTAATTTTTTTCCAGAGATTTTTTTCGAGTGCATTTTATCCTGTATTTTTCCGTTTACCGCAAAATGGCTACCAATCCAAGTAACATACCACTCTGATACCATAAACTCTGACACTGACCAGTGACTGCTTGAATTGTCATCTCTTTCCACGAAGAAGTCGTCAAACATCCAGGTGTCTTTCAGGAGCCGATTACGTAACAATCTTGCAGAACGCCTGGTTAACCTCAGCCATCGATATTATTCGCCAATCATTCACATCAGGCTGTCGTCTGTTCTTGACACAATGTGGGCTGGCGCAAGGTGTGGGTCTATTTTTTATAATTACCTGTCAGCAGCAGACGTATCAAAACAAGGAGGTAGAGATTTGCACGACGCAGGTCCAGTGAATGTATTTCTGGTAAAGACTTCTCTTATAGGAGAAAATATTAACTGTTGAAAATTCGAATTTTAACATTTTTTATAGTGAAATTAAAGGTTGATAAAAATTAATGGTTGATAAAACTAGATTTAGTTCTCAAATGTATTTCACAATAGGCCTGTCAAACACCCCATTAAAGTCAAAATAGGTCGATTATTTGGAAACGAAATGGAGAGTTTAATGTACGAGATACCCTGAATTTACCTACTTTTGAATCAGTAGGAAACTAATGTATCCTACTATTGTATTTGCAAGTACTATTGTCTCCCATGAAAAGTTCTTTGGGGAAAAATTTCTGCGTCCACCTCAGTGCTGTACCACTTTAGATTTCGCCCCTGCCCTCTACCCCCCCCCCCCCCCCCCTCAGGATACTTTTCATCCCTCCCGCCTCCTTTTTTAATTGCCTATACCGTAAAAATCTTTAAAACAATACTTTATGACACATTTTCAATTACCTTAATATACCTAAATCACCTAAATACCTACCTAAATTACCTTATTACCCATGCAGTTGCGTGCTGTGGATTTTCGTAGAACTCGTAAATGGTAAAATAATACAACCTCAGGTCCATTTGGGTGTGGGTTCATGGTTTCACCCAAGATAGGTAGAATGTGGGTTTCACCAATTGTATGGTTTCACAACCATACGATTTCGTATTTCACTGTTAAATTTGAGCATTTCAATAAATTTGTCATTTTGATAATGATGCGATTTTCACTTTCCATTTTCAATTTGGTTTGAATTTAACTGGGGTCACTCCGGTGTCAAACTACTCATTTGCGATATAGCCTAATCAGTACCAACCAAAATCTAAGATACATTAGATAACAAAAAATAAACGTTACAGCCTATTATATCTTTATTTGTATCGATATTATTGCTTTTTTGGTATTCATTTCCAAATTTTAGGGACCTTTTAACCCTGTCCACTTCCCCGCGACTGCGAGTGCTGCAACATCGACGTTAACACCGTTCTTATTGACTGAGGTTTTTTTATGGTTTGCCTCAGTCGAGACTCGAGAGGAAAATGTTGGGAAGGTTCACTACCAAAAGGTCCCTCGCTTCCGTCCACAAATATGTCCACAAGTTTGACATATCAAAACTAATACATTTGACAAATATCAAAAGAAATTGTTACCGAGAAACTCTTGTTACTTTCATCAAGGGTTCAAGGGTATTATGGTAAAACAGTGTGATAGACGACTGATTTCAGTTGATTTTTTTCGGTTGGTCAATTTGAATGGGTCAGTATAATGAAGACTTCCGCTCGATTCAAGGTAGCTTCCGGTGTGAACAAAAGAAAGTCGAACAATGAAATGCATTTAGTGCATCCTAGCGTATGCACCCGTCACATCTTCGTGATCGTGTCCCCACTTGAAAACCATAACCACCAGTGCATAAAGACATTCTGACGACAGGCTAAACTTGGACATTTTATTACCATTACTTCACACACGTACTAAACGTTCATTGCATTCCATTGTAAGTGATTTTCAGTTGGGAAAACAAAACAAAGCATGACTTGATGGCGCCGTTAAGTATCGGTTTTATTTTAATACGGTGTTTATTGACGAGTTAACAGCTATAGTAATTAATTTTCAACTATGAATGAGTAAACCGAGATGTTCAATGATACTTTATAAAGTATGGAGTATGAATAATCTTGGCTTGGAATATTTTCAAGATACGAGAAAAGATAGAATTGATTATTTACGATTTTTTGTCATCCCTTAGCCAGGTATTAGCAATACCTGAGAAGGCCAGAAGTCCATTCCAATTATTCTTGAGGTGAGCTCATAAACCAGTAATTCTGCCGTCATCCAATCATGTATAATGGTGAAATAAGTAATTGTGTAAGAGAATACTTCAATATAACTCTATTTGTTGACATCAAGTCAAATGGTAATTGAGCAAATGGCAAAAGAACTTGATTACATCGTTCCAAATATGCATACAACGCAAAAACGAGATAATGGACTTCCAGCCTTCTTCTTCTGAAGAACTGATTGATTCTTCGCCCCCGAGCGTCGAAATTTTATCCGTGGTTTCTTCAGTCGAGGAAAATATTGGGAAGGTTCCCTACTGAGGCCACGACTGTCTCCTTCCCACCGTTCATTCTTACTATTTGTTGAGATTTTCATCAAGATTTTCTGTGTGTCATTGGAGATCAGTTTCTATTAGAGTTTCAATAACATTTATGGGAGGGGGGGGGGGGGGGACATTGTTAATATTTTGAAAATGACAGCTGAAAATAGGGTGGTTCGAGAGCAAATCCACAAATTGTTAAGAATTTTAGGAAATGCAGGTCCGGGGCGCATAGCCCCGAGATTTTTTTAAAATTTCAAATCGGTTTCAATCATTTGTTCACATATTATTTTAAATGTGCGTATTTCTTCGATAATGTTATTATTTCGGGGGGAGAGGAGCGTCCCCTTTCGGGACCCCGTAA
>OW203763.1:31381681-31411604 GCA_934045905.1 Leuctra nigra | reverse complement strand
TTCCAAAGTCTCCTATAATGTTTAAATAGTATCTTTTCTAAACCAAGAAACTTCAATTTTTTCACGGTGTCAATGATTTCATAATTACAATGTTTTATTAGTATTAGTATAAGTTTTCACTCTCTTTATAATTTTTTGTAACTTTCAAAATTCCATGTTACACATATTCCATTTATTACACTAGAATAAATTGAATAACAGATCTATGTGTCTGAATTACGTATACTTTTCGATAAATCTACTTTGACACTACTTATTACTTTGACAGATAAGTTTGAAAATGTGTAAATAAGGGGATAATGTTGGTCTTGATGACATGCAAAAATTGAAATTAATCGGAACATTTTGATTTTCGACCAATCGTCAGACGTTTTTTTAAATTTAACCAATGAAAGGATTTGGCTGATACCTTGTAAAATTTAATAAAATGCTGGTCTTAATGACATTTCAAAGTTTAAAATTGATCGAATTAACCAATCAGAAGATTTTTTTTTCTTTAACTTGAACCAATCATCGAAAGTATAGCAGTCATACTCATACTTAAGCTGGGTTCCCATACTTCGCATCGAATTCGCTTCCGGTTCGCTTCGCTTTCGCAAAATGGCTACCTTTTAACAAAGGAAATCGTCCATGTTTATACATTCGCATGTTCCCGTGTTTCGGTTTCGTTTAAGTTGAGCCAATTTTAACTTTGACGAAACCGAAACGAGACCGAAACACGCGAACATGGGAATGTAAACATGGACGATTTCCTTTGTTAAAAGGTAGCCATTTTGCGAAAGCGAAGCGAACCGGAAGCGAATTCGATGCGAAGTATGGGAACCCAGCTTAAGTGTTTTCAGTGACATTTCACGCGAATTTACACTAAAAGACGTGTGTCTATTAAGTAAAAACGTCATAAAGGAGCATTGTGTTCTGTTTTTAATATGAAGTGCAAATGTGACAGAATTATGAAAACATCTTCTTCGTGTTATAATCAAAACAAGTGAAGTTGTGATTGCCATTGGATTTGACAAGCCATACCTAATCTTGCGAAATACAGGCCATTGGGGAGCAAGATTGAAGTAAGTTTCTAATTTGATTCACTTTCTATTTCCAAAGTAGTACAGTTACATTATCAGATACAAACTACAACTGATATTAATTTTTGGTTGACTAAGATGTAAATGTTTTAAACAACGGATTGAACAATTGACGCGAAAGTGAAAACTTGGATTTGCTGAATTTTATCTCGTTCGCTTAGTCGTGTCTCTTGAATTGTGCATTTGGTTTTTGCACTGAAATTGTGTACAGTCATTGACGCTACACTATTGAACTTTTCTAAAAGCCGTCCTTTATGACTGGAAAGACTGTTGTTTGTGATTTCCCTCAGTCTCGAGGTAAATGTTGGGTAGGTTCCCTACTAATTAGCCATGACTGCTCCTTCCCACCAAACATCCTTATTCCTTACCTATTATTCATCATCATAATCTTTTACCTCGGAACCTGAGGTACATAAACATTTTACAAACTGGAACGTAGCCTACTAATTAAAAATTTGATTAAAAAAATAACAATTGGACTTCAAGATTTATCTTACACAGTGTGTTTGTCACAAATACTTGGTCCTTTTCTTCTCCCTCATGATCGTCTATTCTGTAGGGACATGATAGACATGTACGTAAACAATCACAATTCTCTTTTAGTTTTCTATCCCCAGCCCACAACCCTATGACCGCATTGTCCTTGGAAAACATTGCTGTTTCTATGCATTTTAAACCAGAAAATTATTAATTCAAAACATTTCCAATTTGAAACTTGCAATGTTTCTAACAATACACGTTCCATATATTACGTAATAACCATGTTTGATGCATCACATGGAGGCACGCCCTCTACATTTCTACTCAAGTTCACAGAATATAATTAAAAACTTTTGCAATAGCTCCGCTGCCAGGTTAAATTTGAAATATTGTCAATCATATAGTTTTAATGTGGTTGTATATATATTTTATACCATCGATATATTCATAAATAGTACGTGCAGGCTGCGCCCTCTACATTCCTACTCAAGTTCACGGAATATAATTAAAAACTTTTGCAATAACTGCGCTGACAGATTGAATTTGAAATTTTGTCAATCATATAGTTTTCATGTGGGTATTATTTTATACCATCGAAATATTTTAAAATAGTTATTTATGAAGCAAATTACTCTAACCTGTTCTTGTCATGCTCCAGACATTTCGAGATGAAGCGGAAGCGGAATTATATCAAAAAAATATCAAAAATTGTTTGACATTAATCATTTTGCATTCAGCACGTCAATAATTTTCCAGACTTCTCGAATTTAATTGGCACTATTTCACTTGTATCAATATAGAAAATTAAGAGAACGGATCAGCTACCGCCATTTTTAGAATTGTGACCTTCTCGTTGAAAATAAAATCTGTACCTCAGAGGTAGAAGGTCCGATGTGCATTTTCATGATTCTGGAGGTGAGCTCATAAACCAGTATTTCTGCGATAATGATAACATTTGTAATGTTGTCACGCTTTATTTTGTACGAGAATACTTTTAACAATATTCTTTGATTATCAAAGTTCCAATTCTTAGTTTCAAATTTTCACAGTATTAGAAAACACTTATGCAAGTCTATTTTTAAAATTTGAAAAATTAGAAAAAATATGTTTTCGCGCAATTAAAGATTTAGTTTTTCAAACATTAATTTACATGATTTGTAGTTTGTAACCGGTATTATATAGTACCTAGTAAAAAAGAGCAAACTTTAAGCTACATTTTGCTAAAAAATTGGTTTCCGTACTATGGCTAGATCCATGGTTATGATGGTTCAAAGGTCGCGCGGAATCGTAAAAAAATGCAAAACCTCCATATTTTGGCGGCCCACAGCTCGGTAGTGATGACCCCAAGGTCAAACATAAAAACACGTGTCGAATATTTTTAGGTAGACATTATTCACAAAAAAATATTATTTAAATCGCAGGAGGTCAGGTCAATTTTCGCCATTTTTTGGTGGACCTGAGGCGGAATGACCTAGGAGTAATAAGCCAACCTAGCTATGAGTTTGATGATATTTGGCTTGGAACCATCAAATCTCAAGTTCAAAAGAGGTGGAATTGTATATAACATTTGGTTTTTACAAGTTCAAAGTTCTTTTATTATAGTTTTAAAATAATAATTTTACAAATTTCATATTTTTTTTAATAGATACATTGAGTCTTAAATTTAGCCTTTGCTTTTGTAAAAATTGTTTCCTACAACCATCCATCTGTTGTATGGTTGCATGGTGAACCAAATGCATGGTGAAGTTTGCTGAAAGTAGACGAAATAATGCATTTATGAATAAATAAAATAGTTTGTAAAAATCCAACGAATTTTTTATTAATATTCTTTGACATCAACCAAATTACAATTAGAGCTAGATTACATGATTCCAAAAGTGTGCAACGCAAAATCGAGAAAATGGACATAGTTCTTTCTACCTCTAAGGTACAGATATGATGTTGAGGTGACAAAGTTGCAGTAAATGCATTGCTCTTTGATATTCGTAAATCTTTTTGAAAACTTAATCTCCTACAAGTTTTCATCAATTAGGCCGGGTAGGACCAACTCTGGATTAAGTTAATTATCGATGGTTAGTGGAAATTAGAAATTCTTATTGGCTGTGGAATTCGCGCCAACTTGTTTCATTGGTTAACCCTCGATAGTTAACTTAATCCAGAGTTGGTCCTACCCGGTCTTAGGATTGTTTAAATGTCACGTAATTCACTATATCGTCACTTGAAAATACATGACAATAATTATTTCAGAGCTGTAGACGTTAAATTTAACATTATACTTAGGGCCGGTATTACCATTAGTTTAAGCTACTGTCAGCTTAAACTCCACTTCAGAAAGCTCGGTGTATTACCATTATATACGGCAATTGAATTCCGGAGCTCATTTTCTCAGGCTATGCCGCAGTATATAATGGTAATGCACCAAATTTCCAGAAGTGGAGCATAACTAAAGTGAAGATTAAACTAATGGTAATATGGTCCCTTAGGGCTACTATTATTACTATTAGTTAAAGCTTGAGTCAGTTTATAACTCACATTTTATAGCACAAAATGTGATACTAATTTTTCCTTCGACAGTCTTATAGGAAATTTTCCGCTCTTTCATAATTTCGATATCCTCAAAAAATCGGACGGCCATTTTGGGCTCCAGGGCTGTACAAAGAGCCCGAAAATTTGTATTTTAGGGAAATTATAAAACTTTTGTAAATTTATTGTTTTTGTTGAGCGAGCGTAGCGAGCGTCTCCACTCTGCACTTTTGGACACTTTCTCTGTTCTTTTGTTTTTTGTTTGTTTGTTTGTTTGTTTGTTTGTTTGTTTGTTTGTTTGGCCCGATGCCACAGGGCACATTTTTTTTCAGATCGAGCTGAAATTTTGCAGACATACTAATATCATTCTAACTTAATAGTGTATAGTTTTTGAGAGCTGACCTCTGATTGGTTAAAAAATGAAAGTATCTCACGATTGGTCGAAAATCAAAATGCTCCGATTAAGTTCAAATTTTGCAGGAACATTAAGACTACCATTTTCATTTTTTTACAAGTTTTCAGCCGAATCATTAGATAACGTATGCACTTATTGACATTTTTCAATGTTTGAAACTGTCAGAATTGATGTATCGGGAAATTCCACTGTTTTCTGGATTGTTTTATGTACCCAAGTGCTTGCCCAAGTGTATAGATTGCTATTCTCAGTTTCAATGAAAAACATATTCTTCATGATTGTGTGGATTATATTGCAATTCATAAGGGATGTATATTATGTAGGGTATACCAACATAGATTATATTGATTTTTTTGAATATGGATCGTATTTCACAGTTATGCTAGAAGCAACGTTTCGACTGGTACATTGATCTGTTATTCAATTTTTCCGGAACGTTTATGGACAGTTGCGATGAAAATCAGTAATGATGTATTGCTATTAGATTGAATGGACCGTGCTCGATTGGTGATGTTGCGCATGTCGGTGCTCGCTCATCAACGCGTTACACAGAGCGTTTTACTAGTATAATAAACGATGTGTCAGAAAGGTACGATAAAAAAATTAAAATTCCAAGTCTAACCAAAAGTTGTATTTATTCAAGAAATTAAAGATGTCGGCGGGTACGCTCTAAAATGACTGCCATTTTCAGGAAATTCGTGTTTCAAGGTTTCAGTTTCTTATGTAGGTCCATACTATGATGGTCCTTTTTCTTAAATATCGATGGATCACGAAATTAACCCTTTGGGGGGTGGGGGGTGGAGACCTAAAGGTTTCGATATCTGTAAAATAACCCTAGTAGATAGACTAATAATTTCTTGCATACACTAATAAAATTGTGCTCTGTTCGAAAAAATCACAAGATCCCAAAATTATGTCGCCATCTTGAAAGAGACGCGTTTATATTTCGTTCTTTTGCGCTCAGCAGTTGAAAAATAATTATGAATTTGCTATTTTGTAATTTGTATATTTTGTCATCCTTGCTCACTGCAAAGTTATCGAGTCACCGCCTCCTGAACTTAAGTCTCATGCTAAAATCCCTATCTTGGGACGTTTTATCAACACACAAATGAAGTTTTAGGGACAGCGGTTGGAGATACAGAGAATATGCAAATTACAAATTTAATTATTGGATTTAGGGCTATATTTTTTTGTGAAATAAACTTTCTCGTAGTGCTTATAAAACTTACTAAATTTTACGAAAATTTAGTATTTTTATCCAATATGGCGGCATAGTTTTGGATTCTCGTATTACTTTTTGAAGAGAGCATATTTTTTTAGTATGTGCAAGAAATCATTTTTTTTTCTAGCTAGTTATGGGCTATATTGTACATATATCGAAACCTTTAGGTCTCCACCTTCCACCCCCCGAAGGGTTAATTTCGTGACCCATCGAATTTTTAAGCTGTTACCGCCATCATGCTAATCTGGAGCTAATCTGGTGCAAATGCTAATCATGCTAATGCTTATCATGGAGGCAAATCTGATGGGAGCATTAACTTAGCCCAGCCACAAAATGATATCAAAAAACGAAAAAGATAGTCGTTTTGTGCTCGTTTTGTGCTGAAATGTGCCGTAAAAAAATCGTTTTGAGCTGTCACCGTTTTGAGTGAATGTTAATTTTTGAATGGCTGGGCTAAGTTAATGCAAAATCAAGCAAAAAAATAAAAACTTTGTATTAGTTAATTTTCTTGCACTCTCCGAATTGTGCTCGTTTTGTGCTAATTTGTGCCGTTGAGAAATCGTTTTGAGCTCATCCCGTTCCAAAGTTATCGCCCGTTTTAAATAGCTGGGCTAAGTTAAAGCTAGCCCAGCCACATTTAAATAATCAAACCAAAATAGGCATGCGTTTTGTGCTCGTTTTGTGCTGATTTGTGCCGTTGAGTAATCGTTTTGAGCTCATCCCGTTCCAAAGTTATCGCCCGTTTTAAATGGCTTGGTGATAGAAGCATGGATTTTGGACTATTTGTTTAGAAAAATTTACAGACTGTCCCTATCGAAATATTGACTCGTTTGGGGTTGGCAGGGGTGCAAACTTTAGGGGCTGAAAATGGCTAAATCGTAAGATTAGTTTTAAACGTTACTTTTAAATGTAATATTGGAAATTTTTATTCAGTGCTGCCAACATGACATACTTACATTTAAAAGTAACGTTTAAAACTAATCTTACGATTTAGCCATTTTCAGCCCCTAAAGTTTGCACCCCTGCCAACCCCAAACGAGTCAATATTTCGATAGGGACTGTCTGTAAATTTTTCTAAACAAATAGTCCAAAATCCAAACGCCGAAAAGTTAAGTCTAATTTGCCGGTATTCTAAAACGGGTGACATATTTTGAACTTGATGCTCAAAACGATTTACAACTGCAAAGTGTAAACAGGCCCCAGCCACTCAAAACGGGCGATATATTTTGAAAATAATAAGCTATGAACCTATTTTGGCCTATAAGCCTATTTTGGTTTGATTATTTGAATGTGGCTGGGCTAGCATTTACTCCATCTGTTAACCTAGACCAGCTATTAAAACGGGCGATAGCTTTGGAACGAGATGAGCTCAAAACGATTACTCAACGGCACAAATCAGCACAAGACGAGCACAAAACGCATGCCTATTTTGGTTTGATTATTTGAATGTGGATGGGCTAGCATTAACTTAGCCCAGCTATTTAAAACGGGCGATAACTTTGGAACGGGATAAGCTCAAAACGATTACTCAATGGCACAAATCAGCACAAAACGAGCACAAAACGCATGCCTCTTTTGGTTTGATTATTTGAATGTGGCTGGGCAAGCATTAACTTAGCCCAGCCATTTAAAACGGGCGATAACTTTGGAACGGGATGAGCTCAAAACGATTACTCAACGGCACAAATCAGCACAAATCAGCACAAAACGAGCACAAAACGCATGCCTATTTTGGTTTGATTATTTAAATGTGGCTGGGCTAGCATTAACTTAGCCCAGCCATTTAAAACGGGTGATAACTTTGGAACGGGATGAGCTCAAAACGATTTCTCAACGGCACAAATCAGCACAAAACGAGCACAATTCGGAGAGTGCAAGTAAATTAACTAATACGAAGTTTTTATTTTTTTGCTTGATTTTGCATTAACTTAGCCTAGCCACTCAAAAATTAACATTCACTCAAAACGGTGACAGCTCAAAACGATTTTTTTACGGCACATTTCAGCACAAAACGAGCACAAAACGACTATCTTTTTCGTTTTTTGATATCATTTTGTGGCTGGGCTAAGTTAATGCACCCAAATCGGGTCCTTCTTTCATTCAAATATAATAATGACCTAAAAATAGTAAATATTTGTTAAAGTGAAAATGAATTTTATAATAAATTAAGAACATGAACCTATTTGGAATATATTGATAGAAATTTGAATTTAAAAAGATACTTTTAGATTTATGAAAGTGAGTAATTGCTAATTAATAGCTAATAACTTTTTATTTAGCACACGTTGGTATTGTTCTTAATTTTTTATTATTAAAGCTGAGTTCATGACCATTCTAAAAACAAGTTTTTGGTAAAAATCTTACATACAAAAAAATACAAAATCCATTTAATACCCTAATAATGACAGATTATTCACGCCGGCCATAAGATAAAATGGGGAGACAACTGAAATTCAAATTGAAATATCTCAAAACTACACACGGCAAGTCCATAATATTTGGATGGGTTGTGTATGGCATCATTATGAATAAGTATGCCAAAATCATAAAGATCTGAGACAAAAATTCTATCGATGCAGCGGTCCATTGAAGCATGTGTTCTTAAAACTGGCTCCACCATGTGACTTTGCCTTTCTAGCATTGTGATGATAAATAACTTAATTCAAAAAAGTAACACCCGATATAGTTATGGAAGAGGCAGTTACACAATGTTTTACACAATCAGATAGAAGCAGAAGGGCGCAACTCAATTTTCTCGATTCTGAGGTGCACAGCTTATTGGAAACAAGAAAGCAAAGCTCTTTCAATTGCAAATAGACTGAAGTTCAAACTTAAAGTTTATGATGTCAAGTTACATGGTGTCGCCATTATAAATAAGATTGGACGAAGGCATACATATTAGTTTTATGCTCAATAAAATCATTGAAATAGGAATCACATCCCAGACCTAGAGTTGCTCAAGTCTTTAGGAGGGTGTAGTTGATCAAGTCAAGCTTTACTCTCACTTGGGCGTTATTACATCAGTGAAATATCATCCCATCAAGTATTACACTAAGAAGGAGTTGCTTAAGTCCTTAGAAGGGAGACCAAGTCTTGTAGTTGACCAAGTCAAGCTTTACTCTCACTTGGGCGTGGTACATCAGTGAGATATCATCAAGTATTACACTATAAAGGAGTTGCTTAAGTCCTTAGAAGGGAGACCAAGTCTTGTAGTTGACCAAGTCAAGCTTTACTCTCACTTGGGCGTGGTACATCAGTGAGATATCATCAAGTATTACACTAACAAGGAGTTGCTTATGTCCTTAGAAGGGAGACCAAGTCTTTAAGTCCATAAGAGGGAGATTAAGTCTTATAGTTGATCAAGTAAAGCTTTACTTTCACTTGGGCGTGGTACATCAGTGAGATATCATCAAGTATTACACTAACAAGGAGTTGCTTAAGTCCTTAGAAGGGAGACCAAGTCTTTAAGTCCATAAGAGGGAGATCAAGTCTTATAGTTGATCAAGTCAAGCTTTACTCTCACTTGGGCGTGGTCACATCAGTGAGATATCATCCCATCAGGTATTACACTGACAAGGAGTTGCTTAAGTCCTTAGAAGGGAGACCAAGTCTTGTAGTTGACCAAGTCAAGCTTTACTCTCACTTGGGCGTGGTACATCAGTGAGATCTCATCAAGTATTACACTAACAAGGAGTTGCTTAAGTCCTTAGGAGGGAGACCAAGTCTTGTAGTTGATCAAAGTCAAGCTTTACTCTCACTTGGGCGTGGTAAATCAGTGAGATATCATCAAGTATTACACTTACAAGAAGTTGCTTAAGTCCTTAGGAGGGATATCAAGTCTTGTAGTTGACCAAGTCAAGCTCACTTGGGGGCGTGGTCAGAAAGGAGGATGATCAAGTTTTGGTTATTAATTTTTGACTGTTGTCTGCTTTCCAAGTAGTCTAATGGCCACGAATGAATGATTATGAGCAATATTGGGACTTGATGAAGAAGAAACTAGGGGTGGAACTTGGAAACGACTTGGCTGTAGCTTATTTCTTAGCATGTGCCTCTCGGCTACAAACCACTTACACCTCAGGCAAAATGCCGACCGTGAGAAGTCTCGAAGAGCATCTCCGGAAGTTTAAAATAAGCACTGTAAGAAATACAAATGTTTTATAATATTCTTTTAAAACACCCGTCTGGCCTCTTTACTGTCACCCCAGTGAGAACGTATCATACACACCCTTGGATTTACATTTGTGTTGAGAAAGTGTTGACGCTTACCTGATGAATAGTCAAGTGTCTGCAAAACAGCCTTGTTGAGTCTTCGTCTTCTTTCTTCCCAGAACCGTGTGAGATTGACGCATCTGAGACATTTGTACTCGGGTAGATATAACACTTATAACACGTTTAAATAATACAAAATCAAATCAAATTGAAAACCGGCTAAGTATAGTCCGATACTATTTATAACACTTATAAAAATCAATTAACGCACACGAATGAAGTATGAATGTCAATGTTTCACGTAATCTGAATTGTTTGTACCTCGGCACCTCAAACTACTAAAGTTCGGATATCATTTCAAATATCTCTCACTTGAAAAGAATAAAGTGGCTATAAATTGTCAAATCACACGCAAAATAAGCTAAATTGTCCAATTCCAACTAGGAAAGTCAAATATTTCTTACAGAACTAAATGAAGTATACGAATTGTCAATGTTTCATTTAAAACTGTCCAAAGTTTGGAGCTAAACGCCTCCGACGGCGAAACCGGGCGGGGCCACCGCCGACGATGATAAGCGGACCAATTCCGAAATATTGGTCTGTTGGATGTATTCTTTTCGTAAACTATTCGATTCTAGATTATTAATTCACTCTTATTAAATATTAATAACTTTTAACACGTCTTCCAGTTCAATTCCAACCAAAAAGCTAATTGACAACCTGCGACAAATGCCCTGCTGTAGTACTGAGAGATTCAATCACTCAAAGACACTAAACGCCGGAGATCTCGGTTTTACGTACTCCTCCTCTGGATGACTGAGGAATAGTGTGATTAATAATGTTGCAAAGTAGTTGAAGAAAAGCTCGTCTAGTGTGGAGAGCGGAGTGCAGACAGATTGAATCATACTTCACACGTCACTTACAACCTGGATCAGTAGGTAAATCAGTAAACTACCTTGACGACTGAGCTCAGGAGAAAATGTTCGGACATGATTGAAAGATTGACAGCGGGAAAATGGATTGTGTAGATAAAGGTGTAATCAGTAGAGACAACCAATCGATTATAGAATTCTATAGTTTCAGATTTTGCATTGCATTTTTAATATACCTAATCTCAATATGTTTTAACACCCCAACGTTTACAAATATAATGAACAAAATAATAAATGCAATATTATAAAATAATTATTGTACACAATTATAGTGTGGATAAGTGGATGACCAGCCATATGACCAAATATGAAAATAAGCGATATCGAAGACAAAACATGTTGTTTTTACTCCCAAAGAAAATACATTTCATCTCAAGCTCAGATGTTGGGACTTCGTGGGACACACAAAAGAAACATCTACGAGGAGTTTGTTTTCAAAAAGCAACATGTCCATTCACCTATATTGTTCAGAAACAACGAAAAACTTGTAACTAATTGTCTGCAAATAGGATGGCATTGTGATTGGTTTTAAAATTCAAACAAATTTTTTTTGAATTGGAATGCTGAAAAAGTAACTTCAATATATTTCTACTCTTTTCCTAATTAATCTTTTAATTTTGGACTTGTTGCATTTTGAAACTAACCCATTGGACATGGTGCATTTTGAAACAAAATCAAGAAAACATGTGCAAATAGGATTGTATCATAATGTATTGTGGTTTGTTTTAAAATTCAAACAAAAAATTCTTGAATTAGAATACTGAAAAAGCTGAAATACTGAAATGCTGAAATTGGACATGTTGCACATTGATAACAAAACTTTATCGACATGTGTCTTTTTGCTACAAACGTCGATATTCAGTAGTTCATTCCAACAGGATATGTTGACTTTTGTAGCAAACAAATTACATTTTCAGATCCGCATGGTTTTAAAGCACTAGGAACCATCGTTAACAAAAAAAGTGAATTTTTAGACATGTTGCTTTTTGAAAACAAACTTCTCGCATATTTTACATAACTTTGATTTCTAATATAATTTCAACACATCTAATTATCTTTAAACATATAAGCTTCACGATATGAGTCTTGTGTAGGTTACTTGATGGAATAATTCATTGAAGAAGCTCTCTTTCTCGGAATTATTTGCCGAGGTATTTGATGAGATAATGTATACCTTGCTAACCACATCAACACTAGCTAAACAGAAGAAAGAATACAAAGTAATATGTCTGGATGTGTTAAATGTGTTTTTGAACCTCTTAAGGGCAGAAGAATATAGGGATAATTTTCAGCAAAGGGCGATAATAATAATATATTTATCTGATTTTAGGAATTGTGTAATTTAATTTGGGAGTTCGGGGGGAAAACTCCCATGAAAATTGTCTAGAATGGTATTTGTTTAGATGTAATTTTGAGGCATTATAGATATACGTACACCCGCCTCCAAGTGTTCCTACCGGTTTATACATGGTGCTCTTATGGGAAAGACCGAACGAACTCTTACAGCCCACTGTACCTATAATGCCTAAAATATGCTCGTTTTCTTTTGGTATTTTCTTAGAAAATACATGATGTTTTAATAATTAAACTAAAATAATTTAACTAAAACTAAAATGAGAATGTAGGTTTCAGAGAAAAAAATTCCATTGAGTCTGGATGATAGGAAGGGATGTACGTTGTGATATTGGTTTTGATTTAGTATTTTGTGATACTACAATATTTAAATTATTTTATTATTTTAGTTAGTTCTGTGAACTACAATCGAAAACTACTTGTTCAAAATTCTAACAATGTTACATTTAAAGTTACTGGATTTCATAAGTAACACCGATACAGTTACTTTCACATTTTCTTTATTTTTAAAAAAGAATCTGTGAACCTGTTATGTCATAAATAATATACAAATAAATAGGAAATGTACCGAAGAAAGCAAAAAAGACAGTAAAATAGTTTTTCCAAGAGGCATTTTCAAATTTTTAATTTTTTTTAACCTTCTAAAATTGACTTTTTGGTGTGTACTGACTTGGATATTCTATGGAAACAACATACATTTGTAACCTGTTATGATCAATTAGTTAGTTACGATCAATTAGTATCATGTTACGACTACAAATTACTTTGTTTTCAAAGTAACACGTGATACAGTTACTTACTCGAAAAGGGGCTGTTCATAAAGTATGTCACTCCTCAGGGTGAGGAGGGGGGGGGGTTGTTGTACTGTGACAATCTTTGACGGGGGGGGGGGGGGGGGGCAGATAAGAGTGATGTCACACTTTTTGTATCTATTCTGTGTAATTTGTACGTTTCACCAAAAAGAAATATCAGATTTATTATTCTCAGCTGAGATTTGAATTTTTCCTTACTTTAGGATTTGACCGTTCTTCAGGAATTTTTCCTCAAGAAAACCCTCTTTGAATGTATATTTTGCAATAAATAAATATAAAGTTTTGTGTTTTCTCATTCTTTCAATATTTTTTTAACAGTAAATAAATCAATAACTAGTGAAAATATGCTTTTGTGTTTTTTATAGGGGGAGGGGGGTCTGCAGGTGTGACATACTTTTTGAGGGGGGTTGTCTCAAGTGTGACAACTTGTGACAAGTGGGGAGGGGGGGGGGGGGGTAAAAAGTGGCCTATTTTGCGTGGCATACTTTATGAACAGCCCCAAAAGTTGACATTTACTTTCTATCTTGTTTTCTCAACACTGTCATTTTGTAATAATCTCATTTTATAGTTTCTTCTCCTCTTGCATTCTACATCGTTTCCAGGAATGATGTAAATTATTCGCAGCTGCTTTCTTCAATAGTTCAAGAAGAGTAAACAGAGTAAACTAGTACGCAGTCAATGATTCATTGTGTAAATAAAGATGTTATAAAAAAAAATCCCTCCAGCAAATGAAGTGTCTGATCAGCTCTAAATTAGGGTAGGTGTATCCCAATAATTTGTTAACACCAAATTTCCAAACATGAAATAAACAATGTGAACAAGACAATATAATAATAAATATTGTGATATTGCGAATAATATTGTGTAGTAAATTATAATAAATGGTTTTCAACATTATACTTATACATTAAAACCTATTTATAATAAATTTATCTAAGCTAGAAATATTTATATTATTCAAGATTTGTTTTGGAAATAACTTGAAAAGTGCATCCCTCCAACTTTATTGTTTACGTCGGTGAGTGGATTAAGGGAGGGGGAGGAGGTACAATTTTAAAGAGGATGATTATATTATTGGATGGTTAAGTTTATATAATAGTGAATTAATCTATTTAAGACTGTTTTCCAAATGATGATATCCCAGGTAAATCACGGTCGACCACAATCTGGATAGCCACATTCAGCTCGAACCTATCAACAGATTGAGAGAGCAGCTTATGAACAAGCCTAATACATCATAGCCCCGAATAATAGTACCTATGCATTCTTATTATCAAATTAATTGAGATATTTTACTATAACATAATTCAGGAATGCTAATTTGAGTTCTTATGAGCATTTTTTTACAATGAGTCGTAACGTTGATTCGTTCAAATAAATAACGTACAATTTGAAAAATACAATTAATTTGAGATAACGGAACTCAAAACTTGTAAAATAATGTTTGGTGTCCTCAACCCCGGTTTGAATGGCAAGTAAAATCAATGCGGGAAAACATGTTCATTTCCCAAGAAAATCGGATCTAAAATAGGACCATGTTAGGTGAAAAAAAACTTGACAAGTTCTTTTAGAATGTTGACACTTCCATTTTCAAACACCAGTAACGAATTTGATCGTGATCGTCGATGGTTCAGGTTTATTAGTCCTACAACTTTTAAAACGGGTGGATGAGTGATTATGTATGGAGACCCTGTTTCCTAATTGTACTTATGTAATATTTCTCAAGTTGACTAAAAAGATAAAGATAAGTATATTATTTCAGGTTGTATTAACATTGATGGGTCAATGGTTGTGACGATTTTAGTGGAAAACATCTTCAGTTCATACCTCCCTCGGGGTACAGTCGTCCCAAGAAGGTTCTAAATATATTGTATAATCTCCCTGAGTGAGCCGACCCCAAACAAGCAGCAACCCTTTGAGTTTGGTGACATGAGTGAGGTTTAGTTGCTTATGTCATCACCAGAGAGCACTGCACAAGTGGCGTTAAGTAAGTGGCGCCACGGTGCGGCGTTTCGGTCAACTATGACAACACAGAGCTCGGTGATGGCGGTTCATTTGAACCAACGTTTGTAAAAGGAATTATCTCACATATTTATTGGTAAAAGCCGTAAAAATGGCTAATCTGATGTTTAAATGTTATATTAATACATTAAAATTATTTTTAAAATACAGAACACAGAAATTATGTAGATGTCCCACCACTGATACCATTTGTAATAAACACCTAATTTTGAAAATCCGTAAAAAGATACAAATCTGATGTTACCTAACTTGTTATCTTCAAAACATTCAAATTATCTTATATTAAGAACACAGAAATTATGTAGAAGACCTACCTCTGCCACCAAGTGTATAGTTATCTTCTCTTATTAACATCGTTGAATATGGTATGTTCTTTTTAATTTCTATTTTTAAATAATAATTCTTTAATATAATAATATGAATATGATATTACTTTGAATGCATATTTAAAAGAACGTAAGTCAAAAATTTTAAGTTTCGTACATGTAAGAAGTGGTGTTCTATTCTGTAGTAACTGTTTTACAATTTTTTAGAACATTTGAAGCATGTGTGTTATCGTAAAATAATATGATTGACTTAAAACTACATTTTGGCCAGCTGTGAGTAAATCTTAGCCTTATGGTCATAATAGCAGAACATATTATCATAATATAATAGCAGAACATAATATCATAATCTAATAGCAGAATGAAATATCATAATATAATAGCAGATCATAATATCATATTATAATAGCTGTACATAATATCATAATATAATAGAAGAACATAATAACATGGGCTTAAGGAGAAACTGTCTAAGTCCACCTTTTTTCAAAAATTTGTTCTTTATATAAAAAATTAGAAAAAAATCGCTTTATTAGAGATACATTTTTCAAGACCCGGGTGTGTTCAGAAATACCAGTTCATTCAGTAAAGGAGAAAATATGATGATCAATTAAACTCAAATAACTAAATTATGCTCAAAATGTATTCAAAACGTACCTACTAGATAATGTTATTAGGAACAAACGAGTAATTTAATAAATATAAAGCTCATTTGTGCGTACACATTTTTCTATTTATTATAGTACTTCTTCTTTGGTACCTACTTCCAATAATAACATCGCCATTATCTCAGTTCGATATTTATGGAGATCAGTTTCTCCTCCTAGCCCATGATAATATTATATTCTTTGATCAGAAAAGTTAATTCAAAGTAATGCTTACTGCATTTGTACTTTGAAACCCATAAAAACATACATTATGCACTGTTTACTTAATTATGGTGTTTGCATTGTGCCCTTCAATTACATACATTGGATAAAACCAATGTAATTGCTCGCTATTTCAACATGTTGTTTTTGGAAATAATGTTAGAGAGTGATCTTACACTTCAGTCAAAGCGACGTTCGACTTAAACGCATGAGAAGATTTACAGCTTATTAGAGATGTATAGATGTTATTGATAGAAAAGTAATAATTCAAAAACATTACTTACCTACTTATTAATTGCCGCGGCCACATAAATTCCTGCAATATTCTGTGTCATTTTCAAAACTTGATTATCCAGACGAAAACACAGTGAAATATTATTACTATTTGCATAAAGTAAGGCTATTAGTACGCAGATTTCGAGCATGCGGGTTTGGAGGGTTTGATTGCAAGAACCAACCAACCACCTCATACATAATAATTATTTCTTCTCCATTCAATTGACGGTAATTTGAGCTCCAACTTAGCAATTTACTGTCAATTATTCTGACCGTGGGTGTACAATAGTAGGTGGAATAGTAAGTACAATAATATGACATTGAACGGAGAATAAGATTTTACAAAAATGTCGATGAAATTTAAACAAACATATTCAAAAGGTAGTATAAATCAAGGAATTGATTTAATGACATAATATCATTAAATATCATCATAATTACTCTGTATGAAAATTGCTGTTGACATTTTATACTCTAAGTTTTAATTGAAATTTGGTGCAAAATATTTGTAACTATAGCAATTTTCTAATCTCGAACAATTTGCTGGTTCTTTTCACTTCACATTATTTCTCAAATGAAGGGTATAAAAGCAAAACTAGGCGATCCCACTTCACACAATTCCGAGAAAAAAAAATAAACCCCCAAGTTGTCGGAGATTCAATCGACTAATAGCCGGCCAAATGAGATTTTAAGCCCTGCTTTCAAAGGGATTAATGTTTTAAACATTTTGTTGCAATTATAAGATGGAGAAATAAATACATTATAGCACATTGTATACGTTATAATATATATTATATTAGTATTAGTATATATTGAGTATAAAAATATTTATATGCAAGTTATGCTTCCAGACCTCGCAATTTCTATACAATGCCTTTTTATGCCGATACCGCACAATATGTAGGATGGATATCTAGTTATTGATGTTGACACTAGCAGTTGGATGACGTTTTGTTCCAATAAAGCGTTTTTGATTCCAAAAATGTCAACAAAATGTATGTAGGTACCACAATTGAAGGCACTCTCTTCCAAATGAATGCATTATGAAACCCCATGTGCATGCAGTAGATTCTACACTAAGTGACCGGTTTCTGTCCATATGTTAACTAATTGACAATCATAAACAAACTGTATTACATCGTAATTCAAATCTCAGTAACTTATTTTATACTAAATAAATGTGTGTAAAATTTTTTGTAATAACTGCATTCTACATGATCTTTTCTCAATTGGGATAATTGTTTGCGGTTTTTGTTCGTATTTAATCTTTTTTGTCTAAATTAGAAATTTAGTCATTTAGTCAATGGTTTATTTCAATAAAATATTCGTATCTCCTCAACATAATATATACATTGTAACACGTTATCTTTAGGACATTTTTCAGGTACTCTGTCCAATAGAAATACAGTTACTTATTTACCTTGCTTACATATACAATTTTGCACATTACTGGCAATCTACATCAATTAAAATGTCTAAGGTGAATCACATCATGAATTAGGTCAACGGTCCTATAAAGCAAGACCTTGATTATGATTACGAAAACAAAAAGAATTTCTTGTGCGATAGTCGTAAAGATATCTTTATTCAAATTCAACACTTGAGTCAATTATAAACGATAGAGCAACCTAAAAGACACGTCAAAATCTTGTATAATTAGGAGATGACCGGTTCCTGACCATATGTTAGCTAATTGTGCGATAAACAAACTGTACTACATCTAAATTCAAGTTTCAGTAACTTATTTTCTACTACATAAATGTGTGTCAAAAATTCTGCAATAACTGTACTCTACATGATTTTTTCACCATTGGGATAATTTTTTGCGGTTTTTGTTCGTGTTTAATCTTTTTTGTCTACGTTTCTAAAAATACAGTTACTTATTTTCCTTCTATTTCCTTCCTTATTTTCCTAGTTACCTTCCATACCTTGCTTACATATACAATTTTGCAAATTACTGGCAATCTACATCCATTAAAATTTCTAAGGTGGATCACATCATGAATTAGGTCAACTGTCCTATAAAGCAAGACCTTGATTATGATTACGAAAACAAAAAGAATTTCTTGTGCGATAGTCGTGAAGATATCTTTATTCAACACTTGAGTCAATTATTATCGATAGAGCAACCCAAAAGACACGTCAAAGTCTTGTATAATCATGATGAGACCGGTTGCTGATATCATTGCTGTCTAAATCATAGCCCAGCTTGTCTTCACACTCCGTTTTACCCGCCAGAATGATAGTCGATACTTCAATGCGTTATTTGCCATTGAAAATAACGTACTAAAAAGTAAACCAAGTGTTTCTATAGCTTATTTTTGTTCTAGATTTTAATTTATACAAACTATTATTTTAGGTTGGGTATATTCTTTCCGTACAATCTTATAGTTCGCCAGTTAGTAGTTACAATAGTTCCAGCCACGTCTATATGTACACTCAACAACAGATAAAACGGTATCCGAAGTACCTATTCGGATTGTCTGAAAATGATTTGATTGCAACTGCAGAAGAAGTCCATGCTAGATACTTGTCATCTAGATCTGAGCACGCATTTCATTGATCATAATATGGATCAATTCTCAAAGAACATTACTACCAGTCATTCAAATGTATTCACATTCCGTTTTATGTTTTGCCGAGTGTACCTACTGCATACCAACAGATTTAAAATGTGTTTACTCCCTAGTGCAGCGCGCCAAAGTTTGGCGATTTCATTAACTAATGGCCTGCTCTGCTCTACGAAGGTCATACCAAAATCTGTTGCCTTGAATATGTTCTGAAAAACTTCATTCAGTGGGTTAGATTAAAAGCAAATGTAACAATTTGGTTTGGAATAAAGTTTTGATAAGATAAATTTAAGTTAAAAGTGTAAGCTCCAAAAAGAAATGATTTTACTGATCTTGCCGATTTTTATGATTCTTAGATCATAAGTATACTGCATACAATAACTATTCATCCTGACTATTATTCAATTGTATTCAAATTACTCCAAATAATTTTAATTAAAAGCAAAGTACATTGTTAATGTGTCAGTTGGAATTGAAGAAGTTGTAGTTTCATCTATCTTCTTTGTTCATTTATCATGCACAATCCCAAGCAAACATCCATTCCACTAAGAATACAAATTGAAATCAAATTGCATTGCAATGCTTCCAATTTAAAATGAATAATATTTCGAACATTGCAAAATCCTTCGTTCTCTTTTCTCTCCTCCACCTCTGCGCTCTAGTGTTTCGATCGTTGTGCTCCGCCAGTGCTCATGCGCCTATCTCGCGCGGACGCTGGAGCAGACGCCGAGAGATGTAGCGTCGCCGTCTATATCTTGGACGTCGGATGCAGTCACAGGACCAGTTGGTTGGATGCAGTCGAGTCGCAAACACCAGAGCAAGAGGAAAGCTACAGCGGTGTTACGCGTGGAAAACACAACGTGCCAGCATGCGATCATTCTTCACCAGACACATGTAGACGGTCAATAGTTACATTTATTGAATCGTGTGTTTTTATCTTATTACAACCTGCGAGTAATATTATAGTGTGAACTTTGATAACATTTTACCAGTGAACTATAATTATTTTTGAAACGTGTGATGTTTTTTGAATGACAGTTGGGAAACAGAATGTCTGCTGACTATATATCTCTGTTTCAAACGAACTTTTTGAATGATTTCTAAGACGAATATTATGAAGACGCAATTATTCGAATAGTGCCGTGATTATGTACAGTAGTTTAGACATGTCACGTACAATATTAGTGCTAGCTTGTTTGATGGTAAGGGTCCTTTGCGAACTCGAATGCCCAGAGTTTTGCCAGTGCGGTGTTACTTCGCTTACTTGTGCATTCAACTGCGAAGGAATTCCCGACCAGCATTCCTCTCATCTGACATTGCACAAGGAGTCGCCACTGGATGCCTCACTGATTTGGTCGTTGATAAAAAACAACTCCTTTCAACACCTCAAGGAACTGAATATCAGCTTTTGTGACATCCAACATTTGAACGTGAGTTTGGACAATCTCAGTATGTTGCAAATTTTTGATTTGTCAAACAATAATATTGTCGAGATTGAAACGGAGGTCTTAAAATCGTTGCCTTCTCTGAAAACTCTAATCTTGAGTAAGAATGATATTTCAGTAGTAGATGAGAGATTGTTGCAAAATTCACAGACTCTGGAGGAGTTGGATTTATCGCACAACAACTTTTCAAACCTCAGCAACTTTTCGTTGGCTTCGTCCAATTTGCTGAGGTTGAATCTGAGTCGGAATAAAATATCAACATTGTCCGAAATCTCTCTAAGGTTGGAAAATCTTCAATTACTTGATTTATCATTGAATTTGATTTCCGTTTTGGACAATTCTATCTTCCATTCGCTGCCTTCTTTGCAATGGTTGAATCTGAGCGGCAATCATCTGGAAACCTTATCTGAGGAGTACTTTATCGGCTTGGCGCACCTCCAAACACTCGATATTTCTTTCAACCGTATTTCTGTCATCACGTTGGGAAACTACCAGTCACTGAACCGTTTGAGCGAACTTGTTATCTCGGGAAATCCTCTCGACGGCGTTCCGGAGCTGACGTTTCTGCTGAACGAGGGTCGTAGTGTGTTTGACGTTTCCTACTGCAACTTGACGTCAGTTCCCTCTGCAATCGTATGGACGATACGTATCCTGCAACTGTCTCACAACTTGTTGGCTAACATCCATCTTGGCGAACTCGAGAGCTATCCCCTTCTCACTTCACTGGATCTGTCTCACAACCAAATCAAAACAATAGAAGAAGATGCTCTTGGTCGACTGGAGTACATCACCACTCTGATCCTGACTGGAAACCGTCTCACAAAAGTACCAGTAAGCCTGCCATCAAAGTTGAATAGTCTGCATCTGAGTAATAATAACATCCAACATCTCAATAGAGGAGATCTCCAAGGACTTACGAATCTGAAGGAGTTGTTGCTACGAGACAGCAACATTGCGACAATTCAAGATGGATCGTTCGGTTGTGTGATGAATGTGGAGGTCCTCGATCTATCAAACAACCCAATCGAGCACCTCAAAGCCAGCACGCTGGCTGGACCAGAGAGTCTGCGTCAACTACGACTCTCCCATCTGCAGCAGATCGTCGGCGTCGAGAGAAACGATATGTCATTCCCTGTCACCTCGCCAGAGAGATTGGAGATCTTGGAGTTAGACTACAGTCCAGTCCTTGCACATCAGCTGTTAGAAGATGCTGCTGCGTTGGCTGCTTTTCGAGGACTTCGAGAATTCAACTTGGAGCATACGAATCTGACTGAATTAAGGTCTGATTTGTTTTACTTCATGCCGCATCTGGAGGTGCTGAAGTTGTCGGGGAACCATCTGTCTTGCAAGAACATCTTGTGGCTGAGTCGGTGGCTGCACCAGCATGCAGTTGACGACGACCTCCGCTGCGCGTCGCCTCCGCGTCTAGCGTCGCGTCTCATCGCCCTCATCACTCAGCAGGACGACGTCGACCACTCTCTAACGACTGAAAGCGTCTTAAGGTATGAACACGTTAACAACATCACGCAAATGATCTCGGATACAAATAGCACTGTGACTCTGAAAACAACATCAGATCTTTCTCATACGTTGCCATTGTCGAGTACCATTCAGGACAATGTAACAATGTCAAGCTCTCCTCCTCCTGAGAAGATCGATATGAAGGACAGTGCGTCAGAAAATCAATTCTTGGACGAGTCAATAGGATTAGATTCGAAATTAAAATTCCCCACCACGCTGACAGTCCCCGAGCTAAATTCTTCTGCAGAAACGACGAATGTCGATAGGTCTTTTACTAATACAACGGATCGGGGATTACTATCAAAAATGTCACTTTCCGATGAGGAAACTCCCGAAAATTCTCTTCGTATTAGTCAAGTATTTAATAAAACCCCTACGGCAAAGTTAATTTCCAATTCCACTTTTGGCAATAAGTCCGAGGATGAGCTGAACAAGAACATACGTCCATTAATTCCAAAGTCCGAAACATCGATCCTGGATGAGCCGATCAATAATAAAACAAACTTGAACATTCAATTGAAAATCGTCGCTCATGAGATTTTGGAAGTAAACGTAACTGACTCTCACTCGGATATTTTTCCTAGTAATGACACTAAACATGACGTAAAATTTCAAGAAATAAACGACTACAATTCTTCTGTAAAATCCCTACGTGATCCTTTATTGGAGCCGTCATTGAGAAACGCAAAAAAGAAAGTGAATAGTAATCCAGTTTCAGATGCAGCACGCTTAACAGAAATGGTATTTGGCAACACGACTTCAGTCTTTGCAAACATGATGCGAGATAATAAACCAGGTGGCAATCGTAGTAAATCCAAAGTAGTAACCCAACAGGCTAGATCATACTTCCGTAATTCTAATTCGGCTCAGTTGACCCCAAAGAAAAAGAGTCAATTCGTAGGTAATACAACTAAATCACCTGACCTAGCTAAGATCGGTGTGACTATGAATATGAAAACATTGACGTATGTGAACACAACCCCAAACAAAACCATCAACCAAATATTGTCTCGTATCCGGAACGAAACCAAAGGCGACGAAAAACCAACAAAAGGCGCTCTAAAAAAGCTCAAATACCATTCAAAACTAACTGCCAAAGAATTCGATGCTTCCAAAATATATTATAAAAAGCCAGCTTTTGTCGATCCAAAAGTTAATCACGTCCAATACGAAATCATGACCAACGACATCATATATAATAGTTCAGAGGTTTTTGGAACGATTCAATCTGTCTCAAATATCAATTTATCAAAAGTGAATAACGCCTCTGACATTATACTTGCCCTGGTCGAAAATAATCAGGGCAGCGAACCTCTTCAAGGCCATAACAGCTACCCTGATGAGGACCCTGAGACACCTGAGCAACAGCCTGAGCGCAAACCCGAGAAAAAACCCGAGAAACAGCCTGAGAACCAACCTGAGCAACAGCCTGAGCAAGAACCCGAGATAGATCCTGAGGAACAGCCTGAGAAACAGCCTGAGAAACATCTAGATAAAACTCGTCCTTACTTAGCTAGCGACGCGTTTTTAGACTATGACAACCGCAAAAACGAGAAGATCGCTAAGAATGAAATAAGTCCAAGTGGTCCTCATCCGGGGATGTTTGTGATGCTCTCCGTGATTATCTGTATAATTGTCTTCTTAGCCGTCGCTCTCTCTCATGCAGTAAAGAGAAAGCGACGTATGAGTTACGTCCTCAACGTCGGATATAACCGGCAGCACGATGCTATTGAGGTACAGGATATTAGGAGAGTGGAAGCTAGAGAACGCTGGTGACCGGAGAGAGTAGTCGGCGAACTGTTTGTTGTAACAAGACACTGACTACAAGATGCACACTTGTATTGATCAGTTTCACATCGCTGTTGGTTCGTTTGTGTCCTCCGTATAAACATAAATAAATACTCCATTATTATCGATGTTAACTGTAACAAGAGCTAACTGTCACTGTAACATCAATCGTTCATGGAGAATGGATTATAGCTGTATACTTGTTGTGAAATAATTGGAGATGGGAGAAGACTTGTATAATCTTGGAAAGATATCGAGTTATTGAAGACCAATGGACACGAACGAACATTATAATATCATAAATCAGTTCTCAGATGATCTAACTGAAGTGAAATGCATTGTAGTAACAGTCTGAATTAATATTCAAAGCCAGAACTGACTACAAAGTTGCATTGTGTGAGGAGACCAAATTAATTGAATAGGTATAGTCTTTTATATTGTAAAAACGATTGATTACATAGAGAAATGGTTTTGCACATCTGGTGCATTGAAACTTGTGATGAGAATGGACTGTCATATTATTTTAGCTCTAGATGACCCATAACAGAATAACTGAAAAGTATTAAGTAATGTTTCTATGTAGTAATTACGTTGTACATGATTGTAGATTGGTGTCTATGACATTCCGGCCAAAAAGCTTGTAATTAAAAAAATGTACTGCTTTATGGCAAACATTTAAAGCCATTATGAAAGAATCTGCACAGTTTGTGGGTGGAATGTAGAGAATAATTATTATGATCAAAATGAACACGTATGCGCCATATGTGGTGAAATGGATTATGCAGGAAGAGCGGGAAAGGCAATTTATGTTAACTAATATTGCCGTCCCATTAAGTGAATATTTATTGTATGTGTATCACTATTGTATGAAATTATACCGTGATTTTCCCATTTCAATGCAGACCTAATGCATAGATCACGTTATTTATGGAGAATTGATTTTCTTATATATTAATATTGCAAAAATATAATTTGTGTATAAATTCACGATTTCAATAGTATTGAAAAGTACTATATGACATCTCTTATATGAAATATACACACTTGTTGTGACATAAATTATGTTGACATGTAACAATGTTGAATGTATATCTGTACAGAGGAGAAAAAAAGGAATGAGTCACATGCTTCAAGATGATTGTAACTATTTTCAAAATAAAAATGAGAATGAAAAAATATTAATGTCTATGTGTATACAGTATGAAATATTTTATCTGTCTTAGTTCACCTTAAAATTCATGCCAAACTATATTTTAGACAACTGTCAAATATATTGAGAAAAGTGTTTAACAAATTTGCCATGTTTACCTGTTCAATTCCTCTCATTCTCCTTGAACATGGTAATTGGTAAATAAGTCTAATAATCAGCTAAAATCAGTAAGTCTAAAACATGCCAAACAACACTGGAATAGAGCAATTCAAAGTATGCAACTTGTTGATCATTAATCATAAAAAGCATGAGAGCTTCAGATGCTGAGTCGAAGATGAGATCTTCACCGCGTTTCATCACCAGGTGAGTGATCGGAGCTCTCAGGAAGATTTCTATTTGCATGACTGCATTGTGTTGCACAACATGCATCAAGTTGCATTGTGTTGCACAACATGTATCAAGTTGCATCGTAAGATTCACAACAGCAACATCACGTGATAGTGATGGATGCTAGATGGCAATTCAAATTATTCAATATATTTCGAGTTCACTTTCTTGAGTTGAAAGCTGTTAGTCTGCTGATTTGCAATTGCTAGCAGAAAACTTACTCTCTTGTCAGGCTTGAATCCGGCATCTCCACATCTTCTTTCATACATGTACAGCTAGAATCCGGCACCTCCACCGCTGTTTCAATCTGAATAACTAGAACACGGTATACTCCCACCCCTCTTTAAGCCTGCCAACTTGAATCCGGCACCTCCACCTCGCTTAGCCTGCACAGCTAGAACCCGGCACCTCCACAAAGCTTTCATCCTTTCATATTGAACCTGGCACCTCCACCCCCGTGTCAACCTGTCATATTGAACCAGGCACCTTCACCTCTTTTCATTCCGTGCAGCTGGAACCTGGCACCTCCACCCACTCTTCCAACATGCTCAGCATGAAACCGGCACCTCCACCTAGTGTAATCAGAACGCACACGCCAGTCAGCTTCACCGCCTGTATTTACACGGCACCTCCACCTACTGCAAACTAGGTGGCTCCAACATGGCACCTCCACATATGAATATCTATATGCAACTTGAGTGTGGTTTAGTATTGACAAATGGGGCGGAGGTTATAAACTAATACAATGCAAACATGCTCGTGCACTCACTCGAAAGATGAATATGAATATATCAACAGGTTCTTCCGTCGAATATTCGTGAGTAAATAGATTGCAATTATGTGGAAATAGTTAATATACCGATCAGATTAAAGAATGAAAGATCGTAAATAGTCAAAGAATTGATTCTGGACGTAAATTGAAAGAAAGTAATGTTAAAAGAAAGTTCTTATGAAAGAGGGTTCGATCGTTTTCTCTTTCTGCTTCCTGAAAGTTTCATCCCCAAGATGTTATGGTTGAACGTTTCGAGAGAGCTGATGTGAAATGCAAATGTCCTGAAAAAGAAAAGTGCCCTGCTATAGTGATATACCGATAGAAAGAATCAAGTGGAAAAGGCAAATCGCAAGGAATGAAGAATAGCAGGACGTGTTTGATGAGACAGAAACTGCGTTCCAAGGATTAAGACGAAGAATGATTTTCCCGCTTCGCGAGAGAAAAATGACTTTCATATAAGCTCTAGTATGGAAAGCTAGATAGCATTCTGGCAAACTGTTTCAAGCAAACTTTGTTTGCGATGTTTTATCTCATTCGGAGTGGCTCACATAGAAGCGTTTCAATTCCTTTATTACAATTGAAATTTCAATTAAATTCCAGTGATGTTGAAGCAAATGTTATGATATTAGTCGACTCTTGCGACACCATGTAGTTGATATGAATATCGTAGCCGTTTTGTTAGTAAGCTTCTATTGTAGTTGCATGTACCACTTCCTGGATTACGGTTAACTTTGGATTCTTTTGTCAAGGAAGGAGTAAATATAAAAACAGAGAAAATCCCTTTCGTTTCTCTTTTTCTTCCCTTACTCTCTGACTTTCTTTTACCTAATAATTCAAAGTAAAACCCTGGTAGAGCGAAATCAGCATGAAACGCAATGAAATGGCTGAATGGTTGGCGGAAGAGGTGAGGAGCGAGAGAGGAAGGAGTGCCATAGGGTGGGCTCAGTCTTTTCGGGGTGGTGAGGGGGTGGAAGAAGAGCGAGAGGGGGAGGCCACAGACCTGGCTTGTGCGTCTTCTTCCCGCATGAGGATTTATATTCCCACATCCTTAGGGATCTGAATCTGGATCTAACTCGGCAATTCAGGATCTATCACCTGAAACAAGAACATGTGGAGTAAATATCTGCAGATAATTTAGAATGCATAATCAATAAAACAAGTTTTACATTGCATTACTTTACAATAGAAGTTTGTACTCAACCTTTTTTTTACGAATTAAAAAATAATGTTTTTTTTGTTTTTATTCACTACAATGGTCAATGACAACCATTATTATATTTATAAAATTATTATATTATATAAAAATAATAATATATAATAATATAAATTAATATAATATAATATATTATATTATATGAATATAATATTTATACTATATTATTATACGATGACAACGGAATATTGATGTAAAACGATTGATAATGTTCATAGGCATGATATGGGATGTGTGGGCAAACCGAAATCTCTCATCGGCAATGAAATATGATACTTATAATTTTGATAATGGAATATCAAATTTCTGTAATTCTATATAATTCGTTCGTGACATAATTTCTCCGTTGTCGTCTTTCTCCGATACCCTAATGTTCCTGATAGGTAAGATCAAGTTTCGGCCACGCGTATGGTGAGAGCTATTCAGATAGGTCATAGACATGTAACGAAACATTTTCCAAGAAGTTTGCGTTAGTGATAATGACACATATTGAATATTAGATGCCGTGACAAGCCAACATTGTTGTAAGGCTCAACAATAGAGGCTCAAGCGGGCGTGGGTTCATTTCTGGAATAACACAATACCACAGTCTCATAGCCTTTTCTTTACCTCAAAATAAGTAGGTAGTGAAGAGAAATGTGTGTACCATTTTCTTTTCGTAAAGAAAAGAAAACAGACTTACAATTATTATTGCATGTTTTGAAAGATATGCGACCAAATACATGGATATGGTAAAAGTGAAAAAAACAATTTTTACGGAACTTACGGAATTAGTTCCGGAATTACGGAACAGGTTATCTGAGTGGTAACGCTCTGAACTTGTATTCCGGAGGCCCGGGTTCGATTCCCGCGGCCGTCCTTCCTGACAGGGTTTTTTCGTGGTTTTCCCTCAGTCGACAGGCAAATGCTGGGGCAGGCTATCCTACTAATAGGCCACGACCGCCTCCTTCCCACCTTCCATCCTTACCTAATCATCACCATCATCTCCCAATCATCATCATAATCATTCATCCGGCGCCATTAGCCTCGCTGCAGAACAGTGCGACGTCAAACCCCAGACAAAAAAATATCAAAATTAAAAGATGGATCAATCAGTACGGAATTGTAATAGTTGAGCTTTTCGAGCAGCGTTTTACGGCTTCTCTCTATCCCATCTTATAATGGGACCAGAGTAGAGTTGTTTTCGAGGCGTCACCTAGGTTTGACAAAGATATGTGCTATCATTCACGCCTTGGAATAACTAGACATACCTATCGGGGATATAATAACTCTTTGCATAATCAACGGTCAAAATGATAAATCACTTTCATTGGTTGACTTGAATTTGTTTCATTTTGAATATTTTCTTGTCTTTCTCACACATTTTCAATTAAATTGTTCGCTTCTTAGCTTGTACTGTTCCGCGGGCGAAGTGAACTTGTGAAAAATGTTTAATAAAATGTGTCTCTTACAAATCTCAACACTTGAAGGTGTGAACGATTCGCGGCAGTCAATTTTAACTACGTTTTGTTTATGTGATCACAGATTAGGTATACTTAATATTAAAATGTTTTCATAGAACTTAGAAAGTTTGAGCTTCAAATTGTAACGTTACACATTTATTTTAAAAACACAATATCTCTGCCAATTATTACAAGACATTCTACAATAAAGTCGTTACAAACAACAACAATAATTCTTCTAGAGTTGAAATGTTTTACAAATGCAATGTTTTACCATGCAGTTGTTCTTTTCTTTCCCTAGATAATATATGCACAAGTTCAGATCAATTATTTTTATCTCTTGGTTTCCCAGCAAAGTTTAAATAAAAGTTATTTTTAATTAAAAGTCTTGCTGAGGATGTCTAATGACTTCAATGAAAACAACCCATAAAACAACACCATATATAGGCAACCCTCCATAACATGCAGTTTCATTTTCAGACATACCAATTACAAGAGTTTATGTAAATTAAGTACTAAAGTACAGCCCTTTTAGCCAACTTCATGCAGAAAATGTTGTTTTTATCATGGTTTCTCCGGGAGACATATTGAACCAGAAGCCATGTGGATGGAGATTACCTGGAGGACATATACATTGTAAAAGGAAAAAGTGAATGGGACATTTGAAAACGAAAGAGTGCATGAATAAATAATATTTTTTTGATCGTTGAAGCTTTATATTCCTACGTTTTTTGCGAAGTGGGATATTTATAGGAAAATTTCAAATAACTGACAAGATATTCGCCCCCTCTCCATTTTTATTATTATAAAGGTTGCATTCTAGAATGACGATCTCTGTCATACGAAGGACTGTATAAGCCCCGACGCATTAAGTTGAAGTTATTGATAATGAAATTCCTATAAATATTTGAAGAGGGGAGAGAGATTGGTTTTGAGAATCACATAACGAAAGCTTTTTGTTGAATATGGAAACAATCTAAGGATGTCGTTAGTGAAGATGCAGCAATCGTCATAAAATCCCATCGACGATATGTAAAAATGTATAATATTCAGAATTGGAATATTTTTGAGAATGAAATGCGAATAAAGAAAGTTGCCATTAATTTGGTTTTAA
>OW203763.1:31303727-31381481 GCA_934045905.1 Leuctra nigra | reverse complement strand
TATATCTACAGAATGAGTTTGAAGTAGACTTGTTATTAATGTTTTAATATTTAATTAATATTGAGTAGAGTGAACAACAGAGCTAGAGCACACTAAACAATAAAACTTATACTCAAATATAACTTACTTTCTCACACTTATCACGTTTTTTGTCTGATCATAAATACAAAGGAATGGTATTATAGAAAAGTTAATGAAACAATGAGGGCGTATTGGAGTTATTGGGCGAATTTAAATTTGTTGCCAGTTTATTGTCAGGAAGATAAACGAGCATGCATGTAAAGCTTAATCGTTGTTGTAGCAAGCAAGTGCATACGATACATCAACTGGGGGTAGAACACGGCTTTATTTTGGATCTTTTACTATATTTTATACAAGTAAATGTCATGTTTAATGATAGTTAAAAAGTGTTCAAATAATCATGCGTTGAATAAGTCACTGTCGAAATTTCTGCCCACACTTTTGGACTATTGGTATTTCAAGTTCATTACTTATAATATTTTGGTTTTTACTTGTTATTATTATTAAAGCAGATTGTTTACAGCACTTCAGGCCGTATTCTGCATCCTAAATGCCATTTATCTTTATTTAAGAAGTCTCCATCGCGAAGACCTCTTCTTCTCATGGCAGTGTCAACTCCTTCTGCCCACCTCCTCCTTGGTCTTCCTCTCTTTCTTCTTCTTGACGGTACCCATGACCAGGCTCTCATTGGCAATCTTTCATCTGGCATCCTTCTCAGATGGCCATACCATAAGAGTTGCTTCATCTCTATGTAATCCGTCAGTGATGTCTCCACTCCCATCATTTCCCGTATACGGTCGTTCCTCACATGGTCGAGTATCGTAACCTTGCAGCATCTTCTCCAGTACCCCATCTCCATTGCTCGGACTCTTTGTGCCATTCGGGAAGATAAGGTCCAGATTTCTGATCCATAGGAAGCGCAGCTTTCGACGAATGAGTTGTAAATACGTGTTTTTGTCTTGGTTGAGATGACATCGTTCCAAAGCACTGGGTGTAATTGTCTGGTGATCGCTCTTCCTCTGCCCAGCTTGTTCAGCACATCCCTCTCATCCGTTCCGTCAGCCGTCAATGTCACACCTAGATATGTGTACTCTGTTGTTAATATTATAATACCTTTATCGGTTACCATGTCTTGACCCTCTCTTACTTGCACGAATAACTCGAAAAGTTAGTGCGCACTAATTATGGGAATGGGGGGGATCGAACGCACTAATTGTGCACTAAAACATGGCGTGCTGAAAACATTGAAATTTTCAATGGGCGGTGCTGCACCGCCCACGGTTTTTCACGAATAACTCGAAAAGTAAGTGCGCACTAATTATGGGAATGGGGGGAATCGAACGCACTAATTGTGCACTAAAACATGGCGTGCTGAAAATCTTAAATTTTTAATGGGCGGTGCTGCACCGCCCACGGTTATTCACGAATAACTCGTAAAGTAAGTGCGCACTAATTATGGGAATGGGGGGAATCGAACGCACTAATTGTGCACTAAAACATGGCGTGCTGAAAACCTTGAAATTTTCAATGGGCGGTGCTGCACCGCCCACGGTTATTCACGAATAACTCGAAAAGTAAGTGCGCACTAATTATGGGAATGGGGGGGATCGAACGCACTAATTGTGCACTAATTGCCTGTGTGGGTTTGAAAATTAGTGCGTCAATGGGCGGTGCTGCGTGAAGTTGGCACCGCCCATAGTAAAGTGCGTTTTTCTCGGAAACGGATGACGCACTAATTATAAAATTAGTGCCGATCGAACGCACTAATTGTGCACTAATTCATCCCACACATGAGATAATTAGTGCGTTAATGGGCGGTGCTAACTTCACGGACCTATAATATACATTTACTGATCACAAATATCATCACACCTACTTGCAAAACAGTACTACGTTAAATACCACTAAAACATTATTTTAAATAAAACTAGAAGAACGCTCGGTGTAACGCGTTGATAAGAGAGCCCGAGTATTGAATACGAATCAGTGTTAAATCTGTTTCTCTACATTTCGACATATTTTTCAAATAAAGCATAAACATTTCAGCTGTCAATTACTTCTTGAAGTTCATTACAGATTTGTCAAAAAAACACTTATAAAGCTGGGCCCAATGACCATTCAAATTTGGTGATGATCGGTCAAAAGATTCCAGTTTCAACTTGCACACAGAGTTTCTTTTATCCCCATTGCCAAGCTAAGTACAAACTACAATTCAAGTTCCCGATGAAACTAATAGACCGATTTTGCTGGAAATCATAAGCACTCTGCATTTGATAGTAATGAATGTTTTGTGATAAAATTAATTTGCTCCGTGACTTTGTTTGAAATTTAATGCGAAAAGCACAGATAAGCAAAAAAAAGCGAGATTCGAGCCATACATTTCAAATCGAGACGCTCGCTTGAAAAATAGCTCTAGACAACAAAAATTATACCTATTTAGTTTTTTCGTTGTCTGTGAAATTATGATTCTACATTTTCTAAACCATTGGATATCGGCGCTAGTAAATCCTTTCTCAACTACTAGCATTGTTGCAGCAGACGTTGTTGACACTCGAAGAACCATAATGAAAGCTCTGTGTTTGCTCGAGTATGCATCGGGAAAATGTCATCGAAAACGAAGCAATGGATGAAAATAATTTGTGGATTCACAGAGCGTTTTTAATTACATTCCTGGAAATATGAAAGCATCCGGGGTCCGGAGAAGAATCTTGCCAATAAACAACATTTATAGCTTCAGGATTTTTAGGAATTCTCTGAACGATTTACCATGGAATATCTGTGGCAAAACGCTGACAGAAAAAGAATCTTCGGAAGATGAAAATGAAACGAAGCTGCAAGAAGTTGAGTATCGATGAAGATTCTTTGAAGCATGATTTGTAAGATATTTTATTTTAGAGCAGAATTCAATTTTGACTTTAAGAAATATTTTAAGATGCCACAGCTAGTTGGTGAAAAGGCATTGTAATATCAGCAAATATTATGTATCGTTTTCTAATTACTTCTTAGTTCTACATCAATTGTGATTTCTTCTAGTCAAAATTTTATTTTAGAATGTATGAGGAAAAAATGTGCAATTAATATAAATGTATAATAATATGACAATTAATATATATGAAAATATAATTCGATCTTGTAGAGAACTAATCAATAATTTAAGGAATCTTGAAAAATATACGATATAAAATAGCAAACTTAAATAGAATTTCGCCTAAAAGTTTGAAACTTGTATATAAATATTATATTATTATTTGATTTTTCTTTTGTTTCGATCATTAAGTACATTTAAAGAATAAAGCTAGGTTATTCCGACCGTTATCCTGTGCTTCCATTGATTTACATTAACTCAGTTTAATTTAATACAAGAACTACAAATTAATAACTACGCAGTTAAATTGGCGTTTAAGCAGTGTTGCCGTTCTGTGAGCAACCATTTTTCTTATTTGTTGTATTAGATGTTTGTTTTTATTAAATATTATTGATGGATGTGGTGTGTTGAGTTAGCTCTTGTATTTGCGATGTATCTACAACAAATAAAAAATATAGAAAATAAATATCTAATATAATATTGAATAGTATAAAAGTATCATAACCTTGTTTACTAGGAAATGACTAGAAATATTTGCTTATATTTTATTGATTGATGTGGTGTGTTAAGTTAGCCTTTGTATTTGCGATGCATCTACAATAAATAAAGAATATAAAAAAGAAATATCTTATATAATATTACATATTATAAAAGTACCCTAGCCTTGTTTTTACTGATTTATATTGAATTGGAAATATGACAATGTTCGTTTCTCAAATGGTTCAGATTCCTTTGCATATTCCCCCTCGATTCTGAAAATTCACTCAAGAAGTTACTATGGCTAAAATGAGAAAAATATAACTCTTTCCAATTTTAATTTTGTATCAAATACAATACCGGACATCCATTTTTGGTTTCAAATAAACCAATATGTATTCAAAATACAGCAATAATATAAATTCTGATTCAAGATCTCAGTTATAAACCCGCTTTTCTGTTCGTATTTGTATTATCACACAGATAAATAACACAAAATGGAATGAATTCACAAACAAGTTACTACGAAGCCATGTGGGATTATCTGTAGATTTCTAATTAATATAAGTATAATTATTTTTAAGGTAACCGTGAAATATGTATAATATCACAAAGAGGTTAATTTACAAAAGGTTTCAATTACAGGTTCCACTTTCTTGCATTTTTCACTTTAACAGATAAGACGTTTCATATGTCTTTATATTCTCAGTTGACTTTTCTTTGACTCATTTGGTTCAAAAGTATAGAAATGTGTTATAAAGCAGAACAAATACAATCGATACGACCTTATAAGACAACAATACTATAGCAGATTCAATTTTCGTATATCTTCACACCCTAAAATTAGTTAGGTTAGTGTGTGCCTAATCTCCATTGCTTTCATGGTGTATACACACCAAATGCTAAAATGTGAGAGTGTGCTTTTGTCCGGAACTATTATTATTAAACCAACGAGCAACCAATTACCTCCAGTATTAATCATGCTATAGTCCACACCACCGTTCTAGGGTGGAGATTGTATGTGTGTGGGGGTGTGTGTGTACACAAATCAAGGGTTGTAGTGTGGGTGCTTGCGGATGGCAAGGGGAGGAACAGAAGGGAAGCTGTGTACAGAGATTATTATAAAGCTCATAGAGCATTACTTAAACGATGTATCATTTATTATGAATACATAATTGGTCAGTTCGGACTCAATAAAGCAGAGGTCTGTTTATATGATAGTTTAGGGGAATGGGAAACATAATTCTTGAATAGGGTAATGTGTTTCGAAAGACGTTGTGAACATCATCATTATTGTCATCGTCATCATCAACGTCAACGTCATCGTCATCGTCATCGTCATCGTCAACGTCATCGTCATCGTCATCGTCATCGTCAACGTCATCGTCATCGTCATCGTCATCGTCATCGTCATCGTCATCGTCATCGTCATCGTCATCGTCATCGTCATCGTCATCGTCAACGTCATCGTCATCGTCAACGTCATCGTCATCGTCATCGTCAACATCATCGTCATCGTCATCGCCATCAATGATTGTGCAGTTAATTATGGCAGAACCATAACTAAAACACTCAACCAGGTACTATTTTCTGCTGATGAGAATAATCGTCCTCACACAATTTCATTCACGTGGCAAAGAGGAAAGACAAGTATTTTGAAGTACCTAAGGTGCATTTTGTTAGTACGTGTAGCATTATAATTGCGTTGTTTTTAATGGGGCTCCCGAGTGCGCAATCATTAATGATGTATATTTTCCTGACATAACTTCTCACCATCATTCTCTTTCCTTTGCTCTTCAACTGGTCTTTCCATCTGCTCCAACCCCCCCCCCCCCCCCCCCCCCCCCCCCCCCCGCCTACACTCCTACACCTACACTCTTCCTATTGTGACCTCCTACAAACTTCCCATTACCAATCTTTTCTCTCTTCTACATCCGCCTCATTTTGTCATTTTTTTGTGGTAGCTCCTTCTTATTTTCATTGTTATTCGTCCGGTTTAGGAACTCACCTTTTTCGCTTTAAATAAATTGGTTTTCATCATTGATGTAATCTCTTCATCATGAATTTCAAGAATATGCGACGGCAAATCAAACAATTATTTTTTGCACCGTGGATTTATACATAATATAAAACAAAATAAATTAAATTTGTATATCTAGAGTCTTTCTTAACCAAACTCAAGTTAAAAGTAAAGGGTATACTCGTATTATACATTGCACATTTATTAAAATGAGCCCTTTCCGAATCTTAAGTACAAGTAATACTAGATTTTTTCGAAGCGACACGTCAACAAATTATACGCCGAATACTTTTATTCGAGTAAAATAGCTATCACATATCCCATATTTTAAAGGTTTCACAGGGAAAACAAACATTTTTTCTCACATGTAACTTAAGATGTAAACGATAATATTATCTGAACATAGGCGTTAAACTTTTCGTCTTTCTCAAATTACCTTCTCTATATTCCTTTACCACCCTTTCTTGAAATTATAAAACAAATACAAAATCAAATCTACTTCAAATATCGAGTTTCTTCTCCATCATTTTATTACCCACAGTTTATTTTCAAACGTTTTCATCTCCCACCACTTTTCTTTGGCATTCTCGAGCTATCACTTTCCCATCATCGAGGCAGCTTATTGAATCTTCTGTTTGGCCGACGGCTTTGAAACAATCGAGTCACTATCGCACCTAATCAACTATTCATAACCAACCAAAAGCGGGAAATTGTACACGGATTCAGGTAAAGGGGAAGAGAAGATCTAAGACGTGTTTGTCTCACAAAGAAGAGAGAAAAAGATAATGGTTCGTTGTTTACAAACGATGTTACATTTTTTTGCATACTATTCCCTAGCATCATCCAGCCCTTTAAACTTTTTAGTTTTTTCTTAGCCGTAAAACTTCGATAAAATTGCTGTTTATAATATTTTAATGACACAATTTTTAATAACGTGTATTTTTATGTTACGTTTAATTATGTACATAAATGACACTTTCTATTTTACAGTAAGGGCCGTAGACTTCCCATCCCGGTAGTGTAGACCCGGGCTTGATTTGAGTGGACGACCTTTTTGACTGAGGTTTTATGTGGTCTCCCTCAGTCGAGAAGTATAGTCTTTAACAGAGTAGAGAAGTAAAATGAAAACAATTCATGATCTATGTCATAATTGCATTGCATTGTTATATTGGAATGATTTGTATTGGCTCTGAAAAGATTTCCTTTCAACGTCTGCAATTTTTTAAATACATTATTCATTTTGTACAAATGGTGGCAGAGGTAGGTCATATACATAATTTCTGTGTTCTGTACTTTGAGATAATTGTAATGTTTTAAGGAAACATAAAATCCCATCTAGCAATTTTTACTGGAGTTTCCAATAAATGAGTGATATTAAATAATTTTACAGATGGTGGCAGAGGTAGGATTTCAACAACATGTCTGTATTCTGTAGTATGAGACAATTTTACTGGTTATAAGATGCAATGTCAACGTCATATGAGTAATTATGTATTTCTTATTTTAATAAACTCCTTTATTAGTCTCTGTTTATACCTGAGCTATTGTGTTGCTATTGTGTATTGCGTTGCCCAAAACATAGAGTATAATATAACATACAAACATTTTTGTCAATCCGAATTTAAAAAAATGTGTATCACAAATTTCCCAGCTAACAATTCCGTACATTTTGAGTCAACATTAAAATTTTGATTATAAAATATAATCGTCAAAATATTGTTACAACTTATAATACTCTATCAGATTGATACTGTATGCAGTAATTACTTATATTGATTTTTTAAACGTATTATGTTTCTCTTAATTAAAAATAAAAAATAAATACAGAATGCAACAAATATTTGTGGCGTTTTTGACCGACCGCACTGGGTTGCACTTTGCACTGATACATCTCCATACACAACTCAATGCAAGTTTCAAATCGAGTGCAAACCTAGTGCGGCCCAGTGCGGTCAGAAGAAAACGCCATTAGTTTTCCTGACACTATGCCATTTTGTTAAAGATAAAATTGTTGTTGCATATCATATTGTTTATCACTTATTTATTGGACATAAATAATATCATACATAGGTATGATACATATGATAGGTACATATGGTATGGTATGATACATAATACCATACATAGGTATGTAATAAGAAATACATATAATTACTATAATATGACCAACACTTTATAAGGAAATTTTTACATTCTTAATTAAAAAAGATTTATTTAGTTCTGAATACACTGGTGCTTGTTATACAGTACCTATGATTGGATAGTTCATTATTTTCTTTGATGTCACGATATTTTATAATTGCTTTGATATATTATTTTCTACGTATCATTACCAAAGGAAACATTTGGCCTCGAACATCTGTCGGAATTTGTAACGTTGTAAAGGTATATTTTTCCTAATATATTAAAATATTCTATTGTGTTTTGTATAAAATACTTTCGAATTTTCTATCAATAGACTTCATTTGAATTTTGTTATCTTTTTCCTTGTGTATTGTAATGTATCCAAGAAAAATATCAAACTCCTATCAACGAATGTTTAGACTTCTAAGAATAACATGTTCCAAGTAAACACCAATTAAAATCAAACGCTTCAACTTTCATCCCAAAAGTCATTCAGCCCATTGATAAAATATTCAGAATCATATTATATTCAAAATAACAATATTTTCTAGAATTCTTTGAACATGAAGAGTAAGAGGTTCTTTGTCAAGATATCAAGGTTCTTGTCCGATTTTTTACTTTCGTGTTTGGTTTGACTGTTGAAATCTAAACTAAATTGTGCTACCGACCAACTCTTCCATCTACTGCGTTAATCAGGGTACATAAATATGTATCTTTCAATTTATTTAAAATATCTTACAGGTATCCTATCACATGTGATAAGGAACAAACAACAACAATAACAACAACAACAACAACAACAACTACAACAACAACAACAACAACAACAACATACTAACTAAATCAGCCGCTGGGACTAAGCCGGTCAGGATTGAACATTACATTTGTTTTAATGAGAGTACAGCACCTTACATAATATCTTACTCTATGATCCGTAATTTAAATTACGAAATTTACCCGTAATTTTAAATCGCGTGTTTTCAAACCTGCCCGGTTAGTCGCAGCAGTAGAAATGTACTTAAGAACTCACAAGGAAAATATTATTAAATAATTAATTAATTATATTAAAGTGATCGTAGCATAAAGTAGATGAGTCATCTTATGTTTCACTTCATTGAAGCAATTTACATATTTCTTAATATTATAAATGATGCAGTACGAATGTCAAATAAAAGTTAAATGTTTCATGAAAATGAATAATATATAAATCTTCTTCAACTATTGAAATTTCAAATGAATAGACTAAGCCAAATTATTCCGAACGAGAAAAGATGGCAACTAAAGTGTTGAGGAATTAAGTGGTTGAGGGGCGAGGGAGAAGAACGTAAGAACATAAAAAAGTATACATACAAATGTTACTTAATTACTAATGTTTTGTTTCAGGGTCTTAACCAATGGCAGCATTTCGTTGCTGTCTACCATAACTTATTTGCTGCAAGGACTTAATGAAAATATAATATAGAAATGACAAGACATAAATGTACAATCTCAAAGGAACAAGCCAGATTGTTAGTACGATGAGATACCTTCTTGCTATTGATCAGAAGGATCCCATTACCAGCTCAGGTGTGAACTAGCGCGCTTCGCAAGGTTTTAAGTAGGAATAGTAGTTATTGCCCAGCCAACTCAGTCTCGTAGCAATGATGAGATGGTGGATGGAGTAGCATTGAGCCATTACTAAAGAGATTGTCAGATTAAAGGTAGTGTGTTCTTGCTCAGACAAAGCCAGTAGACTGAAACGAAGGCAAGCGTACTGCATGGTTTCAAGCGTTGTCTTTATTACTACTCTCTATGTAGATTGTTTAATATTATTAACTAACCTTGACACTCACATAAATTAATACATAATAAATAACAAAGACATCGATTTTGTCGACGCAATAGTGTCCATTATTTCTAAGTTTAAATGAACTTACTTTTGCTGAGTTGTCAAAATGCTTTTTAAATCGTTTTATAGAGTGAGAAGAATTCAATATATTTGTAGATCAGTGTAGTTTCAAAATTATTTATTAATAAATAAATAAAAATACCATTTTCCACTAACTATGCCCCATAGCCAATTGGCTAGTCAGATAAAACATAGTTTATATAGTAGAACACAATATATATAAAAAAAATCACAAATCACACATTATTATTCAAATCACATTGACAATTGAATCTTATAATTGAATTATTGAAATACATTAACTATATTGCAGTGAAGGTAAACAAAAGTGTAAACATTATGACTAATTTGATTTCCTGATTGACATATTTGTTATTTAAATCATGCATATTATTTGTACGAACTATTAAATTAACTAATATTACATAAAATAGTTAATATAAACAAACTGCTCTGTCAGATCTTACAGAACGATTTGATTTATATAAATTAGAAGAAGCAAGGTAAAACCTTGCGAACCTGATAAATCTAGAACAATTGGGAACAGAGTTAAACTGAGCATAAGCACATCATTTAGTTGAGCTTTATACAAGTTTTAAGCGAAGAATTAAAATGTCAGAGAAAATAGCGACAACTTCAACAAAATCAAGCGGAAAAGCTGCTTCGCTCACGCAGAAAAAAATCCTTCGACACTTCTCGTTTCATCGTCAAATATCGAAATTTAAAAAAAAACATATTTTAAAGTCAATAGATTCAAATCGTCACAATGTGAAGCACAGCGGTTCAAAGCCCAGACTTTTTAGCTCCCGGTTTAGGGTGAGTGGGTCGATTACACCTTGCCCCCCCCCCCCAACCCCAACCCCGTGACCATGTGCTGGCCATTGCTGATAACAATTCCACCCGCCACCCTTCAGCACCCCATCACCCACAGCCCTTTTGTTGCTACCATGATTGCACCAACGCGCCGAAATAACATCTCTGCAACAATGTACTACGTTGCATTTTCATTATCATCAAGCCAACATTACAAGAAGTAAAGTGGCCAGGTATTTCCATTAGAACGAACGCATAGTTGCGTTTGGATACAACATAACTCTCGAATGTAGAGGCACTATTTATTTCATGCTAGACGTGTAAACTAACACTCCTCGTAGTTTAGAATGAAACATTGACAACCACAACAATTAGTACTAACTACAACACCTAATTGCATTGTCAAATACCACATCATGATTGGATAGTCGAGTTTCTATACGTCACTCCAGGGGCATATTTATTACTATCAAATTCCCGTGCATTCAGGAACTCTTTAAATCGTTGATTGGTGGTGGCAATATTTATGAATCATTATTTACACACTGCGTAAAATTTGGTTTTCAGGTAAATAATATTACACAAAAAGGAATGTGAACATTTAGAAAACAAATAAAAATAATCTATTTTAATTCCGTGTATAAAATCAATATAATAGTAAGGTTAGGATACAAATAAGGATTATATTTTCAGAAAAAAGTAATAAAGAAACGAAGGGGGTATGTGCAACCTGCATGGCTTGTAAATCTGTACCTCAGTGTTAGAAGGGCGGAAGACAATTTCAATGATTCTTGAGATGAGCTCAAAATGCTGTTATCTGTCTTCATACAATCATATTTATTATAGTGACATGAGTCATTGTGTAAGAGAATACTAACTTACTAAAATAGACTTCCGCCCTTCTACCTCTGAGGATAAAGGATCAAGTTAGCTCAGATGACGACCTGGTACAGAGTTAGCCCAGGGCAGGAAGGTTATAACAAGTCCTTGCTCCAGATACCGAGTTGAAGCCGTCAACGGAAATGTTCAACTTTGTGAAATCATAGAGATCGTGTTGAAATGAAGAGAATTCATCTTTTTTTCAATGTTAATTGAGCTGAATCCATTGTGCTGTGGCGCAATTCCGCATGGTGAACATTTACCAATAAACTCGAGATTAGTCCTCGAGGTTCGATTACCGCTGCTGAACTTGCTGACTGAGGATATTTTATAATTTCCCTCAGTCTAGAGACTCAGGGTAGACTCATCACTGAAATGCCAGGCACTTTCCATCCTTCATCATCGCCTAATCATTCTCATTCCTAATAACTTTCAATAATGCAAATTACCTCTGTTCGATGATAAAACGACGATAGAAAGTATTCACGTATTTTAAAAATGTCAGGATATCAAAATTATAGTGCATCGCAACAAAGGTAAGTAATGTGCAAACAAGAATGATAAAAAACTGTATTTTTTTGAGTATTTTATAGACAATAATTTAATATGTATGCAGTGTGGTAATTTTGTGTAGAAATTGTATTTTTAGATCGAAGAAACAACACTTGTTGCTGAATAAAGGAAATTGGCGAATGTAATTGTTGCTTTAACTGAGTCGACGCCTCGGCGATAAATTGCAGATCCAATTTCAATCGCAATGTGCAATTCATACTCAACTGGCTCAATATTTGCAGTAATTGCTGTGACAGAAGCTTGGAAAGTAAATGCATATTATCCAAAGAATTCATATTTAACTTTAAAATGTATACTGGTTTCTTCAGTATAATCTGTATTTCAATATTCGCAATATTGATTTAGATTTTTCTTTATTACAGTATAATAAAATGCTGAACTTTGTATGGATTAAGAAGGATGGTATATTTAAAGTAGCTTTAGTTTGTCTACATAGGTACACTCAACAAAAGATAAAACGGTATTCGTATGAAACGGATTGTCTGAAAAATATTTGATGGCAACATCCGATAAAGTCCATGCTAACTCGTCATCTTACTCTAGTAGGTTACTCTAGTATGATAATAAAATGGATGAATTGTCAAGGAAACTAGCAAACAGCCAAGCCGTTTTGTTCAAATACCGTTTTATGTTTTTTTTGAGTACACAAAAATGGCGGTATTCATTGTTGTATATTAAGAAATTAACATGTACACTCAAACCAATAAAAATTGGTACTCGAAAAGAAAAGGATTGGCTGCTGGTAAGGTTCCTTGACAATCAATCCTTGTTATTATCAATGAAATAAGAGCTCATCTACTAGAGGTAGATGATGCGTTAACACAGCCTTCATGGGATGATACCATCAAACAGTAATCAGCCAACCCGTTTCTTTTCGAGTACCGATTTTTATTGGTTTGAGTGTACGTACAATGGTATCCCATTATAAAACACTTCGTGTAAAAATAACAGCCAAGTCTCTTCAACTAAAAAAAAATATGAAATCTAAAAATTCTGCACTGAAAAGTAGTGATATCAAAAAATTAGCCAAGTCAAAACTTTATTTGAAAATCAAAAAATACTTGGCGCATCGTGTATATAAAAAGCTTGGAAGTATAGGCCAATTATAAAATATACATAAAATATCCATATACATAGTACACCTATAATGCCCTAAAAAAACGATGCGCCAAGTATTTTTTGATTTTCAAATAAAGTTTTGACTTGGCTCATTTTTTGATATCACTACTTTTCAGTGCAGAATTTTTAGATTTCATATTTTTTTTTAGTTGAAGAGACTTGGCTGTTATTTTTACACGAAGTGTTTTATAATGGGATATCACTACTTTTTTAGTTTATTCTTACAACTTGTGACAATCGAATGAACAATTACTATATCCTTTAAAAAAATCACCCTTTACAATTTGGTTATTTTCATGAAGTATAGCAAAGGTTTCATTCCAATCGGTCAACCAAGTTCCGAGATATGGCAACATATCCGTTGTCAAAATGGCTGCTGAACTTTCTGCACTGCCACATAGAATTTACAACTATAAATGATGTGTATCATTTTAAGCTTTCTGAATATGTATTTATTGTATAGGAGGGGATTATAATAATTTATAAATTTGAATGACGTCATTTCCGGTCTCATAAATAGGAACATTCTAGTTTGACTGTTCCTATTCCATAGAGATGGCCTTCCGAATCGTTACGCGCTAGTTTCATACCGATCTGTCAACCAGTTTTCGAGATATGGCGTTTCTTCCGGTTTCAAAATGGCTGCTGAAATCACTGACTCCTTGAATTATAATTTAAACATGATTACATTTTATTATAAGCTGTCTGAAATAGTATATTTATTGCATCAACATGTAAATTTGTGAGATTCTTAAAAAGTGTGACGTCATTTCCAGTTTTGGTATGGAAAACTGCAAATATTATTGATGATAATACATAAAGTTGACCGTCTAAATTGTTTAGCGCTGGTTTCGTTCAAATCTATTTAGCCGTTATTGATATATGATGTCACTTCCGGTTTCAAAATGGCGGCTTCCGGTTGGTTTTATAACAAGTCAAATGAGATATCAAAAGTACATACGTTACATAAATATCAAAATAATCGGATCAAATTTGTTGCCGAAATGCCAATCGATGTATTTCAAATTTCATGACGTCATTTCCGGTTTCGTTAACATAAATTTTAGTCTGTTGCTATTTATAATCCATATAGTTGACCGTCCGAATCGTTTGGCGCTATTTTCGTTCCAATCAGCTTAGCCGTTGTCGAGATATGATGTCACTTCCGGTTTCAAAATGGCGGCACAAAAAAAGTCAAAGGGGGGAGGGCAAATCAGACGCCAAAAGTGCACACGTGGTAAAAATGTGAGATCAATCGGTCCAGCCGTTTAGGCTGTGGCCTGTTTACCGGATTTGAATTCCAGGATACTACTACTACTACTACTACTACTACTACTAAGATTATTATTATTATTATTATGAAAACCGCCCTAAAACACGGTTTTCACGGCCCTCTAGCTCGCAAAGGGCGTAACCTATTGTTCCCAAATTTGGTATATGTTGTAGGGTGGGCCATTGCTCGAAATTGAGATATTTCCCAACAATGTGAGATTCCCCAATTTTAAGATCCAGTAGGCCGAAAATGCCACTTTGATGCCTACAGTAAAGTGGGTTTGCTCCAGCCTTATATGAGAGTATGCGCGCGCCGTACGACTTGGCTGGCGTGGAGAGACCGCTCCACTAGATTCCATACAACCATAGTCTTCCAACCATCCATTTGTACAACATACAAAAAATGTCATAGATATAACCAACATAAGGTATTATTTCCGAACAGATCCGAGAAATAATAGTGAATGACGTGCCTGAGAAGCCTGTGTTAGTTGTATCAATGAAACACCGGCTAATCAGTTTGACTCCCAACCTTCCTTTGTGGTAGCGTATGAATTGTTCAAGTAAGTACAGGTATTTCGAAGGATTTGATGCTTTCTCGGAAGAGGTAAATGTTTTTATTTCGTAGACCTTCTAAATTGTTTGATTGTTAAATGACTAACCAGCGATTTCCAAACAAATATAAAACAATACAGACTACAATTGGTGGCAGAAACGGGATATTAATTTCTTTCTATTATATTTTTAAATTTAAATTTGACTTCTGAAACAAGATGGCAAATATACAAATAATCCAAACAAATATAAAACAATACAAGACTACAATTGGTGGCAGAAACGGGTTAATAATTTATTTCTATTATATTTATTAATTAAAATTTGACTTCTGAAACAAGATGGCAAATATACAAACAATCCAAACAAATATAAAATAATATAAAACTACAATTGGTAGCAGAAACAGGATAATAATAATTATTTATACTAAAATATAATTTAAAATTTACCTCTGAAACAAGATGGCAAATATCCAAATAATCCAAACAATCCAAATATTCCAAACAAATATAAAACAATACAGAACTACAATTAGTGGCAGACACAGGATACAATTTTTTTTTATATATTAAAATTTAATATTTGATTTTAATTTGACTGCTCAAACAAGATGTCATATATCCAAACAATCCATACATTCCAAAAATTCCAAACAATTATAAAACAATACAAAACTACAATAGGGGGCAGAAATAGGGTAATAATTCATTATTAAAATTTAATTTTTAATTGGCTTCTGAAACAAGATGGCTTATAACGTGTGATCCACTTATTATGTCTACTTCGATGATTATGACTTTCTTGTGATAGTTTTACGAGAAATATGACCAGAGACCTTCTGATATTCGAGCTTTCTTCTGACACCGTCATGAAGAAACAACTGCAATGCAAACAACCAGCATTAGAACGTATTCCAGTTCTTCAGTCAAGTCAAGTGTATCTCAAATGGATCAAACATAGTTTACAATAATTGCATTATCATTACTTTGATATCATATTTCCGTGTCCCCAAAACATTCACAAACATTTTAAATTATATACACATTTTCCAGTAGCTCCTTACAATCTGTCCTCGACTGATTTATTATCGATCTTATGGAGAGATTTATGCCCCAATTCTCCACTGACACATCTCAAATAAATAAAAATATTTCACATACTGAATTCTTGATTCAGAATGGAATTCTATTCTATAAGTCACATTGCATCATTCTAGAAATACATACAAGTAGGCAGGGTTCTCATACGCTTATATACTCATAGGCTTCTTTGTAAACAAGCCATACATAATAGAATATTGAATGTAAATTTTACAAAATTATCTTCCGCATTGCTGACTTGCCTTGTGAACATCCGGTCTATTCAAAACAACTCTACACCAGTTTGTCAGTGTATATGACAATGCCATTTCGTCCATACAAGAAGAAATATTCAACTTATTTCAAAATGAAACTTCAAAATTAAATTCTGTATTCCATCCTTTCCTCGTAGTTTCCTTTCCTCATTTTAAGTAAAAAGCATTCACAACTGGCAGATCATATATTGTATGAACACCAATATGTAACTAGTACAATGAACATACACACTCGTCCGAGAAATTAGGTTTCAAAATCAAAAGCATGTTTTACTTAAGTTTTGTAAAACAAACATCAAACATCAGTCTATGTTGGTCATAAATATAACATTTAAGTTCCCGGCTTACAACCTGTAACATGGAAATTTCAATTTTTATATCAAATATAAGCTCCAAGATGAAGGGGGATAACAGGAAGGGGAAATGGCAGACTTTGTACGTCAGCTATAAGAATGCAAATGGCTCCAATTCATACTGACCCGATGACAATTGGAAGAACGAAACTCCAATAAAAATATATTATGTATAAGTTCACCGATTACAGCTAAAGTTTTATAAATGGAAGTCGAACAAAGGACATCTGTTTGGATGCTTCTTCCATAATTAATATTGTTTATTTTTCAAACAATAGGAGAAGTATATTCAAAGCATCACTGGTTATATTTGTTGGGGGTTTGTTTTTAAATTTAACCTTGATCAGCACAAATCACTAGTTCTATATGTTTTAAATACAAAGTAAAGTAAACGATTAAGTTCTTTCATCCCAAAATGTGTTGAACTTACGGCAACTACTAGCAAAATAGGCAGCTACTGCTATAATTTGAAAACATAAGTTGAATAATATACAATTCATCTGTATATTTGCATACATGTTTATTGATAGAGTTTATACGGAATAGTAATTTCAGGAAAACAACAGTGTAGGGAATGCAGGGATGCAAATACAATGAGACCATCACCGCAGCAGTTTGATTTAGTAATTCGAATCCAGTCTGGCATACCTCTCGCTCAATCACTTCTTTACGTTCATTTGCCACCCTCCTTAAAACCAAAACTCTTTTTCGCAGAATTTGTAATTCTAATTCAGAGCACTTTGAAACCGCCTTTCCTCTCAAAAATTATTAAAGAATTCAATTTAAAAAAATTTCTTTTAAACTAGTGGTTTTTTGATAATAACACAACTTTTTTATAATCTGAATTGTTGCCAATCACCCATCGTAACCTCATAGCTACTTGAAACATGTATAGGAAAATATAGTGAGAGAACAATACTCATAATTGGATATATTTTAATATAAATTCTTTAAATGGTTCACTTGGCAAATTAATTTTTCCCAAACGAATAAATGGTCGAATAATATATTTTATCAATTACTTTTAGGTGATATTGAGGCATCAAATACAGCACAAACGAAGCCACTGATATAAATTCGGTGGATTTAAAGCGAATTGTAATAGCGAATAATGTTGGTACAGAGAGTTCTAGAGCCCGGCAAGTGAGAGGTCCCGGGTTCGAGCCCCGATTCGGTCGGACATTCTCCGCTTCGCACATCCATCATCATTTTAATAGGGAAGTCTCGTGAATATTAGAATTCAGAATAATATTTATTTTATGAAAGTTGAGATGTTGCTGAACACAGATGTGGTATTATTTTTGTTGTTGGACGAATAGTTCTCATGTAATTAATTTACAAAGTTTGATAGATCTCCTCTCATTTAAAAACAGGAAAATTGGCAATGACATCACAGTTTGCTATATTGCCATGGCAACAAGGGAATCCCCATGTCAACACAATGTTCAAGACTTGGAAATGACACCACAGTTCTGATTCTTGTTAAAGGCCGTTTTTCCCGCCAAAAATCATATGATATTTGAACTCGATTTTTATGAATGAAAATTTAAGATTTCACAGGTAATAAGTGTATTTGTCATTATTATTTGTGTTTATTTATAGAAATTTACTAGAATAAAATTTCATGAGACTTCCCTATTGAAGTTTTCCATAAAATCCAGTTTCTCAAAAAAATTATTATCAATATTACAAAACTGCATCTATTAGAGAACCAACAACGCCAATACTATACGAAATTGCAATGAAACACCACTGCGAATCTATTCATTTGATTTACCATTCTTCCAATATCCACGTTCATGTCAACTATCAAGTTGTTGAAGCATATGAAGGTAATTCGAGTACCTTGGCTCTATTCGCAGTCTCGGTGTACTCGTTTATTTGTTTTATTACTAATTACAAATAAATACTCGTATTTTAATCTCGAAGTATTGCAAAGGACAATATGTTCGAATATGAGTTTGCCGAAGTGCATTATTCAACATACTTTACATTTAAGTAGATGAAATCCGCTCACAATTGTAATACGCAGTACTTAACTCTTTTGTAATAAATCAATGAAGACGATGTAGAATCGACGGAGAAGTAAAACCCTGATAAGTCTTGAAGCGTACTATCGCTACTAATGCCAAGAAATTAAATATTTTAAACCTTATTTGTCTACAATGTAAAATCTTTTTGCAAATGTTGAATAAAAAATTGGGTATTATTAACTTATGAATTGAATGAAGACATCTGGATATTTATAATTTAACGCCGCCACTTTTCTTCCCATGTTTTTCATTTTCCCTACATTCCCGGTGTTGCTGCTGAACGTAAACAATCTTCCTAATATACTCAGCAAAAAAGTGTCCTAGGGAATAAATTGACTGAGCCAACTGTGATCATGAATTATTATATCTATAATCTTTGCGAAACATTTCTGTTTCATTTTATACTCTCGAGTCTCTAAATTTCAATTCCAATAAGAGAGACAGGGAGCGAGTTATAGAGAGAGACAGAGATGATGTGCATTTTCTTCTCTATAGTCACTTCTAGATTCGAAAACTGCGTTGTGACACGACAAGACACGCTTTCACCCCCCCCCCCCCCCCCCCCCCCCCCCACCCCTCCCTCAAGCAACAGAGAAGGCGGTGAATTCTCCATTTGAATTTATAGTTCGAACTCCAGCAATCACCAGCAGCAACGAGATAGAGGGGGGGGGGGGGGGGGGGGGGGAGAGGGCGGGAGATTTCAATGCATCTGTACATCTTAGATGCTCTGTATATCAGGAACTCCTTCTTCATGCATGAGGGGGAATGGTTTGACTTTTACATTACACATCGACCAATGCCATCCCCTTAGTTCATGGAATTGTAAATGCAGTCATCCTTTTTCTACAGACATACGGTTTACCAAAGTGCAATCTAACCTTTCCAACTGGTGCAGGCAGCATTCGTTGATAATTATGCATACATTTGTAATGCACATTCGCTCTGTTTAGAAAGAAAATCAATGACTAAGGAAGGAAACGAAAGATTTAAGAACGCATAATAAATTTCTATAAGATCTTTTGATTGGTTGCAAGTAACGAAGCATTGCCCTGTATTACATTTTAGCTATTTATTTACTGGGGCTTGGGGGGAAAGGAGGTAGTGGAGAATGCATAAAGCCAATACGAGGCAATCAGATATGAGCAGAAAATGTGCTTTTATTTAAAACAAGTTAATCGACGTTCTTAAGTTCGAGAACTTTCATCTCATCAAATATAATAAATGGTAATTGTAAATTCTGCTGATATATAAACGCTGTAATATGTTTTACAAATTACTTAATTTTTAATCGGAAGAATTGCACGTTGCCTTATTCATTTTCATCCCGAACTAACGATTTAGTTTAAAGATAGAGAATCCAACATTAACGGCATTGTTGTCAAGAATCAGTTTTTAGATGCCGAATCGAACCTTTTACCCAATAGAAAGTTTAATGATTTAAGTTATGTCCTAAAACCCTCGCGAAACGAAGGCGGGTCATTTTATCGTCGATTTGTTGTGAAACGCTGTGAACAGTTGCAATCATTTGATGAACAAGTCGATTATGTCCGAAGTTCACTAGTTCGATACGATGCGAGTATCGATATATCGACCCCAGCTGGATCCAACTAGGCTATCGGACCAACCTTATTGCGTAGTTTCCACATCGGTACTTTATTTCCTCCTTTTTGTGCCCGGATCGCCGAAATGTTCGATTAAGTCCACTTCTTGACATGAAGTTGAACCGTGTAAACCGGAAATTAAACCCAATGGACAAAGATTGAACTGAAATATGTGGAAAAAAAATTATTGACCCGGAAAATTTAAAAGATAAGTGATTTCGTGTTTTGAAAACAAATCGACTATATTCTTATCTCTATCTAAACCTGCAATACATGAAACTTTATCAATTCAGTTTTCTTGGTAGGGCAAAAACTATTTTATTAAACTGGAATTAAATTGCATATATTTAAAGAGATCTTATCCGAAAAGTAATGCTTTTAAAACCACTTTCTTATCAACCTGTTCAATAGTATATTCAATAGAACAAAACAGTGAACACAATTATGAATTCAAATTAAATATGTGTAATTGTGTTTAATAAATATCAAAATTTAACATACCTATGTATAGATATAAATAATTTGTATGAAAACTATAAATTTTCGTTCCTTTCTCAGTTATAAATTTGTGATTAATTCCCAGTCGGAAAATATAACACAGGGGGAAAGTTTCTACAATTACTCTTCTTCCGTCCAAATCTCAGTTGGTTATACATGCTTGTCGAATGCAAAGGTAGATTAATCGGTTATTTGATTGATTCCAACTATCGACAAATTCATCCTTCACTTATTATACTTCCAGATTTCCTCCCCTTCTTCATGTTAAAGCTTTGGTTCACGTAGTTTCTAAAAAAATATCGAGAGAAATAGAAGTTAAGATGAGTCTGATTTCTTTTGCACACGAGGAAACTGTTTCTTGGATGAGTTTTCAGGAAATTGGTTTTCCACATTTTTTCAGTACTTACATAATAAACCTATTCTTGTATTCTAACCCTCAGGCACCAATGCATGCGAAGCAAAGTATTACCTAGAAACTGTCTAACGAAGAATACAATGGACATTTTTGATTCAAACCAATCATTGTTCAATCAGAGATGTACTTTTTGAAGTTCCAAGACATTTCTTGTTTATGTACACGCATTGTTTAGAATTCCTTTACAGTTTCGTACACCTTATCTATTCTCTTAGACACAAATCCCAGGGAGGACACTTGAAAACTTTTTCGCATTACACTAATAGCTTTTCTGTTGCCAAGTTCATTCGTAATGACAATTCTTAGATACAACAAGAATATCACAAATTGACAGCCCTAGATTTGAACATGGCATCTACATATTAGAGGTAGTAGGGTGGAAGTCCATTCTCTCGATTGATTTTGCGTTGTACACTTTTTGGAATGATGAAAATCAAGCTCTTTCAAAAGACATTCGACTGATGTCAACACATACAATTATATTAAAGTATACTCTTACACAATGACTCATGTCACTATTACAAATATAATAGCATGAAGTCGGAATTACTGATTTAATTGTGAACTCACCTCAAGAATCATGGAATGGACTTCCGGGCTTCTACCTCTGAGGTACTTAGTGGCATTGCTCTTCTACAAACGAACAGTGTAGTGTTGGATTCATTATCATAAATTCACAGTCGAACTCTTAAAAATATTAAATATTCATTCTAAAACTCGTGTATTTGCTCGTATAGTTTTGTACTCGTCGTGGACTCGCAAATGTTGTAACTTTAGATCTTGCGGACTTTTGTCAAATACTCCGTGAATTCAGACGTGACGTGACGTGACGTGACGTGACGTGACGTGACGTGACGTGACGTGACTCTCCATGACCAAGCACGCATAAAACTGGTGTTTCATGCCCTCCCTTAGAATGTTGAGAGTCATGAATTCATGTTTCCCGAACAACTTTATTTAATAACAAGTTTATTATTTATTTTTATATAACAACACATAAATACCTCCATACTAGAACGAGGGTACAGCCCCCATATTCAAAAATATGAAATTTCTTTATGTTTACGAAAATAAATGACATCATGTCAGTGTAATTGTGGTGGTTGCAAACTTTAGGTATACTTTAACAAATTGAACCTTCACCCACAACTTTCTGCTGTTAATTACTAATGAAATTACAATTTTTAAAACAATGTTGAAGATGAAAGAGAACAGCCAATTAACAATTTATGTGTGTACATAAATTTAAAAAATTGTTTTGCGTTTATTTTGGATGATTTATTACAATGTATATAAGAAATTGCATGCCAGCAGTAGCAATGGGTCGCTCCAGTGTTAGAAGGTTTTATACTGAAGATACGAGAAGAAAGGAAAGAATGTAAGCTCCAAACAGAAGAATACAATAATCGGTTACTTCACTGTATTCTATATACGACTTTAAGCCCGATGCCATATATACACACTCATGATGTTCTTAGTAAATAAAAAACTCTTCAACTTCGTCAAAAACTTGGGCTTTCTTCTCAGCAAGTTTGTGATTTGAAAACTTTCTCATAGATTTTTAACCCCACTTCTGATCTTCTTTTTCTTTCTCTCCTACAATATATAAAACTCCATTATAACCGTTGTGTACGTTAAGGGTGATGAATGTGAAATAATGTGACTTGACTCAGAGATAAGTCGAGATAGTTCCAATGATGATTCCCTTCCACAAAACTTTGCTTATTTATGAACGTTTCAAAGTATAAGCATCTCATCACTTTTGATGATTATAACTTGAAAATAATGATACGACAAGAAGAGAATGCATCGTTTCTCTGCTTTTGACACTCGTATCTTTTAGTTTGTTTGCTCTCAGTCGAGCCGAACTCTTTTCAAACAACACAGACACGGACACAAAATGTGAGCTTTTACATTTCACGTTCTTGTCAAATGTTTTAGAATAACATACGTCGTGTATTTTATTAGTAGGAAAATGCTTGAATGAACTCGTTGATCCTTTGTAGTGAATACTTAGTTAAATAGTGCTATTTTGTTGCCGATATGTAGACGTTGAAATGAGAGCTCAAGGTGATTATATTTCGTCGATAGAACAGTCACGTATATATATTTTTTTAAGTTCAAAACACCAATATTTGAAAAAAAAATCGCATTTAATCAAAATATGAACTTAAGACTATAAAGTCTTAATATCGTTAACAAATATAAAATCAATAAATTGGACATCACGGCGTGAACTGTAGCCTATTTTAATTTAAAATCAATCTGCACAATCTGGAATTATTGCTTTTGCGGTTGACATTTCAGCTTGATCAAAGGAATCCTTCCGACGTGTACAGTTGTGGAAAAATAAAACTACAGACGAATGCCAAAAAGTGTCAAACAGACGCTCGTTTTGTTCATTAGAACTTTAATTTGCAATAAACTGTTCATCACCAGTTGTACATACGTTAACAATAAACACTAATTGACATACCGTGAGGATCAAGGAGTCGAGAATGCAATTAACAGGTGTTCAACAGAATACATTTTACTTGGAGCTTCTTCAAGTGTTCGCTGCACTTTAGAGACAAATTAATATGTATTATGTAATACATTCATAGATTTACACGTAAAAGTTAATTATGTTTTAAAATATGAACTTATTGGAATAAAATTAGTTGAAAACTGAAGTTGAAATTAGATAATATGAAGTAAAAAACATTGAAATTGTATTTTCAATTGAAAATATGATTAGAATTTTACACCATATATAGTATTTTATTAGCATAATTTGCAATAGTAATAAACAAAAATAAGATCGAGAATCTATATTTTGTATTGTATAACGGTAAATTAGATAACCTCCTTGAGCAACAGTAAATGTACCTATCTTTATTAGTTATTATGATATAGGACGTAAGATATGAGGATGTATAAATCTGTACTTCATTGAGTTTTCTAGTAATATAACAAAATTGATGATATAACATAATATCATAGAGATGTATACGCCCCTCTATAATAATATTCAATTCAGTTCAATTCCGTTGCAAATATCAAGTACAGTTCATTTTTCACAGAGGGATACATTGTTACTTGGCCTAATTATCTGATTTGTTGGATGCTGGAATTGGTACAGTGCAACAACAAATGCAACAAACAAACAAGGCACTTAAATTTCAACGATATTGATAAAAAATATGATGCTCTTGGTGCAAGTGGCATATTGCAAGTTAGGGAGAGTTTCCTCTTTTGCTCCTCTAGTACTTAATCAACTGATTTATGGCGCCATTCATTTATTTTATTACAACCTTCCATAAAGGTTTACCAAAAATTGTAAGCGATAGTGATACATGCTCATAAATACTGTCAAGTCTCAATGTGAAGAATTATTAGTAATTTTGTAATATGAGTTGATTTCAAAATGATACATTCTAGAAATATTCAATGTTTGGATTATGCGAACGTTGATCATACAATACTTAATTAATTTTGTATCCATAATTCTTCTCTTTCCGTTAATCTCTATATAATTGAATGTTTCATAAAACCTTGCAATGAGTTAGAGTTAACGAGGAACGAAACTGAATCCAAAAATGTTTGATCCCACATTAAATCCGTTCTAGATCCGGCTCAATTACTTGAATCAAAATGTAAGTTTTCAGATGGATTATTCTGTGTATACCATCGCTCTGGGTTTCGTTTAATCGGTCGAGTTCTGTATGAATCACAAGTTGGGGCTCTTGTTCGGTTCTAGCTCTCTCACTGTCGACGATTCGGGAAAACCACGTTTCGCCATTAGACAGTTCCACCCCCATCCATCGACCCCTATATACCACCCTTTAACCACCCTGCCTCGCATCCTATAGAGCCGGCAAAAACTTTCCCGCTTGGAATCGCTTTCAGAGAAGTATATATGGTTATCTTTCTTTAATTCCATACAATTCCTTTAATCCAAGACAGTTGAAAATAAAACCGCGATAGAACGCGAGGAGTCTTCAACTCAGTGTTTTGTTTTAGTTTAATGAGGAACTTAATACCAACGAAAAAGTAGAGAAAGTTTAGTTTTTTGACTTGAAAATTCTCTGGAACTCCATTAATTCTGATTGTTTAGCATTTTTTAACGGAAAACTGAAAACAATAAAACGTGACGTGTTTAATTTTCTTGTGATGGGTAATTTAATCAAAGACCGTGATAAGAATAATGTTCGAATATTTATATTTTAAATACAAGCTTATTTTATAATCAACTTAATATTATTTTCTTTACTTTATGCAAATTTTTCACGTCTAAGTTTTTTGATGAAGATTAAAAACTCAATTCCGTCAAGCACGGAAAGTAAGAATGTCTACATGAATAATAAAAACTGTCTCAATTAAACACTGATAATTAAATATAAGAAACATATTTACACTCGACCAAGTAATATAACTCTGATTTTGATAATAATCCATTCTAACTTGATGATGTATTTCTCGTAGAGGTGCCGTGAACAGACGAAACAAAGCTATGGCACTTCCACTTGTCAGTTGCAAGTGTCAGAACTAGGCTTGAACGTTGGGAACATCCCCTTCGGCATCACTTCACGCAATTCCAGTCCCCACTCGAACATTACACACACCATCATTATGCAACCCAACCCATACCCCGTCTTCAACGAAACTTTTGCCAACAAATCGCATTCGAAACCCCCTAACTAAGTCATAACAGAAAGTCAATTAACTAATTCGTGTCTAGTAAAATTATTTGTAATTTTATAAGTTTGTAACACCACCCGCTTCTTTAGCATCCATCTAATGCTGTGCCTTTAATTGAATAGTGATACGAAACTTAAAGAGATATTACGCACAGTATGGTACTAATCAACATATTTCATAAATATCAACTCTCATGGGCTTATTAAATTACACGTTATAATATGTAAATTTGCCCATTTGTTTGTTAATTAGAATTAAAATCAGTTTTCGAAGGCAAAGCATCGCCAGAGGCAAGTTTAACAATATCTTGGCTCGGTTTTGTTGCAAAGTGGTACAAGATAGGTATGTACCTCAGTCAACATGCATGGTTTTGCATTACGAATTGTGATACGAAATGCCAATTGCAAAGCATTTGTAGCAATTAAAAACATTCTTCGCAAGAGTTGAAACGACAAAACGTAATTGATTTTTTTACTGCATATTTTTAAATTAAAGTTCTACATTTATTTTTTAACTATGAAAATAGCAGTATGTCAAGCGTACAATTTTAATAATTCTTGTTTAATTAAAAGCAAAGTACTTACCAATACATAATACTGAGTACAAAATTGAACAAACATTATACACGGCCATACAAATAGCATGCACATAAATTATATAAATAAATACTGGTTATCTCAACTGACACATTAAAACATCATAGAATTATTGTAAATTAATACACAAATTACAGACAAATTCATAAGAAATATTAAATGAACACATACACACACTACACACACTTAGAGTCACCTCCACTCTAATGCAAACTTTAGATATTATCCTATTTCTTAATATCGTCATAACTCATAACTTTTGAACCATTCAAATGATGTATCAGGTTTAAAAATAAATGATTAACATCACTAACTCGACTTAAAAGTCCCTATGTGTTTATCTTTGGGTTTGTATTTTTCATGTTGTGTTATTGATAGTGCCGACCGCAATTTTTAAATATTTTTCACATTTTTCATAATTTGAATAGTTCCAAAGTTATGACGATATTTAGGAAATATTATCTCTAATAAGATAATATTTAACTATTTTACTATTTGACTATTAAGCTATTATAATATATCAAAATTCATCACATAGCCTACTCCTGATACTGGCAAGAAATTATCATCGTTTGATACGTTGACAGACTTTGTGCTTTAGATGGGTATCAATCTATATTTGTCTTAAAACCACAGAAAAGTTGTAAAACAGTATCAAAAGCAAACAGAAGCATGCATACAAATTGTAATTTCTGTACAATGAAAGGTGATTACATGAATTTTGAATACAGTGCGTTTTTCTCACGACGTACCTTTGATTTTCTTATTTAAATCTTGGCTATATTTTCATTTAAAGTACATATTAGATAAATAATTAGGTAGCTAATACAATAAAAATAACTATTTTGATGTTCACTCTAGTCGAATGTTTCTGTACCTCAGGGATAGAAGGCCGGAAGTCCATTCAATGATTCTTTATGTGAGCTCAATAACAGTATTTTGCCTTCGTCCAATCTTTGTAATGGTGACACAAGTCATTGTGTAAAAGAATATTTCAATATAACCATCGGCATATAACAGATTGATTGATTGATTAATAGGGTTTAACGGCGCGTCAACGACGAGGTTATATTGCGCACATTAATATTTGTACTTTAAACTTTATTGAATTAAGTGGAGGACATGGGGAGGGGGTTGACCTAACGGGCCCGATCCGGGGGAGTCCAGCACTGGTGGGAAGGCCAGGCCGGAATGGGGACGGACCGGGGGGTGTAAGGATTCGGGCCGGCGGAACCCGATTTCAGGGGGATCACCATCTCGAGGGGGAAGGCCGGCCCGATGGGGACCGCAAATTCAAGGGAGGACATGGTTAGGCCAACCCTGGCTGCTCTTTGTCTGGACCTCACCACTGACCTGTCGGCATATAACAGATTTCAGTCAATGATATAAAAGTATTTTTTTTGACATCAGTAAAATGGCGAATGTTAGAAGTTGATTACATCAATCCAAAAGTGTACAACGCTTAAAATGGACTTCCAGACTGCTACCTTTGAGGTACAGATTTAAAAATGTATTAATTGCCTATCAATTTATTCTATTATCATCGGTGATAAAACCAATAATAAGGCTGAGGAAGGAGTTTTATCTCACTTCAGAATTCGACCACAAAAATTAGTTTAATGACCCAACCAGTAGCGCGACTGGGCAAAAAACTTGCTCGAGAATATAACGTCGGGCAGGAACGCTCGCTTTTCTCACTCAATTACCCCATTTTCTTCCATCTGCGAATGCTTCTACATCTAACCCAGCATTTCCTGGGAGGAGGCTGTAACTATGTGAATACATGTAAATTAGAATTATGATTTATTCTTGTTCAGCGTAGAGTTTGGAATTTTCATATAGTTTTACAGCAATACTTTTTATATCTTTGAAATGCAGACAGCAATTTTATACTAAAAAAAACAATTTTCATGAATAATGAATAGGAAATGCAGATTAGTTTACCTACCACTATTCAAATGAAGCAAAAAACACTTGACTCGTCATCGTGAAGCCTGAATCATGCTAATCACACGTACTTATTAAATCTATTTGTTCAGCAAATTACTTTGGATCCATTAACCATTTAATTTTTGGTTTTTGAACTATGATTCTCTACTTGATATAGCATACAATTATCACATTAAAGTATATAGTCTTTATGATTTGCTGTGTGTTTTCCTTATATGGTTTACTTATATTTTTACTCTGATTTCGATCTGAGAAAATGGACCTTATGGTGCAATGGGTCCCAAGATATTAGATACCCCAAGATACCCAAGATATCAGTTATCATGGGTAGTTCCTATATATCACAAATCCAAGTCATAGTGCATAAAACACGATATTTATTTTATTTCTTTTACTCGTTGTTAAACATTGCACATTTACAAATTTGTAAAACAAACATCACAATGGAAAACTCAATTTGCAAGTAGACATGTATTTTAAACGATGTTAATGTCAAAGCTATTGTTTTTTAATGTTAAATAAAAAAAAAAGTAGTTTTGAAGATAGAAAGTATTTTATTTTTGAAATTACCAGGAAAATATTCCCAGCCAAATAAACGCATCTCATTGTGCATCACAAGGTCCCTTATGTTACTCCGCATCATATTTAAAGAATTCAATTCAATATCAATCAATCAATTGATCAAGATTCTCGATCAAGTAATAATATCAAGTGTTAAAATGTAGATGCAGGATAGTTTAGTATGAATAAGTGAACAAAGCATAAACTTAAATAAATATCATATCTTATGAATGATTGGGGGCCAGTTTTTCAATACTATGCTAAATTTAAAACAGTTGATTAGGACTATTTTGCCATGGCAAAAACCAATGTCATGCATTCTTTGAATAACCGCTTAAACGTTTCTACTGTTTTTTTTCTATTGAAGTATTTAGTATTGAAAAACTGACACTTAAGATCATAAGGGCCAGTTTTTCAATACTCTGCTACAACCAGTTTTTTAAGTTTAATCGGTGATTCAAGGAATGCAATTGGTTGTTGCCATGGCAATATAGTCCTAATCAACTGTTTAAAATTTAGCAGAGTATTGAAAAACTGGGTCTAAGTGTGGTTCAAGAATATATTGAACCTAGACATAATATACCTAGAACCAAAGTTATGAAGCTTAAATATCAAGAATGATATTATAACATGCATAATATGAGTGTTGAAGGTAGCTCATAGCAGCGCTTTCCACACTATTTATTTTATTAACACTAAACTTAACATTTCTACAGTAACTACTTGTGTTGCTACTTTGTCAGATATTTTATTTATATAACAACTTAACTTTTTACGGCATCTAAACGCAGTCGAGTAGATCGTATAAGTTGTCAGCTTGCAGTTGCTCTACTCATGTTGCCCGAGAAGAAAATGTCCTGATTTCAACACGATCTTCGTTACCTGGTTCCCGAAATATAACATTCTAAATTCAAATTTGTGTCGATTTTACTTATGAAACAATCATGTTTCGGGCGAATGGATTATCAAAATGACAGTTTGGGTGTTAAGTTTGACGTCACACCAAGGTAAACAACATAGCAATTAACCAAGACTCTGTTGCTATGGTAACGTCAAAACGTGTGATGTCATAGCAGTGAAAACATGTTTTGATCAGTTCCTTCAAAAAGAATATTTCTTTTCTAATGCCTCCTTTCAAGTACTTGGATAAATATTTTCTCAAGTGATTGTGTTCTTTGTGTCATTGACATTTTGAATTTAATACCTCACTTTCTCACTTCTCTTACAAACTCAACTTCTGCTTGTATGTTTTCTTACAACAAACACTTGACGATAATAATCAATCTGAAATTAAGCGTAGTTAGTAATTTAATATTCTTACTAAAGTGTATCATACTCATACAATTCAGTAATATGGCTTCCACAAATTTAGATTAAAAGCAATAACAACATTCTCTTTGTATTACACGGTGATGTAAGGGGCTACGACAAAATCCTATTTAAAATTCACTGGGACTGATGTCTCACGAAAGGTGTACTACGAAATGGCACAAACAAATTCAACTGATACATTCAATAATATAATCTAACAATACATTTATGAGACACTTGTGACTGATTTTAGAATATAAATAAATGGGTATACGTGATGTCACATGATTGATACGTTAACATCCGTACAAAATATTAATGACATTATGATAATTTCACAATGGTGTCAGAAGTAGGATGATAATATTTTTGTAAAAATTTAGTTATTTTTTAAAGCAAATAATCACGAAATAATCGTGTTAGGACGCAATTGGTATGACTAACTACAAAAATATGAAGTAATATATCCATTTTAATATTACAAATGGTAGCAGCTGTAGGATTCATTATGGAATATTAGCTCTTCTCTATATCTCATCACTGGAATTACAATTAGGTCTGGAATTCTATTGATACAATCTCCTCCTCATAAAATTGGAATTCATTAACAATGTATATTTCATTACGGAACCTAATTTTATTCTATTTTAAACATAAAAACCTGGATTTAGGCAACACCCACTTTTCAACAAACAGAACAGGCAGAACAGAAGATTACGGGCCTTACTCAAATCAAAGCTAAAAAGAAAAATTGCATAATTGTCTTGTAAGAAATGATATGAGCAATCAGATTTTGCCTTCAAATCTACAAAACCCTTTAAATTGTCAAATACGTTAACATCCTTTAAAAAATATTCATTACATTTTGATAATTCCACAATGGTGTCAGAAGTAGGATGATAATATTTTTGTTAAATTAAGTTATATTTTTCAAGCAAATAATCACGAAATAATCGTGTTATACTATCTAACAAATATGAAGTAACATTTCCATTTAAATACTACAAATGGTAGCAGTGGTAGGTATAATTATGGAAATATTGCAGTTTTGGTGAATTAGTATTAAAATTCAGAAACTGTTCATTTGGGATAAGTCACCATTTATTAAGAAGATTTACTGTGTATTTGGTGATTTTAAATGGTGAAATGTAGTTTCCAGGCTTCGTTAGCTATACAAGTATTACATAACATGAAAAGAGATTAGTTGATGAAATGCAGCCATTTATAAATTGCAATTATATAACATTTATGTGAAATATGTTATACGTATACTGAACTATTGAGATCATTGCAATAAACATGCAATGTTTCTACCAAATAATCCAATGAACTGACTTAACTATCAAAAAGTACACCATATTTTGACATTATTTGATATGAAAATAAAATAATTTTCTATTTCATTGAAAGATGATTTAACTATCCGTAATCAGAATATATAATTTTTGTATTATACAAAAAACACTTTGTTATGTTTCCCAATTCTATATAATAATAATAATTGCGGTACTAATATTAATCTAAACAACACTAACCCTAATGCACCGGCTGTGTAAGTATGCCTATTGCTAACACCATTTACCCCTTTAGCATCGAATGTTTTGTAAACAGATATCCCTGGGCTCTGTGCTATGTGCGATGTGATGCGGGGTTGGTGTGTTAGTTAGATGGACCGTTAACATGATAACGGTGTTAGCAAATTGCCCGATGTATGAACATGATAACCTACCCGCTTATTCTCAGCTCATGATGCTGAGTGGATGGGTTTGGATTTCAACACAACTCGAGCTCGACAAGACAAAGAGCTTGGTTATAGGAAACAAATGTTTGAAGTGAAGTTCTTTATTTTATAATTGCCTTACTTTCCTTATCTTTTTTAAACCTCATTTAAATATTCATTTTGACGGCTATGTGAAACCTGTTCAATGTTTCATTCATTGAATTGAGTTAAACATTTTGGTTCAAAGAATATAACCTTGTAGATGCAAAATTGAAGCGAAATAACTAAATTGAGTTACTTGTTTAGTTAAATATATTGCATGTAGAACTGGCTCTGCCTCAATGAATTGAATGAAACATTGAACCGTGTGAACTAGGCTTAAGATAATTATGTTTAATTATTATTTGTTTTTTCATTTTACGTGAAATACCCCTGGAAAAGGTTGGGTAAATAACGAGAATACATATTCAAATCAAACTAATTTTTCAAAAATATTGTGGCGAATATTTGCATATTATTTTAATTTTAAGTTAAAGCATTTTGTAATATTGATACCTTGTATATTGGAATGTTCAATAAATCAATAAATGATCAATGTACAACAATGTACGTTCTGGCACATTGTTCATTGTACAATATCATAAATTAATGTCACATTTGTGGACATAGGCGTGCGCAGGAGAAATCATTAGGGGGGGCCAACATGGGCGCCGGCAGGATTAATGCGACGCGAAAATATTGCCACGGGTGAAGGGGGGTGTGGGGGGCGCGCCCCCCACTTTGCCCCGCAGGGCTTTTTTTGGATTTTTGAACTTTAAAATCAATTATGAGGCGTTCTGAGGAGTATTTTTTTTTTTATTTCACTTACTTTTTCACTACAATAAGGTGTGGGGGGCATGCCCCAAAACCTAACCCGGCAGAGCGTTTTGTAGTTTTTTGGCACTTCAAAATGAATTTGAGACGTTTTAAGGTTCACTTTGTTCACATATTGCAACCTATACGTTAAGCACCACAAAACTTTATTTTTTCACGACACATAAAATATTTGTGCTGAAAGGGGGAGCGGGGGCGAAGCCCGCGAGAAAATATACTCTGATGTTCATACATATTAGAGCAATTTTGAGGCATATTAAAAAGGAATAGTTTGTAGGGGAAAACCCTAGAAATTATTGCAAATATCGTGTTTTTGGAAGGTCGTTTAGGCATGTTTTCGTGGTATTTTCTTCAAAATATTGTGTTTTTGATCAACCAATACTTGATTCCAGTAATGTGAGCAACTCCAGTTTGCCCCGCAGGGAGATTTTTTTGTTTAAACTCTTTTAAAATCAAAGTTTTGACACTATGAGGACATCATTTTATAATTTTTTAGTTGAGTCTGACCCATTAGGGGGGGCCAAGGCCCCCCCGGCCCCCCCCCGTGCGCACGCCTATGTTTGTGGATATCAATTTTACATAATTGACCTTTATATACTTAATCAAGTTATTTTCTTATTATAAACCCAATCTGTAAGAAACCTTGTAAGTTTCGTACATTTTTGGTACAATACTTTGACATTGTTCGTTTTTGTGCGCTTGGAGTCCTTGTAAGTTTTCTTTTAGATAACTTAACGACAATTTATGCCTTTTCCAGAAAGTTACCATAAAAGTATTCGTATTAATTACATTATTGATACCACTTGGTTTGAAGTTTAATTCGAAATAATTATTCTCACCGATTTCTATTGAAACATACAATATTTCTACACATAACCCTGCAGTGACGTAAAACAACAATGGGTCTTGCTCGATTGTTTCACATTTGTTTTTTGACATTATCTCTGACACTTCCTAGTAGTTCAATACACACCATGTAAATTTGTTATTCTCATTTTTTAATATTAATAAAGAGAGTGAAAACTTAGTTCACAAAGTTGGATGAAACATGCAGTGAACCTTCATCACTCTGCAGCACTAGTTTTAGCCTATAAACTGTTCTGCGATGCGTTTTACTACGTAATTTCCATAACACAATTTTATTTCGCTGAACAAAACATATTTTTATAGTGAGGTATTTAGAGCTGAACGTTAGAAAATATGAGTAAAATCTCATTAAAATATCAGACAGGGGTTCTGCTCCTCTTAAACCTACTATTATCAAGATTTATATTTGAAAGAAACCCACTAAAACCCAAGGCATTATAAATATATTTCTCAGGGAAACTAATGATTATCTTTATGGGTGGAGTCTAAGGTATGTTATAATGTTGTTTCAAAAGAAAAATTTAATCAAGATTTTACTCCTCTAAAGAAGAGGGTGCTATGAATATTTTCTAAGCTTACGCAGACAAGAAAAACAAAGTGTATACAACGACTTTACAAATTAGTTGTCAAATTATCTGGGCTTATCATTAATGAGGAAAAGAAGGGAAAACTTTAGAATTATTCGCATCAATGATGACGTTAAGCAAAGAGCTTACTGTATTTGAAATTTACAGAACAGGGACACAGAGAGTTTCGATATTTTTGAGCGAGCGTAAAGAGCAAATCTTCTTGACAGTTTTGAAGCTTGTAGCGTTGCTAAAGGTTTTGTTAACATAATTAGATGTATTTAAAATAATATGTTATAATTAAAAATATATGGAGATCAGTAGAGAAAGTAACATAATATTATTACATTTTATCGAGTCATTTAATTTTAAGTGTTATCTTAGCGAATGATTAATGAAGACAAGAAGAAGCAACATACAAATTTACAAAAAATTATGATCCTATCTAACATTATTAACTGAGAGAAAAATATAAGTTTTTACAATAAGTAGAACCGATAAAGAACAAACAACATTTGATCCAAAAACCAAATATTTATGTTCTCTTCTGCCGGAATTGAGACATGATCTATGTTTGTACCATGTCAATACGTTACATCTAATATATTAAAAAATCAACTTGCTGGTAAACTTCGGTCACTCACTCATTCACTACAGACTTTTCCTACTTCAAAAATAAACGCAATTTCAAAATAACATAAAATATAAATACAAATAATCGTTATCATTTTTAGGTCACTTCGACTAAATCCAGACACCACGTCAATATCGCGATATACTGCAAGTTTGCTGACACCAACGGTGTGAATGATGGTAGTTATTTATTGTAGCCAACAAGCACTTCTACTCGGTAATGTAAAACGAAATCAGCTCGGCGGCACGTGACTAATTGGCATGTCGGAATTTCAGCGGACGCGTATTGCAACTAATAGGTGATTAGTGCAATTTGTGACGCTGACTCGGCCTCGTCGTTGTATTCAGTTGGTACCAGATAATACGATCTCTATAGCTTTAACTATGCCATGAGTGTAGTAGTGTGACTACTGACTTCCATTGACCATGACATGATTTAAACCGTCAAAGTCGAATTCATGTGATGGAGAAAATCAAGTGAACACAGGAATAGAGATGTTCGCTGGAGGAATTTGTTGGTGATGCAATGTTTGATATAATGTTATGATTAAAAACCGTCTATATTCGTAATACATAATGTTTTAGTTACACATGTAGTTCTAAATTGTTTTTATTACTTTATCTTGTCAATTCTACATAAAGTGCAAGACGAAATTAATTCCCTTTAAAAATGAGTGTTAAAAAAACATTTTCCCCGTATATCAGTATAGGAATGACAATTGATTTTCATGCTTATCTCAGAACTAAAGTGTAGATGACCAGTTTTCCATCTAAGAAACTCATATTAAAAGTTTCCGAACGCATATTTGAAAATTAAATGTTCAGATTCAAATAATAAATCTGAACCTCGCCGCACAAGAGTGATAAAAATATGTTTGTATGCAGACATGAATAATATATGAAACATTCCATTAAAATGTGTTATTGAGAATATTTCTATAGATCATGAATGAATATAAAGTCTCTGTGGGTGGGCGTCTACAGGATTTATGCCAGGGGGAGGCAAGTGCCCCTATACCCCCCCCCCCCCGCTCCTCTGCTGCTGACGCCATTATGTCACCAAACGCAAACAAATTCTCAATTGAGTTCTTGGGATATAAAAAGACCTGTAAGAGCATCACTTTCCACAAAATGATTCTTATCTGGATGTCCTCTTCCTTTATAATGGCAATGATAATAAAAGGAAAACTAATGACGCAATCAAGTAGATATTCAAGTTGCCTTCTCACTAGTTTTATTTACAAGTTCTTAACAAGTCAACATTTCAACATTTTAATGAAACTCATTTGAAATGAAATAAACACAAACACAAAAGACAAACCTTGATTTGTGTTTGAGATAACGATAACGTCAATTCGAATGGAGTGCAAACCAGTTATATTCTTTAAAGCAAGTTCTTGGACAGACATAATAAACAGTTTATAAACTTAACAATCCAATAAAATATAGCATTTATTATGTTGTTCTACACCCACTTCCAATTGTTCCTATACCGGCTTCCCCTATACCAACATGGGGATTTGGCTGGCTTCTTTTGACGCTCACTATACTATGCTATACTACCATGGCATACTATACTATGTTCAATCTATGCTTGAAATAGGCCACACGCAAGGGCGTATTCAGGGAAGGGAGGGGCTGGGGAAGCCATGCCCCCCCCCCCCCCCCCCCCCGAAATCAGGATTTCACCTAAGAAAGTAAGCACATTTAAAATGTGCTTATGTGATTAAGACTAATAAAAATAATGAGAAACTGGGTTTCTGTGGAAAACTTCCATGGAGTCAGGATGATATGAAGGGCACCCGGCAAGTGAGAGGTCCCGGGTTCGAGCCCCGGTTCGGTCGGACATTTTTCACAACGCACATCCCTACATCATTAAAAATAATATTTCCATTCATTTTCTTATCTCTGGTATTATAGGTACAATAGTACCAGCGTATTGTACAGGGTGCCTACCTATACCATACTACATACAGTAATTCGAACTTATTCCAAAATTGTACAAATACTGATCTAACCAGAAATACTTATAAACCGGTAAAACCGGGTCTACGGACACTAAACCTATGTTCTTGATGAGAACAGAAACATCGTCTATAATGAATACCGTCCCTCCGGTCTAATTCCCCATGTACTACCATCAGAAACCCAGCAATAATCACCCCCTGAGCCGTAGACTTCACCCCAACAACCCCCATCCTTTCCCTCAGTTCCTTCCCTTGTTACAAGCAATCATGGTGGGGTAATGTCAAGTGCATTTTCTCTCTCTCTGCTCTCAAACATTTGCGAAATGGCCGCCTCTAATGAATCGGTGCATAATGCTTCTGTAGACTTACATTATTGTGCATTATGGGTAGAACAGAGAGGGTGAACTAAAGGAGATATTGGCCTAGTGAGGAAGGATACTAGAGAGATTCTCATGATTAGAGTAATTGTAGGTAATCATTCAATCATGATGGCTAGCCAGACTGCTAGCCACAGTTCTAATTAAGTGTAGGAAATAGGAATCAAGTCTGGTAACAAATATATCTGTTACTCAGAGGTAAAAAGGCGGAAGTCATTTTCTCAATTTGAATACTTTTGGAAATATGTAATCAAGCTCTATCAAGTGCCATTTTGACTGATGTCGACAAATACAATTACATTGAAGTATGCTCTAACATAATTACTCATGCCAACTTTACAAATGATCAAGTAGGTTTCTGAGTTCAGCTCAAGAATCAATGGGATGGTCTTCCGGCCTTCTGCTTGAGATGTACAGATTTGATGCTGATAAGTCAGGTGACTGGGCTTAAAAGATATTAAGTCCTCTTATATTATTCCATTGTCGATAGAACTGGTTTAAAATATTCTGTAACGAGCAAACGAGCTCGAAACGAGCAATCAGAGGATTAATTCAATTCAATCATGCCATTGAATCGCATTCAGTACTTGAACAGGCATTGAATCGCATTCAGAACTTGGACATGATAGTAATAATTATCTGTGAATTGCCAATGACGTGATCTAGCGGCTATTCAGTTGCTTATAATCGTATCGTAAGTCCACTCGGACTATTGTAAATGTTTGCCAGCATTTGCAAGGATTTCATGGAATTATTTTATCATTATTTACTTATTAGAGTACTAGAATTATTTTGGAATAAGTAATTACGAAATTATGGCGTAATTTAACTCATAAAGATACACTTAACAAAGTAAGAAACGGTATTCGAAAGCAACGGTTTGTTTGATAAAGATTTGATGGCAACGTCCGATGAAGTCTATGCTAACGCGTCATCTTGCTCTAGTAGGTAAGCTCTTATTTCATTGATAATACATAACAAGAATTGATTGTCAAGGAAAGGAGCCTGACTAGGTACCAAACCGTTACGTTAAAATACATTTTTACTTTGGTCAAGTGTACATTCGATAAGACAGAGTATATTAAAAGAGCCATATTACGTCTATGTTCAAATCATTATGTTATATCCATATCTATTCATAACATAACAACAGAATTAATAAATATTAATATACGCTTTCGAGATAACACAATTTAAGGAGAATTAAAAAAATAGTTTATCCTCAATGATATCAAAATCAAATATTAAGTGCCGTTAGTCACAACAGTAATGTTGTATAAACAAATTTGCAATGCAAGTGTCCTCATTTAGTTAGTGAATCTATTTAATTATACATTTTCGAACAATAACCGTACTCCCAACAAACATGAAACAATCACTTAAATTAATTACAGGTTTTCACATAATTATTTGTTGATTTTTTCCCTCATACTCTTAATATGCAAAATCAACATTTCACCATTATTCATATTAGGTACTTATCACTTTTACTTAATATACTAGGGTTATCCACAAAGTCAGTTTGATCATAAGTCTTGCTCCTCTCAACTGATGTCACTTGGAGCATGTGCATTGTCTGACTTTATTCATTTTCAAGCCACAGATGCAAAATTATTGACTTTATATTTTTATTAACGGTTGTTAAAATGAGTTTAATACGAGCCCGGAAGGCTACGAATATAATGTATGAAAATAAAGTGAACTTTTCAACAATTGGTTTTGATTGGTTCCTCTCCTTCATAGGTCATCTTAGAAAGATTATTTATCAGCGTTATTTATCCTGAAAACTAAATAAAAACTACGTCATACCAAGTTGTACGGATTGAAAAACATTCACAGCCTCAATAATACATTAAAGATGAATTGATATAGTACGGTTGTTTAAAATGGAATGGAATAATTTGGGTTAAAATCTATTGTAATTCTGCCTACGTAGCGCATTGCAATTGACTCAAATCTTCTAACCATGTAACACTCGCTTAACTGCGACTTCACATTTGGTTTGATATTCTGAGTTCCTCATTTCATAATCTGTGAAATTGTTTCAAAGAATAAGGGGAAATAGCTTAAAATTGAATGACAAGGTTACATTTCAATCTCTGAGGAGAATGAAGAAAATGCTAAAACGTTTTTAATATTCCCGTGAGCAGTTTTCTGAAGTCTAGATTTGTCAAAAATTGTTTTTATTGCCAACAGAAAATGATGTTTTAAAAGCTCGATTGTATTATTAACAATATAATCTATGTTATTGACGTGTATGAGTGATATCATTGACTCGAAGCGGGGAACATCGCGAGACAATTTCTCAGATATGCTTGGGTTGGTTCTCGTTTTTCATCGATCTGATATTCCTATCTTACTGAGGTTCAGTGACAGAGAAAATTCAACTCGGAAAAGAAGCGATAAATCAAAATCTCATCTGTCTACATTCGGATAACAACATTTTCCAAAAAGTGCTTTGAGGAAAAAAATACATTGATCGATTTTATTTTTCCACCATGTCGATAAAAAGGATTAGATTGTCGTCGGTAATCAAAAAGTCGTTCGATTAAAGACAATAGAGAAAAACACTGACAAAAACTCACAGAAATAAAACACTTAGCTCAAATAATACCAATAGAGAGTTGTTATACTCCTGAAAACGAATGCACAATCCATTTATTAAGCTTTCATTGAAACAATATAATATACAACATCATTATTTACGTGTCCACAAAGCTACAATTATCTTATCTGTGGTTTAATTATAAGAAAATTACAGTGAAATGAATCATCTGAAAATGATACATTATAATTGAGTAGCGTTTTATTGTATCAGATCAAACACATCTAATATATTTTTATTAAAACTTTCTTCACATAGATATAAAAAATAAATTGAAACAAAACAAATTTAGGCACTAAGATCACATTCTTTCGTATTTTTATGAGAAACCATTCACATTTTTTTACTCGATATGCTTAAGTAGCACTCTAATATTGTCAGACAAGCTCAATTCTGTCTTCTTACGGATACTTGAGTCAGTCTTGTGTCTCAATTCCTTGAATCAGGCAGATGGTGCGGGTCGAACTGTTTCGGCCCCCTTGTGAAAGGTAAACCCTACTCGAAGCCCCAATAACAGGAGTTATCTATTGGCAATGCTGCCGGTAATCTAACTTCAGGGGTTCAACGTTCTCTTGCTTGTTAGTGTACGCTATAATCGGCGAATGATTTGTCATTTTGTGTTCATATCTCATATTTCAAATGTCAAAATAGCGTTATATTATTATGAGTGAAGTATTCCATTATGACAAACACATTTCATACAAAACATTCAAACATTGATTCAACTGCAATAAACAGAATGCATTTTACTGACGTTTCGTGAACAATTGTGAGTGGCTTTTTCAATCATGACATTAATGCTATTTGTGATAGAATTTCGTCGAAATGGCATTGCATGTCTCTATGGACACACGCCCATCCAGGTTTCTTTTGAAATGGTGATTTTTTTCTCTTGCTTCAGCACAATAGGCTCGAGGATGTGGATAATGGAACGTAGGTGCTTCTATAACGTTACAAGACCAGACGTACAATGTGGGCGGCATTAAACTTTCAGAGAATATGAATTATGAAAAATGAAATTATTATTTGGAAGAATATATCCAACACATAAAATGTGTAACTTTGTGAATACTCTAAGCACAAATTTACAATCGAAACACAATTGGATAAAACAAAGGATTGTTATTGGTTAAATATTGCTGAATTGTAACTCGCATTTACAAAAGGAAATTTAAAAGTTTGATAAAATGCGTGTTTGCTTTAACTTTAATACAATAAACGAGAGTCGAAATTCTTTGTCCGTGAATGTGTGGACGCAAGATGAAACGATGAAATCGCCAAAGGGTCAAGAGGGTTTCCCCGGGACTCGAATCTCAATCCGACTTGTTCGCAACATTTTGTGTTTGTTATATTTAATATGTAACTGAGTAAAGCACCCATATTTGTTTCTTTGTCTAAGTATCATTGAATCTGAAAACACATTCAATTTTCACAACATGTAAGATCCATAAAATGCATATTTTGTTATTGACAGTTCAATAATAGTGACAGAAATGAACTGTGATTATAATAAAATATATTCTGATATGTTCAATGAAGTATTATTTTTATTTTGAAAATTACAAATGGTGGCAGCCGTAGGATATAATTATTAAATATAACTTTAGGTGCTTTTTCCATTACATATGGAGACAAACAAGAACATATTATTTATGTAACAGTTTAACGTCGTATTGCAGTGTTTCTTAGATAATGCGAGCGGATGAATGATTTTGAATCTGATGATTCGGAGATGATGATGATGATGATGATGATGATGATGATGATGATGATGATGCACAAAGAGATGATGGAAGAAGGTGGGTGGAGGCGGTTATGTCCTTGTGGTAAGGAATCATCCCTGAATTTGCCTTTCTACTGAGGGAAACTAAGAAAGAAAGAAACTAAATCATGAATTCGTCTAGGGGAATCGAGCCAGGGCGTCTGGAGTGCATATCTAGGGAGTTACCCCTGAGCCAACTTGCTCCGTATCGTGAATAGCAAGAAAGTAAGATGCAATTGTCGTTGAGAGCAAGATGGAGGTATTGTTTAAAAAAACAATCTCATTATGGATCATTACATAGAACCCAAATTTATATTTTCTGTTTCGCATTGCCAATTATTTAGAGTAGGTTCGTCAATTTTTTTTCTTACCGCACATTAATAAATTGTAAGTTTTCATCTATCTCAGAAAATATAAATTCTATGGTCTACCAACAGTAATGGAAACCAACGAACCATTTTACTTTTCTAAGGATTGCTCTCATTTCATTTCTCAACGAAGACTTCTACAGCTTCACCTTTCTTGGTACGTTATATATATATATATATATATATATATAACACCCTTGCTATATAAAACTATTGCCACCTTTACTCTCACATCTCTCAGACGCTATACCTCTACACGCCTCAGTTTATGTTTGTTTAATAGGATTAAACATAACCCTTCCTTTATACATGCCGGTGAGACTGTAAACAGCACATGAAATCGAATTACATAGCATGATACGGCAATACAAACGTAGACACATAAAATAAATACACGTTATAGAGCTCATTCGACTACTCTCCCTTTCCTAGAAACTTGAGATTTTGTTTAATTTCAACTGAACAATGACAAAGGTAAATGTAGATCTTGAGTATGTATACATTTCTGATGGTAGATTGCGAATAAGGATAGAGCGAGGGTTGTGAGAAATGCAGGGGTTGTGTAGACATATATTAGGTATGAATTTAGCAAGTTGTGGTAGCTCGAAACTAGCTATATGTACTTCATTATTTTATCATGTAAATACGACGATAGGTCGGTGATGAGTTAGAAGGAAGTGGCTGCGTTGAATATAACAAGAGTTCAGCATCATTAAGAGGATAATAGTCACGAGTTACATGGAATGCTTTAACGAGATAATTTAATAGGCATAATCTTGTAGCGAGCACATTTGAATTGCTTTATAGAATAGTGACTGTCGATTGCGCAAAAACTTCGTTTACTAGAAGCTCAGATAAAGTAATTATTTTAAGCGTGTTCTTCGTTAATTTCGTTATAGAAAGTGATATCCGACGCGATTGCATTAACATGCAATTTTGTGTCTGAGATTAAATGTGTAATCACACTTGGAAAATAAACATCAGTGTCACTTTGATGATTTGTTCGAGAGGTGTAACCTGAATATGAATCCGGTAGCCATTCCGATATTTTCCAAGCCTATAATCCATATGAAATGAAGTGAGGGTGCAAGATTGGATCAGGGTGGATATTCATGAAGTGTGGTCACCCCATGGTGTATCAAGTAACCCATATGTCGTGGTCAGCGTCAACTCCCTTGATAATAACTTTGAGATGCGAGGGCAATTCTATCAGGTTTAGTCTTGAATTGTGTGTCTCAGATTATTATTATCCGCGTCACATGTTGTCTCAATCTTACTATAATATCCGGATTAATATCCGAGCGTTTGAACAAAGTTGATGTTTGATCATAGAATGGGGACACGTAACTTACGTCAGGTAGGATCACATCATCGTCATCGTCATCATTGGGAAATTATAAACCAACAATAACAGTAGCTGGATCCATCGCCCCCCCGTGTTGGTGGGTGTTAGTTGTTTTCTTAGTTCTGATGTGGGCTGTTATTCGCCTCACGCGTGTTGCGACTGTTACATCTCGCTGATCCCGTGCTGGCGCCGGCGCTAGAGCTCTAAACAGCCGCACGAGGCGCCACCAGTTACCCACGTGACTAGACACGCTAATCATGCGGGGGAGGGGGGGATGTCAAACCCCTGCCAACTCCTGCCAGTGATAACTGCACAGAAACCGAAACTTTGATTTGCGAAGCCAAGTCTGAAGCTAAGAGATCGACCCAGGAAGTTGGCTCAGATCTATCGGGGTCCAGGGTTCAGGGCTCGTGAGTGATTGACTGTACCATCACATCCAAGATCACAAGGTTAAGAAAATGGTTTGATAGTTAATTTAAATTGTATGTATACAATTTTCTTCTTAGTCTCATCGTCGTCATCATCATCATCATCATCATCATCATCATCATCATCATCATCATCATAATCATCATCATCATCATCATCATCATCATCATCATCATCATCATCATCATCATCATCATCATCATCATCATCTTCATCGTCATCATCATCATCATCATCATCATCATCATCATCATCATCATCATCATCATCATCATCATCATCATCATCATCTTCATCGTCATCGTCATCGTCATCGTCATCGTCATCGTCATCGTCATCGTCATCGTCATCGTCATCGTCATCGTCATCGTCATCGTCATCGTCATCGTCATCGTCATCGTCATCGTCATCGTCAACAACAACACCATTCAGTGCGTCGTTAAACCAGCTTGACAAGAAAACTTAAAATTTTTCTGAATTTATTGATATTGCAATCCAAAAATATATATTTTTTACATTCATTATTCGCCAGTGCTTCTGTGAATGTCCGTGAAAGGAATACTTTCTTTATGTTGCAAATTATGTATCTTGGTTGAAGCCATATTCAGAACATATCCACCACACAAAAGTTGTTTACATATTTGTAACCCTCGTCAAGTATTCCAAGAATACGTACCTTCTTATTTTCAAATTTTATTGTCATGGAATCAAGTATTTTTCCTTAAGAAGACTTAAAAGGAAAATGTAAGGCGAATATTTAACAGAGCGTTAAAGGAAACACTTGTTATTCGTCATAATTTTTTACTGCATTAAAAAGCTAAGTATAATTAAAACTTAACTCTGCTAAGCCAGGAAAATCTGGCTAATAACCATGAAAGGAAACATTAATGTCAAACGATACATATAAGTATTATTAAAATAAAATAATATAAAGAAACGTTAGTTCAGTTTAAGTTAGAAAAGCTTAGAGTAAATGTACAATTGTCCAAAGAAAAAAACAGGATTTGAATAAAACAGATTGACTGATGGATAAGGTTCCTTGACAATCAATCCTTGATATTATCTATGAAATCAGAGCCTACCTAACAGAGTAAGATGACGACTTAGCTCAGACTTCTTCGGATAATGCCATCAAATCTTTATCAGCTAATCCATTTCCTACGAATCCCGTTTTTACTTTGGCCGAGTGTACATCATCAAACATAAGAATCTTCCAACTCCGCTAGCCCCGCAAGGCAATTAGGCATGTAGGAACATCAACTATCATATGTTACAGCATTGATTGATTCACTGATTGATACTATTGTCTGACGAGACATTTAATGACAAATAAGGCTTTGGATGGATTGGTGATAGTGGCCATGATTGATGATAGAGATTGCATCTGACAAGACAGATCCAACTGCTCCAGTCGTAGAGGGGTCTTTCTGAGCCCCCTTAATCTTTGACGAAAGTTATCACACAGACTTTCAAAACGTCAAGAGAAACTAGAACCATAACAATCATTTTACCATAAGATTTATCTAACCGGACACCATCACACTGAATATGTCAACAACAGAATTGTTCCACAAAGAAAATATGTAATTTCTTTTCAAGAAGTTTGTTTTCAATTTGATGCTTTCGAAACACTTGACACGAAAACCGCGTTCTGGAGGCTGGCGGCTGTTTGCCAACTCCGTGAACAATTTGATGGGAACGCGGTGAGGGCCTGGGATTGGAGCGGTGATTAGTGGGAAGTCAGTGGGAAGGCAGGTCTTGTCACAAACTGTGTCGGGTTATGGTGATACCCCCCCCCCCCCCCCCCCTCCACAACTCACTCAGTCCCACAGGTACTAGAATCACATTTCATTTCACCCACAATGTAATGCGCCAAGTTGACGCACATTTTACACACATGTATCCGTATAATATTAAGGAGATACTAAACGAGGAAAACTGTCGTATGAATTAACTGTTTTGTCATGTCTGTCTTATTAAAAGTTTCGTGTAAAACCTAATGTGTGTTCGTGTAATAAGGTGTTTTTAAATCAAATTTGAGTTTTATATCTGACAATACTAAAATAATCGTTGATACCGTGTGAAGGTGCTGGTCTTACTCTTGGATCATTTATTTAATTATTCAAAACTGTGCTGAAATTTCGTATGAAATGAAATATAATTTTATTATACATACAACATCTCAGGGTAATAATTTCTTAGAGTGTGCATAGCATAACGAGCTACAGATAAAAACAACCAATGAAAATGTTCAATCAGTCAGAATAAATATGTTCAACTTCAAGTTTCACTCATAATTAAAAGTTTGTCATAGAAAACATAGAAAACAATAGTTCGGAGTTACCTCGTATCACCTTCACCTGATATGTATTTTCAATGTGAAGCAAGGTGACTCTAAATCTATTTCGCATTCGTATTGTGAAGGTTAATTTTAACTATCAAAACTTTATATAACAATTTCTATGTAATATTAATTCCCATGGAAACTCTACTTTTTTTCTGATCACGAATCATATTACTTCAAAATAATTAGATTTAAAAACAATATATAATTCACAAATATTCCATACATCACGAATAGGTACAACTTTTCATTAAAAATAGAGTTTCGAATCGAGTTTTCGAATATTTGATGAGTTCTAAGGTGAAACTATTCGGAAATGTCATACATACCCATGGGAATGAATGTAGAGCAGAAGCATAGAATTTCATTCCGCTGCGTTGCACAAACACATGTTACTTGGGTTTAGATGGAATTAGTTTTAAAATACACTGCTATTTTATGAAAATAAAACAATGGGCTCAAAAGGTTGTACCACACGAAACTTAAATTATCTCATCTTCTCTATGAAACAGCAAAATTATATTTAAGGCAAAATAGAAGAAATGGATGACGTGGAAGAAGAAAAAGATTGTTTTATATATTTTGAAGAAAGCTGAGCAGCAAAACAGAATCAAGCGTTTGATATTAAACTTTTGCCGCGCACTTTAGTTTCTTATGTACCCGTAAAATGTACGACATGAAAATACCCAACTTCTTAACTCATTTTGAACTATGCAATCGATATTGATAATAGATTTTTTTCTCAAATAATTCAATCTAGTTATCCATGAAAGTAGTAAGAGAAAAAGTGTCAAATGATAACTTTAAAATGATTACATACATTGGAAATTATTTGCAAGCAACAATCTCTTGATTGATCTGTGAATATGCTCGAGTCAAATATACAAAACTGAAGCTTCAGAAGACTCGGCTGGGTTTTTATTGTGATAAAAGTTGATAGTCGTGTTTTGTAACAGCATATACAATATATTTTAGCAAAATATCATTTCAATATGTTGGGTCAAACGTTCTAAACATGTATTTTAGTTTTGTGGCTTACTCCAAAATACCTGCAATTATCCCTGAGCAACTTCCAGCTGTACAACTTAAGTTCTTCCACCAAACATTGATTAAGATGTAACGGAGTTCTGAAAAGTCAAAAAGCCTTTGATCTCGATCGCATTCTGTTCACACTGGGTTTCTAATATTATCGGATATTCAATAATGATCGAAAATCGTAGCGCGAACGAGGTATTAGCCTTCCTGGGCACCGGGTTTAAATATAATCGAATATATTCAGCAGACAACATTATTAACTGCTTACAAATGTGTGGCGCAACCCACTGTTAGTCGATAATTACCTGCACGTGACAGTTCTAAATCGTTATCTGGAAAATGAAAGTTATTCAATTTTCCGAGAACTGCGGGCGAGTGCTCTCGTTTTGAGTTACCCGCACATTTATTCGGCATATTTTGCAAGAAGAGTTTGCTGAGAATGCATACAACGGTTTTATCATTTAACCGGAGGTTGTTCTCGAGGAAATTGACTAGTGGAAGATTATGTTAAAGTTATAATAATGAGATTTTCATCGATTTGCTATAAAATTGATTAGAGCATAGAACTTCCTAGTTGGTGATTTGTCTTGTTTTTACAACTTCAGTTTTTAATATGATTTCCGTAAACTTTTTGTTTAAACTTTCGTGCAAGACAATTATTTGTTAAGTGTTTTCGCAGTTACTGCTTTTGTCTTGACATTTTCAAAGTCCTTTGGGAAGGGGAGGTGGAATGAGGAGGCTTTTACATAAAATACAAAGTGGAAAGAGATGTCTTAATATAACGACCCAGGAAATATTATTCCAATCCATTCAAACAAGTTTTTATTGAGAGATATAAATACCTACTATGCTTCATTACTTTTCCACAAGAATGATTTTAACATCATCAAAGAAAACAATCATTACATTTGTGTTCTTACTACAAACTACTTTTTTACACGTTTTCAATTTGTCAACGTGTACTCTTTGTGTACAGGTTTTCTTTTTAGCAAAATAGTGCAACAGTCCTTGGCAACATGGAACAAACTAGAGGTATCTCATCAGAACAATGTTTTCAGTCCTGAAGTAACATGCCTGAATAAAATTGAAAATCTGCTTTTAATTGGGGGATTAAATGTAATCTCCTTTACTCTTCAGTATTTTGTTCGATTTTCAAGTCAAGATTATAAAGTAAATTCGAAAGGGGGATTATGACGATTATTAGAAAGATTTTCGTAATATGTTTGTAAATATAAGAACTTGCGAGTCAAAGTCAATGTATGAAAGTGTCCTGTTAAATGAAAATGAATACTGGTGTAAAAGCTCTTAGAGTCCTACTAATGTGACGTTTGTGAGATAGGTAAGAGTTTCACTAACATCATGTATCGTCTTTTCCAGTTCAAAGAGTCCCATTTAGTGACATGACATCATCTTTCAAACTATCTGAACTTCATTTCAGAAGACAAAAGCATTGATAATGAACTCTCATTTAATATTTTTCACTTTGAAATTCAAAAAATGAGTAAAATGTGATCAAAATGATATTCAACTGAGCAAGTAAAATAAACTAAACTGCAGAAGTTTATATTCTATTCAGTAGGTACTCTAACTCAGTGCTTGAAAACGCATTTTACAATTTTGTAATGCTAAGAGTTTTATTCCATACATTTCTTCAATCAAGAAGTAATTTATCATACGCCACAAGCACTCAGAGTAATGTTCATTCAGTGCAAGAGGAAATATATATTCTACATCCACTCTCCATCGAATCCGTTTGAGCATCGTCTACGTCATATTAATAGTATAAATCAAAGAAATGTGTACCTAAGAAATACCATATAATTACAAATGAAGGTACAAGAAAAGAACGCTATAAGTCACATTTGGATGAAACTGAGATAAGATGTTTTATGTTGAAACTTGTATCTATCTTCCAAAGAAACCGATATTTCAATTGCGGTTTTCAAGACTTTGTAGCAATATTTTATAAACACCGAGGGTATATTCTGAAAGCTCATAAAAATCACTTCAAGATTATATTTTTGCGAAAAAATTGGACTTTAAGCGTTATTTCCCTGTATCTTTTAAATGGTCTGGCGTATAGACTTTGTCAATTGACTTGTCTCCTGATGGTACCGATATAGATTTTGTCAATGATTGTAGTGGTATGGAATTGACAAATTCAGTGAGATGAAATTTTGTTACCTATTTTGTCAAATGGTTGTAGAGGAATGAATTTCGTCCAATGATAGAAGAGAAGAGATATGGTTTTGCCAAATCGTTATAGAGGTGTAGTTTCTACCGCATGCAACAGATAATATGGATTTCTTAAATGCTAGTAGAGATAGATTCATTAAATGCTAGCATATATATAGATTTCTCAATTGGTGGCAGAGGTATGGATTTTACAAAATGGTAGGAGAATTGCTTACGTATGGTTTATACCAAATGTGTCCAGAGTTGTAGTTATTACCAATACTATAAGAGATAGATTTCTTAAATTCTATATAAGAGAAATACATTTCACACATGGTAGCAGATGTATGGATTTTATAAAATGGTATGAGAATTGCATACGTATGGTTTATACCAAATGTGTTCAGACTTGTAGTTGTTACCAATACTAGAAGAGATGCAAGCCATCTGATTGCTCAACGCTATCAGATATTTAGATTTTACAAATGGTGGCAGAGGTTTGGATTTTACCAAATAGTTGTAGAGATATTGTTCTTACCGAATATTAGCAGAGATGACTTTCTCAAATACTAGCAGAGATCTATATTTCACAATATTTCACGATATGATTTCTAGTGAACGAAATAACTAAATGTTCGTAATTTTGTTTGTTTTATCGATTTAGTTTTTCGAACAATGTGATATTTTACACCAGTAGTTCGAAAATCAATAGTTGTAGAAACCTAGATTAAAGAGTCCCCCTATAGCCCAGAGAATTCTTAGCAGCTCATTTCGATCTGTTACGACCTGGCTGCGGAGAGCTAACGTCCCGCTAGATTATATTTCCGTTATAAATTATAATATTTTGAGAATGTAATAAGTTTTTAGCTTGAAGTGTTGTCACGTGTCGTGGTGTGAAGTAGGTTGTTCATATTAATTAAGAGGAAGATGCTAGAGTAGGCGGTGAGTGTTGCGCCCAAGATGGCCGCTTGAAATGTCCCGGAGTCACTTATCTTGCTGTCACGAATCATGATAATATACATCTCATTATCACTTTATTATAAAACCAAGAGTGGCCCTGTTAAGGTAGTGCAAGCGCTCGGCCGTTTTAGGAAATTGAGAGAGAAAAATTGTTTCATAAGTGGGTGTATCTTTGATATTATATTCACATGTTCAGTCTGATTCCATATTATTAGCACTTTTTCATTTTTGCTTCGTGCCTTATTAATTTAGCGCGGGTTATTCAACAAAATCGCGCAAAACTATGAAATTTCCGATACGATTGGAGACCAAACGCGTTAACCAATTGGTCTCAAATTGTAATCATAGTTAGATTAAAGACAAACTTAGGGTTATCATTTGGCAGGCACATTTTTTAAATTACATTTCATACGCCACTCAGCGAAACAAGAAAATATACAATTTCTCACCAAAAATCAACTAATTATTACTAATTAACAAAGCAAAAAAGAAAATGTACCCAGTGATAACCCTAAGTTTGTCTTTTATCTAATCATGATTGAAATTTCAAATCATTTCGTCAGCCCATTTTGTCTCCAATCGTATCCAAAAACGTGCCTGCAACACGCGGCAAAATCGCTGGCGCTTGCACCACCTTAATGAGCCACAAGCATAGCCGAGAAAAAAATAAAACAGATTCAAGAAACGTTACGTAATTCGATCATTTTTGTTCTGATTTAGTGACGAGCGACTTCCTGTTCCTTCTCGTACTTTTATTTATTTGAAACAGACTTGCCTGAAAAGTGGATGTCCGACGACATTTTTACAAGGCAATGAAAATAACTCGGGATTCGTGATCGAGATCTTAAAGACTGAAAGTACAGCTAACATTTCTTTCTGTACATTGAATTTGATCCAATTGCGAAATGCAACTGCTGAATGTTCATTGGATTGATTTTTACTTGATGTTTCTATGTTTGAATGAATACATGGTGTGAATGATACAATGCATCTGCTATTAATCATGATAAATATCTGATTTTGAATATAACATTGTTATATTTCAAAACATGGCAAACAAACTGGTTGATATGTACAATTGTTGTTGATTTAATACTTCCAAAGTGACTACATGTATTGAGGCTTCTTCAACAACCCAGAGTGATATTATCGAAAAAGCTTTCAGAACTAATTGATTATAAAAGATGGAATGATGCGGAAAAGCTCTATTTTAAGTTGAACTCAGGTGCAGAGGACCAAGTACTCGAAGCCAAACTCGTCGCCTTGTTTCTCAAACTATAATGTTTTTTGTTACCTTGATTTTCTTTAGTTATATACCTTGCATTTTTATAGTATTCCAGTAAGTTTTGTTTTGTTTTTAACCATTATGTTGTTTGAATTGTTGCCTTGTTATTCATAGCCAATACAAGTCAGCTGAAAAGCTGCATTATTAAACTTAGAACAGAACTTTATTTCATTATTTCATCTTTTATAAAGCAGAGTGATTTTTTATTGACTAGATATACATTACATGGAATAATAGTGAACAAAAATACTCGTCTCACAAAGCCATAAAATGACTTGACTGTGGAGAATAAACAATAGTAAATATCAAATAAGACCAGTGAACTGAAACGTACTTCTAATGTTTCGTTTCTCGATAATTAGTTTGGATTTAGTTACACAACTGTTCTCTGTTTTCAACGATTCACAAACTGTTTTATTTAAAATCTCAATATTTCTCAATATCGCAATATCTCAACGTACTCTCCTACAGTAATAATGTTTAACACTGCAATAGTAATGTTAAGAATATGAATAGTAACCGACGTGGTTTCCTTATATTCGCTAGAGATGATTTGTTTATCATGTGACGTAAATTACTTACAATCCAGGTAATACAGAAGTGAGAAAGAAACAATGTTCATGCAGGATGATTACAATTCAAGTAAGTAGATATGATATAAATGTTAAGGGGGGATGACCGAATAGGTCTCCGATAAATATCTGAACAAATATGCTTTTTTAATAGATAATTTCCTTCTGCATGAAAATGACCAAGATATATCGCTTTATAAATTGAAATTAACTGTTCTTCAATATGGTGCGGTGAAAAACAGAATAATTTTCCTATACAACAATTTGAACTATTTTCCCCTGAAAGATTCCAACCAAATTCCAATATTATGTGTATTTAGCATTCCGGATTTCATATTAAGATATGTATTAAAAACATTATTAAGATTTTTATAAACACACATACCTGGACGTTTATAAAAGTTAGACACCAAAATCTAAATAATTTTCCCATAGGTACCATCTTACTGTGTTAAAATTTCCTCATATTCTGAAGACATAAAATTGAAATCTCAATATAAATGTGGAGTATTGCAAGTTTCATGACATTTTATTAATCTTTCATATTTAAATATAATTGAAATGTTTAAAAAATAATAAATATTGTTAATGTCAATTAACACATTTTCGGAGACCGCTCGTTGGGAATATCCCTCCTCAATGCGATATAATGAATGTTACGATATAATGTTGTTTGTGTAATTTGAACGTGTAAGCCATCCACATTCTGCCTTGTATTTGAAAAGAGATAAAACATCATCATTCCTCATTAATGAATCAGCTTTAAACATTTCTGGGAAACTCAAATAAACACTCGAAATCACGCTTGAAACATAAAACTTTTTTGATTATAACATTCTAATTGGGAGAGCCAATATTTATTTTATTTGTCAAAGTTTGTTTTAAATATTCACATCTAAAAATTTACTTGGCTAATCAAAAGGAAGTCTACCTTCAATAAACATGCTTAAGAATACTTAAACATGGCAAAGGATAATTTCTTGGTTATTAATGATTAGTTTCTTATGCGTTGGCAATTAGTACACGGTACATTTTACAGTTTTATATGAAAGACGGGATAATGTTAAGAAAATGAATTAGCAGCATTGCGCAATGTGATCAGTATAATGAGAGCTATTTCTATGCATACATCGCCTTATTAGAACACGGGACTAAATTACATTCTTAGAAAATTGGCTTCATATTTTATCACTGATAAGCACTTAGAATATACAAACTCTTACATTCAATATATTTAATTTTTATAAACACGACGGATAATAAAACTATTATTACGAAACATCACAAGACACAATACTAATATTCATCAAATTTTATTTCACAATACTTGCAGATCTTCAAAAATAGGATTATTCGCATTTTCAATTTGATTAACGACGTGATATAGCAAAATGTTGTCATGCAAAGACAAATAGTTTATTGCAGGGGGCCCCTCCCATCATGTGGGGTTGACAGTTTAATTTAGTGTCGGTTAGAATAGGACATCTATGATAGGACCCAGCGATTGGGAAAAGAGGGACGTGGGAGGTTTCACATTAAAACTAGAAAATCGTCAGCTATGACCAGGATGAATTTGTTGATTGCAGTATTTCATATGCGTGGCATGATGTCTGTTGACAAATTCTGCTGAATAGTTGTATTTTAGAACTATTTTGTCAAAGATATTAATAAAAAAAATAATGAAACGAATTTGATTTTGTGGGAGAATTTCTGCCGTTCGTATCATCGGGGAGTTGTATTCTTTTTGAAACTCAGCATTTACGAAATACGTGCAACGAATTACGGAACAGAATTGAAAAGAGAGGCCAAAAGAGCGAGAACAGTTTTGTGGTGCAATCCAAAATAACCGGCCAATAAAACATATTTCGTGGGTGAAGAAATGAAAACTCTTTGAACTTGGAAGTAAATAAGACACGATAATAAGCTATTAAGCTGTTTCAACCGAATAATTCATATTGAAAAGTAAAGGAGATATTTACTGAAGTAGAAAAAAAACGAAAAGAAGAGGGGAGAAACTAGGGATTAAAACGTTTCGCTGTACGATTTCTTCCACTCGTTCTCTCAACTATGATGTCAAGTTGATTGGACCAAAGCATAGAATCTTGTATTCGAATATACTATAATATGTAAAGTGGCCTCAATTGGAACGAGTTGTTCAGAAAGCGAACGAAAAGCAATTTTTCGCCTCTCTACCCAGTCTTTATTATTCGTTCAGGAAACGAGAAAAAAATATGGAGAACAGAGTTGAGCGTAAGGAATTGTCAAATTCCCTAGAACATCAACAAATTAAAGTTTATTAAATTTCAACATTACGCAATAAATAGAACTATAATTGAAAACTTGTAGTATGAAAATATTAAAACCCAATTTATTTTTTAAAAATAAAACCTGTGTAAAATAAATTGTACTCTATATAATGATGTAACTCAAGTGTGAAGGTTTTGAATGCAATAATATGCACGTGTGCTTTCTCGCTATACACACACAATGTTCTCGGTCCTGTGCACAGCATCCCACCATCTGCCACCAAGTGCCGCAGCATCGCTGATCCATCCCGGTCGAGGGGCGCGATCAAAATACAAATATCATCACTTTTAGAAGCAGAGTTTCACTTTGTCAAATATAAAGCCGACTATTGAATGAGGGATTTTTTTTAACTATAATTTTATCGACTAGATTTTTAACACTTGTAATACTATAAATACCAATTCTGGGTTTTCAAAGATAAGTGAAATCAGTATAGGTACCTAAGTTTAGGAGCTACTAAGTACTCATTCTAGGAAGGTCATTGGTTGTTGCCACGTCAATATTGTTCTAAATTAACTCTTCTAATTTAGCAGAGCATTGAAATACTGACCAGTATAGTTCAGTCAACATACAATTAATAAATCAACATAATTGTAAACTATACAATTATTCCGTCTCGGATACAATCTCGGATTATTCCGAGAAGTAATAAGATCTATCAATGCAGAAGTGATTGACACGTCATTTTAAATTGAGTTGAATTGATTTAAACTATCGGATTTAGAAGTACATGTACTATTGGAGTATTAACGTGGTAATTATTTTTGATATGTTTCACAATTTGAATGGTACAAATGTTATAGAGCCATCATTTGGTGACTGTTTTGCGACGTATATTTTTCAGTTGGGAAAACAATAGACAATATATATTTCGTTGCTAAATTTTTTTTTTCATTGAACACAAATATACACATACAATATAATACACATAATCAACGAACTAGCCCACATAGCTAAGAAGCTAGTCTGTGGGAGACAAATTAATATAAATAAACATATAGCATACAGAAACAACAACAAAAATAACATACCATGTGCGTAACATTATAAATAATTGATAATAGAGCAACATCAGAATTAGCCAGTAACTAAACAAAAAAGTGCATACATATAGAACTGCAAGAAATAAAGAAGTATTTGTATTTGATATATAGCGATATTTAGGAAATATTGTCTCCAATGTTTACATTCCAATGCAGCCGACTTCCAAGTTCTCTGTCTTTGACACTGAAATCTTGATTACTGGTAATGCATGCTCGTGAGGGCTAGGCAATGGTACGGAGAGTGGGAATGCAATTATCTCAATCTACTTGGACTGTGTCCCTGCTCCTGATTGCAATGCTGACTCGCCGCTTAATCAGCGACTGTTACGATGACAACGCGGTTCGCTGAGCTCGCTCAGGTCAATGAGGTTGTCAGTATCATAGTATCACTAATGATACAAGATCGTGGGCACAAGACATATTTCAAGCAAAGCCACTTACTTGTATATTTGTAATAGAGGGGATTTGATATGATATTGATGTGATATTAGATTTTACGATGAAATTAATTTTAGATGTATCGCATAATCATAATAATTCAAAATGTATTTTGAAAAGCACTTTTTTTCTTATTCACTCGAAAACGCCGGCAATTCTCCAGCTATGCTGCATTCCTGCTGCCTCGCACAAATCCATTCCAACTGTCCAACAAACAAGCAGAGAGTTGTGATACAGGAAGCTGGCGGGATTCAAACACAAGGAAATTAAAAATATTAAGAAATCAATGTAATTGATAATCACTAATTCTGTGAAAAACTTACATTCTAACCTTGCTTCGATTTCTGTGGTTTTACACGTGCATCATAACTTCACTGCTGAAGTCTGAGATGAATGTTAAACCTATAGTTTGTTGCAGAGGAATGTAAAGAGAGAATCTCAGAGATTTGTATTCTTCTTTGTTCACAGATTTTAGCTTCGTACAAAATATTAAAAAAATATTAATTAAAATCTCAAATTATTCACCCTTCATTTTTCTTAAGATACCTACCCTCGCAACAAAACAAAAGGTATTCAAATTAAAGTGCTCCATAAAATGTTGAATCACTTCCCTTTACTCTAGTGAGCAGCCACCCACCTGATTTCACGTTACGACCCGGGGTGGTGGGGGATGGGTTAAGGGGGTGGGGGGCAATGATCCGTGTGCACATTCGAACCCAGCCACCAGCATTTTGCCCGTCAATTGTTATTGGTGTAGAGGCGACAGCTGGCATCATCCCGATTGGCTCTTGAAGCCCTGAAGCAATCATACAGTCCTCATGGTAGGTAATAGAATGGCCAAGTACCATGGTTTATGCGTACATAAAACGTATTGTCATTTCGACACAGGCTGTTACCTCATTTTATGAAACGATGAGAATTTCATTGACGAGAAGGCTTTTTAGAATGACTAATGATGTACAAACATTGTTAAAAATCAAATTAAAGAGATCAATATTTCCTTTGGAATATAAAATGCTTTTATTAGGTCCATTTGTTTACAAATATCCAGGAAAAGTTGGGTGATTCAAGGTTGGTAAGGTCGTATTTTCTTGAATATGTTGACGGAACAATAAAAACGAGCAATCTGAGAATCTACACAAACATTTGATATTTTATGAAAGACAATCCTTATTGTGTACAAGTTTCAAAGAGATTCTTCAAATGAAGTTACAACGTTTAAGAACATTCTAGCAACTCGTGTGCTTTTAAGTTTTGTTGAAAATTGTTTGCCATTAGTAATAAGTTCCAAAAATAAATAATAACAATTAATACTCTTCCCTTTATGATTGTTTTGGGTATCAAGCTATTCAGTAATATTATCAATGAAAAAGTGTTGTACAATTTATCTCTGATAAAATAAACTAACGATCACTAATATGAAACAAAATATAAGAGCCTACCTATTCATGAACAGCGTATAAATCATCCAATATAAAACCAAAACCAAAACACAGGGGGAATGAATAATAATTACGTGATTTTAGTTTTATATTTTACTAAAGAATTAAATGTGGGATTATACATTTAAAACAGTTAAAACAGTTTACAAAAGATTAATGGATAGAAATAGAAGAAAACATGTAACACATCATGAACCACTATTGAGTGTAAATTAACGTAATTGGAAATTAAATAATCTCGAAGTGAAACATTATGTAAAAAGAAACAGAATAGTTGTTTGTATTCGGCTGTTTTTGCTATGTGGTGTGGTTTTGGCGGCGCTAAAGAGTTCGCCAGCTGGATTGCTGGCATCATCAGGCTTCCAAACCAGCTCTCATTAGGACCACTAAAAGCAGAGCAGAGAACAGAAACCACCGAGACCCAACATCCATCCTACGTGCTCTGAAAGAATACTTAGAAATATAATATTTAATAAAACTTGAAAGAGAACGAACTCTCTCCAACGTACACTAGATTGTTTGTGTGTAAACAAACTCTTCTCAAAGGTATGTTGCCAGACTTCTGTACGTTGCCAAATCTATCCATCCAGAGGGCGAAGTCTCATTATTCCGAGTTCGAAATGCAATTTAGTAGATATGTCACCCTACCTAAAGTGACAAAATACATGTAATTGGATTTTTATCCTGCTAGAATGGACCAGCAGGGAAATGGGATGAATGAACATACCAACACTAACGCAATGGCGAGTATTAATTACAAATACTAAATCGATTACGACTGGATCATGCAACAAGGGATTGTTCATTGAAATGGGGAGGGAAATCTACCACCTGGGGTTCGAACCGTTATTCTCACTATTCAAGTTAATGGGATGTTTTTTTACATTTTACTGAGTATATAAACAACACATTCACGTTTTATAAGTCTCAGAGAAAATACACGTACTAGAAGAAACAGAACTTCACAATTCATCCATTAACTTTTTACATTTTACGTTAATTAATAAAATATTTTGAAACGTTTCAACTAAATTCGAGACAAAAGTTTCCCATTATTCAAATATAGTGTCTATGTCCAGTGTTGTGACTTATCTAGATAAAATTATCTAGATAATTATCTAGATAATTATTTTTTATCTTTATCTTTATCTAGATAAATAATTTTCATGTTATCTTTATCTTTATCTAGATAAAAAAAAATCGTTATCTTTTGTTTTTATCTAGATAAAAAATATGTATCTATTTTAATTTTAAAATACCATGTAATGTAAATCCCCATAAAAAACACTCCGTGTAAAAATACCAGCTAAGTCTCTTCAACTATAAAAAAATAGAAGAAATCTAAAAATTCAGCACTGAAAAGTAGTGATATCAAAAAATGGGCCAAGTCAAAACTTAATTTTAAAAACCAAAATATACTTGGCGCATCGTGTATATTATAGAAGTGCCAAAAATCATTGTGCCTAAATATATATAATGGCCAAGTATATTTTGGTTTTTAAAATTAAGTTTTGACTTGGCCCATTTTTTGATATCACTACTTTTCAGTGCTGAATTTTTAGATTTCTTCTATTTTTTTATAGTTGAAGAGACTTGGCTGGTATTTTTACACGGAGTGTTTTTTATGGGGATATCACTCCTTTTTTAGATTATTCTCACAACGTGTAACACTTATCGGGGCAACAATGACTAATTTCTTTAAAAATAATAAGCAATCCGATTTGGTAACTAAGAAAAGTTGCGTTTGGTACTAAATAATGCTATTAATGATAGTACATGAAGTATAGCGAAAGCTTCGATCGAATCGGTTCAGCCGTTTTTGAGATATGGCATCTTTTCCGGTTTTCAAAATGGCGGCTGAAATAACTGCCACCTAGAATTTATTTATATAAATGATATGCATCATTATAAGCCTTCTAAATATGTAGTTATTCTAGTAAAAGATTATGAAAGTCTGATTCTTCATTATTATGACGTCATTTCCGGTTTCAGTTATAGTAGATTTCTACTTCAACTATTGATATTCCATATATATGACCGTTTGAATCATTTGGCGCTGTTTCAATCCGATCGGTCTAGCCGTTTTTGAGATATGACGTCACTTCCGGTTTCAAAATGGCGGCTTCCGGTTGGTTTTATAAAAAGGCACCTCAGACGCCAAAAGTGCTTATGTGGTAAAAATTTCAGATCGATCGGCTCAGCCGTTTAGGCTGTGGCGGTGACAGCGGTGTTTGTTTCCTGACATCTGAATCAAGCTCGAAATTAAGATATTTCGCAACAATGTGATATTTTTCAATTTTGAGATCAAGTAGGCCGAAAATGCTATGTTGTTGCTTACAGTAAAAGTGGTTGGTCTGCTCCTCAGTTTATATAGTCTTTTACGGTATGTTGAGTAACTGTGAGTGTACAGTACGACTTGGCTGGGTGGAGCGACCGCTCCACTAGATTAGAATTCATAATACCGGGTGGCGCAAAAAATAATCACCCTGATTGAGACGTCACTATATCGAAACTATTTTAGATAGGATATTGACATTTGTACACATACCTATTAGAAAACATACCAAAATGTAATATGTGAAAGTTTCAAAAACATTACTATTGTAGGAAAAAAATTACAGCTGTTCAAATTTGGTTGCCAAAATATTGATTATACGGAGCTCTAATAGCGCGCGTCCAGAAAACTTCCAATGGCCGGGATGCTGTTTCTCAAAACTACGTAAGATATCAAGCTGAAAATTTCAAATTAAATTCAAAATAGATTAAGATCGATTGTGTAAAAATTTCAATCAATATCAATTTATGTAACGAAAGTTATTGTATCTTGAAGTTGAGCATGAAAACAGAATAGTGGGGGAAAAATCACTTTTATAACGTGTGTAAAATTTAGAAATAATCTACATTATTCTGATTTTACGCTCAACTTCAAGATCACATAACTTTCGTTCAATTCATTTAAATTGATTGACATTTGTACACAATTGATCTTATATTTTCGATATATTTTGAAATTTTCTGCTTGATATCGTACGTAGTTTTGAAGAAACAGCGTCCCGGCCAATGGAAGTTTTCTGGACGCGAGCTATTTGAGCTCCGTATAATTAATTTTTTGACAACCAAAATTTGAACAGCTGTAACTTTTTTCCTACTATAGAAACGTTTTTGAAACTTGCACATATTACATTTTGGTATGTTTTCTAATATGTGTACAAATTTCAGAATCCTATTTATAATAGTTTTGACTTCTCAATCAGGGTGATTTTTTTTTGCGCAACCCGGTATAGTATAAGGAAAGAAGCTTAACTTAATATTATGTCTTACATTCTATTTACTTACTTAGGTACCTCATCGTTCCTACCAAAAATACTGTATCCTATCCGCCAATACTCACAAAACATTTGTTAGAAAATAATGTTATAATGAAATCTGTGATAGATAATGAGGCATATGCGACGTTTCCAAATTTACGCATTAGAAAATTAAAATTATAATCCCGTATAATAAAAATAGTCCCTTCCCTTTTAGTAAATTTTAATCACAGGCAGTAGGAACATCAATAATCTGGTTAGATATGCCTATAAAGTAAATGTTTATAGATACCTTATTATAATACCTATGTAAAATGAAATTAGACGAGATTTTAGAAAATTATCTTTTATCTTTTAATATTTATCTAGATAATTTTTTTTTATCTTTATCTATTATCTAGATAATTTTTTAAACAATTATCTATTATCTTATCTAGATAAATTTTTGGCAGTTATCTATTATCTTTATCTAGATAAAAATAAAATTATCTAGTCACAACACTGTCTATGTCAAGCTTGAACCCACACAGTGAATTCTTGGTTTTCTGTCATCAGACTATCTATGAGTCTGTTTTCTTCGGTTGATGTTTTACAAAGTTCTTTCTGATTTTGGTCCAGAGAAAAGATCTATTTGCTGGCTGTTGACGGTTGACGGTAGTGCTCGATGTATTTCAGGACCAACATCACTAAACAAAACGAAACAAAATGTATGGCATCATACGTTGAACCGTAGGCTTTAGAAGATTCTACTCTTTTTCTTCCATTAATGTTCAATGAGAATTTTGTGATGCCATACATTTTGTCAATTCATTGATTTGGAACCGGTTCTGCAATTTAATGAAGTCAACAAATTACTTACTAGTTATTTTGCTTTAACTTCTCGTCTACACGGTTACCAAAACCAAAAATCAAAAGTGTGAACTCATTTCATTGTATGAAACATAGAACCGTGGAAACTAGTTCAACTCACTCTCAGTGTTGAATCCAGGCATACCTCGGGGGGGGCAGTGCCCCCCCGAGGTATGCATGTGCCCCCCCCCCCCGGCACAAATACCTATTCAAAATACCTTCAAAATAATATGTGAAAAAAACACGTAAAAATAGACGGATCATGTCAAAAACCTTCCAAAACGGTTAGAATTGAGTTAAAATTCCAAAAATTTTCCGGGGCTATGCGCCCCGGACATGCATATCCTGATAAGTTCAATAAATTTACCTATTATTAAATCTCTTAGACCATTTTTTTGGATATTTTTCAATTTATAATTCCCCAAAATAGCTATACACTGTGATTCAAAATTGTACCTAAACGAATGACCTTGATCAAAAATTTTCTCGGGGGCTTTTTGTACAACTACAAGCATATTCATAAATTAACTTCCCCCCCCCCCCCCCAACATCAAAAAAGTACCCCCAAAAATGCCACCCCCAACTATTCAAGTGCCCCTCCCGAGAAAAATGTCTGGATTCAACACTGCTCACTCTGTTCAACTCACTCAACTCTTTCAATGCCTGGTTAAAACACGAAGTGTGAGTTTCAATCACAATATCTCAGTCTATATAATTATCTAGTAATAGTACTCCGAGTATACGAGGGAACTAAAACCAACATAATATGATTAAAAAGTCAATATCAAGCAACCTCCAACACTCATGATTGGACTCGAAGCTAAAAATGCGCTCAGCACAGCGTTTTTTATAACATTTTATCTTGTGCAATATTGGATGAGGATGAAAAATACCTTCACGTTTGAAATGAAATTAATATTTTCTTTAAATTAGTATTATAAATGTCGTTTTATTTCTACGTGAGCTAGAGAGAGCGTTTCAAAAACAAATACATGAAGCAAAATAATTATGAGACAAAATCTCGTTTACTTCTATTCAAATTCTCCTGCAGATTCTGCGCAAAAATGTAAATAAAAGTATTTTAGTGACGAGACAGCTTTTATTGCAACTAAAACGAAGCGGGACATGAAAAGGTAGCTTAAACAAACAAACAAACTAATTTTTTTGTTTCCAATTTGATGAGATGCATACTATATGTATACACTCTATGTCGGATAACGTATATAGCACACACAAAATATCTATACTTATTACAAGATTGTGTAGATTTGTTACAGACAAGGAAAGTAATCAAAACTAAAGCATCGTTGCGGTGTTCGTTTTTTTTTTACTTTTGGAAATAGAAATCGTGTTGAGGGTAGAAAAAAGCACAGTAAAATGGTTTCAAATCTAAAATATAGTTACACATCTTTGTTTTAGAATCAGTAAAACTAGTTTATTAAATAATCAATGTACTCAATTAATACATTACCATAATGTGTAGTATTTTAAAACAAACTCAGTACAAGAAGTATGAAAAACGAAAGATTTAAATTTTTTTGGAGCTGGTTCGGAGAAGCGATTTTTGTCATCTTACAAAAATTGGTTGTCAAATATTGAAATTCAAAGGATACAAGTTTTGTGTAACAGCACACATTGACAAGAAATCATTTGAAATGAACTGCTGAAAATCATTCAAAATAATACAAGCAATAAAACACGAATTCAAATTAAACAACTTCTATCAAGTGTCATTGAGCATCAAGTCCCATTCCATTACCCAACGTGATGTGATTGTAATTAAAGCTTGTTCAATTACAAACTTGAGGTTGTTTTTCCGCTGTTGCTATTCAAACATCAATCATTAAGGTGATACAAGCGCTCGGCCGTTTTAGAAAATTGAGAGAGAAAAATTGTTTCATAAGTGGGTGTAACTTTAACAGGATGTTTACATGATCAGTCTGACTGTATATAGTAGCACTTTTTCATTTTTGCTTATTGCATCGTTAATTAGGCGCCGGTTATTCAACAAAACCGCTCAAAACTAGGAAATTTGCGATACGATTGGGGACCAAACCAGTAAACGAATTGATCTCAAATTTTAATCACGATTAAATTAATTTTATACGGCGCCCAGGGAGACAAGAAAATATCTAATTTTTCACCAAAAATCCACTAATTATTACTAATTAACAAAAACCAACTTCTTGTGTCTCAGTTTTAGACAAATATTGGTATTTACGGTAATTTATCCATTAAATAGAAGATAAAACATTAATATTACATATTTTGAAACAAACGTGAAAAGCTCGATATTGTTTGCTTTGCTACCCCACATATTAGGAACGAAAATCTTTAAAATTTGAAGGAAGGGAAGGCGGAACAATTGCCAAGGAATAAGCACCTTTAGCGATAAAACAGCGATAGAACTTTAAAAGAAGCTAAAATTAGGAATCTCTAACTTCTGACCAAAGAAATGAAGACATTCATTTCGCCGACAAACTTAGTACTTACTTAATATTTGACATTTATTTTTAAAACAAAATTGATACACAATTTCACTCATTTTCAACACAACTGCTAACCTATCTTCGTCAAGACAAACGAGGTAATATCGAATACATTAACTTATTAACTTCTGTTCAGAAAAATAAAATACTGTCTTTAAAATTTCAAGTATTATATATGGTTCTTCACTTTCTAATAAAGGAACATTGTCGTGATTGATTCGAATTCGAAGTAATGAGGATGTCAATGCTCGGACTCTTATCACGTCTGTTCTGGGAAACCATGTAATGTACCGAGAATAATTACAATGCGTTGGTGCACATGGAACAAAAACCAATGTAGTTTACTGTTCCAAAGTTAGTTCTGCTCATTTCAACACTAGAAACTTCTGTATCTGTTATATTATATACATAGAATAATATAATACAAGAAACTCTGTGAACAAAAGATTCTTCGAGAAGGATGGGAGTGAACTAAGAACTGGGAACATATATTCAACGTTGTATAACACGCGAAACAATACAACCTCGGAATGTACTAAACCAGCTACATCAACATGGTAGTACCCTATGCACTCACACGAGACATGAACAATCTTCAAAAGACACATACAAAAAACAAGCTCGAACATTCGCCGACGTTTCCAATCTTACGTCTCCCATTCTCGACTTCCTCTTCGATTCCCAAAGATTTGACATTACAATGCGCAGTCTACCATGGTAGAGTTGTGCTGCAAAGAATAATAGCAAGACAAACCTTTTGTTTCGAAAGTCATCAAAAACTTTGCTATCTTTTTTCTCTCCTCAAGGCACCGTTGAATCCAATTGAGATTTCCAAATACAGACATGAAAGAAGACCCTTGTATCAATTTGTGTGGAATTCAGTGTAACGAGATGGAATTTGGGTGTGAAATCTGCTAGTGTTGTCAAGGAGCATATAGTACTTGTAACTTCCTTCGTTTATGACTCTTCATTTCCGAATTCACAAAACCAATTTCTCACTTTCCTTACACAATTCATGTGACTTTCTCGTGATATTTCATCGCCTTATCATGCTTTATAACGGAAAAATGAAAATAAACCACATTCCGATAGTGTTGTGGGTGTGAGAACCTCAGTGACGATCGCCTCTTTATAAAAGTTAAACTTCTAGATTCCTCCGAGTTGGGAAGTTGAAATTGTTCAGACAATATCATTTAGCAGTTGGCACAGATGATTATGGCGAATACGATCAAGAACAGGTGACAAATGCGTTGTTTTAGTTTTGGTAAGAGTTGTGCATGCACGTTTGATAATATATCGCATAACTGTAATACGTATAAATACGGAATACTTTACGTAATGACGTTATTTAAAACCAAGTACAGCAATCAACATTTGTTTTAACTTTCCATGCTTTCTCACACTAATTATAAATTAATCTATATTTCTAATTCAATAAACTTTTCGTTTGTCTGCAGATATCATGTTTCCCAACACCTACCGGCTCTAATCCACGATGTTGATTTTGTAAACTTTTCATGTTATGTCTTACTTACGATTTGAAGCTCTGTTTTATTTGACTTTGTTTTAATCACCATCAAGATCACGTTTCTGAGTGCCACGTGCATTAAACATCACAGTTCCCAGAAGTACATAACCAGATAAACAATCGTTTCTCTACCTCCATCTGAATACTCCACATTCACAAACAGACATCCGAGTCCGATTACATGCGGATTAGCCTTAATTAGATCTGTCCTATTAGCACATGCAGTGAAGTAGAGTATTAATTGTCCCCAGCCTCCGACTGGACTCGATATCTCCTAGAGCCGTTCTGTTCATGTCATTCATGCCGATTCTCCGCCTCCGCTTCCGTCGACGAGTTCTGTAACGAGAAGCCGGTATTTCCCTTCCATTGGTCATGTTCCTACCAACTTTCCACCAACTCTTTGATCAAAGCAATTTACCACAGCATCAATGGCTCAAATAACTAGTTCACATTTTAATATGAATATATATCTAGATAACTAACTTGGACTCTGTATGGAGCATGATTATATGCTTTTTAACGATGCGGTATCGACTTAGGGGTTCTCCGATGGCGGATCTTGCACGTGACTGATTGCTTCTGGCTCAAACACGCCCTACGCTTTTTCTACGACTCCAACTTGATGTGACCCCTACTGATCACGTGGCCTCGTTAAGACAAGCTCTTCTCCTCTTCTTCTCTGTACCCTTCCAATGACGTCGAAGCCAGTGATTTATTGACTATCCTCTTTCCGGCAACAGGTTGGTTTAGTACAAGTAGAAGGCGAATGCGAGGAGGTTTTGTTTGTTGTTCCCGACCTAAAAGTTGCCTTTTGATTCAATGATATTTACCAATAACTAAGCGGGTATGGGAAGCGGCAGGTGATGTGTGAAGGCGATGGCTGCTCTTGCGTCGCCCACTCCATGAATATTCCAGAGATCGTCGGTTGGTGGGAGAACTGCGAATGTCGACGTGGTCTGCCAACGCTTGATGCGTTCCCCACACCGCACGCACACGCACACGCACACGCACACGCACACGCACACGCACACGCACACGGAAACTAAACTACAAACTCCTCTTTTCAAACTAGAAATAGAAATCATTTTTTTTTATATATGTGAGAGAACTTTTTGATCGATGGTTAAAAAGTTAAACGAGTTGAATTTAAGCTTTCGAGAAACGACTTTTCTAAGTTTCCACTTAAAGTTCAAGATAAATTTAAATCAATTCGAAATTTGATTAATTTTCTTGTAGGAAATAAACATCCATAAAACGGAGGTAATTTTGATTTGCTCGTCTTTAAGAAATCAGCGTGCATATTAATTGAATTTTATTCTCGACTTAAAACTTTTAGAAGATAAAACTTTCTTCCCGGGGCGCTTCACGACTGTTTTATAGATGGAAAAAGGAAGAAATAAAGTCGCACTTAATCAAGCTTAATCAGAACAGATCATATATGAATTTAGGGCATCTCATTTGAAAGGACCTTGTCTATGTGTCGGAATGGTAAGAATTTCACACAAAGAGAAGGGCACTGGGAATGCAGCAGCGTGATAGAAGTGGGAGCGAGAGAGATTTCACGGCTTTTATCGATCGTTGTGGACCGATGCTGGGAATTTTACTATTCACACCAAAAATATCTCTTAAATCTCATAAGTTAGTATTAAACCGCTTTTACAGTGGTCTGGGTAAAATGTGAGCGCTCACATTAACCCAGAAAACAGGTCGTATAAAAGCTGGCAATTAGTTGCTCAGCGCTGCAAGTACTCTGTAGATACGATGCGGAGCGGTGTTGGGTGTCTATTGCATCGGTTGCAAGTCTTCCCGAGATAAGGACACAGATGGGACTGCGACTGCGGGAAGGCGGGATGGATACTGCCAACTGCAAATACAACAGAGTTCCGATGCGAATTCTTCATTCTCTATTGAACATACATCTCACGTTCTCACGGGCCCCGTGTGATCACATTAAAAATTTACGTCTAACGTTTGCGTAGCGTTGCGCGTAGCAAGGTAACTGGGAGATGTAGGGGGGTTAGTAGACGTGGCACGTTATTTCACCAAAGAATTAACCCCAGGCTCTAACTGGAGGCTTAACTAAAGCACCACGCTAGAGCCTGAATGTGCTGGTCGCAATCGACGTGATAAACGCTCGGTACTCGGATGAAATCGCAGGACTCGAGCTGCCTCGGTGCAGATCGGCTCGGATCGGCTCGGATCGGCGCCTCCACATTGTGTCCACGACAAGTTCAATTGCGCCTCCACTATAAAAGAAAAAAATGTTCGTGGAGTGAATTCAAGTGAGATAAAATTGAGCACAGACATGAAATAACAATCTGGTTGTGTGAGCAAGTGAAATGAACGTTTCAACTATACTCATTGCTTTTTGGTGAACTTTACTTAGTTTTTGCTTGTGTTGTACGGGTAAAAAGAGCAACGTTACGGCTAGACTATAATCACGCCCACACGTTATAAAATGTATCATTTAACCAATTGCTTGTATTGGTCAAGTCAACACGTGTAATCTCACGTTTCGGGTTAGTCACTTGGCCTGCAATTGAATAAAATTCAGCGGCAACATCCGGTCAACTCAAAGCTCGAAACTAACCGAAACATTTTCTATGTTTCCTAATTGCATTATGCATTGCGTAATACCAAAGAATTGGGTAGTATCGGAACTAAGAATACATTCCATATGAAATACATTTTATGTTGATTCGTACTTACACGTTTGTACGTAAGTATAATGAAGATAAAAACTGTGAACTTTCAATTTAAAGATATTGTGACAGTGAGAGCGAGATATTTTATTTGACAATAGAATACAAGAAAAGATAATTTAGAATTTATAATATTGGAATGAATAGGGAAGTCTATCCTTACCATTATTTATTAAAATATTATAAATATCAACACAATAAATAATTACAAATACTCTATAACACATTACAACATACAACGTGGCATCATGCAACGTACTACACCCTCTAAACTGCAACTCCAAAACGATTTCACGAGCCACATAATTACGCGGATGCTGAATCTTGAGCCCGCGTGTAATTTTGATGCGATCTGTACATCTTCACGCTTCCACCCGATTTACTACCATCTCTGCCACCAAGTGAAATATGCTCGCCACGTGGTCTAGGTAACTGCCATGTACGCATTACGAAGGCAATATGCACGTACTATCACAAATCAAATACGCAGATTCACGTTTTCTGGGATAACAGCTTGAATTATCATCTAGAATTTCTCTTAGACCATCTAATCTCCGGTGAAAATACTTTTTAATGTGATTAGTCTTTCCTGCGTGGGCGAGTTTCATTTTTTCAGCAAAGGATAATGTCCACTTTTGTAGTGTATACCACACAAGGAAGGGAATTAAGTTTAAAAATAACAAATTACTACACTCTTTTCAAGTCACTTATAAATGAAGTCAAATATAATGTTGAAATGGGCTCTGAACATTAATGTTTAAGGACAGGAAGGCAGGAAGATTTTACATGCAACATTAGGCATTGTAAGGAACATACCAGTAACGTCACGAGAATAAAAATAAACTCAGCTTTAATGAAATCGCGACGAATTCACTCGTGTGACACAGAGGCAACTCCAAATCATTTTCAACAATTCTTAAACAAAAATCTTCAATGGTAGATAATCTGCTATATTTAAAAAGTGACAATACTTTGATTTTTTTTTAAATATGTATAGAAATTGATGGATGGAATGTGTGTGATTTGGCTCGTTCACGTAATGCCAGCCAGCGGAGAGAATATGCCCTGTTTATTTGAGAGAGAGGCCAGGCATTGTCTAATTACCGACACGTCTGACGGAAGGATTGATATATCGCGCGGAATACGTGCTCATGGAAGCAAGTGGGCGTGAATTCGAAAATCTCAAATCGTGATATTCATTCATGGAAGAGACGCTTCACGAGAGCAATGTTCGAGCGGGAGATATTTCCCAACTGTGTACCTTCTTAAGTTATTTTACAAACTACACTTAACTGCCAACCAGCTCAAGTGGACACCGCCTTTAATTTGTCCATTTGTTTTTAACCGTTTATCACCGTTTACTTTATTGCTGTATAAATCTAACAAGACGCAAGAGTCTAACATTTCGTATAAAAACAATGACTATTTCTCACAATCTTCCGAATGCCTGTACCTTGGCTGATCCGGAGCCGACATTTTATAAGGATTCAAAAGATAAGTTATCCTTGGAGAAATAGACACGAACATGGTTGAGACAAAGCGAATGTTCTTCCATTGCGCGGATACAGGGGGATGGAGAAGGTGGCGATGCAGTTGCTTGTATCGTGTACACCAACCACTCTATTCGGCTAGAATACATTACACAAGTCTATGGCATTGTCAAGAATCTACATTCTTTATCGGAATCCATTGAAAGTAGTCCTACTTCAAGTTCTGACTTTTTCGTATCGCATATATTTTGAAGTGTGAAAATGGCGCAATTGTTCTCTATAAGGTAAGGCAAGTAAATATTTTAATCTCTAACTGTGCAGCCATTAAAATGATCTAGTTATTTTTCTGTCTACTATTGGTGTAGGTGTAATTCCTTTTTTTGTTATATTCGGATCAATGAATTTTAATGAAGTTTGTTAAAACTGCTATATATCTTGTTATCAACCTTTGTGGGATGTAATAAAAGGAAAACTTGTCGAGGGCATATTAAAACCGGCAGTCCCTACATAGTCTCTAACCATGCTCTTAATGTACGATTGTATTACCATTTCAAAGGAGTATAAGAAAAGATATTGCAGGAAATGATTTGGCAGAGTCCAATTCGATTCTAAGCCATTTTCACTTTCACAAGCTGCATTGTTTGTTTTTAATTTGTGAACAATCGCCGTTTGTTGGTATAGAAAATTGGAGTGTTATTCTAGCTTTATTACAAGCCAATCTAAACCACATACATAAACGTTTGCACTGTAATGCATTGTAAAGTTAGCCACACATTATTCAACACACACATTACATTCGTACGTAAACAAATCACGAAACTAAAACAAACGACTTTGCATTGACAAACATAGTGATCGAGAGTCAATTCAATGTGAATGGATAATCTATGTTTTAGAATTGAGCAGTATTCCCTTCAACAATTTTGTTAGTTACTCTGGAAATTATTTATGAATTATATAAATGGACGAGAGTAACATAAACATAGAGTAATATATTTATTAAAATAATTCTATTACTCGACGAATTCACGAATTCAATGTCAGATATTCGATATGTTCATTATGTTAATGAATAAACTGTCAAAATGGACTGTCTTTGTAAAATAAACTCAAATGTGTCAAGTTCCAATAATCAGGTCTAACTACCGTACTTTGTGTTAGATTGATGCACATCACTGCCTTGATTGCAGATCTGGACCAGATTGGTTTCAACTCGAAGACACGTCGAACGGCAAGTCCATATCTTGAGGGGGTTGTGTAACAGACTGAACAGCATCTGTCTAACGGTAGGACATTTAAATGATTCTCAAGCAAGATCGGCACTGGTTACACTCTTTTGTTCGCAGAAATAAATCCCTCGACACCGGCCTCTGAAGAGCTTGATGAGTTGAGTAGATGCTTTCTGCTTCCTGCTTGAATCATGAAGTAGAAAAACCGTAAATCTAAAATTCACTAAAAAATCAAGTGAAGTAAACAAAAATATTTGCTGAACGGTACAACTAATGAACATAATTCAACATAGTATGACAATAATTTAGAATAGTTTTGTAGACATGAAAAACAAAATTATGTATCGAGCAATGTAACTTCAATTCATAAATTACGAGTGTTCTTTTTTAAGAATAGATAATTCGAAAAAAGGCTTCGTACGTTACATTGAAATTCATGAACATTTGGTATAAAAACTATGTGCATAATTCAGGGATCCCATAGACACAAGTTTTACAAATAGAGATAATACTTTTCGCATGCCTACACTCTTTACACATTTCCATCTCTAAGGTCTGAATATTACTTGTGTCTACACATTTACCTCAACAATAGGTCTAACAATAATTAAGAGAACGCCTGTGGAGCCTGAATTAAATAGCGGTAACATTTTGTGCTGAGAATTCCGCTGGGAGAATGAGGATTTACGAAAGTCGACTGCAGCAGCCAACATGAGTAACAGTAACAATACGATTATACCCGGTTGTAGCACACGTAGACTCATGCCATTTCCCACCTCGCTTTTCCCAGTCCGATTAAAGTGACTTGGTTTAATTAAAACATCTTAACATAAACTTCCGCATTGTGATAGACTAGCTTCACCCCTCCAGCTTCTCTGACAACTTGAATGTCTTGAATGTGTCGCTCAAGTGGAATGGTGGGATGGATTTCATGCCACAAATTCCCCGCTTGAAATCTTATCAAAATGTCAACGCAATTCAGTTGGTGAGCATTCGTTCATATAATTGAATGTTTTGTATTTTGTGAGTGATCACATTTTGGTTGATATTATAAGTTACATCATTACATCTATATATAATAAAGAGCTGTGAAATTAATCTTACATGAATTAATCTATCATACTTGTGTAAATTAACTTTCTGATAGAGAATGTAATTGAATTTTGGATTTATAAACCTTTCAAAAGGGTTGATCTTAATCTTTACTGAAGGACGCTGATTGAAACAATTATAATAATCCTTCAGAGATATGATTTAAATAATTTATCTACGGGCTATGAGTGATTAGAAACGTGTCAACGCTATCAATTCCAGAGTCAATCATTATAAAAAGGATTTTCAAGATCAAATTGACTGTCAATCTGATTTAAATCGCGGAGTATTTTAAACTCTGTCCTGGATTCACCTCACGTTCAAGCATTGGCGACGTCTATAAATCTGATTTAGTGGCCTGAAGATTGTAGGCTCTCTCTCTCTCTCTCTCTCTCTCTCTCTCTCTCTCTCTCTCTCTCTCTCTCTCTCTCTCTCTCTCTCTCTCTCTCTCTCTCTCTCTCTCTCTTTCTATTTCTCTCTCTCTCCCCCTCTCCCCCTCTCTCTCTCTCTCTCTCTAGTGTCCGGCACTGACCTACCGACACAATTATAGCGATCTTAGGTTACTTTAAAGAGAATAGAGTAAGTACAACACTCTGGTTAGAACTGAACATTACTATGTGAGTGGTCGCTTTACTCAGCTAGAAATAATAGAACATTATCCTTTGAATCTGGAAAGTGGAATAGCCAAATGCATTTACCTTTGTCTCTCCCGTCACAATGCATTGTCATGAAATCTTAACCATTGCATTGAGTTTGATTAATTTACTCCAATTTGTATTAGTCTGTAGAGCTTTTAGAGCTTTTAGATATTCTTTTCAATCAATAGTCCAAATTGAAAAATAATGAATTGATACAATATTAAGCTCTTAGACTATTTAGCGAAGTCGTAAAAGAAAGGAAGTTAGTATGCAGTGATTTGATTGGCCGTGTAACAAAATAAAATACTTCTACCCAGTGACGACTGATCCGAAAGACATACCGGTTGGTGTAGAAAAGAATTGGATGTTATAAATCTTGTGTTTATCTTATTTCATTTTGAATAGAAAAATGTCAGCTTCTAAGTTAAGTGAGATTTCTCTTCCTACTGTCACCTCAAAAAAAGATTTGTGAGAACATATAAAATAGAAGAACTCATCCCCTCTGAGCAGGAAGAATCCTATATTTTCACGACAGTAATAATAGAAGAGCAACATGACTGTATCATCCAGATGCAGAATGCAAAGTGTGCTCAAATCAAATGTATTTACTATATTATGTTACAAAACAACCTAATCAAATGTGAATATCGAATTTGACTGACTGTCTTAAAACACAATTACCATGAATTTCAGCTCAGTGATTTTGTTAGAGATGTGATTTCACGTTTGGATTGAATGCGATAAAAATTAGTTTTCCATTAACTCTAATCGTATAAATTATTTGATCCCTCTCAGTTTGGTATTGAAACATCAGGGATGAGGGACGAGCGTTGTTTTAACAATGAACCCGTAAAGAAATGGGATCAGCTCTCTAACTAATTAAATAAGTTTGAGATAAGAGCGGCCCGCTAGTAAAAGAGTCATGGTTCGCAGTTGATATCAATTATAGAACTTAACTTTACAAGTCTTGCGTGTACATTTGCGGCACAAAATGATGCTCAAACATGGAGAAGTTTGAAAACTTGAAAACGTATGACATACGCCAGATACGAATTACGAAACCCTCGAGTTTTAATGAAATAACTATTTTCTGGATGTAACACATTTTGCAGATTCTAAAATGTTAACATTTCGCTTGATACAAGAAATTAGCCTGAATGAACAAGATATAAAGGATTGAAATTAACAACGCTGAAATGGCGGACTCTAGAGAAGAAAAATTAATTTCGTATCTTTACAAAGGAAAATGCGTTACTCACCACCTATGTTACATGGAGTTCGCCAAAGCAGAAATTGGGGTGGAAAATTGTGTAAGGGGATGGAAACGATTGTACGATAAAAAAAAACTCCGTCCAGAAGAATGGGGATTTTAACTTATCACACTGATTAAAACAAAATCTCTCTTTACTTCGATGTTTCGTTGATATTAAAAGAACTCCATTCCCGAACTTGCGTTGTACCAACAGGCGGTATAAAACATCATTCATTGGCTTTATAGCGGGCATGCGAGTCCGCATTGTGTGTAGCACTTTGCATCATCAATCCTCATTTACAGAGAGTACAGAAAATACTCGTAAACTGTCATTGGACAAACACGATCACGAAGAAAGATATTTCCCACATTAAAGTATAACAAAACAAAATGTATACCTTCAACAAGCTGCCAATATAACTAATTGCTGAGCGTTGCTACACAGCAAAAACGTACTTGATTTTACCTTGCTTGAATTAATTTATTGGTACCTAGGTATTAAATTTAGTATTAATACATTTAATACATGTATTAAAAAAAATTATTTAAATTAATAAAATTTATACATTTAATACATTTTATAGTATTAAAAGTGTAATCTTTGGCAACTGCAGCTTAACTTCAGCAAATGTAACGCAATCACTTTCACTCTAAAAGCATCCAGTTTTAACTTTACCTGCAAGCTGAACGGTAACATTCTTTAGCGAGTTTAGAAAATTAAGGATTTAGGTGTAATGCTGAGCTCGGATTTATCTTTCAAAAGTCTTATTAATGCCACAGCTACTAAAGCTTTTCAAATGCTAGGATTTCTGAGACGTACTTGTTTCAAGTATTTCTCAATTCAGACGAACAGAATGCTATACTTGACAACAGTACGACCATATTTAGATTATGCGTCGATAAATTGAAATCCACATCAAGTACCAAGATTGCTCTTCTTGAAAAGGTTCAGCAGCGTTTCATTAAATGAATTTGTTATATAAATAAAATGCATTACCACAGGAGAGATTATCATGATTTATGTCGGTCAGCTAAATTGCACACTCTTCCACAACGGAGACAACAGTTAACTGATATTTTATTCCTTCATATATTAATTAATAACTCAATCGATCGACTGTCCTCAACTTCTGTCTAAATCAATTTGCACCGACTGGGTAGACTTCCTCTATCTTCTTTCTACTTTCTGTCTTTTTTCGGCTCCTTTATCGTCATCTTCTTTCTTATTGTTGCCTTCTTCTTGACACAATGCGCCCAGCTTTATTTTTATTTTTTTTTTATTTAGATTTTAAATTAATTTTTTTAAGTTGTGTTTAAAATTAATTAAAAACATTTATTTTGTTGTTAAAAACATTTTGAAGAAGTTGTATTTATCGCTTTTAATTTTTATAATTTTGTTTAAGTTTACAATAATGGTTCACATAGATTTTTTTCTTCGAATTTCAGCACAACGTTACGCTTATTGTGTAGTGCTTGGCGGCAGTAACTGGGCGAAATGATTTCACGAATTTTAAGTGCAAAAAAATTTACAACAATATCTTATTGCTTGGCCCTTCTTTTAGATCTCAATTCTTTTAGGCGGGTAGGTGCTTGGCAGTTTATTTACAAGTTTTTGTTTATGTACATTTTAACTTCCAAATTGATAACACTTAAGATATATTTTTCAATTTATTTTAACAAATATGTATTTTATTCTTAGCCCCAGATTAGTTTATAAATTAGCATTTAAATAACGTAATTTAGTTGTGATGATTCTTTAAATTATCCCTTTTTATTTTTTCACTTAATTTATCAATTGTATATTGTGTACTTATAGAGCTGGTGGTGGGGCACTTGTGTTGGGGCATGCCCGAATCCTCCCACTACCAGCCAAACACTAGGTAAGAGAAGTTGTTTTAAAAGTAATATAATACTTATATCATGGTACGTAGCTTTACAAACATTCACAAAACTTCAAGTTAATTTTATGTCCTAGTACAATAGATATGCATCACAAAAATAAATACTTTATTAAATATTTAAGTTATCTTCGTCATACAATAACGTACGATTTCAATGAACATTATACTGGTATCTATCATATTCTATTATTTTAGTGAATGCTCATTGCGTATAAATATCATACATTGGGCGTAAAATAGCGGGTTGAGCCTAGATTGAGAGGACAGAAGAAATTAGGCTTGAATCTCACTGGCCTGGGCTTAATTCCATTGACCGCCACATACCTTCATTATATTTGCCACCACAATTGGCTCATTGTTCCACTGACCATTGTGCCCTACGGTATATTTATGCAAAGCCGACCTAATCCAGTGGAAAGCAGCTAGCGACCATTCGGAGCCTTGCTTTATATCCAATGGTTATATTAAAAAATCAATCAAAGGAATTAGTAATTATTATGGATTTTAATATTTATGTTGAATTTGAATAAAGGATTTTTAAAATAAACAGTCAATGAGGAATTGTACATCGTTGAGTGGATATTTCTTGAGTATTGATCAGATGGATGAACGAAAATGAAATTCAACTTGTATAAAAGATCGTTATGAACTACAATTTAGTGACAATTCGGGAATAAAGTGGACACTTTCTACTCATTATAATCTACTACCTTGGTGTCCACCAAAATCAATTCTCTCTTTCGTATGCAGTGCTGATCTTACAATATTCCGCTAAGTCTCAACATCTATCGTAAGTTGCAAAGTTGTGTCCAGAATATCCAGTGCTGTACATGGACTGCATTCTAACAGCAATGACCATAGAATAACGCCAGATCCAGGACAAAACAAGTATTTGAATATGCTCGTTGCCATAGTTACTGCAGATGTGTTATCCCGATAAAAATATCGGGATATTTTACAACTGAGCTTTAGAGACCATATTGAAATGTTTAACTACCTTGTTGTAAACTAAATTACATGTTATCTAAAGCTTGGTTTTACAATATGTTGATGAACTTATCTACTTAAGAAATTGGTAGTTACCATGGCAATAACCAATGAAAACAGCCAAATACTGTTGTTTTTCTTAGCGATCATTGTCGGAACTATTTATTCATAAATATAAACGTCTCGTCAAATCGCTCGTAAATCCAAAACTAGATTTGTCCCTAACCAACTAAGAAGTAGCACAAATTTCGTTATAACGAATTTATTAAAATCAGTATTTTTTCATCTTCAGAACAAAATGTGATGAACCGAAACCGGCGTGACTACTAAATATTGATTTAATCTAATGGTATACATTTTGAATTATACGTGTTAAAAGGTCAGATAAATTACATGAAGAATGGAATTCATAAACACAGTAGGACTGAAAATCATTCAATGAAATTTCATTCTTTGTTTCATCAAATTGTATTCGTATAGGTTTCGTTCTTATTGCAATAACGAGTTCTAAATATCTCTCAATCTGATTGACAGAAAACTATTAGATCGCACCAACAGAAGTCAGTCCAAGGGATCCCCTCGTCTCATTTAGTTGACCTCTCTTTTCAAGGATAATAACAAGCATAGGAACCTGACAAGCAGTCATTCAAATTCGTTCAACGATCATTATTTCTTTTACATAATGTAGTACATTTGTCAGTGATAAGGAAGATGTCCTTAATACGTTTTCATGAATTTGTACATTGTAAAAGAAAGGAAAAGAACCTCAAATTACGTAAAAATTGCCAAATCCCACCTATGCCACCATTTGTAATATTTATTACCAAAATGTTTTAAGAAAGTGTAATTTATCTAGAGTTTGATAATCAAGAGTGATAATGATAATCTAGAGTATTATCATTATAGCAGCTTAATTCCAGAGCTTATTTCCTCAGTTTAAATTAACCTCGGGCTACAGTGACTGCAGTTTGTCCGCAGTATTTAATGGTATAAAA
>OW203763.1:31211879-31303527 GCA_934045905.1 Leuctra nigra | reverse complement strand
GGATGAATTCTTTACCACTCTAGAGAGCTCTTTTAGCTCTTCATGGATAAAAGGGTATTCAATGACGATGCCATATTGTTGATCTGATAGAAAAATGAACCCAGCTCAATACTTACTAGACTTCCATGGGTTTTATTTATTTATTTTATGTATTTTATTTTATTTATTTGTGAAGTATTTATTTAGCCAAGACTCAATACACATTACAATAGTTATTCACTTTTACATTTTACATAATTGGTTATCAATAGTTTAAATGTATGCAATTCCTTAATATTTTGCGCCAACTTGACATACATTCTACTTACTGAGCTGATATTGTGCTGGGGTTACCTACATTCCACTTACTTCTCATTCGTTACACAGAAATTACCACTAAACTTGGAGACCACTTTATTCACAATCATTCTGATATACTCACATTCTACTGACCCCATTCATTAGCCGTGTGCAGTTAGTAACAATGGTTTACAAACAATAGGAAATACACTAATAAATCTGTTTTCTGAAAGCTGACAACCAGCTTTCATTAAATCACTGCCTTATTTACTATTTCAATGCCATTCTGTTCATTATCAGCAGATATAGTTTATGACGTTTATTCCACCCATTGTAGAGTTTGTCCTAGAGTAGGCCATCACCTTCTCAGTGTCATCAAAAGAAGTATTTTGAGAGTTTCAAGTCATTTTGGTGACATATTTTATTGTATTTAATTAAGATTATAAAGTAAAAATATAAATATGCTGCTTTCGAATATGTAGGAGAAAGTAGCAACTTCACACCTAGACCCATAACCAAAACAATTATAAGCCTGTAGCTTCTTTTCACTGTTTAAAAAATATAAACAGAATTGTCTTCAGATTAACATAACGTAATTGCATGCTTTTAAATGGGGACAATCAAAGTGCAGATTTACTTCTCATGAAATTTTATTCCAGTAAATTTGTAAACATCGGCTCAAATAATAATGACAAACACACTTATTACTTGAGAAATGTAAATGTTAATTCATAAATATCAAATTGAAATATCATGGGGCATTTTGTCGGGAAAAACGGCACGTGAGAAGAAAAATAACTCAGATATAATTTCCAAGTCTCCAACAATGTGTTACTATGGCGAATCCTTTGTTGCCATGGTAATACAGCAATGTATGTATGTTTGATGTATGTTTTAAAATTAGAGGAAATCTATCAAACTCTATTCCTTGAAAACTATTCATACCACAACAAAAATAATACCATATCTGTGTTCAGCAACATCTCAACTTTCTTAACATAACTATTATTCTGAATACTAATTTTCACGAGACATCCCTAACACAATTCATAACTTTGTGTATTGCTTCTTAGAATCGATATGTCGAATCACTCTGACATAATCTGTAACTAATTAAACATAGTTCCGAAACACATGCCATATTATTCCTGGGGAGTGATTCCATCAACCACATATTATTGTTGAGGATCATCTTAACAAAGCATCCGTGGCAATAAACATCCTTCAGCAAAGAGCAATTATACATAATATTGTGGTTTGGCCTCAAGCAAAATCCCTCGTTATCAAACAAATCCGATAACATATGAGATAAATGTCGATATGATCATTCAGGAACAGAAGTTAGGTTTGATAGCTGAAAAGCTGACACCTCCAGCACAATATAATGACTGATTTGTGGTAGTATCTCCTAAGACGTTGATGTAACAACAAACGTGCTAGGTAAGGCGCGTCAAAATGATAATTATATCATCCTAATTCAAACAGTCGTTCTTAGTTTAACATCATGCTGGTAGAGATATCAAGATATCAAGGTTTTGTGAGCCATCGTGACAAAACAAGAACGTAAATGAGAATCATGAAGATCAAAGGAGCATTCGGAAACGGTTTTAGACTCATGAAATCTATATCTCAGAGGTAGAAGGGCGGAAGCCAATTTTCTTGATTTTGCATGGCAGACTTTTGGAATTATGTAATGAAGCTCTATCAATCACCATTTGACTGACGTCAACAAATACAGTTAATAAAAGAGTGTTAAGACTTTGAAAACATTAATTATTTATAATAAAAGCTTCCGTATAAAGTTGTAGACAATTTATATTTATATAGGTATTTATATTTTTTATTTATTTATTTACAGATAAATATAAATTGTCCACAACTTTATCCGGAAGTTTTTATTATGTAATATACAGTCATAATATTGAAGTATTCTCTTACACAATAACTCATGACATCATTATAATCATAAATATGATTGGATGAAGTCAGAATTTCACTGGTTTTTGAGCTCATCTTAAGAATCATAGAACTATAATAGGGTAGCTGCATCACCTTGGTTGCAATGGACCTCTCATGTTTATTTCGCTGAGCGACAGGCAATTTTTTAATAGTTTAATCGTATTCTAAATACTGTGTGAAAGAAAGATATTAAAAAGAAAGAAATTGTATCAATAAAAAATAGGAAATAATCCAGAAAGATAATGATTACTTATTATTTTCATCCTGAAACATTTGTCCCCAAGTGAGATTTTGGTCAGCTGTGACTTCATATGCAGGTACCTCGTAAACTTCTGGCCTACTTCCGCTGAGCTTCAGAAAGGTACGTAATTATTGATCCAAAGTGAATAATTTATAGTCCTGACAATTGGCCATATATAAAGCTGTAGAAGAAAATATATTCAACATCAATATGACTTTTATCTTTGAATTCTTGCTAACAAGATATTCGTAATATATACTAAAATTTGATCCTTGAGTTGATCTGCCGTTGAGTTCGCGTTCAAGAGAGATCCAATAGTTCCTTCAAAGTGCAATTTACCGGTGCAGAATGATTGAGCCAGAAAGCCAGAATTCGGAATGAATCACGAGTGGATGAAACCAAGAGATAAACTTATCGCAAAGAAACAGTCAAAAAGATGAGAGCGCAAAGCGCCTAAAACGAGAGGACTCGGATGATTTCGGTGGTAAAATCTAAGATGAAATGCAAAACTAAACTGCTTACTTCATCCCCCCACCCCATTTATTCCGTAGAAAGAGAGACCCCTGGAGTCAAAACTTAAGAAAGTACTCGATGAATAGAGAAGGGCTGAAGGTAATCCAGAAAATCTGTCTCCTATTTCCTCTTATATCTTTGGCTATAAGAAAATGCTACCAGCTTTCTGGAAGAATTAGAATGGAGGGTAAGCTCCTTTGACTCGGGGTTGGAGAATTATTTTAGCTGCTTTTGTTTTCAAACACTCTATACATCACTATTGAATTCCTCTAGTTCATCAAAAGGACAATAATAATTACACCGTACGGACTGTAATACACTTAGCAGACTAGAATTTCTCATTCATTTCAATTAGATACATTAAAATTAATATTATATTATAATTTTTTCTCTCTCTCTTTCTCTCTTACTCTCTTTCTCTCTTTCTCTCTCTCTCTCCCCCTCCCCTCCCCATCTCAGTTTCTCATCAAAACTCCTGATCCTCCCCCCTTTCATTCCCCTCTGGTCCATGAAATCTGCAAGCTTGAGCTCAATAATCTAGTCATTAAATTTCACCCCACACGGTCATCCTATGTTGAACCAGTAGAACGAACCTCAGTCATAATATATGCAGTTGGAAACTCATCATTCCAGATTGAGCATATTGAAGGCAAACTTGCCAAAAGCAACCATGTTCTAAGTGCAATATAATGTTCACTTTTCAGTATAGTTAATACAGAATACATACAAACTTTTACAACGCCCGTCCTATCGCATTAACTACTCTGTGAAATCGCAAAGTAAAATATTCCGTAAAACCTCTCCGTGTAAAAAAGCAGCCAGGTCTTTTGTTTAGAAACAAATAAAAATTCTGTACAGAATTGGAGTATTATCAAAATAGAATACAAAATATCAAAATAGTCCAAGTCGTTTTTCTTTCAGAGCATTCTTTCAAAAATCCATTCTTTCAAAAATATTTAGAACTATGAAGAATTTGATGAAATTTTCTTCTTTCTAAGTCCACAAATAAGACCCGTCATATTCAAGTATATTTTCGTTAGTATGACAGCATTAAATCTTAAGTTCATTGTACAGAGTGCATTGAGTCCTGATTTATCCTTCAAAATAATTTTTATTTTAAATATTGCATGCAAATTGTACTTTCAACTCTACAAGAATCATTTAAATAGATCTGAAACATCTACCCTTCTATAATAAAATATTCAGATTGAATCTTCTCAGATTCTATCAGATCTTCTTCAGATTGATAGATCAATCTTACCTACATAATTTACATTTGAGGCTGTGAATTAACATTATTTTAAAAAAATGGGAAGTCTCTTGAAGTATTTTTAATATTTTTTCTCCCATTAAATGTCCACACCCAGAACTGCACATGAATACGTAACAAAAATATACATTTAGCTTCATATTTCAAATGCTTTGAATTGCATGGGTATGTAAAATAGAATGGACACAATGGACACATGGAATGGAATAGAATGGTCAGTGAACAAAATGCTGATTTTGTGATTTTTCAACTAAAAACAAATGCTCAATAATATCTAAACATGTTTTGTGGGCAATTATTAAAATGTACCTACTTTAATCGTAAAATTACCGACATGAATATTTGCATCCACTAAAATTTAGTTGTTTGTGGTGGAAGTACGGGGTAAAAGAGTTACTTTATTTAACCCATCGCTTTTTATTATTACAATTTATGCAGTTTACTTAAAGTATTACAGTTTATGTAGTAAAAGACTTGGCCGGCGTAAGGCAACCGCCCAAATCAATATCGATATAAATAAATCATACATAGTTCCGGATTTGCATTGAGAATGCTTTCTACACGACTGACCAAACAAAGCTGTGATCCAAGCGTCCAAGCCCTATACCAGCACTCACAACTACACAAACTGTAGTTTCTCAAGTAAAAGCTCAAGAGTTGAGAAGTCTAATAAGCTAGTTTAAGTATATAAGGGGAAAGGCGAAGGAACTGGAAGACAAGAGAAGAGAGGATGGAAGTCGATTCTACGAACGGGTGTAAAGGTACCGATGATATATGGTAGGAGTCATGTCAGAGGCACACCGCCCTGGAGCTCTGAGCCCGCAAATCTACACCTCCAGAACTCTACTCCCCCCCACCCCTCCCCCACCCCCAGCCCAAACCCGACTCGCACCCACCAGATATAGGCATTCATTATTTATCGTCGATGTGCGGTTACGATCCCATTATCAAATTCACAATCCATGAATCCCTGTTTCTATACTTTAATAATGCGTCATCAAGTAACATTAATGATTTGAATAGTACAAAAGCCTGGTTGTGATGGGATGTTTTTAGAATTGCACATCAGAGGTAATGAATGTTACGAGCTAACATGAAATGCCACAAGAGCTTTAAATGTTTTGATGATCACACGGTTTTCGCATTTGGTTGGTTTTGTGACCTTGTTTACCACCCATATCGATTCTCACAAGAATACCAAGAGCTTTTGTTACAACTCATATAATTTACCTTTTATTTCTTCAGATGTTTCAGCAAAGTGTATAGCAAAGTATATTTTGTGTCTTCTTATTAATTGGTTAATAAATATTTCGTTACAATTAATAATGCGTCTTCAATATATGAGGAATAAATCTGCCAGGAATCAAGCTCTATCAATTTCAATTTGACTGAAGTCACAATTACAGTTATATTCTCTTACAAAATATCTCGTGTTACTAACACAAATATATTGGATCAAGAATCATTAAAATCATTAAAATGGACATCGGGCCTTCTACCTCAGAGGTACAGAAATATCATGATACAATGCCCAGACATGGGCAAAATACTCTGTTTCAATGTATTTGGAATACAAGATACTGATACTTTTAATTTGGGTATCTAAAATACAAGATACAAGATACATTTAAGAGATGTATTTAAAATTCAAGATACAAGATAGTATCTTTAGATACTTCAAAAAAGATACATTTAAGGATACTTTTTTATTCTCATACATATCATCCAACAGTAAAAATTGTAGGGACTTACTTTCTAAATTAAATTTTAATTTGTTCTATTTGTAAGGCAACATACTTAACATTTTCTTGATCGATTCAATACGGCAACGTGTATTATTTGATGCTTGTTTGAAATCAAGCAAGAGATCTAGCTGTCTTTGAAATTCTAGGCGCATAAAAATGTATCTTGTATTTTAAATCTTCAAAAAAGATACAAAATACTTTAGAAATGGGTATTTAAAATACAAGATACAGATACATTTGGCCCATGTATTTAAAATACTAGATACAAGATACAAATGTATCTAAGATACGTATCTTAAGATACAAGTATCAAGATACTGCCCATGTCTGACAGTGCCCACGTTTTCTTAGAGAGCAGAAATATATATCTTCTCAAGATGCAACAATTATCTTTAAAAAAATTAACCAACGGGGCTTATTTAGTAAACCATGGTTTAAGCACTGAGCACAACAATGCAAGTGGATTATGGAATAGAACTTCCCTTAATGTGTTTAACTTAGTGGCACTTAAGTCAGCTTATAAAGTTTGGTGAAATTTTGAAGTTAAGGCTCGCAAGTTACTATCGTGGGGGTGTTAGTACAACCATAATGAGATGCAATGCAAATAATTGTCAATGATGTCTACATTGAATTTATTGTTATATCAATTCTATTGATGAAATCAGACGATAATAACAATTCCAGAACTTGGACATTTATTCATTTGAATTGGAAAACATTTATTTGGGTTTATAATAATGACCTACGTGATTTCCTGTTCGTGAATGCCAATGATTCGGTCCATTCCACCAGATCCATTTGCCATTACATTCAAATACTCATTATTACACGAACGTGTCAAAAAGTTATTAGATCGATAATAGTTGTGGTAACACTCAGCGAACACAGTCTGGGTCGCAGGTCATAGGTCATTTCGCTTCACCACACTTTATGTTTTGTCATTTTGTTCACCTAGACACACCGAGAAGAATTTTAAATACAGGGAACATCAGACTCAATTATTACCTTTTTCTAGTAGTTTATCTTGAAAAAACAATTGATCAAAATAAAAGATCATACGTTGTGCAGACTGAACAGATGTCTTCAAAATATGAATGCGATTCTTCAATAAAAATAGTAATAGCCTGTGATATTTAGGTATTTAAGATAAGTACATAACTACGTAACGACACACACACCAACATAATGATTAATTAATTATTACCTTCGTTATTTATTTCATGAGGTTCTATGAACATTTTCTATTATAATTTGTAAAGAACTAATTTTGTGGTAAGCAACAATAGAATAAATAGAGCATTTCTCTCTCTGTATCACTGCTCCTATCTTCAGAATCAGGCGTCATATGACTGAACTTCACTGCTCCTATCTTCAGGCGTCAAAAGACTGAACTTCACTGCTCCTGTCTTCAGGCGTCGTAAGACTGAACTTCAATGCTCCTATCTTCAGGCGTCGTAAGACTGAACTTCACTGCTCCTATCTTCAGGCGTCGTAAGACTGAACTTCACTGCTCCTATCTTCAGGCGTTGTAAGACTGAACTTCAATGCTCCTATCTTCAGGCGTCGTAAGACTGAACTTCACTGCTCCTATCGTCAGGCGTCGTAAGACTGAATTTCACTGCTCCTATCGTCAGGCGTCGTAAGACTGAACTTCACTGCTTCTATCTGAAAATTGATTGAATATCATTTCCAAAACAAACCAGATGCTTCGAATTTACACAATTTTCCCAGACTATGGATCCCGGACCTCTTTGAACTTTAACATTTTCTCTTGCTCCCTGGCATAAATCTTCGGACGCCCATGCTTGCTTGAAATAATAATTAGTTTGTGGCTTTAGAAGGTTTTCATGAGTTAATTTCATGACAAATCTATTGAGAAATCTGAGGACAAAATTTAGTTACATAAACTCACTTTCACTCTATGGAGTTATAAAAAATTCCATTTTCCCATTTGAACATACTTTGCGGGAATAATATTTGCCGACGGCATGTGAGGCGTAAAATCAAATTAGTTTGATGAATATAGTCAAACGATAACCAAACATCGAATTACAAATAAACCATTTCCGCAATTCTGATATTCAACTTGACAATAACGAGCAAACACCAGAACTAGCTGTTGGATTGATGGCTGGAGACGAGTAAATGCCAGTTAGTTAGGTTTCAGCTGCCACTAACGAGCAAGATAATTTCCCGGATCGAGCGCTAATTAAATCGTGAACAGTGGTGGGGCTGGGACTGGGGCTGGGACTAGGACTGGGGTGTCTGATGGTTTCCAATCCCTATCCGTTCTTCCACACACTGATAAGAGTAAAAGCCTAGAGAGTGGAGAATGGACATCTCTTCTAAGACGCTATTTCCGGTTGAATCGGTTATCGCTCAATCCACTAACCCTTTGCGTCACAAATGATCGCTGAGTATATCGCTTTCTCAGATAGGACAACATTTGGCAGGACATTTCAAAATGTCGTACAAAATCTACATACTTTTTTAAGTTAGAGAAAATCGACAACGAAGTAAATTGGATTCTGCTGAGATTTTTTTTTTCATGGAAATACCTTTTACAGTCGGGTAGAAAGCTTGGTCATTTCGCCACTGTGAATGATGAAATGACGATGAATGGGTAGGGAGGGGGGGGGGGGGGGATCGTGGCCTATTTATTGGTAACTATTCCATCATAGACTGAGTAAAGCATTAAAACGTACTGCAGGTTCGACCAAGTTCGGCCATGTCTGGAATCACACTTTCCCCTGAGTATCACTCAAGTTTCCAACTTACTTGTGTTTTTCCCGAGCCTGGCGCCCTAATGTACGCTACAGGCGCCTCCCTCGCATCCTCTAATTTATTTGAGTGATAATGAGTTCTGAACTGTCAATAATGTTGGTAGATATGAAAGAAGGAAAGGCAGGGAATCAATTTCTATTTTGTGTAGGGGAAAAGCGAGAGCAAAGACCCCAGCTCCCAAAAGTTTTCGACTTGACAAGAGTTTTGATGGAAATCTATAAGTTTGTGTATAAAATCGTGCAACGAAATGGACCATGGCAAATATTTATTTACCGGAAGAAGAGTTACAACGTGAGACACAAGTAAACATTTTGGTGTTTTGACACTTTGTAAAGATGTGTCATGGGAATCAGGAACAGAACTGGAACACAAACCGAACTCACAGCAGCTCTACATTATAACAGTTGCTTATGATTCAGTTATAATATCTCAATCTACACTGGACGATGCAGGTTCCCGTGTTTCGATTTTGACGCAAGGTGGAACCATGGTGGAACAGCGATATTCTGTAAATGGTAAATATATTGGAAAATCATACCGTGTAAAGTCACCTCAAAAAGTTCGTGCAGATTTGGCCATGGTAATGACATGTGAACTCCTTGGAGAGGCTGTACTCTCCAGTCTACATAGACTGATAAATAAGATTGTGTTTGAATTTTTTTTGTATCTCAATCAATATACCTTGAGAACCGGAACTTTAATTCAGGAACTGTAACCAGAACTGAACCTTTGTCCTTGTAAATGATACAATTGTAACCGAAAACAAATCTTGTTCTGACCACTAAATAGAATTATTGTGACCACGTTGCTTGTATACACCTCTGTGTGGCTCAATATTCACTCTCGTCATACATATTCATGTACGATATGTATGATGAAGCTATTGATGCGAGCTGAAGCAGAATGCTAACAGGATACTCAAGACAAGCTACTGATCGAAACAGGAGGCTGGCTCCTTGATGATTATACACAGCCAAGGTGACAGAAGGGACAAGCAAGAGACGCGACAAATTGCACCACGAAACCATTACATTGCTAGCTAGGCTACACTTTGGGGACGCGCTATTAGAAGATAAGAAAGAACGCTCTATTTTGAAACGAAATTTGCATAAAAATTAGAATAATTATACAAAAAACGAGCGCCAATTATTCTTTCAAAGCAAGTACTAATTCAACCAAAAGAAATGCCTTACTTCTTATTTCGACTTCTTCTTTCTTATTGCCAGTTTTCCTCATTTTTTTATTTTGTCGAATTAAATACGGTAGCATATCGCGGAGCTGATCCTCTCTTACATCAAAGCGACGTTATTGTACTTAGAAATAGCTTTGCCATGGTTCAGTAGTCAATAAGGTCTCTCCCCACTGCTGTTGCGAGTCAACGTGGCAAGCCATATATATTGATATCTCACAAATTACATCCAATGAAAGCGTATTGTTTAAAAATATATCTATTTATCTACGCTTCACAAATATCGGGTAAAAGGAAATTCTGTGATAAATGAGTTTTGACAGCTCACGTGAACAAAAGGTTGTTACTCATATAACATACTCTTTGTGTACGAATAGGTAATTCCTCTTTTATTTATGTCTGGAATATTGTCGGTGACATTCTATGCCACGTTCCTGTATACTAGGTACGTGTATTGTTGTCACTTGTGCCATTCCATCATATACACTCTAACACTACTATTTCTAAGGGTGAGAGTAGATAAAAATAAAATACTATGAGAAGTTTCACATTGAGACTTTCGTTTGCTATGTCGGAGCCTGAAGATGGTTCCACATAAGAAACACAACACATAGGCTAATTTCCCCTGAGGATTGTGGAGCACCTGCTCTCAGTCTCTCGACGGAACCTCTCAGTACGGTCATTTCTCTGTGAGACGGTGACAAATGGCAGAGGAGAAATCGTGGAATCGTCATCCCTAGAAAAAAAACGTACCTACCCTCGCTTTTCGTAAATCAAAACAAGAAAAATACGTTGCGATATAATAAAGTGACGCTAAAATAAGTCTTCTCCAGGACCCATAAAAGTAAAGTAGGAAAAGTTGAGAAGGGGGACGAAAAAAAGAGCAACCGAAAGTAGAAAGATAACAAATTCCGTCACAAAATCCGTAATTTGTAATAAAAAAAAACTTGTAATGATTGAATCAGCGATGTTTTCAAAAAAGCTTTAGGCTGGTTGGAAAGGAAGGGTGCTTGTTCCAAGTATCTTGAGCCCCCCCTCCCCCCTCACCTCACGACGCCCCCAGACGCCTCCGACGCCCCTGCTGTGGCGATAACATCCAGCGACATCCACCAGGACAAGGAAGAATACGCGAATGGGAACGACGTCAAATGTGCGAATAGGGCTTCGACACACAAAGGGGAATAATATAGCTTCTAAATGAAAGATGGGATTGGGATGTAAGAAGACAAGAAACAATCGATCTTTTCCTTAGATTTAGCTTTTGTTCTGACTCTAAGTTGCAGTCAAGTCAAGTAATACATTCCTGTTCATTTTGTTCCGAATATATTCAATGCGGAACGTTCGAAAGATTGCGCCGATGTAGAGATGTTGATTGCCAATTATCTACTGCGAAATTGCAATTAAATCCTTTAATTAAATCTTGCTGGCTCAAACAAAATTTCTTCTTAGCCCATCTCAAGGCAGGCACATAATATTTGGAACGGGAAATTATCTTTTAATTTCCCAGCACCACGGTTATCCCTTGCCAGTTTACTTAATAACTCCAGTGGAGGCGCCGGAATTGATTTATAATGTAAGTGAAGCTGGCTATTGCAAGGGCAACCCCTGCCCTTCTGCCCTTCCCTGTTTGAGTTCCTGGTTGTAAAGATAAATATCACGTCAAGGGGGGAACTAATACCCTGTCCTATTTGACACAGGCAAAGGTACGCTATGGAAAAACAAATATTTATCATGATTTCTGACATTCAACTGAAACTATTACTTGGATAAATGGGCTGGGTGTGGGCGTTAAGTACTTAACAGATTTGTTCAACAATGTATTTATTTTCTATCCTCTTTGTATGGTCGTAATATGTTATTCACTTATTGAATTTAGACTGCATTAATACCATGATATATTGATAGTACCTACACGTGATTATTATATCAACGAACACATTTTTTTGCGTAATGAATAGATTTACAAAAGAAGAAAATAAGACAATAATTGCGGTGCAGAATGACCCAATCCATGACGTCGGAACTCAGTAATTAAACACATAAATACGACTTATAATCATGATGATAAGTAGGTACCAACCGATTTTGGATAATTTGATAATTCCCGTCTGCGCTAGAATTCATATCGTCACACTTCGTTTTTCTCGCCTAGAATGGTAGTTGATACTTCAGTGTGGGACATACCATTGAAAGTGACAGATTTTGAATGTGAAACAATAAACAAGTATTTTTTTTTAATTTACGAAAGAAAATTTCCTATTGTCAAGGAAAGAAACCTGTGATCCGTCTACCTATTTGTAGACATATTTGTTTTTCTTTGTGTCTATAGGTAAAGACGTCGCGTTATGCAAATTCATAAAAATATATTAAATAATGGAAAATGGCCTGAATGAATATAACTGTATTTGAATTTTCTTGGGTTCCAGAGCCGATGATAAATGCTTAACTGCATTATTGCATTACAAGCATAACTGTATTTGTATTAAAACTAGTAGGTACATATTTTATTATAAATCAGTATTTTAGTTTAAAATTACTATATTCCGGTTGACATTGATAATAATAATAATAATAACAATAATAAAACGTCTTTATTGTAAATGTGGCGAAGTTAAGCCAAGGCTTTTCTTACACTTATCACGCTTTTGTTTTTGTTTCGAAAGCGAAACAAATTGGAGCGAAAATGTGTAAGTAATCGGCAACTCCAGTCCAGTGTATAATTTTAGATGCATCTTTTCTCTTTTCATTTATTTTTTCTCATTTTCCAAAGCGTTTTATTTTAAATTTTCGTAACCTGAAGCTATCTACCACATGCAATTTATTGCTTCTGAAAGAGTAAACGTTTGAAAATAAAGACATGAAGCAATGTATCAATCAATCTGTTAGAACGCAATGTTTCTTATGCAAAAACGAACACTGAAGCAACTTTCAACACCCTCTTTCTGTTCTTCTTTTTCACCCAATCCCATCAATATCCTGCAGTGCCTTCGGACAATGACGCTTCTCCATGAAGTTTATAAACAATCAATTAAATTAGATTAAATTGTCAGCTTTCACGGTACCTACTTATTATGAAAGAAAATTTTGGTAGGATTTTACCGTGTTCAACTAGTTTTATCTGACGCTACGGCGATTGTAGAAGAGAAAATATTATAAAATATAAATAGTAAAGAAACAATATGAAACAACTCAATAGATGCTATAAATACACAACTCCCTAACACTAACATTTGAAAAGACTATAGAGATACAAATAAACAACACCATCAAGGTTCAAAATATCTAGAATATTCAATCTGCTATGACATAAAACGTTTTCTTTCTTTCTTCTTTTGTTGTCTCTCATCTAGAATTTTCTCCCTTATCTAACTTCCATATTTTCGGGTTCTCCAGTGATTTTTGTTAATGTAGTGTAGTTTTATTTTTTCTTAAATTAATAAAACCAAAAAGTTCTTCACGGGGAAATAACCACAAAATGTTTCAATCTATTATTAATACATTTCATTGATCTCACATCACTTGGTTTACAGTTTTCATTTGTGGTTTTTAAATGAAATATGGATATGAAAACCTCGTATTGTACAGTTTGCATTTGAATAAGAAGACATAAAAAATGTACGCTAGATTTCACCAGCTCGATTCTACGAGCGCCGAGAGTTAATGTTTATTCCATTAGTTTTGCATAGATTGTTCCCAGGGTTTTAGAAGGAAGAAGAAATTGGGTTTTACGTTAGTCTTTAAGCCACAATTCCCAGTTCTTTGTACTAAGTGACGTTTTGAAAATGAATGCTTACGGGTAGATTTCGTAAATTGAAATAATGGCAGAGAACAAAAAATTGCTGGATGACTGTAAAAATGTTTTTTTTTTATAAGAAAGATAGTTACAGTAATTGAACTATCTTGAAGAAAGTCTAGCCATACTTTTTTTCAAATAGAAATGAGCGTCTGTTGAAAAACACTATCAATCTGAATATAAATTGTGATCGAGAAAAATATATAATGCTAACTTCTGGGTTAGCAGGTTCTGGGTTGCAATAAAAATTAAATATTAGGTATAAGATTGGATGAGAATGTGAGTTTACAAAAAAAAATCACAGCGATAATATCAGTAAGACAATCGGTTGTTAGTAATACCCCGTGGACAAATTATTATTTTTATTTTTTTTACAGAAAAGTATCAAAAAGATAAAACATATTTGTGATGCAAGTGCGACCCGCTAAAAGTTTTCAAAGCAATGCTCTATCATTAGCCAATTAAGAAATTAGTTTCCCAACTTCGCATACCTACGTTTATGTACTTGAAAATATTATAATATATTATTTCTGTGCTAGTACGTGTTTTCTTATGTATTTTTAAATATTTCAAAATGGCAATGAAACTATTCGAACGTAGTTCAAATGATTAAAAGATATGAAATAAGAATATTAGAAGAGTTCCAAGAATCTTTTATCAGAAAGTCATATAGTAGTTAACACAACTGATATACAAGTAGGTAATATACGAGTATTATAGACAAACGTATCTTACGAGATGTTCCTTGACATCAAAGTCATTAGATATCGAATGATTTTAGTTCGAGGGCATGACGTAAAGACAGAAGGCACAAAGTCATGTCACTTGGATTGGAAAAGCGTTAGAAATCTGCCTGGAGCTGATACATGAAGATAAACTAAAATGAGATACATTTACATTGATACTCAATCTCTAAGATATCCGCCCAGACAGGTAGAATACTGTTGAAGACATCATGTTCATCGAATTGCTTCAAATCTAATCATTTGAGTGAATTTCCACTCAGAATTCCAACTATTCTGTCGTTTAATTAATTCTATCGTTTGACTAACTGTCGGATTTGATGAGGCAAGCAAATCTAACAATGTATGATCTATTTAACTATGGTGGCACAAAAATACAGACATTTGGCGATGACACCATAGTGATAAATTTACAGTACATATCAGGTTGAACATTTTACGGGAACATACGGGAATGGGAACACAAGGAATTTGCTATCTATAATTAAGACATGTTTTGAGGAGATGATTTGGGTAGAATCAAGAATGCCAGTACGGAATCTCGAAAACAACTTATGAAATTACATTAGATCGATTAGTAGGACTGGAAGAGTGAAATGACAGATGGCAATCGCAAGAGTTTCTCAATCCAAAAACCCATAACTAATTCCTATCAGGAAATGAGTGACTTCTAGATTCCATCCTTTGGAGTAGGTAATTTGTATGAAATTAGCAACCAATAAATTGTGTTTAGGGTCGCTTCGAACTTTTATCACCTTGGCGAACTACAACCAAGATCCATCGATCAGGCACATGCACACATCCGAAAATCGATTCTGCAATGGCACATTTTTTACGAATTTTGGAATTAGAAAACAGTCCACCGATTTAACATAAATTATCATAATTTAATTTCAAATCTTGTGCAAATGTCTGTCTAAAAAACTGTATTTAAGCCCACTCCGAGATATACCATAACTTCCGTTCTAAATTAAAATAATTTGAAATTTGTACACATCAATAGTGATATTGTTTTAATCAAGTGTGATATTTTCAGTTTTATGTGTTCAGTAGGTAGTTTAAAAGTGTCTGGGGAATTGGTCGTTCCTTTTGGAACCACCCGGTGTTTTCTCTTTGCGCGTACGAAATCCGATATGAGAGAGAACAGAGAGAAGCTGCGAGGAATTGGATGCAGTTAGCAGCAGCAGCAGATAAATCAGCGATCAGGTAGCATTCGTGTAAAGGTGGTTCAGCCAATTACTTCATTGATAACATTCTTAAATTGAGCAGATTAGGAACAAACGCAATTCTTATGTTCCAAGATAAATGCGAAAAATCTGTTCTGTTTGTAACTGGCAAATTTCATGTACTTACGACTTTTAAATAATTGAAAATGAATAGTTGCAATTGTTTGCTCAAATTTGAATCGTTTGCAATATTTACGTTTGGTTTCTTCTAAGTAGTTTCTGCTCTGCTTGATGGTGCTTTTGACTGACTTTCCGCCAACTGGGACCCTATTCTAGAACTTTTGAATTCCTAATTCCACTGAAATTCGATTTCATGGAATGTTAATCCTTTTCCGTGACCGTATTCCATCAGAATGGAATTGGGAAAACGTTCTGGAATAGACATCCTGTACTGCGGCGTCTTCAGACTTTTGGCGTGACGTGAGGATCATCAGGAACAATTACTTTTTGTTTAAACTTTAAATTAATGCACCTTTTACTAAAGTAGTCTCTGTGTTTTTAACGAAATGCGAATTTTAAATTGCAAATGATTCATCTTAGGCAGTCAGAAATCAGTTCTTGTTTCAAGAGAAATAATTTTATGCACTCACTCTCTAAGTATTGAACATTAAAAATGTGGGTTATGATTATGAAGCTTCTAGGTTTACGCATTTCAGCTGTAGTGCCCCCCTCCCCCTCCCCCAAGAAGCATAATTTTAGTGTCACTTTCAAATATGACAAATTTATAAAAAAAAAAAAAATGTCATGCGGAACGAGCCAGGGGTGTGCCCCTAGATTTCGGACTCCCTTTTGGGATACATATCCCCCAATGATGAAAGACCCATTGACATTATTGAGTACTCTGAGATCGTTATTAGGCGTTTCAAATGTAATGAACTTGATGCGGTATAGCGATCACCAGCCACCAGTGGTTAATTTGTACTAGAAAAGGTGGGGGTATAAGCCCATGTTTATTAAATTTAAATAAAAAATTGTTAGAAGCCAGCAACGATTGTCAGGGGAAACTATACCGTATGAAAACAATGGGGGGTCTGGGGGGAGGGCAACCCAGAAGAATGCGGGTCCGAGGCGCGCAGCCCCGGAGAAAATTTTGATTTTCAAGAATTAATTTGGTGCGTTTCTACGCTTTTTGTAAAATATTTAAACCAATTTATATCTCAGTCCCGTTTTTCACCATCGGACAGATCCCCCCTCCCCCTCCTAGGGCAGTATTCTAATCATATTTTTTTCTAGGTAGTGTACCTAAGAGTATATACCAACCTATTATGGGGAAAAGAGTTTTGCGCACGAAACAATGGGTTGTCGGAGTGGAAGGGGCCTCAAAATGTATGTGGATCCCAATCCGGGCCGCACAGGCCCGGGAAAATTTGGAAATTTCAGAGTGAATTTTGAGTATTTCATGGGTTTTGGACAAACATTTATGGCGATTTGATATTCGGTCATCTAAGAGTAATTTCTTCACAATTGTCAGCCCATTTTGTTAAAAAAGCGCTATACCTTTATTTATATAAAAGGTGAGCAAGCTTTAAAAAAGGTGGGTTAGTCGGGCTTACTACGTCCAATCCAAATAAAGCACTGCCAGCCACCGAGATCACTGTACGTGAATGTACAAGTTCATTTACTTTCTCACCGTTATAGAAGTACTATATCAAGAATACAATGCCAAATCCACCAAGAGGTAGATGTTTAGTTAAGGCAAATACATCTGTTAATTTATGATTTCAGCACTACTGTGAAAATGTACGAATGCACAGTGGTATAGTTCTAAAATGATCTATGGGTGGGTATATGCTAAAAAAATGACACGCTAAGGAAAAGAAAAGAAAATTTTCCCCAAGGTCTTTCGTTTTGGTGCATTTTAATGATTAGGTACTTGAAACACTTTTTTGCTTATAAACAAAACCTCGAGAATTATCTATTTATTTACTTTTCCAGAAATTTCTCGAGATTTTCTTCAATATTAGTTATTTCATGTTGCAAATACAATTTACACGTTTCTAAAATTTCAAGTTTTCTTAGTAAATCAATAGAATATGCGGTTTTCTGTATCAAATTACAAACAGGCATGATATAGCTAAAAGGTGTACTGGTGAAGTATTCGTCAAATATTATAGGTATAAGCGCTGGTCATAAATATTTTTTAGGTATACGGCGTATAACCCTCGACTACACCACAGCGTATGCATCTTCATTCTTTAGGTTTTGTTGGAAGAAGGTAAGGGTTGCGAAATAATAACACATACTTATCTTGTGAGAATATATATCATATCAATTAAGCATTTTCAATTAAATACAGCTGCAAATGGAGAATTTGTATTCTATCATTGTTCTATTTGCTGCTTACATCTTACAGATGTATATTTATTTACTTGCCTTTATTTGGTTTGGCCACTGGGCTTTACCATCACTTGTTTTTATAATTTATACAGTAGTATATCATATCAACTCTATATTTTATACATTTACAAAGATAATTATTCATGGTTAAAACCAGCTGATCAAATTACAAAGAAAATCAATTGTAAAACATTTTTTCCATAAAACTCGTACATTCCTCTGATCCATGTTAATTAATAATTATATTAGCTAGAATACTATTACTTTGCATGAAAAGCATTTTTTTCTGTTCCAAATATTATGAAACACATTAATTGTATAACAGAGAGAAAGATAGATTAACGAGAGAAATGGTTTAAACTTTGAGAATTGAAGAGAGATGACAATCAACAGTACACAGGAAGATTAAGTCTTTGTTTTAAGCACGAAGTAGAATTATATCATCAGACCAGACAACATAAAGCGAACTTTTACACTCAAGTTAATCGAGTACTTTGGAAAACAAAATGTTTTTCTTTTTACATTTCTGCATTTACTCTTTGTGATTTGATTCTTGTGTGCTAATCACTACATCACAATTCTTCCTTAGCCCCAGGGTCTTGCTCTTTGGTAATATTTGAATTTGTACACAAATTGTTTTCAGTTGAATCATTTACAAAATTACTTAACTGAGCTCTTAAAATGGGGGGAACATGTACAATATGGTTCAAATGGCAGACAAATATTAAAATTAATCATTTTTCGTGATCATTTACCTTGCAACATTATTCAGAACTAGTTTTAGCAACAACATTACAACGTAACAACAAAACTGTGCAAATCTTGTCTGAGAGAAAAATTTACAAAGGCTACCTTAGGTATATATTTACAAAAGCAGAGACTAACTAAGAATTTTGTCGTAAGCTTATAATCCCAAGGAAATTTTCCATGCAAACAAAATATCACCAGAAAACCATGGTATAATACTTGATATACAATTAAGATATAAATAATTAGACTTTTAAGTGTTAGTAATTTTGTGTTCAATACAACTATTCCTCATTGCGGAAATGTATGTGAAATCCCTAAAAATGTAAAGCTAAATATAGGTATAACGTTTGTTGGTAGAAAGAAGAGAATAGTTTCAAGCTAAAATGAAATAATAAATAAGTTAGTAGCCCACCTCGTATAATATTGATCAGTCTATGAGTTCGATGCTGTATCGATAATATATTCAGATGAGTGGATAGCTCGATAGACCTTCATTGAATTAGTAACACAACACAAAACACCGAGGAATCACCTTGCGCGGCCAACTAAATCCCATTCAAAACACACATTATTTCTTAATACTGGCCCCAAAACTAACTTCAAAAGTATGTAGATAAATTTTGACACTTGAAATATTTAGTTGCAATGTATAATGAATATGATGTCAACATATTGGTTCCAGCTCAATTTGTCAAAATGACCAATTTTAAACATATGCATATCCTATCCATACTGTATTTAGTTACAACAGAGATACCCCTTATGAACAATAAACAATCTTGCCTATGCTACAACAATATACAATAGTTATGTATGTATGTATCAATTTGAATAACTGAAAATGCTGTCACTCTCTTAGCAAACTCATCCTTCCGATTGCTTTTCCCAAACGTTCAAATTAGTTGTGGACGGTTTTGTTACAATATCTCACACATAACTTCAATCTAGTTACTTTCTGCATAGTCCTAACACAATATTTCCTTAACAAACCTACTGCTAGATTTGAAATGGGTCTCTATTCTAAACTAACACACTGCAACAGTTTTCCCAACATTCGTTACCTCAACAAGAACAGTACACAGGATGAGAGAGAATCAATTTAGTTTAGTAATAATCGCGCAAACTAACTGAGATCGTTCGTTCAATAGACAGTTACTTCACAAAGTAAAACAGTCCAAAAACAGCGTAACAAAACACGATAAGTTCGTCGTGGTACTTGAATGTTCCAAAGCAATCAATCAAAGTGTTGAACATATCAACTAAAAGGCAACAGAACACTTACTTTGAAAACTCGGCAATTTAGTCTTAAAGACATCAAACCAGGTATGTACATTTGAATGACAAACTTAAACATACTTTTGAAAAGGTTTCAACCATTTAGTGGCAATTGTTTGTTGGCCATTTTCTACCATTGTCTTAAATCAATAGGCAAGCTGGCCCATGGTATGAGCAGCTATACACTATAAACAATAACAAATTATTGTAACAGCCTAATCGAATGTATGCAAATCGATTGATTGAGTGATTGTGTAGACGTGGTATGAATGTTGAAACAATTCTGACATCAAACAGTTGCCTTTCATTGCAGAATGGATATGAAATATATGTAATATGTAACTATTTATTTATCAAATGATGGATAATATTGCATATTATTAAATAGTAATAATAAAAATGATAGTAACAATTATTAATAACTATATGACATTGAAGCAATGAAATAAAAAATATTACAATATTTACAATGAGCCGAATGCTCGTCTACAGACATATAGATCTAGGAACAGGTGAAAGTGTGGTATATAATGCTAAGTTTCCATTGGGAGAAAACATTTGTCTAATGGAAACACAGCTGAAGTGATAAATATTGTTTTGTTATGGCCACATCAAACACCATAAATACCTACTTGCCAAAAGAACTAGCAAAAGCTGGTCTAGTGCAAGAACTGACAAAATAAATCAATAGAACAAACAAGGAAGAAATATTAAATTTAAATGGTCCAAATTCAGCATCCCAATCTTTTGATATTCCTTGATCAACTCTCCATCCGAAATAGTTATGACTAGAAATAAATGTGAGTGCAGACATTTCAGTGAACGAAGACGTTTAAAATGCTGGGTTCTTGCCAAAAGAATGACTGGAAATTGTAACAATTATGCTGGTCAAGATTTGCTGCATTCACACAGAGAAAACTCTTTTATAGGACAAATACTTGGGAATGCTGATGGGAACTTACGTCTAAACAGAAATTACTATCAATACTATTCGACGAAAAGCTTAGTCCGATTTGAAGAACAAATATGGGATCCAACATACCACTTAAAACATCGTCGAGAACATGTTTTTAAGGCAAGCAAAAGCAAGGTGAAACTAGACTACTGATGTATCCAGGGTTGTTCCGTTAAAAATCGATACATGCTAACATTGAAATAGCTGGTGACAACCATATAAAGATAAAACCTAACAATCACGTTCTATCGCTTTTTGTCACACGCAGACTGACATGATATCAATCACAATCTCATTTAAATATCCTTCAAAGACGTCACTTCAGATTTCTTCTTGTTGCACTTATGCCTCGAGACCTGAGATCACCGATGATTGCGTCTAGTTCTTGTCGTTGCCTCCACTGCATGACTGGGAACAGGGGTCAGAGCCTCTGTCATCCGGTCCAGCTCCAGCATCGCTTCCTGGATCGCGTTCTCCAGCTGGCTATTCAGCTTCCGGCTCCTAAAACATCGGTGGGGCGTTAGACATGTGATAGTGTCGTTGGAGTCTACACGGTCCACACTGTACGTGTGGATTACAGGGTGAATTACATCAACACAAGACTCTACGGGACGTTGCAATTGCGGGGCTTATTGAAAGACGCAGAGAATGTGCAGAGTGCAGGAATCAACTAAACAATTAAAGTAAAATAACAATATTTAATATAATCTCATTATATAGCTTATAAGTTCTTCATGTGAAATTATAAATAACCAGGCTTAAACATGCTGATGTGCACCTAAGTAATGATTAGTGCTATTGTACTATTGTGATGATAAAATTAAACATGGTAAATAAAGATGCTAAATTTACATGACTTCAAAAAGATTCGTCAAAAATCATTTATGTCATGTTCTAGAGCGTTTATTTGGAACTGAAAAGGGACGCTAGTTGCGACGTTTTGGAAGATTTTGCTCTTAGATCCACTAGTGATGACTGATAAATAGATTGATAGATATAATTGTTGACCTGGCAGTAGGTTGCAGTTCCTTTCAGCAGTTCCGAAACGTTGCTACCAATGCTCCTTTTCAGCTTGCTCAACAGAACAATTGTCAATAGCCAGTTCACAACAAATCACAGTTGTGAAAACCTAGGCCAATTCAAAGTCTTCTTAATTTCAAATGAGTTATTTCTGTGAACATGTAGTTAATACTGCAGCAGATGTATGGAGATGAATGATGGTGACTATCAGTGCTAGACTTGTGAGGAGCTAGACGTAGGATGATGATGATCGGTTGAGATGTTGTTTCGCGGAACTCACTTCCGAAACTTCTTCCTTGCCCGGTGGTGAGCGTCGAGACCCTCTGTGAGCGTCTTGAGCGACTGGACGGGCACTTGCGTGAGCGCTCGATCGCCCCCGAACCAGCGAACCCAGACCTTGGCATCGGGGGCCGTCGGTGGGGCACCGGCCAGTTTCCCCGGCCACGCGGGGAAACCACGCGCTGCCCCCCACACTAGGTCCCCCTCGGCGAGCGAGCCGGCTGCCAGCGATACCAGACCACTCTCTAAGACGACACACACGACGACACCGTTACCCTCTCTGTCTGTCTCTCCTTGCTCTCTTTCTCTCACTCTCTCTCTCTCTCTCACTTTCTTTCTCTCTCTCTCTCTCTCTCTCTCTCTCTCTCTCTCTCTCTCTCTCTCTCTCTCTCTCTCTCTCTCTCTCTCTCTCTCTCTCTCTCTCTCTTTCTCTTTCTCTCTCTATCCCCGCAGTATGCGTCTTGAGAGCAAGCCTCCTGTCAACCCCACGCACTCAAATGCAATAAGTGTTTTGTAGGTGAACAAGATCAATTGTTTTAACCATTTTCCAATATTTAATCATGATTCATGAATATTCCTCAAAGATGCAAGTCACTGAAAGTGAATTGCATTTGAAATTGTCTTCTATGAAACTACCAAAATTATTACTTGGATCAAATCTGGCTACCGGTCTTATTATGAATTATATTAATCAAGATTTCCTTTGCAGTAAGCTTTTAGTTTTGGTATTTAGTTATATTACCAATAATTTACCCCCATAATGAAAGACAATGCCCATTTCTCATTATTGAAGAATGTCTATTGTCTAATGGGTGGCACATATAAAACTGTTTTGAGGTCACTTTAGCCCAACTAGCAAATATAAACATACCCAACTATTGTTCTATAAAAGTTCAGTATAAATTTATTGGGTAGAAATAATTAACTGACTTTTGAATGAAGACTTATGAAATATTGTTTTTCCAGTCAATTAGTGCACATTTGAATTTGATCAAGAACTGGATGCTTAGTAAATACATAATAAGTTATTTGCAGATGGGTTTTATCGATGTAATCATTTGATGAAAATGTTACAAATTATGCTTACAAATTTAGCGTCTGCTTTACATATATTATTTAGTACTTAATTCAAGAAAATGCGAGTGAAAGTTGAAGAGTCCCAGATAGACCTTTACAGATCTGTAGTAAAAGGAAGAAGATTCTTTGAAAAATATTCCGGAATCACAAATCTTTAAGTCCACGATGAACTACAAGCGTCACTTGGTTCATGTTTACCTGTCACATGGTAGAGCAATACAACATTAAGTCATCAAAATGCCTCCAAGTCAACTGTAATTCATGTATGTATTGATGCATGATTAAATTGATTACCTACGTGTCTAATTTCAACAATTTATAAATTCATTTCTATTAACTTATTTGAAAATTTCACACATAAATTTCAGTAATGGTGTACAACATGTGGAATTTCAAGTCTTTAATCTTGTCTAGTTAAGTCCTAGTGACCTCCAATACTGGTTTTTGTGCCATTGGTATCATTCCACTATCTGTCCAGGGACAAAAGAGCGTCAAAATATTACCATCAGTACTTTCACGACCAGCATGGTGGCACTATTTTGGCCATAACTGTATTTTAGCTGGACAGATAGAAAGGATTGTTTCACGACCTCCAAAGAGATAAACATTTTCTGGTGAATAAATGTCTCATTGCATTGGCTATCTTTGAACTACATGACCAATTCAACAAATAAGTGTTTATACTCGTCTCTGTATGATCGGTCAATTACAAAATGAGTATGCAACTATTCGTGTCGAGTTTTGAGCTCGCGTACTCGCAGGGTTGACAGTTTGCGTGTCTCGAATCTACCCACCTCCTCCACCATTTAGTTAAATTAAAAATTATAAACAATCTCCGTCATTAGTTGCACTCCAAACAAAACAAAATGAGACAAGCGAAACATATTTGGCGGATGGAGCCTGTGCATGACAAACTAACCAATCCAGTGGCAAGAAGCAGAAATGACCTGCAGCGATGAGTGCACATTCGAGGGGGGCGGGTCAACACAACACGTTATGAACATTCGAGGAGACGTGCATGCAGGAAACACAAAACAGTGATACCAATTAACACATTTACAATTCCAGACTAGCCTTGATAATATGCAGTACACGTTACTATCGTTGACTATCACACTAACGATACCCAACGGATCAGTGACATGTCTGCAGAATAGAATAATTAAATAAAGAAGGTCAGAGTTGCAGAATATGAGGCAACCTAAACTGATTTTATAACTAAGAGAGTGGAATATCCATTTCTGTAGTAAGTACAGTTATTTCTCATAAACTTAATAAATCCGAACACACTAGTGCAGGGGTGGGGAACCAAATTTTCTAATGGGCTGAATAATACTCTGAAGTAGTCTCTTGGGCAACACTTGCGTAGGCGATCGACACAAATATGCCATGCTGCAATTAGGTAACTTAATAATGTTATATTGTTTTTAAAAATCTTAAACAAGGAATAAATGTTGCACCCAAGATAGCAAGGAAAAATAAGATTTTAATTAAATTGCACATTCAAAAGAAAAGAGGGGGCTCGCGAACGAAGCACCTAAGAAAATTTGCATCAGGATAGGGTTCAGGCCATTTAAAGCTGAAACGGCATAACCAAATCCAGTTAAATTTATTTTAGTAATTATTTTGAAAACATGTGTGAATTTACCAATGTCAGGCCACATTTTATGCAATCTTATAGAATACTTGCAACCCCCAGAGCAATCAGAACTTCTTCATCCAAACCCATGTTTGGGGGCTGCTATTGCCCAGCAGGGTTTCAAGTTCCTCACCCCTACTCTAGTGCCCTATTAAAGCCAACACTTTTAACTGGCTCATTTCATGCTGAAAATACTAAGTTTCATTCGTTAATACAAAACTTTGATTGTACATTTTAATGGCCTATATGATATGAAATTTAATGTCTTCAAATGTGACTCCTCATACCTTCCAGCAACCCTCAACATCCTAAACTTTGGCACCTATATTGTAAAATATTTATTCACTACGTAAAATGCGTTGGGTCAGAACAGCTTTTACTGCTCCCATCCACGTAAGAATCACTCAAAGTTGCGTTTTCGTTCATGTGATAGTCAATGATTTTAGTGGATATATTTACATGATAATTCACATCTCCACATATTAATTGAACACCAGATTATAAGCTTTTTATCAATAACAGATTACCTATGAACACATACTGTATAATCCCAGAAAGCATTCATGTATGAGGGTTAAAATTGCAAATTGATTATGTATCATACAGAACAAACGTAGGCACATAGGTAATAGACAAATGGTTGACTTACCTGAGGTTAGGGAAGAGTAGCTACGATAGCAATTCAATTAGTAAGCATTGTAAGAAGAAGTATTACCAAACATTATTATATACAAAACTGAAACAGCGGCACAAACTATTAGAAAAAAAAACACTGAAATATGTATGTGTAACAATGTTAAGCACAAACCGACACATGTGTACCAAGCTGAATAGAAATGCAACATATTCGGTATTTCATCTTTAGCATTGTCCGTTACCTATTTCATCTGAAGAATCTGTGGATTCAAATCGCAGTAAATTCAAGCCCCCCCATTCAAAAACATTTCTTTTTAACACATCATTGTGCTATCAGTCAATTATTACTTCTAAAATAACAAAATGGCTAATGTTATCAAAACACAAGCATTGACATTAAAATGGATTGGATGGCACAAGCAATTCAACAGAAAGGGTTGATTGGAAAGACCTGAGCCATGTCTTTTCATCCAATCATTGAAGTTCATCGTTCTAAGAGTGCTGAGACTCTTTTATCCAGATGGAATACCGAATAAATACATTGATGCCACAATTTTTGGATTTGCGACAAGATAAATGGCAGAATTAATAAGAAACTACTCATTCCAACATGTACAGCGGTAGCACTTGTGAATACCTTGAAGCAACCCAAATCATCATACATGCACAACCAATAAAATCATATTATTCGTACAGATAGGCTGTACAGATGATGTCATTATAATCATGCAAACTTACGAGGATTATAGCAATTATTGCAAACCATGCACAATACCTATGCACACACAAACTAAATACAAACATTCCATTCAATACAGATTAGTAGAATTGTACTCGGATAAAATCAACGCGGTGGTAGCAAATTAGAATCTAGTCTACAGATCAGCATTTCTCTAATTCCAACTTCCATTTTCAGATGCATATATTGAATAAAAACATATTTTCCATCCAGTCTGATTAATTTACTGTCTACATCTTTGAAGAAAGATATGTTGCACCAACAGAAAGAAAGGAATCCCACTTTTTCTCTGTATAACAAATATTAACTATTGGAATACGACATAAAAAATAATGCAGATTATTTTGGAGAATTTTAAAATTTAAAATTATCCATTCACATTTTAATACCACAAATGTGCACTTAACATTTAGAGATTCTGTTCTTAGCATTTTCCTGAAAATGCGTACTTTAGAATGGATGTTCTCCTATCTATTCGCCTGCATATTCTGAACAAACAGATTGCTGTCTACTAGCCTTGAATATTTAATCCTTACATATTAGTGAATATTCAATGCTACTAGATTGTTAAATGATACATCTCTACTAAATGTATATTTATGTACCAATCATAGATTGTATAACAAGATGGTAACATTTTTTATCAACTTGAAAAAAATAAAATGCTGTTTTAGGAAATGTTTTCTTTCTGAAAGTGCACTATCTTGGAAATAATATCAAGTCAACATAGCAAAACAGCTACTTCTGAATGATTCAATACTACTAAGTACTCCTACAAATGTTATACTAGACTAGTCGAGACGGATTGCAACATACCTTCATCGTCATCATCCACCGAGCCAAGATCTCTGGGCTGCGTTTCCATGACGACTAGCGCATCGCTGTGCTTCCGCTTGGCTCCCTTCTCTGCGGTGCTCCTCGGCGCCTTCTCCTTGACATAGCCGCCGGTCGACTCCACCAAACTCTTCTTCTCATCGGGTCCCACCGCCAAGAGCAGGTCGCCAGAGAAAGCGTCCATGTTGCTCGTCAACTTGCTACCAGAGGACCAGTCCAGATCGCCCGGCTCGATTGTCGTCTCGCGTTCGTTGCTGCTCGAAATGCAATGGACCATCGGCTGGCCCGGGAAGAGCTCCATGGACTTGGGGGTGCCGTCGTCCATGCTCGTGCCCACGGTCGTGGAGGGGCTCTGTGGGGAAGAGGAAGCGCCTACGGGACTGTGAGTGGTCGTGTCGGGAGGACTGCCGGTGGTCGTCTGACTGCCCAGATCTCCGGACATGGTGGTGGGAGTTTGGTTGACGGCCGTCTGCGTCGAGACGGAATGCTTCATCATGGGGGCTTGGCGAGGAGGCGACAGGGAGATGTTGATCTTCTCCACGGATCGGACAAAGTGGTTCTCTGCCGCGGGGTCGGACTGCACCATGGTGGTCTGCTGCTGAACGATGGTCGTGTTCTGCTGAACCACAGTCGTGTTTGGCGGGTTGGAGGTCGCGACGGAACACGGCACCATCATCTGTCCACACTGGATGTATTCCTGCGACGGATTCTGCGGTCGGATCTGGTTGCCCGTTGTCGTGAACGTCACCTGCTGGTTCGGACTCACGTTAGCCACGAGCGGACTCATTTGCCCACCGAATGGACTGCCGTTCATCAGGAACTGATTGGTCGAACTCAAGAACTGTCCGTTTGCATTCTGCTGGATCATTTTACCGGGATTCGGAGTTCTTATCACCATCCCTGCCGGGCCGGCTGCCAGGATACTCTGACCTTGACCGAACACATTCGTGCTCTGAACAGGCGTCAGAACATTCTGTCCGTTGACGCTCTGTAGCTGCAGTTGAACGCCCATGTTAGACGGATCGGCAAGCAGTGTGGCCGTGCCGTCCGGAGCCATCACCACCCCACCAAGCCCAGGCACAAGGAACTGCTGATATGTGGGGAAGTTCTGTACCATGCCCATCGGCTGCAGGAGGTTGAAGTTCTGCTGCTGCGGCGCGGATATCAACTGCTGGGCGTTGAATCCGGCCGCCTGAAGGATCTGTGCTGGTGCCCCGGCTTTTCCAGGTACTATAGTCAGCGCCTGCATGATGGGTTGACTCATGGTGAAGCTCTGCTGATAGTTCTGTTGTTGTTGCTGCTGTTGTTGTTGTTGCTGCTGCTGCTGTTGTTGAACTACCATGCTATTGGCATTCTGCTGTGCCGCAATGTGAAGCATCGAGGCCACAGTCTGTTGAGCGACTTTCCGTTTCTTACCGGCTTTCTTCTTGGGTCCAGTTTCCGGCGATGTCATGAAACTGGCGCCTCCGTTGTTGAGAGTTGCCACAGCCAGATGTGGAATCGTGTCGACCATCAAAAGTGGCGCATTGACGAGAGCCATCTTGCCAGTTGGCGGAGGAGGCATAAGGTTAGCACCACTGTTCGTCATGATCAGTTGACCGTTACTGGAAACCAAGATGTGGCCGGGTGGAAGAGAATTAGTTGGTGCTTGCTTGAGAAGAGTGTGCTGCTGCTGCTGTTGTTGTTGTTGTTGTTGCTGCTGCTGTTGTTGTTGCTGCTGCTGTTGCTGTTGCTGCTGTTGCTGCTGCTGCTGCTGTTGCTGAGGCTGAGGCTGTTGTTGTGCCCGCTCCATCATTGAATGCGGTACTTGAATGCTGCTGACCACACTCTGTACCATCTCTAAGGGACTCTTAGAAACAGGATTCAACATGGGCTGCGGTGTGAAAACCGACATAGGTTGACTCGGTGCGTTACCGACCGTGACCGTAGCAGTGTTAGCTCGACCGGCTAGCACGGAGGTGATGGTGTTACTCGACACCGTGCGACCACTAGCCATGGTGGTCACGGTGCAACTGGCTTCGGGTTCGTAACCTCGCGAGAACAGCCCTGGTGTGGATGAAGACGATGAGATGTCGGGCCGAGAGGATGAAGGAGGCGACGCTTCGAGCTGAGTCAGATTGAAACTCTCCACCGGCGAACCGTTACTGGTGCTGATTGCTCCGCCTTGGATCGGACCCCGGGAATCGCTTGTGGTGATTTGAGGTCGCGAGTTGCGTTCCGTGAACGTAGACGAGGTCACTGGGTTGTCGTCGTGTGGCGATGTCTTGCTGTAGACTTTGCAGCCCTGGCAGTGACCCTCGGCCATACTGTCGGGGTTCGCGTGATACAACGAAGACTGGGAGGTGTTTGTTCGCGTGTAGTTGTTACTCTTAGGCAGAAGCACATTGCTAGGTAGAGGAACACCGATGTTGGCAGGAGAAGTGCAAGTAGAAGAGGGATTGCTATTTGATAGCGTGTTCTCCGTGCTTCGAACCGGCACCGGACTGTGAGGCATGTAGTTCTGGCGTGATATCGTGCTGTTTAACAGCGCCGTCTGCTGTGCTAGATAGCCAGATGGATCCTCCATGAACGACGGCACATTGGCACTGGTCAACGGTGCGAATGAAGGCGGAGGGGGTCTATTGTCCTCGGGTGGGATCTGCCGAACGTCGATGTTCGGACACGCTTGGGCCTCGGCGCTTGTCCCTCGCTCGCTTCTCTGCTTTCTTAACGCCGACTTGGGTGCGCGCTTCTTCCTCGTGGTCTCCTCGCTCCACGCAGGTGGCAACCGAGGTGGTACGTGATGATGTAATGGAGGCACTCGCTCATAGTTTGTGTTTATCGGACTCGGGTTCATCGGACTTGCATTCATCGGGCTTGCATTCATCTGCATCCGCTGCTGCCAAGGGGGGGTCCGATGCTGGTTCATCACCATCATCGGGGGCCCGGGATTCACATGCACCATACCTTGAGACTGTTGGGGATTACTGTATCCCTCCAACATTGGTTGGCCACTCACATTGTTGCAGGTCACCGGGATGTAATGAGGACGTACATTGTTGTGTTGCTGTTGTTGGATGTGTTGCTGTTGTGGTTGTTGAGGGAGTTGGTGAGCTTGAAGCTGATGCTGCTGCTGCTGTTGTTGTTGTTGTTGTTGTTGCTGCTGCTGCTGTTGTTGCTGTTGTACCTGTTGCTGTTGTTGTTGCATCTTTGCATCTTCCATGCGTTGTTGGACTTGAAACTGATTCTGTTGCGCATAAAACTGGTGCATTCTCAACATATTCATCTCGTGCTGTTGCTGCTGTTGCTGATGTTGTGAAAGTGTTGTCTGTTGTTGCTGCTGCTGCTGTTGTTGTTGTTGCTGTTGTTGCTGTTGTTGTTGTTGTTGTTGTTGCTGTTGTTGTTGTTGCTGTTGTTGTTGTTGCTGCTGTTGTTGCTGAGAAAAGAGCAAATTCTGTTGCTGCTGGTGGAGTTTGTTCCTCTCCTCTTGATTTATCCTCTGTTGTTGGGCCAAGGTGTCGGCAGCTTGTTCCATGAGACCGGTGATGGGCATGTTGGTGGGATTCATGGGCATTCCTTGCTGCATGGGATGCTGTTGATGGGGCATTGAGTTGACTGGAGGATTGTTCGGAATTGGATAGCGAACGAACTGCGGGTTGTTCATCATCAGCTGGGGATTGTTGCCATCTGGGAATGATGATTGCGGGAACGGTGCTCGATGCATTGGTCCGCTCATTGGATTCATGCCAATACTCCAGCTCTGAAATCAGATACAGGTATTAGTATAGAATCAAGAAGACAACAAAATGTACATGTGTTCAGGATAATCAATATGAATATCTTGAAAAATTTACTTCTTAATGGGTAGGTAATAATTGTAAAAGTGCTGCATGAAGAATAACAAAGATCAGGTCCCAGTAACCTGTTTGACTTCTTCGTCAGGCAAGAAAATAGGGGCCTCAATTCTTTGCATCAAAAAATACATGTGACTAGCAAGTTGTCATGAAGCTCTGTATCATCTTTGAATATTTAAATGGTATCATCAGAATGATCATTGGTATGCTCAACATATTTTTAAAATGCAATACTTAAATTTAGAATATATATACACTATCAGATCGAGTAAACCGATATGCGCAGGAATCCTTAGCAATTAATCTGTTGCCATTAGTCCCAAATGACAAAACGGTGCTACTTTACACACATTAGATAAAACAGTCACGATAGGAAATTCTCCTCAATTTTTATTAAATTTTTAATAGATTCTCAGCTTCTATAGAAATACAAAAGTTTTTTTTCAAAATATTTTTAGGTTTACTTGTTATTGAGTTATGTTAGTTCAAACTTTTGCTGTCTGCATGTAAATTTGAAACGACCATGCGCCATCTTTCCAAGCTGTGACGTCAGAAACTAGATAGCCAAGTTTTCTGCATGCAGTTCTAATTCGGTTCTAATGGATTTGATGCGTGGATTTTATGGATCTAATGCATTTGAAGTGAACACAAACTGGATAAACACATGGAAATGCCTCGTTTAGCCCTATCTTGGATGGTCTCACTGCTTATCAACTAGGTTCTGACATCATCTAATCAAAGATCGGTGGGAGGCATTCAGAGTCCGCCAAATAACATCACATTTTCAAACCTCAATAACTCTTGAAATAAATTTATTTCAGAGACCTGTTATATATTGTTGATCTTCCTGTAATAACTAGTATTGTATTTAAATAATTGAAAGTAAATTAAAATCTGAGGAGAATTCCCTATTGAAATGAAGATGGAACACATATTTAAATTACTAAGAGTTTACGATAAACTCTCAGTGGATTTGGCACAAAATAACGGGACCAAAGATGGGAAAAATAAATACCTGTCTATCCGAAGCTCAAACTTAAAATCTCTCCTGTGCTGGCCAAAACCTCTAGCAACTGAGCTGAATGGATATTTTTCACTCCCATTTTATGTCCCTTCATTCTGACCTGTCGAGTGTAAACGTTGTTATCGAAAGGTGCAACTAGAGTAGCTCTCACTTGTGCGGGTCTGTTTGCGCCGTCCTTTTGCACGATGCCCAGCATGGTTGCGTCACGCTGCGGTTGCATCTGCAGCGCCACCGGAAGTCCCTGGTAGCCGCCGTCTCCAGGCTTCATCTTCTTGCGTCGGCTGCCGTCTGCAAACAGGACATTCGTCAACAACCGAACATGACACAGATGCTAAAGAAACCAAATCAGAGTGGCAAAATATGCATTAAGGGCGGTCATATATTTTTTCCCGCCAAAAGTAGTTTTGGAGCGGTTTTAAAGGGAAATTCGAAATATATATTGCCATATTTGGCAATCGGTTATGAATATCGAAAAAGCAAGAAAGACATGACATGTATTGAACCTTTATCTACAATTTCATCGCTTACTGTCATAACTTTGCTCCTACTATGTGGTCAGCATTAGTCGGGCCCGAAAACGCTCCGTTTCTCGACCGTTTTTTGTCGTCGCTCAAATGGAGCGTTTTCGTATCCGACCAATGCTGACCACATAGTAGGAGCAAAGTTATGACAGTAAGCGATGAAAATGTAGATAAAGATTCAATACATGTCATGTCTTTCTTGCTTTTTCGATATTCATAACCGTTGGCCAAATATAGCAATTTATATTTCGAATTTCCCTCTAAAACCGCTCCAAAACTACTTTTGGCGGGAAAAAATATATGACCGGCCTTAACCTAAGACCAACTAGTGTTTCATGACAATTATTAGTTTTAAAAACACTGTACAACATGGTACAGTGATTAATAGAAATGTAGATGTTATTGACAGTGAGGCAATGTTGCATGCATTGCATACTTGAGAGTGCCCACTATGATATTTCTGAATAGAAAAGTCTTCCAGATAAAAGTGTGTTCATGGTAGCACAGTTGAGTTAATTCACTAAATATCAAGTATGATACCCAAGAAATCCTGAAATTATTGAAATGTTGAAATATATGAAGAAATCTTGAACCCTACAGTGATTAGAAAAAACCCTACAGAACGATTATTATCAATAAATCTTAAAATACAGGTACAATTTTTTAGCCATAAGCACGAAGGCTGGCATTGATGAAGAAGTCTGTCTTAACGAGTCAATCATAGGAATAAAATAATACCTACTAAGTGTGTGTTTTTCTGAACTAATGAATGCTTGCAATGCAATTGCACATTTTAAAGCTCCTTTACATTTGCAATTGTATTGCGAACAATCATGCCATCTGAGACGTCGGAGAAAAACATTAATGTACGTTTTACTTTCAATCAGCATCTTATTCATGCCAGCGGCCATTAGCCACACATTTGTCTCTTTTTAGACATCCCGTCAAGAGATGCATGATTTTCTGTAACACACCTCAGCCATCGCTAATTCTGCATGAGCTCTGTAGGTACAACGTTTTCTCTAATTCGGCTCCCGAGGCTGACCCAATTGGAAACCAATTAGGAGTTATTTCTTGCATTATCCAGTCCCAATCATCGTCAATACTACTATTATGTCACACAAGAGAGTATAATCTACAAAAAAGGCTTCATTTCTCCATATAGAAGAAAAAGTGCTCAACCATTCAGGTTTAAGTGACTTTAAATAGATTTTTAACAACTCTGTAGCTCTGAGGTAGAAGGTCGGAAGACAATTTTCTCGATTTGCATTGTACACTTTTGGAATGGTGTAATCAAGCTCTATCAATTGACATTTGATGGATGCCAACAAATACAGTAATATTGATGTATTCTCTAATACAATGCCTCATGTCACCACTGCAAACATGAGTGAATAAAGGCAGAATTAATAGATTTCTGAGCTCACCTCAAGAATCATTGAAATGGACTTATGGCCTTCTACCTCTGAGGTACTTTATTATCATTGTAAAACCCACATACCCCAAGAATGGAGCCTAATACCACAGACTAGTTATAGGAGCCTTCGATAACTAGTCGGTGCTAATACTATAGATTCTATCCCGTTTCACTGTTGCAGAATATTATCAATCATTCAACACCATTTCCTTCCACAGCACAACAGAGGATGTTGATTCAGAAAAAAAGACAACAAAGTGTCTGCAATCATGTAATGCAACAAAAAGTAAAAAAAAATCAAAGTTATTTTTACAACACTCGGACATCACTGAGAGAGCTGAGTGCTCTTGCATTACTCTTCATCATCTTATTAAATATCTATAAAAACGAAGCAACAAGAGACTCGGTTGCCTTCTACATAACTCATCTCGTCGGTTCGCAAAGCAGATCTGTTCTTGACATTGCATCAATTGCTAGATAACATCATCAGATAGCAGGCGACTTTGAATCAATGTTATCACTAATCCCCATCAGGGCCTCGGTGCACGGTCTTTCTATTCAACAGAGATACGCAACGGGATTAAGATAATCGGTACCACCATGCAACAGCCTAGCCGAAAAAAAGTAAACAAAGCAGGGAGCAAATTAGCACTAAAAATCCAATTAAAAAAGCAGTTAACAAAACCAGCACAAGTGAATTGAATTAAAAGTCGCTAATCGCGTGCTATTAATTAACCCCGCTTTAATCGGATGAAACTGGGCAACGACGGAACAGTCCGATCTCCAGTATCAAACTCATTTGTGACCAACCAAATTATGTGTAATTTAGAATAATTGGTAGGCTAATTGAATGGCGACTGATTATTCGAGCAACCACCGTTAGCTCGAGGTGGACGATGGAGGTAGGAGCAAGCACAGCGGCAGGCGCTACGAGACCCGGAGCAGTGGCCAAGGTACTACGCGATTGAGGCCACGAAAGAAGTTACCAAATCTTCCTTCGCTCTATGAAAGAGTCCAATTCAGGTCATTCAACTAGGAATGAATACCAGTACCATCTGGCTGGCATGGGCCAAGCACGCGCTTACTTCTTCGAGAGAGCCATGAGGAGGGAATCGACAAAAGTACTTCGTCCGATCGAGTACAATACAGTTATTGCGTACATCGAGAAAGGAGAAAAAAACCTTTCATTCATAGAAACGTGAAAGAGCACCTTTATTGAATGCTTCGAACGTCATTTAAAAACTTAAATAGGAGTTTACAGAGGGAAAAACTGGACAAGACAATGTGAAGGGGAAAAAACCTGTGTTTCACAACTTGTGCCGTCTTCACAGCCGCGAAGTACAATAAAAAAAAACTCTTAGGGATTTTACTGACTGGCTTTGAAGTTAATGGAGCGCGGATTTTTACGACCCTGTAATAATTTGTTTCGTTCTTCTGTTGCAGAAAAGTGTTGGTCTCGAGAGCGTGAATATTTGTAGCCTCCTGAACAGCTGGTGGAGATACGGATACGGAACACCGTGAGGATTGCGAAAAGGACCCGAGTTCGCTCCATCAACTCAAAGTTATTTGCAATTTATTACAAACGAGATCTTGACTGTACGGTCGTTACGAGTTTACTCCTGAAATTGCATTTCATTTCCTGATCGTATTCTATAAATTATAATAACGTTCACAAAAGCTTGGGGTTTAACCATGTTTACACATTTCTGTACAGTATAGACACTTCGTTTCACAAATTTGACCAAATGTACAAAGAGAAACAATACTAGGTACAAGACCAATGTGGATACTGAATTGTTTTGTTTTTTCGTAAAACGAGTTCTTAATATTAGTAGAACACAATTATGTAGCTCTCAGAAAGCGACAGAAAAAAATCAAGATTTCACTTTGGAAAGTCTTTTCTATTAATTGATTTATTGATTGATCAGCAGGTATCCGCTGATTTTCCAGTTCGAACGACACATCATAAATAAAAAGCTACGTTTGTCGACTCTTGTACTGTGGCCTGTGCTTCCTCGCGAGTCAGATAAGCTGTGAGGGGTGACTGAGGTAGGCAAGGGTGCTACACGATGCGTGGCCTATGGTTTCCGTGCCAGACAGATGGTGATACACACCGATATTATGCAATAGGATGGAACTGTTTTACACGCGGCACAGTGCAACCCCAGCCAAGGTGAAAAAGCCAACGAAAATGCATCGAATCATCTTTTTGTTGAGGGGTAAAAGAGAGGAGGGGGCTATCATATGATATTAAAAAATACCCAGTCTTTTAGGACGCGGTAAAAGTAATAAAATAAAAAACTAATTAGTAAAAAAGCTATGAAAATAAAGTAATAAGTAAATTTTCTTTCCTCAATATAATTATATACCGGCTTGTTAATTTGTGAATATGAAAGTAAGAACTCGCTCGGTGGACTTTCCGGAGTGATTAAAATTTCGTTCCGTTCAAAGAGGTTATTATTGATCAAACTGTTGATACATTCGTTGTAGAGAAGCAGCCCAATGTCTACCGATGTGCACATTTTAATTAATTCGCATCCTTCATAAAGTTATCAAAGCAAATTATGTGTCAGTTTTTTTTGTGAAACAATCGGTAATGACAAATTATTGAACAATCTCGCATGCATATTACGAGCCTAAACCCGATCAGTTCGATCCACTTTTCAAGAACACAGTCTGATAATGTCAACTGAATGCCTATCACAAACGTTCAACAAGAAAAAGAAAAAAAACATTAAGGCCATTGATCGAGAAAAAGTTCCTGTTGTTAGTGGTTTTAATCACGCAACGCAGTACAACAATAAAAAAGTGTAAAAGACACGTTTTAGAACAAATTGAAGAATAACGGCTGGCGACTGGAGGAAGACGCTGCCCCGGGCAGGTATTGAGGCGCGTGCTTATTGTGTTTCAACGAACTTGATCACTTGTTTGCATACTATCCTCATTCGACCCGCTGGCTGCTGGCTGCTGGCGAGATGGGGGAGGACTGAGGAGGTAATTAAGTAGGATTTTATGCAACAAAGCATTTCTGCTTCCATTAACTGGCTCGAGCAAGTTTCAGTTTTAATAAAATGGCACGTTGTCAATATACCTAATACTCAGTAAATATACATCATTATGCGCATTTTTTTTCTAACATTAATAAAAATTTTAATATTTAAAACAGATTCTAGATTAAAGTATGACAGTTAATTTAGTTTATGAGCATGCAGCAATAATACTTGAATTGTAAAAACGATACCGAAAAGACGTAAAATGTCATGGCGCCAATAGAAAACAATAAATCGGCCTTTAAAGTCGTTAAATTTAAATGGCAATGTTCCGACAATGACGACGGCCCACACGGATTGTCGACGAAATCTTGCCTTTTAAACAGCGAACCCCTCCTAATACATCGAGTGAATGCCAATAAACCAGCTGATGTGATCTCAGGAAGATCTGAACATGCTGTCTGCCTGTTCCGTGCAAGCTGTGACTGTAACTGACCTAGTTAACACGCCACAGCCCGGAGCAATCGCCCTCCCTGCACGCTACATGCTCTCCCTGCACGCTCCATGCTCTCCCTGCACGCTCCATGCTCTCCCTGCACGCTCCATGCTCTCCCTGCACGCTACATGCTCTCCCTGCACGCTCCATGCTCTCCCTGCACGCTCCATGCTCTCCCTGCACGCTACATGCTCTCCCTGCACGCTCCATGCTCTCCCTGCACGCTACATGCTCTCCCTGCACGCTCCATGTTCTCCCTGCACGCTCCATGCTCTCCCTGCACGCTCCATGCTCTCCCTGCATGCTCCATGCTCTCCCTGCACGCTACATGCTCTCCCTGCACGCTCCATGCTCTCCCTGCACGCTACATGCTCTCCCTGCACGCTCCATGCTCTCCCAGCACGCTCCATGCTCTCCCTGCGCGCTCCATGCTCTCCCTGCACGCTACATGCTCTCCCTGCACGCTCCATGCTCTCCCTGCACGCTCCATGCTCTCCCTGCACGCTACATGCTCTCCCTGCACGCTACATGCTCTCCCTGCACGCTACATGCTCTCCCTGCACGCTCCATGCTCTCCCTGCACGCTACATGCTCTCCCTGCACGCTCTATGCTCTCCCAGCACGCTCCATGCTCTCCCTGCACGTTCCATGCTCTCCCTGCACGCTACATGCTCTCCCTGCACGCTCTATACTCTCCCTGCACGCTCCATGCTCTCCCTGTACGCTACATGCTCTCCCTGCCCGCTACATGCTCTCCCTGCACGCTCCATGCTCTCCCTGCACGCTACATGCTCTCCCTGCACGCTCCATGCTCTCCCTGCACGCTCCATGCTCTCCCTGCACGCTACATGCTCTCCCTGCACGCTCCATGCTCTCCCTGCACGCTACATGCTCTCCCTGCAGGCTACATGCTCTCCCTGCACGCTACATGCTCTCCCTGCACGCTCCATGCTCTCCCAGCACGCTCCATGCTCTCCCTGCACGCTCCATGCTCTCCCTGCACGCTACATGCTCTCCCTGCACGCTCCATGCTCTCCCAGCACGCTCCATGCTCTCCCTGCACGTTCCATGCTCTCCCTGCACGCTACATGCTCTCCCTGCACGCTCCATACTCTCCCTGCACGCTCCATGCTCTCCCTGTACGCTACATGCTCTCCCTGCCCGCTACATGCTCTCCCTGCACGCTCCATGCTCTCCCTGCACTATCCATGCTCTGCACGCTACATGCTCTCCCTGCACTCTCCCTGCACGCTACATGCTCTACCTGCACGCTCAATGCTCTACCTGCACGCTCAATGCTCTCTCTGCACGCTCCATGCTCTCCCTGCACGCTCCATGCTCTCCCTGCCCGCTACATGCTCTCCCTGCACGCTCCATGCTCTCCCTGCACGCTCCATGCTCTCCCTGCACGATCCATGCTCTCCCTGCACGCTCCATGCTCTCCCTGCACGCTCCATGCTCTCCCTGCACGCTCCATGCTCTCCCTGCACGCTACATGCTCTCCCTGCACGCTCCATGCTCTCCCTGCACGCTCCATGCTCTCCCTGCACGCTCCATGCTCTCCCTGCACGCTCCATGCTCTCCCAGCACGATCCATGCTCTCCCTGCACGCTCCATGCTCTCCCTGCACGCTACATGCTCTCCCTGCACGCTCCATGCTCTCCCTGCACGCTCCATGCTCTCCCTGTACGCTACATGCTCTCCCTGCCCGCCACATGCTCTCCCTGCACGCTCCATGCTCTCCCTGCACTATCCATGCTCTGCACGCTACATGCTCTCCCTGCACTCTCCCTGCACGCTACATGCTCTACCTGCACGCTCAATGCTCTCCCTGCACGCTCCATGCTCTCCCTGCCCGCTACATGCTCTCCCTGCACGCTCCATGCTCTCCCTGCACGCTCCATGCTCTCCCTGCACGATCCATGCTCTCCCTGCACGCTCCATGCTCTCCCTGCACGCTACATGCTCTCCCTGCACTATCCATGCTCTGCACGCTACATGCTCTCCCTGCACTCTCCCTGCACGCTACATGCTCTACCTGCACGCTCAATGCTCTCCCTGCACGCTCCATGCTCTCCCTGCACGCTCCATGCTCTCCCTGCCCGCTACATGCTCTCCCTGCACGCTCCATGCTCTCCCTGCACGCTACATGCTCTCCCTGCCCGATACATGCTCTCCCTGCACGCTCCATGCTCTCCCTGCACGCTACATGCTCTCCCTGCACGCTACATGCTCTCCCTGCACGCTCAATGCTCTCCCTGCACGCTCCATGCTCTCCCTGCACGCTACATGCTCTCCCTGCACGCTAAATGCTCTCCCTGCACGCTCCATGCTCTCCCTGCACGCTACATGCTCTCCCTGCCCGATACATGCTCTCCCTGCACGCTCCATGCTCTCCCTGCACTCTCCATGCTCTCCCTGCACGCTACATGCTCTCCCTGCGCGCTACATGCTCTCCCTGCACTCTCCCTGCACGCTACATGCTCTCCCAGCACGCTCCATGCTCTCCCTGCACGCTCCATGATCTCCCTGCACGCTACATGCTCTCCCTGCACGCTACATGCTCTCCCTGCACTCTCCCTGCACGCTACATGCTACACTCTCCACCTGCACTCTACAGTCTCCCTGCACGCTACACTCTCCACCTGCACTCTACAGTCCCCCTGCACGCTACACTTTCTCCCTGCACGCTACACTCTCCAACTGCACTCTACAGTCTCCCTGCACGCTACACTCTCCACCTGCACTCTACAGTCTCCATGCACGCTACACTCTCCACCTGCACTGTACAGTCCCCCTGCACGCTACACTTTCCCCCTGCACGCTACACTATCCACCTGCACTCTACAGTCTCCCTGCACGCTACACTCTCCACCTGCACTCAACAGTCTCCCTGCATGCTACACTCTCCACCTGCACTCTACAGTCTCCCTGCACGCTACACTCTCCACCTGCACTCTACAGTCTCCCTGCACGCTACACTCTCCACCTGCTCTCTACAGTCCCCCTGCACGCTACACTTTCCCCCTTCACGCTACACTCTCCACCTGCACTCTACAGTCTCCCTGCACGCTACACTCTCCACCTGCACTCTACAGTCTCCACCTGCACGTTACTCTCTCCACCTGCACTCTACAGTCTCCCTGCACGCTACACTCTCCACCTGCACTCTACAGTCCCCCTGCACGCTACACTTTCCCCCTGCACGCTACACTCTCCAACTGCACTCTACAGTCTCCCTGCACGCTACACTCTCCACCTGCACTCTACAGTCTCCATGCACGCTACACTCTCCACCTGCACTCTACAGTCCCCCTGCACGCTACACTTTCCCCCTGCACTCTACAGTCCCCCTGCACGCTACACTTTCCCCCTGCACGCTACACTCTCCAACTGCACTCTACAGTCTCCCTGCACGCTACACTCTCCACCTGCACTCTACAGTCTCCATGCACGCTACACTCTCCACCTGCACTCTACAGTCCCCTGCACGCTACACTTTCCCCCTGCACGCTACATTCTCCACCTGCACTCTACGTCTCCCTGCACGTTACACTCTCAACCTGCACTCTACGTCTCCCTGCATGCTACACTCTCCATCTGCACTCTACAGTCTCCACCTGCACGCTACACTCTCCACCTGCACTCAACAGTCTCCCTGCATGCTACACTCTCCACCTGCACTCTACAGTCTCCCTGCACGCTACACTCTCCACCTGCACTCTACAGTCTCCCTGCACGCTACACTCTCCACCTGCACTCTACAGTCTCCCTGCACGCTACACTCTCCACCTGCACTCTACAGTCTCCCTGCACGCTACACTCTCCACCTGCACTCTACAGTCTCCCTGCTCGCTACATTCTCCACCTGCACTCTACAGTCTCCCTGCACGCTACACTCTCCACCTGCACTCTACAGTCTCCCTGCATGCTACACTCTCCATCTGCACGCAACACTCTTACTGCATATGTGGCACAAATTTTGAGTTTGAACGCAATATATCTCTTCATCGATAACTTGACTACAATTGAAATAAAAATTAGTTGGAACAATGACTTGATCATCTTTTCATTCTTCCCCCAATTATTCCATGTTTCAAATCGGTCAAATATGCACATGAATAATAGAAATTGCGCACACTCAGTTTACCTTTACATTCGTATTACCTAATCTCATTTTATTTGTCCCATACAAAGTCTGCAGTAGCGTTTCTATGACATCAATTTCATAATATTCCATTCCGCCATGCAGAAATGTTTGTATATGGAACGTAGCAAATGGAAGCTGGTTTCAAACTCATATAGAACATCAAGATCGATGAAAACCTTTTATTCTTTCGAGTCTAGCAAAGCAGTTCAAGCAACTCTTCCCTTTTTATCTCTTTGAAAGCGCTTCCCTACCTCTTTCTCTCTCTCTCTCTCTCTCCCCCTTGTTCCCTCTCACTCTGGAATACCCGATTAAAATCGCCCCATATTATGCAATAATCGTGTAATTGCATAGCAGCAACACGTGAAAATAAGAGCGAAAGAAGACGCGCAGAAGCAACAGAGAGCATAACACCGTCATGCGACACGCTGAATAAGAACATCTCTCAAAGGAGACGAGCACGAGGAGGAAAAAAGAAGACACCAAAATGACGTTTATAATTAATGCTGTAAGCGAATGGCTCTCATAACTGCATATAAATGCGGACAATAACTCCCGCAACACGCCAGACGGGGTCTCTTTTTAATAAAAAACTAAAAAAACTAAAACCAAAATCAATATTCCACTACTGCGAGTGTTTAACAGAGTCGGTAATTTGTTCATTCGCTGAGGTGATCTACTCGTTGCATCACGTAGGTGGGGTTCAGAGAACCAAGGTCACAAAACTTACAACAATCTATTAAAACAATTACTAGGCTGTTCTTCTTCCCACCCAACTATTTACACGCATCAATTGTCACGCATCAATAGGCAGAGTCGAGGTGTAAAAAGCGATGCCAACCACTTCTTGTATTGTAAATCACCAGTGCGTGATGGGTTAATAATTATCAATCATACCTACAATGACGTGCAGTATGTGGATAGATAACACACACCAACAATAGACAAACAATGTAGGCTTAAAACATCCGTTACAGTTGCTACGACACATTTATCACGGAGGAAATAATCAAGGAAGTTTACAATGACCGTTCGATGACTCAGTCTTAACGAATGTCGCTTCATTTAAACTGGATCGCGTAAATGATACTGAATCATGTTGTGTTAAAATTTACCTGGGACATACAATTTTGGCAACAGTAAGCACGAATTGAGAGTGGAGCTAATAATTGGCACACAAAATTCCTTCAAAGAGTTTCTTTGTTTAAATTTTACTATAATTAATCTGCCTCACTGCCATTTTATTACAAAATACACCTAAGTAAATTAAACTAAATGTGAATAATTTCACTTGATCTAGATTTCAATTGGCCAATTATGATTCACCACTATACTAAGAGACTAAACTGAGCTATTCCATATGATTTACAGTATTCCTTAATTACCCAACTTCCTGGCGAAGTAATCGATTTTCTCTTTGCACAAAGACGAAGCAAATGCGAGTCACCAAAAATCAACCGTCTAATGGCGTTGGCATATAGTTCGCCAGTTTATCGCATGCAATACGCAGCGAACCCCGGGCTCAGTTCCCGCTCATTAACATGTCAAAGATTGAGCGGTGTACGTCTCATTTCACTTCATTCCACTGCATCTTCTGGCGTGCTAACTCGGGGATAGAAACTTCTCTGTGACACCTTTGAAAACCAGGATTTATTGAGACTTGGGATAGAACCCTGGCGTTCCCAAGGGATCAAACCAGAACCAAGTACATTCGAGCCGTGTGATTTGAATTCTACAATTGTCAAGATAAAAATGTGATTGCATGCAATAATGTTAACTTTGTAACAAATACCCTGACATTTAGGGTAGGTTGATACAATTTTTTAATCTATGAATGTCTATTATGCAGCCCGCACACAATATGTCTTATGCGGGCTTACAAAATAAACACTTTGTGATCTTTGTCTCATTTTTTTATTTTAGCGTGCATCAATCTTGTGTTTTAAAGAATCTAGGTTCGAGAAGTTAGCTGTGCAATGCTTTGCAACTATTTTGAACTACCAGACAGTTCGCTTCAGAGCGATAAAAATGTTGTACATTTTCTGTTCGATTATGATATCATATCAGGCTTTCCTGCTTATTGAGCCCACGTTAATTTTACTCGTAACAATTTTGAAAATCAAGCAGAATTTCGGTCAATTAAGTGATTTACGACATTTCCATTTAAAAAGCGGGCATTAATTAATGTAAAAATGGCTTTTTGACTTGGAAGACTGAACGTCCCGTCTGTTTTGGCAAGTACGCCGCTTACCTTTCTTACCAGTGGCGTCGGTGCACGGCGACAACGAGTAGTCGGGGTGGTGGTCGACAATCGCCGACAGTTTCCGCTTGTGATTGCACAATTTGGTGAGATCTGCCGCGTTATCAGCTGGCAAGGTGCCAGGTCTCGTCGCCACCTGAGAAGTTGAAAACAGAAACACCGTTGATGCAATCGGTCGTATAGCTAGATGGTGCTTGGAGGAGACGAAAAGGATGCAAACATCTCTGGAAATAGAAGTCAAAAGGTCACTTGGCAATTAAATTGTACTTAAAAAAGATAATTACTTTCGCAATTACATAATTTGGAAGGAAATGAGAAAAAAGTGTGGTAAAAACCCCACCCACTCTTTACAACGTATCTCTGATTCTGATTACATCATATCATACGATTTTTAAAGGTCACTTCATCAAGGCTAAACAATTTTTTTAAATAGACATATATAACATTCTAATTCAATTTGTTTTATTTTTATTTGTTAGAGATAAAAGTATTTAAAAAAAAGCAGTGTAGACGTCTAAGCCGCCACACCTTTCAATGTCAGAAAGACATAAGTTACCTAACTAATTTTAAAGATCGGATCGGTACAAGTCTTCAACAAATTTAGTATGAATAAATAGAAACCCGTTCGCCGAATCGACACGGGTTCCTTCCAAAAACAGTCAACCCGTATTTTACTTCAACCCAACGTCTTCCATGTTTCTAACTTACATAATTACTGAAACATTTCAAGCGTATGCCAAAATAGTAGCGAACATTTCGCCATGGTTGCATAATTTTGGCAGAACTGCAGCCGAGCTACAATTCTTGACGTCGCACCTCGTAAATATCTCGACCTGTCACAACTATCGTGGTTCAAGATCTCTTCTCAATGAACATTCTCAACAATGGAAATAATTTACTTCAAGTTATTACACGCTTCAAGCGTCCGTAGAGCACGCTTTTAACATTTACACAAGAAACAGATCGCCGAATAGACTTTTTCATAGAGATTCACAATACTTGTTTTTCAACAGTATTGAACAAAAATACATATATTTCGTTTACTATTTATTTATTCATTGAATTATAATCACTACCAAATTAATTTGGGTAAAGGGTTCATAGGTATGATAATATGATTATTGTTATGATATGTTTATCATATGCCATGAATCATGATTATAAAATAAAAACTTTCACAAAATGTGCCCTACCTGTAAAATGTGTATTAAAAATATCTAGGCCAGATTCAAAACTAGCTTATAAATTGCGAATGCATTGAACAAATTTCAAAGACTACTGATCAGTCACCATATTATGGTTTATGTCATTTTGTAATCTATATGAAATCAAGCCCGATTGTTGTAATATGCCACTGATTTGGTGCTAGGAAACTAAAGATATATCCCATCTTTCTTCATACCCCTGTAGTATCACTGCCATTTGTTTCAAAAGAATAAAATTAATAATTTTTATATTTAGACGTTTGTGATACTTTTTCAATGAACTGTCAATAAAATTCTAAATTTGCGCATGCTTTATTTTTTATTTTTTTAGCAAAATGCAACAATCTTTTAGAGTATAGCTTGTGGCAGAAAAATATGCAAATAGTTTTATAATTCAATCTGCATCGTTCACCTACTTTCAAAATAAGAATTTATCTTTCCATATTTCCAAGTCTCATGAAGTCTAACTTCTTTCTCTCGAGAGAGCATCTCACAGGAAATGAGAAATATAACTGGCATTTATTGGCAACTTAGTAAATAGATTACGATGATGATACACCATTAGCATGGGGAAGACAATGCACTGGTAAAAACACACAGCCGAAGTCAGAGACGAACAAAAGCAGTGTAGAGATGACGCAACAAAGCCTCATCAGATGACTGTTGCCATAGCAACTAGGTAAGCTGCTTAGAGTTCAAAGAAAATGAGACCAATTCGAATAATATTCTTTGATATCAGTGTTAGTTCAGTAATACCACTGCTGTTGTAGAGTTGGTATGTACGAAGAAACATTAGGAACACAGCTTGTTTTTCATGTTGTTATTGTCTTCTACAACTGACTTTATACATGTGATATCAAAATGAAATAGCTTGCAGTCAGCACGGAAGCGATAGAAAACCCCCGCCAGAATAACCCCAGGTGTTGGTTACACGAAATTAAAATGCATTCTGATTTTTGCATAGATAATTGTATTTATAAATAAATACGTTATGTTTACAGATGTTATTTGATTAAGGTCACCCCTCCACCTCATATTTTGAGAACATGAGACAATAAATTTATGCCAGTATCAGTATAGTATCCCATGGTATAAAAGAGATTCTTATCATGATCGTAGCCCAAGTATAATTTTTATTAATAGAAAGTGTTTTTCATCTTTTGGAGATTTAAATAAATTCAAATACCATTGGAAACGTGTATAATTCTTCTACACAAAGGAAATGTATAAATGAGGGATATATTGTTATTTGATCGCCAGACACATTGCAGCAGTGCATGCCAGTATCAGTCCAGTGATTGCAACTATGTTTAGAACACTAATTGAGTAACTGTCACCAGCCATGATCCTGGGTGACTTGACACTGACGCCATTAGGTTGTTGATCTGTAACTGGAATAATCTCTGTCATTATCACTTCTACTTTTCAAATGATGGAGGTTGTCATCTGCATGACCGCTCAACTGACACTTACGACGCATTGGTTTCGATCACTCCTCTGTCTTTCATTCCCCGTCAAACCATGGCTTTACACGATCAACTTTTATCAACTCCAGATCAGATCAAACCTTGATCGAAACTCCCAAATCCCTCTTTCATGTACGATATAACGTTGTTTTCGATCTTCGTATTCTTCGATTTATGTTCCTGATGTATTTGAATTTTGTTGAAATAATATTGCTTCTTTAATCTTGGTTCAAAACATAGGTATGTCTAATTCAGACTTCTTCGAAGTAGGTAGATTAGAAATACCTTTTGGGTATTCTTTTTTTCATAATTAATCTATACCTACATTCGAAAAATAAGAAAATAAAAAGTTTTGTATTTCAAAATAGTGTTGCGTAATTTTTATAATTGAGCTACCTAGTAAAATAAGGAGTTAACATTCTTTTGTAGTTGGCAGTAATTGCAGATGTAAAATATATATAAAATATCTTTATGGCGATTACCTTTCGCTTTTTAACTAATAAAGTAGGTAAAAATAATTAAAATATGTATATGCACCATATAATATGAGATTAGCAACACTCATCTAATTTATTCACCATCTTTGTCTTCCTCAATCTGTCTGAATAAATTGTAAGAAATAAATTAGTAAAAAACATAATAATAAATGTAACTAATATAGAACCATAGACGTATTACCAACGGCACAACAGTGTATATTACACAGCCACTACAAAATCATCGCAAAAACTGATAGGTAGGTAACTGGAAATTTATTTTTTAATACACGTGTTTTGTAAGTCATCTGCCAATCAAACGTCTCATTTTAATCACTAGATTCTGTCAACTGGTTGCAATGTATTCAAGATGTCAGGAGAGAAATGCGAGTGAGATGTCATCGAATGCAGATGACTCCTCCAAGATCCTCGAGGAGCATGTGGCAATCGCAGCCCCATGTGTGAAGAAGGTGAACAAAAAACACGACAGAAAACTACAAGATACAATGTCGTTGGCTTCGAATTACAGCCGTTAAAATTAAACACAAGTCATGTTCAATAATCTAATTAAAATTTTAAAACAGAAATTAAACAGGTGACAAATTAATGAGTAGACTAATTAGGGTGTACCGACAAACCAACTTATTGTAGAGCATTGTTTTTTTTTGTATTGTGACGTCATGTGAAAATGATGAACCAAAAGCAGGTGTTTTCCTAAAGAGGGGGGAAATGACTAAAAATTCTATGCTAATTTCACCTTTTGAATAGTAGTTAGATTATGATGCAAAACACAAATTATAAATGTTGTAAAATGTTTTAATAATGACATGATAACTTAGGTTACAGTCACGTCCAAGAAAAAACAGACTTTATTATTACGACTCGCATTAGTTTAATGGTAATGCCTAAGCTAATTAGCATTAGAGGACACGATGATTTAGGAGACAGACCACATTAAAAAGCGTAATTGCACAGTTCGGGAAGAAATTGAAGAATTCTCGGGCTGATTTATTAGTGGCTAATAGCCAGCAATTATTTGTAAATATCAAGCGGTCATTATTCGAGCCATTCCTGCGCCTAGCAAAGCTCAACTAACCGCGTCAAAGTGTGTTGTGGTAGAAGAACTATTTATGAGCAATATGTAATTTTCAACTTTACGAATGGATTTGATCATTTTGTTGTGGACCCATGGACAAAAAGAGGGTTACATTTTGAAGTGATCTATGCACATGTTCGTTACAAAATAATTTTCACGATTGAAGTTACACAAGTTTTGGAAAACCGAAAGTATTTCAACGACATTCTTACAATCTAATTAGTATTTAGACAAACATAATTTTATCAAAAATAGAACGATACTGTATGCCAGTATGAATATTAGGGATATGAAAAACTACTGAAATATTACACTTCCCACTTAAATTCTCTTGCACTGCAATATGTTCCTCAGTTACCAATTACGATTTATTTTAGAATATTAAAATGTAAAAGCATAATTTCAGCAAAAATGTTTATGTACTTATTTGAGAAATAGACTGTCTCGACAGTCGAACAGATGTAATAATCTTAAAATATGAACAAGTGCTGCGGGTGGGGGGGGGGGGGCAGTCGTCAGACAGTGATGGGTGGTTTTACGAAGCGTCTAGTTTCTTCAAATGTATTATTGAAGTCGGGTGAATCAAGACAAACCCCATCTCCTTGTAAGTGTTTCTTTTCAAACACTGTTTCGAATTACTTTTCTCTTGAACATATGACGTAATTTCACGAGTCACTGACCAGATATTTTGTAAAAGACCATATAATGTTAAAAAAAATACCCAGATAAAATAGATTATTTTCATCAAATTGCTTCATCAAGAGTGTACATTTGCTCGACAACTTCTTTAATTTCGGTAAAAGCACAAGAAACCGTTGAAGAAACGCTGCGCAACGCTCCTAGTTGGTCGAGTATGCTCCCGACTGGGATGACAACACAGCTCTATGGACAGACTAAGTACCCCGCGTTTCACAAATGTTGACTTGAAGAAAACGTTGAAGAAACGCTGCGCAACGCTCCTAGTTGGTCGAGTATTCTCCCGACTGGGATGACAACACAGCTCTATGGACAGACTAAGTACCCCCGCGTTTCACAAATGTTGACTTGAAGAAACCGTTGAAGAAACGCTGCGCAACGCTCCTAGTTGGTCGAGTATTCTCCCGACTGGGATGACAACACAGCTCTATGGACAGACTAAGTACCCCGCGTTTCACAAATGTTGACTTGAAGAAAACGTTGAAGAAACGCTGCGCAACGCTCCTAGTTGGTCGAGTATTCTCCCGACTGGGATGACAACACAGCTCTATGGACAGACTAAGTACCCCCGCGTTTCACAAATGTTGACTTGAAGAAAACGTTGAAGAAACGCTGCGCAACGCTCCTAGTTGGTCGAATATTCTCCCGACTGGGATGACAACACAGCTCTATGGACAGACTAAGTACCCCACGTTTCACAAATGTTGACTTGAAGAAAACGTTGAAGAAACGCTGCGCAACGCTCCTAGTTGGTCGAGTATTCTCCCGACTGGGATGACAACACAGCTCTATGGACAGACTAAGTACCCCCGCGTTTCACAAATGTTGACTTGAAGAAACCGTTGAAGAAACGCTGCGCAACGCTCCTAGTTGGTCGAGTATTCTCCCGACTGGGATGACAACACAGCTCTATGGACAGACTAAGTACCCCGCGTTTCACAAATGTTGACTTGAAGAAAACGTTGAAGAAACGCTGCGCAACGCTCCTAGTTGGTCGAGTATTCTCCCGACTGGGATGACAACACAGCTCTATGGACAGACTAAGTACCCCGCGTTTCACAAATGTTGACTTGAAGAAAACGTTGAAGAAACGCTGCGCAACGCTCCTAGTTGGTCGAGTATTCTCCCGACTGGGATGACAACACAGCTCTATGGACAGACTAAGTACCCCCGCGTTTCACAAATGTTGACTTGAAGAAAACGTTGAAGAAACGCTGCGCAACGCTCCTAGTTGGTCGAGTATTCTCCCGACTGGGATGACAACACAGCTCTATGGACAGACTAAGTACCCCGCGTTTCACAAATGTTGACTTGCCACTCAGTGTCGACTTCGTATCGTATTCGTATCCCAGACTCTCTCAGCAGAATCGATTTTATCAAATGAACATATCTCGCAACTAATACAATCCAGTCGGAGACGTGCAGCCTCATTCATGGTATTTGTACACCAATGCAAACAAGAACTCGGGCTCTGACCTATAAAAATACCTGCGTTCGTTGTCAACGAGCCAATATTTTTATTAAATTAACTATTTGAAAAAATGATGGAGGACCAAAATATTTGTTTTTCTTTATTTCCAGTTAGTAAGTGCGGACCAACTCCATGGGCAACAGCAATTTAGATATAAAATACATTTAAAATAATAATAATTAATAATGTTATCTTCCTTTAATGTGTTTTTAAGGACGAATGTCCGCTTTCCTACAAAAAGAAACTATATTTCTAATACTCCACTCAATAATTGACTTCACAGCTTGACCTACAAAGTCAACTGAAAAATAGGTCATGTTGTCTCAATGAAGTCTTTGAATGTATATTCCGAGTGTGTCACACAATGGCCCTGTTACATGATCAATTCACCGAGTCAAACAGAATCATTGAGTGTTTGACAGTCTGACGCACACGCATTGGTGTCCAAGTCTGATGGTTCTAGACTATAACGACACTCGAAAGTCAGTCAAGATCCCTTAAAGGGGCAGTAAGGCCAAAAATAAAAAATAAACTACACTGTTATTATTACTTTTATCATTATTTGATTTGAGCACTTCGCGTAGTGTTGAAAAATCCAGCCTGACACATATGGTCTTGAAATAATTCATAAAGAAATTACCTTGCGCCTCTTGGCGAATCAGTATTAGAGGATTACATATCGAAAAATAGCACACCAACTTAATATTTTTTAGCATATTAAATATTTTTTCGTCGTATTCTCATTATCACAAATCAAATTCCATTCATCAACAATGGTAGTGATAGTGTCAGGTACGATCAGACAAAACATGGTTTCCAGGCTACAGCCCCTTTAAGGGCACTCTCTTGACACACATTAAAATTACATCATGTGAAATGATAAGAATACAATAGAAGTATTCCAGGGGTAGTTAAAGGTAGTAAATGAGATTTGAATTTGGCGCGTCCGTCTCCCGGTTCAGTAGCACCTACAATGACGTAGTTGTGCGTACTCAATCAGCTAGCGGGACGCTTTCCTGCGTCGGGGGTATACGCGCTATTCTCGGACTAAGGAGCATATGATACTCAGTGGTAACATTAACATCTTTTCAAATGACGCCGTTTCAAAGTCGGACTGCTACTTTAACATGCCAATGACGTCACAAACACGTGGCTAGCACATGGCTCGAGTTCACTAGCGGGGGTATTCCACTCGAATTAAATAACCTTGCATTTAGCAATTTGGGATCATGCTTATTTTGGGATATTCATACGAAATAAATAATATATTATCAACTGTAGTGAATAGAAAATTACACCTACCTTTAAAACTCAATTTGACACTAAGCTAATTTTTGGACATGCTTTTAATTTCAGACAGCCTTTCTCCTGTACATTTTGCGTTACTACAGTTTCAGCAGCATATGTATTTTTTATTTCAATTTTCAATCAAGTTTACTGATCAAAGTACTGTGAAAATGAATACTTCACCACATACTAGCCATGGGATTGTTCGTAAAAGTCCTAGAAGTCTTACAATCTGCCCGCGTTCGGTCAAAGATTCGATCCATCCAAACCGCAGTAGATCCACTGAGAGGAGAGCTAGGAAGGGAGGACTCACCTTGGGGTCAAAGTTGAACACATTCTCGATGACCAGAGGGCAGTCGAGGCCGCATTTGCACGTGCCCGCAGTCTGAAGGTACTCCTTGATTTGGTCCGCTGTGGTGAGGGCAGTGTTACTCGGACTGGAAGAGAGAAAGGAGTCAATTATTATATTAATTAATGTCAATTAACATTACATAACAGACTCTTCCAACAAGATTATCAATCACTGTTGTCTAGTTTTACCATTCAGGTAAATAAGGGGTCACTGAGCGTCCATGATATGTTATCCCCCCCCCCCCCCCCCCCCCCACACACACACCAAATAAACATCTCGTGTCCAATAAGCAGCAAAGTTTCCTCTCTTACAATAAAATTAACATTTATCACAAAAGGAGTAATATCAAAAAAATAAGTCAACTCAAAAATGATTTTGACAAATCTTAGACTTATGAAATCCATGACCACGATGTCATATTACAATGTTTTAAAAACGGTACGTTGTGAGAAAAAAAATAACGTTTAATACTCCTGCGGTTGGCTCAGTGATCGGCTCACTGGACCATCATTCGAGATGCCCACGTCCTGGACAAATCTTGGAGATCGTCACAATGTCCCAGATTCGATTCCCGCGACAGACCTTCCTGATAGCTTTTTGCGTGGTTTCCCTATAGCCAGGAGTCAAATGCTGGGAAGGTTCCCTACTAAAAGACCACGACCTCCTCCTTCCCACTGCCCAACCGTACCTATTCTTCATCATAATCTCCCTAGCACCATCATAATCATTCATCCATCGGCATTATGTTGAAGAACAATACGACGTTAAGCACATAAAATATAATTATCTATAGCCATTCCTGCATCGTCAATTCCAAACCATAACCCTAACGTGTGATAAACTACTTCAGTACCGATACGGTAATGGAAAATTTCACGTAATCTAACAGAGTATAATGGGTCTTATTACCAGCTTGACATTTGGCAGAGACTCCATTCACACCTATGAGGTAATTATAAAACGGATATTATGTGCGGCGCAGTCAATGAAAAGTAAATAAATGCGGCGTGGTGCAACTTTAGAGAGCAAAGTTCATAATGACCAGACCATTGCCTCTATCTTTTAGGGCTGCATAGTGGGGGGCAAAAGCCAGCTCCTTCCACACTTTCTCGCGCATAACATATTACAAAACGACATAAAAATACACTGCATTTTTATTAGTTTTAGTTTAAAAAAAGTTTTTCAGTCAATTACATGCATAGGTTCTAGACAAGTTAAAATAGTCACAGAACCACATAACTACTTTTTTTATACAAATAATAGTTCCATTTTTCGTTTTTCTATATCACAACTTATTATCTTAACTATTTTATATACAGTGCCGTGTCCTATGAAAATTGCTTAACAGATGACGTATCTAACCTCACTTTACGTACTATCAAACTTCAACAGTCTATAGATCTCCACTTATGTAAATCCTCGGCAACAGATATGGCACATGAACACGGATATGTATGAAAACACGTGATTTCACGAAGTTGAAAGCTCCGGCCATTACCTCGCTCCATAATGATGCAGGGGCGCAAGAAAATGCGAACATGTAGAGACCTATGGGCGTATGTTCAAGTGTGTATATGCCGTCGCGTAAATGGCGTGCTAACAGTCGACTATTGATCAAAACCCCAAGACTATTTAAGACGATTACGCGCATTGATAACCAACTGCAAGCGAGGGAACTTGCTTTGTGCCGTGTATGAGCTGTAATCAATGTTTGTGACATGTGTAAGGTACATGCAACTTGCTTTGTGCTGTCTTATGACTTATGAGCTGTTTGTGACTTGCTTTGTGACAAGTGCAAAGTATAGGGAACTTGCTTTGTGACAGGTGTAATGTAGGGAACTTGCTTTGTGCCGTGTATGAGCTGTAATCAATGTTTGTGACATGTGTAAGGTACATGCAACTTGCTTTGTGCTGTCTTATGACTTATGAGCTGTTTGTGACTTGCTTTGTGACAAGTGCAAAGTATAGGGAACTTGCTTTGGGACAGGTGTAATGTAGGGAACTTGCTTTGTGCCGTGTATGAGCTGTAATCAATGTTTGTGACATGTGTAAGGTACATGCAACTTGCTTTGTGCTGTCTTACTCTTATGAGCTGTTTGCGACTTGCTTTGTGACAAGTGCAAAGTATAGGGAACTTGCTTTGTGACAGGTGTAATGTAGGGAACTTGCTTTGTGCCGTGTATATGCTGTAATCAATGTTTGTGACATGTGTAAGGTACATGCAACTTGCTTTGTGCTGTCTTACTCTTATGAGCTGTTTGTGACTTGCTTTGTGACAAGTGCAAAGTATAGGGAACTTGCTTTGTGACAGGTGTAATGTAGGGAACTTGCTTTGTGCCGTGTATGAGCTGTAATCACTATTTGTGACATGTGTAAGGTACATGCAACTTGCTTTGTTCTGTCTTACTCTTATGAGCTGTTTGTGACTTGCTTTGTGACAAGTGCAAAGTATAGGGAACTTGCTTTGTGACGGGTGTAATGTAGGGAACTTGCTTTGTGCCGTGTATGAGCTGTAATCACTATTTGTGACATGTGTAAGGTACATGCAACTTGCTTTGTGCTGTCTTACTCTTATGAGCTGTTTGTGACTTGCTTTGTGACAAGTGCAAAGTATAGGGAACTTGCTTTGTGACATGTGTAATGTAGGAAACTTGCTTTGTGCCGTGTATGAGCTGTAATCACTATTTGTGACATGTGTAAGGTACATGCAACTTGCTTTGTGCTGTCTTACTCTTATGAGCTGTTTGTGACTTGCTTTGTGACAAGTGCAAAGTATAGGGAACTTGCTTTGTGACAGGTGTAATGTAGGGAACTTGCTTTGTGCCGTATGTTTGGCATGTACAAGCACGTGAGAAACACGTTTCAATACTTACATTTAATTTTAAATCCATCTTACGAATGTATATTTTTTAAATAGCTTAAAACTGAGCAATCCCAGTTAATTGTAATAGATGGGACAACTAATCAACTTATGAATATTCCTGTTTAGGACTCTCTAAGGAACCAATTTTCTCATTGAAAAGAAACTCGCCCTGTGGTTTGATTTTGAGAGCGATTTTTGTTTCGAAATCGTTCGACTGAAATATTACATTTTATGTCGTCACACACATTGCAACTTGGCAGTGGTTCCAATGATACATCTTCTTTTAAACTGGATCTAACTAAAAACCACGGAAGTGTTTCTTAAAAAAAAACAGATTATCGTATGAAAAGAAAGATTCGCCATGAAACAAAACAGAACATTTAATGTGTATTTACGTTCCAGTAATTGGCGAACCTGTTGGAATAAGGTACAGGCCCCCCGAATATCGTCTCCCCGCCGTGCGTGTGGAGGGGAGGGGGCTATTTCTGGCCCGCACACGACTGGGTGCCGATGGAAGTATTTCGGGAAACGAAGGACGTAGGGAAGGGTGCCCCCCAATTCACAATCCACACAGAAAGATAGCCAATATCTTAGAACGAACGGTTCAAAATGACACATATCCAGTGGCGGCAAAAGCTATACTTGGGTTATGAAGAAGAGGCAATCTCTGTTCTCATATGACAGAGCAGATACTATCTTACTGAATAAGTGTAAAACTCGTTACAAATTTGTCACCAATCTCAATCAACATTAGGTATTAAAGGTCTAGAATACAAAGAAATCGTCTGCCTTCCGAATGTCTGGTCGCAAAACATTAACTACTGGAACTGCATTACCCAAATATAGTTATAGAAATTTCAAAATTATCAAAATTTCATTTTTTTTATAACATCAAAAAAATGTTGCTTGCAAGTTGCAAATCGTCTCGAATGACGTCACGGGCAAAGTTAGTGACGTCAGAGTAATAGCTTGGCCAAAATCTGAACGCTTTACTTCCCCTATGTAAAAATCAATTAACGTCACGAAATGTCACTGAATATTGCAAAGTGAAGGGTTGACTTTCGCGTGGTCACGGTTAGTGGCTGCGTTGTTATTCTATCCGGCAAAATACGCACTCACTTATTGCACCAACATGTTGTATACATGCATCGAAAGAGAGGGGAATTATAATATATGCATAGGTGTTAGTTACATCAGGAAAATGAGCAGTTGTGGGGAGGGGGGGAGGGAGGGCGAAATGTGTACACACGAATTTTAATTTAGGTTTATTGGAGCTAAGAGGAACGCAGAACTTTTTCTTGCGGCTGAAAACTGGGGGAACAGTATACAAGGTGGGGAGTGATTTCTATATTTATTTTCGGTTAGCAGGATTGTGCACTTTTTAATGCGAAAAACGTAAGGGTTCGCTCTTAGCAATAAAATGCCTTTTTTACAGCAAGATTGCTAAATTTTTACAGTAAATATAAGTTTTCGTTTTTCACTATCAAAATCGTATTTTTTGCGCAAAGCAAAAAAATTGACATCGGACCTTCTATCTCTGAGGTACAGAAGAACGAAATAGTAAATGTATTTGACCAAACCTTGCAACAACAAGGATTCAGCCATTTCAAGGAATCATCAAGATAATATCCAATCTAATTACAATGTAATTAGAACTAGTTATAAACTTAATTACATTTTAAGATCATAAAGAAGTAATAAAATACTGTTTCATTCAGGCTTGACCATAGATGGCAAGATCAAGTTTTCGAGTTGGTAAACCAATCTTCAATACCAACCGATGACCATTTCAGTGACTAGTAGACGCATCTTGACGCTAGACTATAGGTGTGCAACTCCTGGGGGGGGGGGGGGGCTAGCTATACAGAGCTGGCTGCAATCCAATGCCAATAAAAAATCAGAACAAGAAGATTATCGTCCATTATTCTTAGATCATGTTTATACAAATCGTCATGCAAGATTAGCTCCTGAACAAGAAAACTGGTTTCCGATCAACACAAACGGTGAATAATATTACTGCAGATAAGAAACCAATATGTTCTTCGCAAAAACATTCACTGGCCAAGTGATGCGCAAAGATCCAGTTTCCATTGATAATATAGAGGTGTAATTGTTTTTGCTCCGAGTCCGTGCTATATGGATTGTGGTTTCCCATGATTGTTTACTCCTACTCTCATCTTAATGCTTCCTTTGTCGCTCCCCTATTGGCCAAATTATACAACAGTCAACCCAGGAAAAAAAATAGAACCAAATTGTAACAACAGCGTATTCAATCAGTCATATTTAATGTAAACAATTTACATTTGAAATGGGAAAAATCAAAATGTGAGATTAAGAAATTCTATATATTTGTATCATAATTTTGTAAAGATTTCACAATTTTTTTATTTTAAACCCACCTTTTGATGATATTCAATATTAAGAAAGCTAAATATTATAGCGAGAAAGCATATTCAAACTAATAATTCGCACAGAGTGCCACGGTTGCAGTGTCAATACATATTATGATGTAATACACCCAAAAACCCATGCTTGGTGTTATTTTATCAATTCTCATCATTTCATAAGAAAATAAGTAAACGCAAATAAAATTATCGGATGATGATGAATTGGCACTAAAATTGTACCACAAAAATAAAATTATCGGACGATGAGTGTTACTAAAACTGTACCACAAAAATAAAATTATCTAAGGAGTTGACACTAAAATTGTACCACAAAAATAAAATTATCGGACGATGAGTTAGCACTACAATTGTATTACAAAAATAAAATTATCGGACGATGAGTTGGCACTAAAATTGTTCCACAAAAATAAAATTATCGGACGATGAGTGTTACTAAAACTGTACCACACAGTGTGAAAAATGTGTTAAAACTGTACCACTCAGAAACCAAAATGCATTTGTATTCCCTGATGGATAACGCTGAATGAGAAATACCAAGACGAGACGACTATTCAACGTGTCTTGTTCCCGTGTATAATCTAAGTGGAGTAGCAATGCATGTTCATGACTTTGCACTGCACTCATATTGCAGCATTCTCCACTCTTCCCTTGCACTAACACTTGGGTCGATCAATCCCCCCATCCCCATTCCCATGCGTTCCCATTACCGACGTCGCTCACATCACATTCCCAGTCTCAACACTGGAATACTAACTCAGACACAAATAGAGAAATAGCAGACGGGATATTAATCATTGTGATTTTCAATCGCACAAGAATAAAATATAATTTGTTGGCAGTCATATTGGTTCAGGATTATGAACACACATTTAAACGTACATTAAATAATACTTATTGTTTACAATACAAAGTAATAGTTTACAAGCGTGTAATAAAATATTGTTTATGGCGTAGAGTGAAAGCCTGAGTGTATATAATAAAATGTCTACAAAATGTGCAACATAATATTACTTACAAAGGTGAGTAGCTAATGACCAAAAAACAAGGACGTGATGTGGTAATAAAATTTTCTACGACATAACCATTCGAGAATTATTAAATAGTAAGTAAAAATAATGAGGTAGTTGACACTGTCTTATCAGAGAATTTCAGCATTGTTTGCCTACTATACCTACTCAATTGTATTCCTAAAACAGATTTTTAAACTATTTCCCTTCCAAATCAAGGACTAAACTTAAAAAAAAAAATATAGAAGAAATAGGAACTTATAACAAAGAACGACGATCTTTCGTAGCATGCATTCTGTACCTCAGAGGTAGAAGGTCGGAAGTCCATTTTCTCCATTTTGCGTTGCAAGCTCTATCAATAATTGTCATTTGACTGTAGTCAACAAATACAACTTTATATTGAAGTATTCCCATACAAAATGACTGATCATGTCACCATTACAAATCTGATTGGATAATATCGAATGACTTGTCAGTTGATGCGCCAAGGTACAGCATTTAGAAATATAACTGAGCAAGTTGGGCTCGGGCTGTTGGGTTCGATTCCCGTGTCCGACTATCATGAGTAGGGCTAGGATGTTTAGGACCTATATGAAACGTCCAAAAAGGCAGGCAAATAGTGCCTTATAACTATTTTAAAAATGACCATAAAATCCCGAAAAAGGACCTATGAAATGTTATGCTTTGTAATATCCGTCCACATATTATTCTATTTATTTTTTTAGTAGTTGAATGTGGAGTAAGATATTAAAATGAACTTAAATTATTATATGAATGTGTCAATGTGTGAAGTATCGTTGTTGGTCATCCAAGTGGAGGGTAGAAATTTTGTGAAGACAACAATTGTTGTAGATCTTGAAGCAAATATATGTTATTGTTTTCCCAATTTTTTTTTTTTTTTTTTATTATCACATTTATTTACATAAAAATTTTATTCCACACTAGGTAGAGTACACTTTTTATAGGCTACATACATTAAGGTGCTGCAAGCGCGAGCGATTTTGCTGCGTTTTGTAGACACTTTTTGCGATACGATTGGAGACGAAATGGGTAGACCAAATTATTTGAAATTTTAATTGTGATTAGATAAAAGACAAACTTAGGGTTATCCCTTGGTACATTTTTAATTTTTTGTTTCGTTAATTAGTAATAATTAGTGGATTTTTGGTGAAAAATTAGCTATTTTCTCGTCTCTCTGGGCGCCGTATAAAATTAAATTTCAAAAATGTGCCAAGGGATAACCCTAAGTTTGTCTTTCATCTAATCATGGTTAAAATTTGAGATCAATTGGTTTACGGGTTTGGTCTCCAATCGTATCGCAAATTTCATCGTTTTGCGCGGTTTTGTTGAATAACCGGCGCCTAATTAACGATGCAATAAGCAAAAATATAAAAGGGCTACTAATACACAATCAGACTGATCATGTGAACATCCTGTAAAAGTTACACTCACTTATGAAACAATTTTTCTCTCTCAATTTTCTAAAACGGCCGAGCGCTAGTATCACCTTAATAGTGCCGGCTAGCCAGGCCTGTCACATTTGTCTTCCTTCTCCTCTTCTTCCCAAATAATTTTAAAAAAACAAGTCAAGGATTTAATTCGTAAAAAATTGAGAAAAATGCATTTCAGGCAAAATAAAACAGGTATTTTTGAAACCAGGAACACATGAAACATATTTATGTGTCATTTTTAAACGTGTCTGCACAAAATATTAAAAAATGATATTTCCTAAACATCCTAGCCTTAATCATGAGTGAGGGTCCCCCCCCCCCCCCCCCTTCCGAACAACAATTTCTTTCTCATCCCCATAACCATTGACATATACGAAAAGATATTATTCATTAAAAAATATCACTTTTGGAGATGCAGATAAAAAAAGCTGCTGGAGTGTATGATCGAGAGCGGTGGCTGGGGCTGGTGGCTTGGGGCCACTTGTGGATGCTCCGTGGTACATCGGCGGCAGGCCGCAGTGACCGCTGTACAACATATCTCACAGTCGTTCACATGTGACTCCGTGCGAGTTCACACCTTGTTCACACCTTGTTCACATGCCCAACACGGTGGTTATACACGACACCAGCACGCGCATTCTCATTTTCTCCAGCGATGTGCTTTCTGCTTCAAAATATGTAGTAAATCATCCAAACGACATTAAAGTAAAATTGCAACCATACTTGTTCAACAAAAATCTACAATATAATTTTAATGCTGCCACGAGTCAAAATAAATGAATGTGCACATTATTATAGCTCACAGTAAACTAGTAATATATCTTCGTAAAGTCACAAAAAGAAAACGTTTTAACTGAAAACCGGTAAAATCATGAAAAAAGTTTTTGAAGATTAAAGACCTTTGGAACCAAACCCCTCTAAAATAGATCTGGTCGACGAAAGGAAGTTCTTCGAATAAACACACTTGATGCCGGACCATTATTTCGACTTATGAATCTTCTGGCTTTGATTCCGGAACATTATTTCGACTTATGAATCTTCTATCTTTGATGCCGGAACATTATTTCGACTTAAGCTTCCTAACTTACTTGATGCCAACCATTATTTCGCCTTATGTATCTCCTGGCTTACTTGATACCGGACCATTATTTCGTCTTATGTAACTCCAGGTTAACTAAATGCCGGACCATTATTTCGACTTATAAATCTCCTGGCTCACTTCATCCGGACCATTATTTCGACTTATGCCTCCTGACTTACTTGATGCCGGACCATTATTTCGACTTACGTCTCCTGACTTACTTGATGCCGGACCATTTTCGCCTTATGTCTCTCCAGGCTCACTTCATCCGGACCATTATGTCGACTTATGCCTCCTGACTAACTTGATACCGGACCATTATTTCGACTTATGCCTCCTGACTTACTTCATGCTGGACCATTACTTCGACTTATGTATCTCCAGGCTCACTTCATGCCGGACCATTATTTCGACTTGGTTTCAAATGTCAACCACTATTTCGCGACGCAAACTTCAATTAGAGATGGTCGCTGAAGGGGTGTTGTCATTGTCATGGGAGGGAACGGAGGTGCTAAAGGGGTGGAAAAGTGGCCGACACTGGGGGTGGTGGGGGGCGGTAAGAGGACAAGAGGTGTATGAAATGCTATTCTATTGATTCATAAGAGAGAACTAGTAAAGGTTGCTAGGTCATCCAGAAGTGTGATGCCGAGAATAAATATCTTATGTCGTGATGATAAAATGACAGAAATTACGGTAAAGGGAGAATTAGAGTATAGGTCTGAACTTATGAGATTCCGTTTTCTCTTCATTTGAAAAGAAGAAGAAACTACATAATAATTATTAATCAATTTTTGGTCTCTTTGAATTCCTCTTCAAAACTTCAGCACTCCCCAAAAAAATCAGTGATTTGATATTACTAACATTTCATTTGCTATAAGTAACCAATGAGGTTTCAATAAGGTTGTGGAAAACAAAATACCTAGTCTTCAGTACATTGTCAAGCTGTAAGAAGTGAAAAAATTTGCAACAATTACTACTGTTGATTAAAGAAAAATTGTTCGACATAGTTAACATTGCGTGAAATATTTACGTTGTTTTCAGTTCTTAGCTGAAGCAATAAGTAGCGAAGTGCTAATGTTTATTTTGAAGAAGAAGGAAGATAATCTAATCGTGTCAAAAGTGAAGGACGTGGAAGCCAATCTAATCAAGGTGTAGTAAATGAAAATTGGATGTCATCAAAACTTAGCTAATTACATTCAAAGCGTCTCCATTCGGCAAGTTACAATTTTTTTTAATTCCATCCTCTAAGCGGCACTGTAGTGTGATATTGTCCCTGGGTGTTAGCTGTGTGATTTGACTGGATCCGGGTAATCAACCCCTCCGCGAGTTGCCGGGGGGGGGGGGGGGGGGGGGGGGGGCGCTAGACGCAGTCACCTTAGCAACCCGGATACGCGAAGCAACCGGCACAGTTCGGTATTAATCAAATCTGTCAAAGCAATTTCACCGAACGCCGAATTTAACGCAGGCGGAGTTTGCACCTTCGTTTTGTTGTCGAGAGGGGGGAGGGGGGGGGGGGGGGGCACACAAATTGCTACCCATCATGGTCGAGAGAAGGGGGTTAATAATCCACCTGAACATGGAAGTTCAATTTCACGCACTGAAAGGGATGTACCAATTAAGAATTCCGCGTCAAATTGCCAAGTAATACTAATTCGTGATTGAAGAACTGGTAAAATCTCATTGGAAATCTATATGAGTGTTAAAGATGTCCATGCAACTCTATAAACTCCAGCTGTATTATGAGTTCAATTAAGTATCTAGAATGAACTCGGACACAAAAGTGTTCGCAACGAAGACAGACTCTCAAGACTCCATGAAGGACCAAGACAGAGCTAGTTGGCTCAGATGTATTACTCATGATTATTTACAAATTGAATCTCATTCAGGAGACCCTGATACGATTCCCGCAGTCGACCTGAGTGCTTCCTCAGTCGTTTTCTTCAGTCAATAGTGAATAGACAAATGCTCCGACACACTCCTTCACTATTAGTAGGCTCGCATTAGCAAATCCAAATCAACCTCATAATCGTTGGTAAACTTCTAATTGCCTAGCGTTCCCGTCGCCTACACAAATTAGTTTTTAATAATATATGTCCACAATAAATAATAATAAAAAAACAAGATCAACAGTAAGCGACATTGTACTAAGCAAGTCAGTTGCTTGCGCAAAACCACTCGCTCTTCCTCAATTAATATGATTTAATCCAGACTAGTACTTCGAAGAAGTCTTTCCGAGAATTTCATCATCTAAATTCGAAACAAACTGCGCGTCAATTATTTGCATAAAACCATAATGTATTTTCCTCTCTCATTCTCGGAAGCCACCTCGCGACTATCTCACAGATCTTGGCACCGTGTCAGCGGCAATACCCCCCCCCCCCCCCCCCCCCCCCCCCCAAAATGGGCGGGGAATCATAGCGAGCCATCGAGATTGGAAAATGGCTTTAGAGTGGAAAAATCCTCGAGTAATCAAAACAATGACGCGAAAGATTCCGAAGAAAAGGAGCAACGAAAACGCGCCGTATTATCAGAGGAAATCGGTAATAACTCTTATAACGGGATTACTCGAGACTCTAAAATTTAGTTATAGCACCATTACTGCACTAACAAGGTTTTCTCTGCTGATATTTAAACTTCAGTATACCTCTATGATCACCAGTCTTGGTCTTGTACAGTACGCTTCATAGAAAAAGTTTACAATCTCACAATTTTATAGTTATGATTTGTAAAACGACTCGAGAATATTGCAGTAATTTATTTCCAAAATCTTAAAAATACAGACGACAGATTATGGTTAATTTTACTTGTATTTTATCTTTTTAACGATATTAGATATTTCTTTAGCGCCACTTAGTTTCTGTAACTAGGCTAATGGCGGCGGCGAGTGATGATGTAAGGAGGACGACGGAAGGGTGGTACGAGATAACCGCGACGACGCCGACGCCGGGAGTTGAACCCGGTTCTCTCCCGACTGCCGCGACCACAAGTGCGCATTAGTCACGCGTGTCCGTGAGTCACTCCGGTCCGTGAGTCTTGCGTGCCCGTGAGTCACGCGAGCCCGTGAGTCACGCGTGTCCGTGAGTCACACGTGTCAGTGAGTCACGCGTGTCCGTGAGTCACGCATGTCCGTGAGTCAAGCGTGCCCGTGAGTCACGCGCGTCCGTGAGTCACGCGTGCCGTAAAGAAAAAGTCACGCGTGAGTCACGCGTTTCCGTGATCCACGCGTATCCGTGAGTCACGCGTGTCCGTGATCCACGCGTGTCCGTAAGTCACGCGTGTCCGTGAGTCAAGCGTGCCCGGGAGTCAAGCGTGTCCGTTAGTCACGCGTGTCCGTTAGTCACGCGTTTCCGTGAGTCACGCGTGTCCGTGAGTCACGCGTGAGTCACGCGTGTGTGTCACCGCCACACGTCTAGACGAGCACGTGGGACACACGCCCGTCATGACGCCGTGACTCCTCCATAATCAACGGGGGGGCACTCAATTCACGTTGTTGTTATTATCAAAATGTCGACATGGGTGAACTCATGGATCCACTAAGTTCGAAAGATCAAATCCGAACTCACGATGATCAGCTGTAAAATTACATATTCTTAGTTTATGTATTTATTGATAAATAAATTGTAGCAAAATTGATGGTAATTGAAATAAATTAAATACGATATAAATTTAGAATGGTCTAAACAAACTGTATGCTTCGAATAGCTCGCCGTATTATCTGTCAAATTGGTTTGATTGGTCTTATTGACAAATATCTTCTGGTCCACAAAGGAACGTCTTGAGAGTCGCAAATATCGAGTTTTTGACGACATAATCCCTTCACGTCTCCACGACAACGGAACGTATTCGAAACATGCAATACAAAACCCGTACCAATTCGACAGCAGTGCAATTTAGTTTCCTAACAAATCCGTTCGCTCCACGTAACACTCGATCATACGAGTTGTATTAATCACGTGATTAAATATTCACACGTCTAATTATTACCTATCAATCATGCAGTTCTGTTGCACAGGCCGACTTACCGAGGCCAATTATCCGCAAACCGGTTTCATAAAATAATATCACTCAGTTCTTATGGCCGAGATCATGTCTAACCGTGCAGTCTTGCTTCGCAGACTTCTCATCAAGATTGACAGTCTCGTACCGTTGTTACGTTACACACCTATAATGTGTCCGAGATCAAGAAGCACACGCTCATTTGTTTTCATTAGTGTTTAGAAAACTGAACACTTCTTGATCACGGTGAAAGCATAGAAGACAAATAATTATGACTGCATACAAACTGCTCTTCCACATCAGAAAATCACGATGAGTCGTCATTTAGAATATTAATTTCGCAAATAAAACACGAATTGAATCCACACATAAACGACATATCTTGCATAACAACGTCTCCACTCCAGACGAGTATAACGATCGAAATAACGAGTTGAATAAAAATACAAAACTCGTGGACTGAAGCTCGAAGAACTGTTGGAAACAAGTCGAGAGGAAAGAGCAGGAAGCTGCTCGAGATCAGATCGAATCAAAATGAACAAGTTATTCCTAAACAAGCACTGTAGATCACCAAGCGACTAGAACGTAACAAAATACTGTCGAGGGAAGGAAATAAAGATGGCAATTCAGTCATATTAGATTTCATGATTATTGCCGAGATTATTAGATGCTTATTTAGCCATTATGGCACATTTTTCATTCGATTAATTTTATTTGATACTTCCATTTTAAATCTATTTCCTGTAAATCTATTTGCTCTATCTATCTGCTGTATGGTTTTGTTACCTATAGGTATAGGTTACCTACAGTTTTTTATTGTGGCTTATGGAGGAGTAGACATGGTAATTGGGGCACCAGAGGAACATTATTTGGACCAATTTCATCTCCTAAAGAGCTGTTGCATAATAGTTGCTCTAAGATGTAAAAGAAAAATTAATTACTACAACTTTGTAAATTCATTACACATAGTCTTTCTTCACCGAGACGGTCAAAATTACAAAAATGTTGGTTTACAAAATATGGATCCCTTAAAAATAACACATGAAAGTTATTTGAAAATCAAAATGATTGTGTCTGTTATGAACCGAGATAAATGGTAGATGTTGAAACAATATTCGGCCAGAAGCATAGATTAAATAACACAATCGTTTTTAAACGTCAAATCCCAAGATAGCAGTAATATTATTATTATTATTATCAACGCGTTTTCTTAAACGTCAAAGAACGTCGGGTTTGTTCCAAACGACGCTCACAAACGACTGGCTTTTAAACCGCGATCGAAACAAACTACGATTTTGTTTGTGACCGAGGTAGGATTTAAATCAACGAAAATTCGCTCTTCGGAAAAAAAAACAAGTTTGAGTCAAACTGCCGTCAATAAGATTGCCACTTCGTCTCTCCTAAAGCGAGCCTATTTGATAATATCCTCACATTTCACTGAAAACCGGATTTTACGTTCTTTTAATTTTTTTTTTTGAAATTGAAGTCTCATTTTAAGATTATCCCAATCTGTATGTTTACTGATGCATTTGAAAGCAAGTCTGTGAACATGGCGGTTTCTTCGCACCAAGGAGCCGAGCATTCACATTTGAACAGCCTCCTGCGCTCCAATAAATGAATCCAGTTCGAGATAACCAAATCAACGAATTCATTTACATCCTACAACATCCATGCGGAAGACATGAGCTCGTTTCTCGCTTGTGTACCGAAATATTTACACTTTTATTGACATAAGCCCTAAAGTTTAGAGGAACAAGAAAAAGTATACAAAATTGCGATTTGTTTACCACTAGGAAAACGCTCGGTGTAACGCGTTGATGAGCGAGCACCGACACGCACGACATCGTCAATCAAGCACGATCCATTCAATCAAAGATAACTAACTATACATTATTTATTACCAATTTTCCTTGCAACTTTTCATAAACACTCTGGATCAATTAAATAACAGATTATTGTACTGATATTTTTTCATCAATCTCTTTGGACAGATATTCAAACACTTAATGGAAATGTGTAAAATATTATGCTATCTAGTCAAAACGTTGTTTTCATAACTGTGAAACACAATCCATATCGTAAAATAAATTATTTTAGATAAGGTTTACCTATACTATGTATATGAAATACCTACATTACATTTTGACTACATTATGTATTGCAATTTGATTCACTAAGAAAAGAATCTGTCTTACATTGATATTGAGAATAGCCATCTATAAACTTTGCTTTGCTACATAGAGCAACCCAGAATGCAGTGGAATTTCTGTTTTGAAATGTCATTTCTGACAGTTATTAAAACTGTCAATAAGTGCATCTATGTTCTTGACTGGTAGGGCTGAAAATTCGTAAAATAAGAGACAATGTTGGTCTGAACGACCATGCAAAATATGAGTTTGATTGATCAGATTAATCGAAGACCATTTGATAGGTCAAATGGTGGTGTGGCTATAGGCCGTTTTAAATTAAGTATACAAATGTCAGTAAAATGTCTATTACTCTTGAAGCTCATTACAGATTTGTAAAAAATCACTTATAATGCTGGTAGACATGACCTTGCAAAATTTGGTGATGATCGGTCAAACTATTGCAGTTATATACACAGAGTTTCCTTCATCCCCATTGCCAAGCTAACTATAACTACACATCAAGTTTCCGATGCAACCAATGGAGCGAACTTGCTGAAAATCATTTTGACCATAACGAGAATAGTAATTTAAGTTGTGTGAAAAAATTGGCCTGATCCATTACTTCGTTTGGCAGGAGACGCCAAATGCACAAATACACACAAAAAAACAGAGATTCGAGCCATAAGTTTCAAGTGGAGACGCTCGCTACGCTTGCTTGATAATAATTACATTAAATTTGCTTCATACCGAGGACTCAAAAAACATTAATTCTGTTCAGTGGTTACTCTGACCCAACAAGCAGCGATAGAGAGTTAAAACAATAGGAAAATAAGTCATTTAAGACATCTATAAAATATATTCTCACCATTTTTACAAAAATATGATTGTGAAGGGATCTCGACTCAAGCTATAAATTTAGAACGAGGGAAAATATTTAAATACCTACACATTACAACCACGACGGCCTCCGTCCACCCCTTTCATAATAATTCCCTACTCATACCGTAAAATTACCAAGCAACCGCCATTAAATTCTATAAACAATATTTGTTAAATATAAATCAATGTCCCGTAGCTTCTGATCGCAGTCAAGTAGTAATCGCCGGGTAGGTGGAGGGGGGAGGGCTGACCGCAAAAGGCACGGGAGGTTACGTCTGGGGTGTGAGAGGAGGTGGGGACGGGGGGAGGGGGGGAGGGGGTAAAGATGAACATTGATCGCCGAAGCTAAAACATTCAACTCAATTCCTCACACACAGATTCACTCGACTCAAATCCCCTCCCCATCCCGTCCCGTCGTTCCCCTTCCCAACCCAACCCTTCCCTCACCGACACCCCCCCCCCCCCCTCCCTCCCTCGTGCCGACAGTCTGACCACTCACACAAAATCCGGAAAACACCTCGCATAAAAAAGGTTAAAGACAAAACAATTTTCAGAGTGGCAAATTTTGTCTTACATTATGGAATTAATATAAAAAATGTGAGCTTGCTTGAATCAAGAAGAATCAATCACTGATCAGTGATCACAAAGTTATGACCGAGCTCTAAGTAACTCATGACTCATGACTCATGCAAGTCCTATGAAAATTTCGATAGCCGAAATAACTATGCTAAGTTGCTAGAACTGCACCCTTAGAGAGTATCAACCACCAATCAAGGTCATTGTAATATTCCATATCAACATACGATGCGATCATCATTTTTCTTATTGCCTTACACCTCGGCTATTGTCCATGGACGATTAATTTATGTAATTTGTGGCGCAAACTAGCTAATCTGTCTACCTACATGACTCCCTCTTTGAGGTAGGTAACACGTGAGATTCTATTACTACGAGGGCTTTGGCTACAGCAGCACATGAAACAAGTCGTAAAGCGACATATGATTCAGCATTCTGCGTCACATAAGATCGCTCTTATCTGAAAGCATCGTATGATCCTATTGTATGTTGTGCAAAAAAGAATAGTGACCCTTGAAGAGATTTGTTTATTAAAAATCCCAGCGTTTCAATTTTTATTATAAATAAAATTATTACTAGTGTATGCTTTCATTTTGTATGTCATTTTATATGAATTTGGCTATAATATTCTAATGACAAGGGTAGGTCATAATTATGTGCAGCACAAATTAAATAATATACCAACTAAATACCCTCCCTATGCAGAGTGGCATTTAGCTGTGTAAAAGGAATTTAAAAAAATATAAGGGAGCTAGTATCTACATACTTGAAGGTTAAAGCAATCTTATTGATAATGATAAGTGTTATAAAGTGAAGGAACTCTGTCCTTCACTAACAATGTAACTTAATTTATATGTACATATTATGTAGGTAATCTTTATTGCTATAACAATATCTTTATTGTAGGTACCTACTCCTTTTGTTTAATTGACGTGTCTGATATAACCTTACTTTTGTGGTCAGCACGACGCAAATCATTTAAAAAAACGCCAGCTTATGTTTGAGAGATGTGACACGGATTCATGACTAAACTAATTAATAAGGAAATCGTAATAATAGTTAGCCTAATTACCTACATGCTCTTTAGGTAAAGAACATCGTATGATGCTGATTGTGTACATAGGAAGTTGCTCTGCCGACATGCATGCAACTCTTGCAACTCTAGACCAAAACTTTAATAGGTAATTGGAGACACTATTTACTTTCAACCTAAAGCTAGCAAGTTCTTCTTTAGGGGTAGGTTGCGACGTAATTAGAACAAGAAGTTGATTAATGAAGATTACTAATCATAGTTATAAGTTGTAAGACACACTGATAATGAAATGTACTTCTTACTGAACAATTAATCTATATGTAATGTTTCAGTGTCTAAGGGGCCGAGGGCTCGGTTGCAGGCTTCATTATGGAAATCTCACTCCTTCCTTTGGGTGAATTCATTAGCTTGCCTCTTCGTTAATTATTTAGTAATACAATTACAACTGACAATTAAAAGCGGGCTAGATGTCGGCAAGACGAATGATTTCACTGTAGCAAGGTATCCTCGTTCATGTTTATTATAACCTTGGTATGCAGAGATCAAGTGAGTATTGGTGGCTGCGAAACATTTTATATTTCAAATCACTATTTCTATCTCTTTTTGAAGAATAACAATGCCATAGTAAGAGATCTTTCACCTCACCACCCTGAAATTTCAGTTTAAACCCTCCTAAATGACTGATTATAAACATGTGTAGGTACAGTAGTGCCCTGCCCAAGTTTAGAACCCAGTTACCTACCTCAAAAGACTGCATCAGGGGAAGGGGTATCCTAAATGAGAACAACGGCGAAAGATAAATACCTACTACAGTAGGTAAAAAAGAAAAGAAAAAATATGCGTGCGGGATTTAAAGAGACCCGAATTCAGAGAAACCGCAACACGGAAAGGTCAATTGGTAACACCTCCCCCCCCCCCCTCACTTCACCCCATCAAGAATGTCACCCAACCCGCATTATGTATCATAATGATGTGATGACCCATTGAAAGACAACAAAGGACCCCGATAAAACAGCGGAACAGAAATATAATCCAATAATATTACAGGTTACAAATACCAACCTAATGAATTTCCGTGAATGAATTGACAAACACACAAAAAATAGTATTATAGGTAAACGTTGTGGCCAGTGGAAAGAGTAAAAATACACACAAAAAGATGTTCTTAACACGCTCGCAAGTTTTCTGTCTCAATTGTCATACATGAGTAATTTAACACCCGACATTATGTTGTAATCGTCGGCTTCGGAAAACGACCTTCAAGAAAAGTATAACCAAACCAAGTAGGTACAACAGGAATACATTAGACTTGGACAAGAGCAGTGCATACAACTGCAGGCGATGTGTTACCATTGACAGATCAAATAAATCGCACTCGCAGACGTCTTTCGGACATGGCTATATTGTCAATCAGATCAACGTCAAGGCCAACAAGATAATGCCCCAGTCAAGAGTTGCACTAATAAACTTGTGACATTTCGGACCATCTTTGTGGCCAGATTCGGACAAATTATTATTACCATACGTCTTCCAGTCACTCCTTTTTTTTTTTTTTTTTGAAGCGGATACAAGACCTTGATTCGAAGATCTTTTATTGAGGAAGGACATTCGAAAAAACGCACAACAATTTACAACGAAATAAAGTTATTACATTGATGCAATGCTGTTCTTTAGTGCATGCAGATTGAAATGAAGATAAATGATTATAATCATTTTCAAGAATACCTATTCAGAACCAGTGTTGTGATTAGATAATTTTATTTTTTATCTAGATGAAGATAAAGATAGCCTGCCAAAAATTTATCTAGAAAAGATAATAGATAAATTTCCAAGAAATCATCTAGATAATAGATAAAGATAAAAAATAATTATCTAGATAATTGTAATAGATAATAGATAATTTTTTTACAAATAGTACTACCTATTGTTCCCCAATTTTTTTCGAATCCTAAATTTGGAACTCAAGTTTTTAAAAAATGGGGCCGTCAAAACAAGCCAACTAATGTAACTAAATGAAGATGATTTTCCTTTTTCATATCATCTGACATTTGAGGTTGGGCATGTTCATATACACAAATACATTTTGATTTTTTTTTATCTAGATAATTGCCAATAGATAACAATATTTTTATCAAGATTAAGATAAAGATAACCAATTATTTAATTATCTAGATAAGATAATAGATAAAAAATAATTATCTAGATACCTAATTATCTAGATAATTTTATCTAGATAGCAACACTGTTCAGAACCTCGCGAACAGAAACCTGGATCGTTTTCCTATGCATCAGCATGGGCCAGATCACCAGTATATCTGTCCTCGGGTGCACCTCACCTTTCTAAAGAATATCAACAAAAGGAGTTCATAAATGTCTTTCTACCAATAAATCTTGTGTGAAATTACTCAATGACTAAAGTAATTGCCAGTAATAGCTACCTGCGTAAAATAAAGAATGCATAAAATAACGCACAATAAAAATTATTCTAGAGCTACGTATTGACCTTGAGTAAGGATCCTTGAACGAAAAAACTATAAATAGATTTTAAGGATCTCATCATGATAATTTATCACAGAGTATAAAATAGTGGTACCAAGAAATCAGGGGAGCATGAACAAGTGTGAGGTTAAATATTGAATTTATATTCAGTTGTTGATCCATTTCCATTGGTCAGCAGCAAACATGGAGACTTCTCTCAAGAGACAATAATGATTTTTCTCGTAACTGGATCTAGGTATTATGTCGAGTGTGCTACATACAAACTTTTCTGTAAAAAGGTGTGTCCTAGAAACTGGCTGAATTACAAATAGGCTACTTTGTGTCAATTGTCTTTTGAATTAGTGTAACTAGATACTAAACTCTACTATAACTTTACAGTTGAAGTGTTACTTCCCCAAGAATGGACACATTACACAATACATTGATTATTGAATCAAACATGCCAATTATTGTAATTTGCAAAGTGTATGTTATTTTAATGTTGTTAGCAGACTTGACAGCTGTGCCATTTCGAGTCTGTGAATGATTTTGAGAATGATTGAGATGATGAAGGGAAGGATGGAAGAAAGATGCCTCTCACATCTGAATGCCCCCACAAAATAATAATAGGTAGATACCTACATCCTGAATTAAAGCATTCATAATATTATTATAAACCAAGTCTATAACCAAGTAAGTCCAAGTCCAAATGGTCATTTTATCACTCTGATTTTATATTATTTCTCATTTTGATGTCCTGTAGTCGAGGCTAGATCATCATCTACAGGTTGTACCAACTTAAAATGCATTGTAATGATCTGCGCTGGAATGATCATCGCTAATGGAGTACCTAGGCAGCTACGTAGGCACCAACTAGCGTAAGTGCTCTCTTGCGTGGCGTGTAGCACCCTGTACTGTCCTGGCATCTACGTTCAATTTTGGTCATTATGGCCGATAATGCTGACTAACTACCTAGGCAAATGGAGGGATGGTTTGTTATTATTTCCACTAACACCCGAGCCAAGCTGTGCCCCCCCCCCCTCCCCCCACCCGGCTAAGCTGCACCGAGAGACTGAAAGTGGGCTGTATAAGAGGAAGGTGTCGACGATGCAAAGAAACCTAGAGGTAGCAAGGCAGTGGTTATGACGGCTTGTTCCAAATGTATGTGCTGTTGGCCCTGATAAGGACCGTTGGCGACGTTTCGAAAGCGTTACTGTTTTCATCTTCTGGCGGCGACTGCAACGATGTAGCTGGCAGCAGTAGGTAACGCTTCCGAAATGTTGCCAACGTTCCTTATCAGGGCCAACAGCACATACATCGGAACAAGCCGTCATTACCACTGCCTTGCTATCACTCGATGGTTCCGAAAACATCCACGATATCAAACCTAGAGGTACCTCCCTCAAACAATGGTCAATGAATGTTAGATTCAAAACTGAAATGCAGACAAAATCGCTAAAAATCGAAGTCCAGAAACCAGTAGGTGGATAACATAGGTAATTGACGTAATGAGTAGGTAGGTATTTTCTAAAACCTTAGGAGATAATTGAGCTCGAGCCCAACTTAAAAGTTAGGTAAGTATCTAATCAATAAAGCTATACGAATACAGGTAGTGTTTCCATAAATCCCAGTTTGAGGTAGAATCCAAAGGAAAACCACGAAGATCTCTATCTATCGTGACAGTCAACCTATCAAGCCAAGTGTAATCAATTATCACTTTCCAGCCAGGTACCTGACGTATCATCAATAAGTATGTACTCACCTAAGATACGCAATGCCCCCATTGATAATGATCCTCTTCCAGCCCAACGGCACAGCTATGGACGTAGGTCGCGATATCGATGGCATAGTCTGAGGCGGCACACGCATTGCTAACACGATATTATTGCCCAGTTGTTGTTGCTGCTGTTGCTGGTTCATTGGCTGACTGTTGTTACGCACAAAACTCGAACTCTGGCCATGTTGAACATTAAAGCCATTACCTAGCATCATCATATTATTAACACTGGAGTTCTGATGCATAAGGTTATTGTTTGCTATTAACTGTTGATTTGGTGAATTGTTTGAAGGAAGCAAAAGCGATATTGTCCCTTGATCAGGTTGACTATCGCCAGAACTTAAACTACTGCAACTCGACTCTGCAGTTTCGGAGCGAACCGAATCGCAGCGGGGAAATACCGACGAGCCGTTATTGTCGCCACCCATCACAGTCACAAAGTTACCGTTCCCATTATGTATCACGTTAGTGTTTGGATCTGCCTTCTGGTCCGGATTGTAACAGGGTACGGCCATCCTCGCTTGGCCGAGGGAAAAGCCATTACAATCGTTTGCATTCGTAGTTCTTTCGACATTATTTTGAACGGCGTATGGATTTCCGAAATTGGCAACATTCTTCCCGGGGCCGTTGAAATTAGGATTCGCTATGTTGTTACCACCACTGAAGACGTTATTTGCAACATTCACACTGTGGCATGGATTGAATCCATTTTGCACATTGTTACTTGCGTAGAAAGAAGACTGCTGCTGAAATGATACGTTGTTGATGAGACCATTGCTGGTTTGAAAGTCTTTAACTTTGTGAGATTTGTTCTTGTTGGAATTTACTATGGCGGCCACCGATTGGGACGAATTCTGTAACACTGCCGACTGATGGTTTTGAGATTGCTGGTATGGCGTTGTATTGACATTATGGTTGACAGCTGTCGCATATGCTTGAGCAAAATTCTCATTGGAAACGTATACTACAACATTTTGTAGATTTTGTTGTTGCTGTTGCGCTTGTTGATGTTGATTATGTGGCTCAGACCTGCCAGCCATCATCCAGCAATGTTGTTGACTGGGCAGCCACAACCATCACTGACAAATGAGACACTACTCTTCGTAAACTCTGAAATCAAAATCGAGTTCAATCAAAATCTAGCAACAATGTGTATTAATGAACATACATTATTTAAATATTGATGTAAAATATCAGCCAACAACAAATCAGTCTGGATGTAACTAAAATGAAATTGTCTGGTAAGATTTAGGCTTGAATTATAAATTTTGGTTTTGGATAACCCCAATACCAATGAACTAAAACAAGCATAGGGACCATATTAAAACAGTTTTTACCACTGACACTCATAAAGAGAAGCACCCAGCTGTGTGCCCAATGGAAGAATAATGTAGGACAAATTATGCCTAATTCCAGTACATGTAATTTGTACATATTGCATAACCCACAGTAAAATACAAGTAATCTTTTCAATTGTTACTAACCTGCATGACGTCTTAGAACCATGTGATTTTATTTCTGTGTAATAGTTTCTTATTGACATTACACAAAATAAACTAGGCTAAACGGAACTATATTGGCTTTTACAGGTATACGTATCTTATTCCTATCCTAGTGTTGTTTTGGTATCAATGTCATCAACACTGGCAAGTAATAACTCCCAACACCTGCGCGATATCACTGTTGTATTTTACGCTCTAGTTTTAAATATAATAAAATGCATACAAATAATCAATCAATTATTTTCTTAATATTATTACTTGTAGATTAATGCATCAAAATTAAATGAGGGATTATTCTACTACACAATTCTTGCTTTCCCTCCACAATAATATTTTCACTACTGAGTGTGAAGTTGGAAAAATATTGTGTTCACTTCTGACTTCCCACAATGCAACACGACATCAAAATCAGACAGCCTTCTGGGTGCGCTCAGAAACTGATATGTCATCTGTTAGTTCCAAATTTCACCGAAGAGAGCGTTCGAATCAGTAACACATGAGATGTCGGTAAAGTAGGCAGCTGCAGTCGTAAATAATGGTTTGAATAAGAGTGGCAAAATGTACTCGGTTATTTCCACATGGTGTCACTTAAAAAAGAAACATAAAACTACATACACGTATTTTTGTTAAATTTAATTTATAAAGCTTAGGAAATTTGTACCTAAACATAGGTCGGAAAAATATAATATTAGGTACCTTACAATATACCTTCCTACCTTCAATATATATTTTTATTTGGTTTGAAGATTTTCGTAGAAAGAAAAGTGTTTGAGAGTTCGATTAGTTAAATTATTTTAGTAATATTTAAATTGAACGGGTTTTTTTAATTATTAATTTGTTTCAGTAGGTTTTCTACTCAATTTATGAGTATTCTAATACCTAGGTATTCATTATTCATTTCACAAATTGCATACTATTATTATGGTGCCTATACCCTAGGGTGGACCCACCCTCATTTATATTTTTACTGATCCACCCTTACAATCTGACATTAATTGTTTTCACAAATAAAGAAATTATACCTATCGAAACAAATATTTATTTCATGATTTTCCTCATTCGAGAGGATAATGCTGGGCCACGACCACTACCTTCCAACCATCCATCGTCATATTCTTCATCATAATAATCATTCATCCATCACCATTAGCCTAAGTTACAGAAGCGAAGTAAACGACTAAAATAAAAGTAAAGTTGTTCAATTCAGCTTGTAGGAGGTATGAGATGTGAGATATCTTTGATATGAGAAACTGGGATGAACTCAGTGCTTATCTGTGCTTTTAGAACGTACTGTACTAGAAACCATAATATTGCACCAAATGTTTCCTCCTCCCGGGCTATGCAGGTTTTCAGGTCGTTCTAGAGTCGCGTGTCTAAAAGTCAGAACTTATTAGTTATTTTCACGTTCCTCTTGTAAAAATAACAACAGTGATTATTTCTGAATCTAAAATCTCGATCTGAAAGATCCCATCGGTGGATCGTCGCCCGCTGTGTAGTACCTTAAGTACTATTTTAAGTACATACACCGACGAATTAATTATGTGTGAATATACCCATTCTTAGATCTATAGTTTATGAAGTACCTGAGGCATACATCTTAGTCTATGGTACATCTGATACATAGTTGTTATTTATTTATTTATTTATTTATTTATTACAGGCGTGTAGGAACTACTTTCATCATGGGGGGATTGCAACACCCGGAAGGGGGGTCTGGGGGGGGGGGGGAGGGCGAGGCCCTAACTTTAGCCCCGCAGAGCGTTTTTTAGAATTTAATCAGTTAAAAGTGATTCTGGGGCTTTAAAATGCACAAGCTTAAGCTTTTTCGAATGTAAACATTTTAAAATCAATTCTGGGATGCTGAACTGCTTAAATTAAAACATATAACTCTCTTATTTTGCCCCCGCAGGGCGTTTTTTTTAGAATTTAAACAATTTTTCAATTGATTCTTGGACACTCAACTTAATTTTTTATGGTGAATGAAGGGGTCAGCCTGCTCGAGTGGGAGGGGATAATCCCCCCATCCCCCCCCCCCCTTCCTACACGCCTGTATCTATACAAAATTATTTCTGATCGCGTACTAAACAGATGCGTTAACTACCAGGTGGCTGGGCCGGCAAAAGCCAGTGGCCCGTTGGTGAAGGGGGGGGGGGGGGGGGGGGGGGGAGGAGGGCACCACTCAGATACGGCAATGTGCAATTAATTTTACTTGCAAAACGCTCAGTGAATGCGTTGATGAGCGAGCACCGAAACGTGAAACATCTCCTACCAAACACGATCCAATCACTAAGTCTTTTCACACAAGTTCAAGTTTCAAGTTTTCAAGTTCATTTATTATGCAAATGTTTACAAGTTTCGGTTGGATTATTGTATTTGTATACCTCTATAAGCCAGGGCTTGTGTCGGGGCATGCCATGACCCATAAATATTCCAAAATACAAAGTAGTAAATGTGCATATTATGACTATAAGAAGAACTATTTTTAAATCTAAAAATATAACTAAATTGTGGCTAGATACGAGTTAGGGACATTTGGCAGACTAGGAAGAAGATATTATGTAAAATATCGAACATATGCTGCAAAATGACATACTTTCTAATAATCACTATTCACTATACGTATGTCATATGTCATCATTCCATATTCATTTCCATTATCATTTCCATATTCTCTGCAATAATTACGTGAATTATTGCTATGAATTACGTACCTATACTTTTCGATACATCTAATTTGTCAGCTAACCAATTATTAATACTGGACCGATTAGGTTGAAAATGTGTAAATTATAGGATAATGTTGGTCTTGATCACATATATTTTGATTTTTGTTTTCAATATTTAACCAATGAAATGATTTGGCTGAAACCTTGTACATTTTTATAAAATGTTGGTCTTAATGACCTTGCAAAATTTAAAATTGACGGGATCAACCAATCAGAGTATATATATTTTTTTACTTGAACCAATCTACCGATTTCAAAACATTTTCTGTCTGCAAGCCTCTGAGACGTGAATACCGCCATCATCAGAAAAACAAACAAACAAACAACAAGCAAAAACATAGGTCAGTGCCAAAAGAGCCGAAAGGAGAGGCTATCACTTTCCTCGTAATTCGGGTGATCGCTGAGCAATATCAACGCGTTCACTCTGAGTTTTCGCAGATTTAATTTATGGGATTTATAATTAATATAATTCCTAATTATTCGAAATTTCAAAATTGCCGCTCGAAGTCTGATGTTATCTGGAAGAGTAGTATTTCCATGTACAATCGTCATTGCTAAATTCTCCATAAGACGTCTTCGCGCGGGTGTCCGCGGGTATGACGACCGTCTCATTGACTCATTGTCGCGCGACGTTCCGATTTCACTGCCTCCTCTCATGATGGTCGTTGACTGAATGTTCATCTGACTGACATCCACCAGGCCGATGTCCAAGATGGCCGATGTAAACAAAAACAAAACTGTCATAAGTGTTACAGTGTCATTTCGCGAGAATTTTCACTAAAAGACGTGTGTGTGTTTATTAACTAAAAACATCATAAAAGTGTATAGGTAAGGTATTGTGTTTTGTTTTATACTAAATGAATTTCAAATGTGACAAATCAACTTGGTATAATCAAAACAAGTGCAGTTGTGATTGCCATTGGATTTGAGAAGACCTAACCTTGCGAAATACAGGCCATTGGGGAACAAGACTGAAGTAAGTTTCTAATTTTATTCACTCTCTAGTTCCAATAAATATTAGGAAGTTTGAGACCAAACTGATACTAATTTTTGATTGACAAAGTTGAAAATGTTTCAAGCAACGGATGGAACAATTGACGCGACCTTAAAAACTTGGATTTGCTGAATTTTGTCTCGTTCACATAGACGTGTCTCTTGAATTGTGCATTTGGCTTGTGAACTGACATTTTGTACAGTCATCGACGCTACACTAATCATCACTAATGAACGTTTCTAAAAGCCGTCCTTTATGATTGCAAAGTTGTTCGTGGTTTCCCTAAGTCGCGAGGTAAATGTTGGGTAGGTTCCCTACTAATTAGCCATGACTGCTCCTACCAACGTCCATCCTTACCTATTCTTTATCATCATCGTCATCATCATCATCTCAAAATCATTCATAACCTTCCACTAGGAAAACGCTCGGTGTAACGCGTTTATAAGCGAGCACCGGTATGTGCAGCCATTCTTACCACGATCTAACCGAAAGTATACGTAAATAATACAGTAATAATAACTTGCAGGATCACAGTAGAGTTAAAATTTAATTTTCTTCAGAAACTGAGAAGATTGTCACATAACTTTTCACTATAAATCCAAAGGAAGCAAAGACTTTTGAAAGATTATTGAAAAATACCAAAATCGAACAAATTCCCTGAGGGGCATTTCACCTCCCTTAAAATGCAATGTTAATTTGTGTTACAAGTTAACGAAAAATCAACTCTGTAACGGTGCTCTAGAAGACCTCATTTAAATGATTAGCGCGGTTGGGGGGGGGGGGCAACAACAATTTATTTTTGTCAGGGATCCTTCCTTCTCTATAGTTACTACGCCTTTTGTACGAAATACTATAAAATATTAAACCAACCACCTGTGGGTGCCCCCCACCCACCAACCGCCTTCAAAAATTCCTAAGATGGCATTTGATGTTTTTGTGTAGTTTTCAATATTTGAACGCATATTTCTTATACTTCGCAGCTGTAATGTAACATGTAACACACGATTAAATGTCGCAAATGTCATGTAGGACCAATAACTGATGCATTTTCACACATTTGTGTATGCCATTTCATAGATTCAAATCGCATAAATCTGCGAGTATTATAAAAGTTTTCTTAAAAGTATCTTTACATTTTACACCTCGGTACTAAACAGAAGTAGTACCTTGAACAATACTGGGCCCAGAGTTGGCCCCTTATTCCCTCAGTCGTCCTTGCTGACTGAGGTTCTGTCGTGGTTTCCCACAGTCGAGAGGCAAATGCTGGAAAGGTTCCCCTAATAACCGGCCACGACCGCCTTCTTCCCGACGTTCATCCATCCTCACCTACTCTTCATCATCTCCCTATCAGGCTATCACCATACTAGGAAAACGCTCAGTGTAACGCGCGTTGATGAGCGAGCACGGGTACGTGCAAATTCTCGAACCGCAATGTCGTACTAAACGCACAGAAAACATATACTTTTTGAATTGAGCACATTTACTTATTGAATTACATATTGAATTGAAATATGATCCACTCAATCAACATAAAAGTATATGCTTTTCATTGAAACTTGAAAATAGCTTCTAAACACTCTGGTGCATAAAGAAAATCAGATTTAGTTGCAGTGGAAAACATTCATTCGATACTTCATTTCTGACAGCTATTAAAAATATCAATAAGTTGTATCATACGTTACTAGGAAAACGCTCAGTGTAACGCGTTGATGAGCGAGCACTGGTATACGTACGTGTAAATTCTTCAACAGGTATTCCGTACCAAACGCACAGAAACATATATACATCCACATTGAATAGGTCATTTAAGAAAGTCAGTGCGCATGATTAAAAAACTGACAGGTCCACAGCCGTCTAGTGTGTAGTGTCTATTTGGTGTGTATGTTAAAAATGAACGTGTTTTCGAGAATGCTGTGGGTGGAGTGACGTCACGACACCAAAAATAGGGATCTGCGCATGCGTTAACAACTTCTGTGCCACAAAAGTTCTGCACATGTGCAGAGTCACTTTTTCATCTCAAAAGTGACACTGCGCACGAGCAGAACCACTGTGGCACAGAAGTTGTTCAAGAAATTGCACCGTGTAAATGGGGCTTTAAATAGCCTATTGAAATATTGAAATATTGAAACTTTAGAACAGCAATCTATACACTTTGTTTCCTACATAAAGCAAATCAGATCCATTTGGCAGTGGAAACATTCATTTGATATGTCATTTCTGACAGTTATCAAAAATGTCAATAAGTGCATTGTGTTCTTGACTGATTGGGCTGAAAATTTGTAAAATAAGAGATAATGTTGGTCTTAATGATCATGCAAAATATGAGTTTAATCAGATTTACAGAAGACTATTTGTTTGGTCAAACGGTCGTGTATAGCTACAGGCAATTACAAATTAAGCATACAAATGTCAGTAAAATGTATATTACTCTTAAAGTTCATTAAAGGTTTGTCAAAATACACTTATAATGCTGGTGCCAATGGCATTGCAAAATTTGGTGATGATCGGTCAACCAATTCCAGTTTTATTGGCACACAGAGTTGACGTTTCTTTCATATTGCCAAGCCAAGTACTTACTACTAACTACAAATCAAGTTTCCGATGAAATTAATGGATCGATTTTGCTGAAAATCATTAGGTTTCTGCAGTGGATAGTAATGAATCTTTTGTGAAAAAAATTGGCCAGATCCATGACTTCGTTTAAAATGTAATGCGAAATACACAGACAGACAGATAAAAAAAAAACAGAGATTCGAGCCATAAGTTTCAAGTGGAGTCGCTCGCTACGCTCGCTTGATTAACTGATTGGGGTGAAAATGTGTAAAATAAGAGACAATATTGGTCTTAATGACGATGCAAAATATGAGTTTGATCAGATTTATCGAAGACCATTTTCATTTTTCAACCTATCAGGAGATATTTATTTAAATTTTAGCCAATAAACGGATTTCAAAAAAAAGGTCTGCAACGCCCAGAAAACGTCCGTACTGTACAGGGTGCGAATTGATGGGGGGGGATGGGGGGGATTTCCCCTTCCTCTGGTTTTCTCATCCCTGGCTCTGTTTCCCAATAAAGCATCCCAGGGGGGGATAGATTTTTCCCCCCCCTCTGTAAAATGTTGACTTTTAATCTAGAAATACTGATTTCCCTTTAAATTAAAAGCAATTTCTCTTTTATAATGCCAATTGTAGTGATCAAAAAGGGCTTCAAACAGTGTACAAATCGCTTAGAAATGCACAAATTCAATCTTGAATTTCAAAATTTCCCGGAGCTATGCGCCCCGGACTCGCATGGTACGGGGGGGGTCTTCCCCCCGTCCCCCCCGTCCCCCCATTGTGTTCGTGGGCAATCGTTTTTTTTTGCCTTTGCTACATTTCCCAACATTCTCTGAATTTGCATTTTTCCTATCCCCCCCTCTGAAAATTGAACAATTCGCTCCCTGTCCGTACATGTGGTGTGCAAAATTTCAGCTCGATCGAAGAAAAGCTGTAACCTGTATACTGTATAGCCTCAGTAACAGAAAAGAAAAAAAACGGATGTCCGTGCCAAAAGAGCCAAAAAGAGTCACTCGCTTCCCTCGCTCAATTAATCATTCATTCTTTACTATTAGTTGCAGAATTTTTTGTTGTTTACGTGCAACAAAAGATCAGTCTAAAAAATCTAAATCAATTTAAAATATTGGTGTTCAAAGTTTTCATATATTCTGAATTTCACAGATGAGACTGAGAATGTTCAACAGAGATAATTTGGATGTTCAAAGGTATTGATAGATATTTGTATCGGAATCCGTACGCTTCGCTTTGCTAATTATAATAATTATACATGTGATAACCAAGCAAGCGATGGACGGTTGATGGAGCGATGGATTTTTGTTTCTATTTTAGAGATCCTTGCTGAAGTCTTGTTCTAATATCAAGATGGAGGCATAACATCATCTTCAAAAGAAAAGTAGTGGCGTGGGTTTATTCACTTCCCACCAGATGATAACATGGCTTCTTCAGAAAGACAGTTTTTATTTCATCTCTATGATTTCATCCCTTGATTATAGTTGCTGTCGGTGGCATTACATTCGTTGTGAACTTATTAGTTTTGTTAAAAAAATGTTAAAAGTACTTTGTTAACAATTGTGTCATGTAGTGATTGTCATCTAATATATGTGTTATTTGTTGTCAATTAATATCATGAAAATGATCATATTTTACTGCTATATAATATTGTTACCTTACAGAGTGTCGATTAATTACGTAAAAGTTTTTAGTCCTTCGTCAACCCCCCCCCCCCCCCCCCCTCATGTCACAGCTTGTCACAAAGTCAATGACCTGCCCATAATTACGTCCCATATTGAGACCTCACTCTGTATAAAAACAAAGGTACCTACGACCATATTTATTTTGATTTCTGATTTCTGACAAAATTATACTCTTATTTTCCGACATTCATACGTAGTCTCCTTAGTACACAACATGACAATTGACAATAAGATCAATTTCAAATCTTAAAAGATCTCTTTTTCCAAAAATAAAATAGATATGAAATGTGAGTTTGAGAACCACCTAGGTAGTTCTCCATACTTCCCCCCCCCCCCCCCCAACCGAATAATATATAAGACACCCCCTCACTTTATCCAGACTTTATCCAGGCATGTAATAATTGTTATAGAACTTGAGAAGGGCGTTCGTATACGTGGCAGGTGATTGGCATGCGAAATATTAACTGACATTCTTTTACATGAATGCCACCCATGTTTATTTTATGATCAATGTCTCAAATTTTCGAATACATTAAAAATTAAAATATGTAAAGAAAATTGAAATAAAAAATCTAAAAAAAATGTAAAAAAATGTGTAAATTGAGATGGTACAATAATACAACAACAAAAATCTTTAATATTAGTGATACTAGGAATTAAACAAACAATTATGTCAAAAGGGCGATGTTTGGCTGTGAACTCGAAATGTAGTGAATATGTTGTTCGTAAAGTGTTGTTTCAAGAAGAAAAAAATGTACTCGTATGACAGATTTAGTAAGCCAACTAAATTAATGTTCAAAAATTGGTGTATTATAAATTATATAAAAACTTATTACCTTATGTCCCATTATCACTGTTTTTCTATAATATTTCTTGCGACAACCTTCGTATTTTGATGTTATACGATAACAATTGATGTTTATTTGGATATGTTTTACTTGATAGGCATCTTAAAAATTTACTTCCAATACCACTGTCCCTTAAAATTATGAAAAGTGTCATTTACTAATCACAGTTCATCGTAAAACTAACAAAATAAAAAATAAAAAAATAATTTTTTATAGAAATACGCAAGAAAGAACATTTTATTTTGAGATAATTATTTAAATACGATTTGTATTTGTATTTTATTTGTATTTTCATCAATAATAACACAACATCCACACATGAAATTTATTTGAATGCAGATTTAAGTCCCAATGCGGTTGTTTATGATTATAGTAGGAATCACCGTAGCCAGTGGCGAGCAAAGCGGCTATCTATGAGAGTTGAAAAATCAATATCATTGTCATCTGCGTCGGCGTCGGAATCGTCGTCGGCGTCGGCGTCGGCGTCGGCGTCGGCGTCGGCGTCGGCGTCGGCGTCGGCGTCGGCGTCGGCGTCGGCGTCGCACCAGCCACCACAGCGATCCAAGAAAATACGCATTTGCTAGTCGAGAGAGGTCTCGGTAACAGGTCACCTTAGGTCAAACGTACATCTCAACACTACACACTCACGCGCCAACATATTGCGTGGAAATTTGGTAAGTTATTAAATTACATATTTATTACATTCAATTCATTTTATTTCTCTTCTAAAAAAAATAATTGTTATGAATTGTGTTCACAAACTTATAACAGTTGTTTTATTTCTCTATCACTCAAGCATGAATGAATTTTATAAGATATATACAATCACGTGACAGTTGTAAAATGTTAATGGATGTTATCGTTTATTTCAATATTGAAGTTATGGAGCTTGATGAATAATTTGGATAATTCGAACCATTCATGTTACTACGGTAGTTTCAAACTTCATTGATAACCTGGAACTATGTCCGTATCACAAGCATGTGCTTTTCTGTAGTAAGCTGGTTACGCCGGCCATTGCTGAATGATTCTTTTCTGCATCCGTTTTAGAAACAATTAAAATGTTTAATTGTTACTGAAACCGGTACAACTGAGGTTTGGATTTTATCATTTGGGCCAAACAACGTAATCTATAAAATGATTTTTGAACATATAATATTGACGATGTTATATAACAGCATGTAATCATCTTTTCAAATACAATTTAATAGTTTGATTAGACTTAGTCTAAAAACATAAATGTTTTTAATCAGGACATTTTATCCGACGGAAAATATACCGGGTGGCGCAAAATAAATCACCCTGTTTGAGAGGTCACTACATCAAAACTATAAAAGATAAAGGGCTGAAACTTTAACATGTTATAGAACAAATATGAACATTTAATATGTGCAATTTTCAGAAATATTTGAGTAACTCGAAAAAAGTTACATGCGTTTGAATTAAGACGTTGAAAAATCGTTTAAAAATCGTAACCAGCGTTTAAATAGCGCGCATTTAAGTTTAAACAAGAACCAGAAGCTTATTAAAAAGAGTCACCTGTTTTGTACATAAGTAAGTTTGCGTTGATCAAAATTTGACATAAAAATGATTCCATTTGATAAAGCATATCTGTATCGTATAGAGACGTGGTTTCAAGATGAGATGGAGGGAAAAGTTATTGTGGCTGAATTTGCAACGATGAATTGGAAATGTTAACTCCGCTTAAAGTCGTTATACGAACGTTACATAAATTCACACACTTAATAAATCCAAGACAAATTCTCATAGATTTATTAAACATACATTTATTTTTATTTAGAAATTCATAAATAAACACATTAACCTAATTCCTACAAAGTAACTCCAAATCAATTCATCAAACACGTTAATTTCGTTGAATTTAATCTATTTTTTCCACTGGAACTTCAATCATTTGCAACTTTTTTTCTAATTAATGAATATGTTTGAAGCTTTCCCATATTAAATTTTGGTATTTTTTCTAATATGTGTAAAAATATCAGAATCCTATCTTCAATAGTTTCGAAATAGCTCTCAATCAGGGTGATTTTTTTGTACCACCTGGTATAGACTTTTCATGAACAAAGTACAAAAAGTAATAATCCAGTTGTTGTATTAATAAACCGATTTCGAGCCATATTTATCCGAGTTCAAAGCCTATATGCTTATTTGCTTAAACCCTTTCCTCTCTACTGTAAGTGTTCTCTTGGGATGCTGGGATCTGGTAAAACAACAACGGAAACTAAATAAAGCTTCCACATCTTTCACAGCTTTCACAGTAAAACAACAGCGGAAACTATTATGAAGATTTCATAGCTTTCACAGTAAAACAACAGCAGAAACAAAATATATAAAGCTTTATCAGCAACCACAGTAAAATAACAGCGCAAATTATTATAAAGCTATCACAGCTTTCACAGCATTCTCAACAAATTAACATCTGTATTTATGATAAAGCTTTCACAGCTTTCACAGTTAAACAGAAGCAGTAACTATATTTATCTTTCCTAGCACTGAATGTTATATTGAATCATCAATATTAAAACAAAACAAAATACAGATTTTCACTGATCACAATTTTAAGCGTGCTAAATAAATCCAACGGATTTTAGCCGATTTGAGGTCTTCTTGTTTGATAATACTTTATATTTCTAATTGGCGTTATAAAAGTTTTTCTAAACTAAAATCGATCATTGCGAAAGTTATATTACTTGAAAAAAATATATTTTATTTATTTCCATCGTGGTAAATCTATGGCAAATCGTGAAAGGTCAAATGTGACAAAAACAATTATGATTCCTAAGTCGAGAATCGTGATTTCGATTTTAATATGAGTTAATAATGACTCGTAATTTGATTTGTGTAGTTTTCGCGTTACCGAATCAATTTAATAGGCGTAAGAACAGCGTTAATTCGAGTACCAGGAATGGGAACTTCTGGGAATGGGGCACGGGACGAGGTTCTCACTTCACTTCCCAGATATTTCCACCGACTCGCTTTCACACCACCCACGCGAAACATCTCGGAAATTGCGATTCGATCGTTAGAGAATTTCTCTAGAAATAATAGAGAGAATTTCAGGCCCAATCATTGAAGATGCATTGATTTATTCAATAATCAAAATGTCTGTAGATATTTCACATTTCTCTATTTATAGAATAAAATCAAGTTTATTTGATGCTACTTTTATTTTTAAGAAAAATCAAACTTTTTTTTTAAATATGAATAGGTACAGATAACATTTTGGGTTAAATAGAGGCTCAGAATTAAGATTATGTTTTGTAGAACGAAAATTAAAACAAGTTGATAGTAACTAATTAAATAGTTCTCGAGACATTCATGTCTGTTAAGAAACTAGTTTGTGACGTTTATTAAAACTTTCTCACTTCTCACATCAAAACTTGACTGTAATTACCTAAGTCATGTGCAAAATGTGGTTGAAACGATCAATATTTATCAGCATATGGTTTTCCACATTCATTGGTCTATATTGCTAGCAGGAATATCATGGTTCAGGTTATATCAGTTATATTCAGAACATTTCATCTCAATTTGTTTCCAAGTGGCCACCCGACTACTGAAAGTTTGCGTACCATCCCTGGAGCGGTGTAGAGATCCTGTAACTTTGTCGACAGTCGATCGTCGACAACTCTATGGTGGGAGAATGACATAGATGATGGACATCAAACGATGGAGTCAACGTGATCGACTGTTGAGTTTAATTAGTTTCACCTTTTTCACCTTTTTTTAAACAAAATTATTATGTAATTAAGCTTTATCCGACGTTCTGGTCACCATCGCACTAAATGCTGCCTCAAACAGTTTTATAGTTAAAGCATATATGAAGTGAGTTCTTCGATGTAGGTACTTACTCGTAAATTATAAATTCAATTAATTTTTTTAAATCAGTGGCGGTCTATAAAATTTTAAAATTTTATAAAATTGAAGATCAATTAGTAAAATCTCGATGCAACACAACTCACAAGGCTTAACCCGTTCTTCTGTTTTAAAAACACTTGTGTTCATTTAAAGTTCACACTTCTTTTTAGCGCGAGCGATTTTGCTGCTTTTTGCAGCCGACACTATTTTTGGATACGATTATGGACGAAATGGGTTAACGAAATGATTTTTAATTTTAATCAGATTAGATAAAGAAAATCTCATGGTTATCACTTGGTGAATTTTTAATTTTTTGCTTCGTTAATTAGTAAAAATTAACTGATTGTTGTTAAAAAATTTGCTATTTTTATCTCTCGCTGGGTACCGATAAATTTTAATTTAAAAAAATATGCAAATTTAAACCCTAAGTTCATCCTTGAAAAACACACTTTTAAAATTGAAGAACATTGGTTTACGAGGTTGGTCTCCAATCGTATCCGAAATTTCAAAGTTTTGTGCGGTTTTGTTGATGATTTAAACATTTTGAATACGGCATTATTCATTAAGTAATTGGCAGATAGTTACAGATAGAAAATGTACAACGCTGACTACCATCAAGAATGGGAAGAATAGAATCTGGAAGTGGAAAAAGCAAGAAGTTCACGCCTTGGTTATCGCCGCTCTGAGCCGATGAAAAACGTTTCGCGGCGAGATTTACCAGGTTAAAAATAAACTTGAGTGGTTGGAAAGCTTTGTAATATTTCACTGATATAAAAAGGTTTTCGTTGAAGCTTTTAATAATACGTAACACTTAGCATTATCATTTTGCGTCATAATTATATAACATTCTCATGTTTTAGTTACTCTTTGAAAAGTAGATAGTTTTAATTAGTCAAGGTGTCAAAAAGATTGGCAGAAAAGTTTTCTCAGAAAGACACTTTTCCCTTGAGTAATATTAACTTCTATACGCATGACTATTTTCATAATTAGACCAGAGACAAGATATTATATTACGAAGGAAAAACAACATTTCATAATTTGAAACTGTGCAAAAATTCTGCCGTCATATAATTTTTTCTATTCTTGGAAAATATGATCATTAGTCTCAGACTGAGATGTAGTTATTATAGTCCCTCCATTGATAGGAGTATACAGAAATCAAGGGGTATATTACCGGCATTAGCTTTGTGAAGTTAAGAAGAAAAGTGCAGCAATTTATCATTGTTAGCGTTGATTTTTAGAGATATCTAAATGGAGATTCCCAAGCTTACCAACATACTTTTTGTTTCAGTGTAGTTATATCTTTGAACGTACTTTAGTATGTCATTAACTTCTTTCAACCATGAATATGGCTCTCTAGAAGCGGAGACATGGCACGGAAGCAAATGTTCAAATGAAGAATATCAAAAAAAAATAATGCGACATTAAAAATTAAAATGGTCTGTATTTTGATAAACAGCTTTTGAAAATGAAAAAGAAGTCTGAGGAAATGAATTAAGTAAATGCAAGAAAATAGACTCTGATATTTTGAACTTCTATATTGGTATCTGCATTGAGAATAAGAATTATTAACTGAATAATCAAGAAATAGAATAATAGAATAGAATAGATCGATATGAAGGTATGTGCATTGTGAAAAATATCCGACCGAATCTATTCACAACTAAAACACAACTGAAATATTCACAACGCACATCCCTTCATATCATTCTGACTCCATGGAGGTTTTCCACAGAAACCTACATTCTCAGAATAGATAGAAGTGAGAAGAATGAAGAATCTAAAGTGATTGAATCTTGATGTGAGAAGACTTTAAAGTGTGAATATCGTGTTCACTCATTCCTAATTAAAACGAATAAAATCGAACACATGTTTATATGTACACTAAACAAAACATAATAAAACGGTATTTGAACAAAACTGTTTTGCTGCTTGTCAGGTTCATTGACAATCAATCCTTGTTATTATCAATGAAATCAGAGCTCACGTACTGTAGAGTTAGATCGCGAGTTAGTATAGACTTCATCGAATGATGCCATCAAATCATTTTCAGCCAATCCGTATCTTTCGAAAACAGTTTTATGTTTTGCTGAGTGTACCATTACAAATTAAATAATCAGGATAAAACTAGAGTGCATTTGTTTTAGATAAATACCAAATAACTATAAATAACACATTTGAAGGGTACAGGAAAAGAACGCTATGAGTCACATTCGGATAAAACTGAGAGAAACGAAGGTTTATGTTGAAACTTGTGTCTATCTTCCATACAAATCGATATTTCAATTGCGTTTTTCAAGACTTTGTGACAATATTTTCTAAAAACCGAGGGCATATTCTGAAAGCTCATAAAAATCACTGCAAGATTATTACACCTCAAACTCATTTAATCAATAAATGGACTCATAGCGTTCTTTTCCTGTACCCTTCATTTGTAATCGCTCTCCCTTAATATTTCAAGAACAAAAGTCTCTGCAAATTTCATGTGATTTATTCAAGTGGTGAAATGTTGTGGTTTTATACATGGGACTTCAGCTTTTCTATTTATCGCTGAATATCCTTGTTAAATTTAAACATAATATTAATAATCATTAAATAAAGCGATATACAAATATGTTATTGTATTAAAATATAAAAATGTACTCAAAACAATTGTTTTGTGTACGCTTTTAAAATATTTAAAACAATATGTCTACAACAGTTCGTACCAGATTCTGATAAAAATATTGTTCATTTAATTTGTGTGTTTTGTGCATTATCTTCTTTAAAATCAAGCAAGGTAATATCATTGGGCTTAGTACTTTACTGGCCGAGTATATTACTTTTTAAAATCTTAATTACGGAAACAACAATAGAAAATAAATCATAAAAAGATTTTAAACATTACAAATTAATCACATTTATGTAGATTTTTTTACGAAAACCATCAAAAATATTTGGTTACGCTGCCGTAAAATAAAATTAACTGGAACGCTTTGGTTCAAAATGTAATTGAATGTACCACCATTGGATGAGACAAATTCCAAGTCAGTTGGAGTGTTCCGTGTAATTATACGGTTACCTTCTACAGGTTCGTCTTGGGAATTGTGTAGGTTGCCTCAGTGATTCGTGAATAATTTACTCAGTCTGGAAGTCTATTCTAATTAGCATTGGCCAAATAGAAGGGCGTGTTACACAGAGTACCGCACTTTGGTTGTAGCAAAGATAGGTTACAACAAGGTTAGATGCACTAAATTTACCTTACGTTTGCATAGAGAAACTGCAACTCATCTTAAAGACAAATTTGAACATGATTCTAGCTAACTTGAGAGAATGAATTCATTCCAATCTTCAGAAGAAAGTGTGTGTGTGTGTATGTCTTGATGAAATAGATTGTTTAAATATGAAAAGGAAAGCCAAATTATTATTAAATCAGATGATGTAATTGAAGTCTTTGCATGATTATATTGAGAATCTCGGAAAAGTCCCCAAATCAGGTAACGTAATTAAATGTAATATTATTTTTCTTCCTTTTAATGTTAGTTGGAGTGTAGTTGAGAAAATAAAGACTTGAACAAAACGCTTACTTCTAACACCAATTGGAATGGGGAGCAATTTAAAAAATGCTAATATTTTTATTCACAGCAATATTCTTCAAAATATACATATGCCACAGGGCACAATATGCAAGATACTCCTAACAAAACTAATTCCAAGAAGACAGTAAATATATGTTTTTCTTGCGTAAGAAACACTTACTGTTTCTTTTCTTA
>OW203763.1:31149027-31211679 GCA_934045905.1 Leuctra nigra | reverse complement strand
AAGGGCCCTATTCGATAACTTCAAATTCCTGATTCTGCTGGAATCCGATTCCTCGCAATGTTAATCCATATGGCCGTGAATAGGGTTCCAGGAGGGCTATTCTAAATTCCCTTGTCGTCTCGTATCAATTGATACGGTGTCACTGCCGTGTTAAATAGATAGCACTCCAGTGTGCAGTGAGCCCGTATCACGTGAAACGAGACGACAAGGGAATTTAGAATAGCCCTCCAGGAGAATTGGGAATTTTAAATTTACAGAAAAGTGCCCCCTGGTACCTGTAGAAACAGAGCTATGATTAGTGTCACCAATATCGATTTCGTGTATTTCCCTAAATAAACGTGTGCAAAATGCAATTTTTCACTCACCTCGGGCAAAATGTATATATTGAAATAACAATACGTTAACGTTTTTTCCCCCTGGAGCTTCACCCCGAGTATTTACAAGGTAGGAAAAACATAACACCTGACATTCGCGAATACCACTCTGTCAATATGTAGCTCGGTTTGTGCAAAACAAATACCTACAACGTGTCAGTGTTTTTCCCCACTTCTCATGTCTATACTAACAAACAGCAGGGGATTAGACACAATCTAGATTTCAAACGCGTTTATTTTTCATGTCAGTAGCATCTATGCATATAACATTTGATAGAACTTTGAACTTTCATTTGCACCATGGACGATTTCATCAAAGGCATCAAAGCTGTAGGCTTCTGCATGTTCTTTTCCAGATGTATATACAAGTTTATAATCCTGTTCATAGTCTTATCTTGAAAAGACAAATTATCAAGCTTCACATTATTTTCAGATAAACCAAATACGTCAATTCAGTAATATAGAACAAAGTACAAAAGTTTAGGTCTCAATACATGGTTTACATTGGTTTGCATGGTTCAATGTTTCATTCAATTCATTGAGTTAAACCTTTTGGTTCAATAATGTAACCGTGTAGGTATACGAAAAATTGAAGTCAACTATTGACTATTTAGTATTTAGTAATTAAAAGTAACTCACAAGTTATTTTGCTACAATACTTGTCTGCCGCTTTACAAGACCGTAGCCATATTAAATTCAGAACTTTGCGTAAATGTAATATTCCAAACAACTGGGCAAATTTTAAAAAAAAATCCCATTTCTGCCACCAATTGTAATAATAATCATAATTTTCTTGCGTTAAGGCAGGTGACGGCGAATTTTCAATCAAACCAAACAATTAAATTTAAACCCGGTTATAATTCATTGAATTGAATGCAGCATTGGTCCATGTAAACTAGGCTTAACGCTATGCTGTCCACTATCACAATTTCAAATGCTAGTTTAAATTTAATCAAACTTCGATCTCTTTCCAATTACCTTTATAACAAATAAGAAAAGAAACTATGTCAGCTTCCCATTTCGTCCATCCCATAATCCAATAGAGACACGATTATTTAATAAATAGTTCATCAAGAGAAATTCCGAGTGACTTTTCTTTCCTGAAGCGTGACTTCTATAAGTCCCCCACATTTCTTTGCCAAGAAAGTGACTCGAACTGTGAATTCTAACCGTGTGGTTGCTCGCTACAATGTCTTGAAATTACTCGAACAAGCACGCAGTCGCATATTATCCCTCCTGACGAGATAGAGCCATCACGTCATCTCTAATGCAATTTATCGAAACTGGCGGAGGAAAATGTGAAATTGTGGCCAAAATGCAATACAAGTTGGTGTATAGTCACCTCGTTATGTCCTGAATCTTTTATCGCGACTTCCAGTCGTACACAGACGTAGTATAAGTTGCATAAAATATTTATATTTGTATATAGAGGGGTGATTTGCAAGGGGTGATTTGATTTTACAAAAAAAAACTGATTTTAAAACTATAAGTTTTCTATATTTCAAACACAAGATTGTTCGCACTTACCATAAATACACTTGATATGGAAGATATTAATTTCATATTTTAATTTCATATTTTCTATCATATTTTGTAGAAATTATATTAATGCCTTAGACAGAATACTCTATTGGAAAAGCCGTCCACAACAGCGTTTTCCAAATGTTTGTAATAACATTCAGAATAACACTACAGTCGAATTACCTATGCGCCTCGTCGGATTAACTGCATTGAGGATTTTGTATAAACAACCCCTTAAGCGGTAATGACATCATGCATTTAATAGCCAATCAGATGCGACTGCTTCCCATTAATAAGCTGTTTCGATCTGTAGGAAGATTATTTTATAATTACTTGTAAGTACATTGGAATCCATCTGAGCTCGTCTGATTCATAAATGGCAATTAGAATTCAAAATGTCATGTCACAATTCTATTTTCCACTACCTCCTACCTAGTGCACTTCAAAACGTAAAGTTAGCATATCTTCAAAGTGTAGTTTATAAGTCGCAAGGCAAGGTGCATATAAACAAAACAAATAACCAAAACGCATCAATGTGAACATAGTTCCCCCGAAAAGCCGCGATATTTATTATGAAAGTTTGCAAAAAGAAAATCGAATACCTCTCTTCAGACCTAAGTTTTGGAAATTTATGGTTGAGTGATTCTGTTATTTCAAACTATTCATTTATATATTTATTTCGAAAACTGCAGTTCTCCGATACAGTTTTCAGGATAATATTTTTAAAACAAATAAACATGATGAAGGAAACGGGCATAAAAATTGTAATACAATTATTATTTTTAAATTAAATATACTGTATGAAATATTGTAAGCAATCAACCAATGTACAATATTAAAATTAATTTCCTGTGCAATTATGAATTCCTGGAAATGTGATTTCATTTATGTTCATTTCCATATTGTTCAGTTTAATTAACCAGATTCAATTACCAGCGTTGCCTTCACTTTTTTTGTATATAAAAACCAATTGGACGTCTCAGGGGGTGGTAAATTATACCTCCACATTGATATTCGTATACCGTATAGTGTTTTTGCAGCGGAAATATAAACTTTCGAAGGTAGGTTTTCATGTTCGAATAATGGTGTGATCGGGATAATGTTTCATATAGTCACGGTATTGCATTACAAGCGAGATTACGTTACTGAAATATCAATGGAATCAAATATCTTTCAGTCTTATAAAGTCGGATGTAGGAAGATAGTCCTAGAGGTAAAAATCTGGAGATATATTTTATGGCATGCTGTCATAACTATGGAACCATTCAAACTATTTAGATTTTAGACAATGATTTACTATAGCTGTGGAGAATGTTGAGTAAACATTCCAAAGGCAATTTTTTTTTTCAATCTTTTTTTTTTCTCACCGAGTTTGACTCTGAATGTTATTTTTACAAGTTCATACAAATGCTGACTCAAGAACTAAATAATTTGTGTAATTTCAGAGACATGACAAAACATTCGGCAAATTTATCTTCAGAATTTAATTCGGAGTACAGCCCTATCATTCATTTCGTGATCCTCATTTCGAATCACTTTAGTATAAAACAAATTGAAATGTACTGGATCCGTTGGATCTTTGCAAGGTGATGTACCGCACGTTGATGTACAAGACTTAGGGGGTTATGAATGATTATGAGGGGGATGATTAGAAATTGTAATGCAAGAGTATGAAGTGACAAGGAAAGGAGATGGTGGGCTCCTGTAACTGGTAGATTCGATCATTTGCATAGAGTCTAAGAGTGATTATGGCCATCACGTTAAACCATAGTCGGGATAGTCTGGGCTCAAACACGGCTCCTCCCAAATGTAGACACATAATACAGTACACGCAATTGATATTCAGTCTTTTAACCAACTGTTTTATTTTAACTGGGTTGATAACTAATACCGCAATAAATAACTTGAATATACCGGAATATTTTACATATTTTTTGTGGGCGCTTTGCACAGTTCTATGCTTTATAACTATAAAACTATCGTCACATTCTATTTTGCATAGTTGCTTTGCAACTCCACAAAAACTGAATTGATAAATTAATTAATTCCAGTCACCTAAATCACAGTTTTAAGTGCATAAGTTGTTATTAATTATCTCCTGATTTTAATTTAAAGAAAAAATATTTAAATAAACATACTTCAACAAGTTCATGTCTTCAAGCGACTAATTTATAAGGATAATTTGAAACTTTAACTTTATTTGTTTATAAAAAATATTCCACACAGTCCACTTTATCCACTTTGTCCTTCAGTCCACAGTACAATGTGTCTGATAGTGATACGTCACGAGTCAGGTGACCGAGTGGCGGAAACATGGTCAGATCGTCACCGAGTCCCAACTAAGTGAAGTTCAGGGTCGACCTAGTCCCAAGCCCTCCCCAAATTCGCGGCCCCTCGGGCCGGCCTTCCCCCTCGAGATGGTGATCCCCCTGAAATCAGGTCCCACCGGCCCGAAGCCCCCCCCCCCCTCCCCCCCCCCGGTTGTCACCATTCTGAACTGGCTTTCCCACCAGGGAGTTTTTCAGACTCTCCCCGATCGGGCCCGTTAGGTCGACCCCTCCCTATGTCCTCCACTTATGATCAACAAAGAAAAGTAAAAATTAATGTTCGCAATACAACCTCGTCGTTGACGCGCTGTTAAACTATTAATAATATGATCTACCATGTAAGGAAATGTGCGTTATGAAAAATATCCGACACATCTTCACACCCCTTCTTTACATCCTGACTCCATGGAAGTTTTCCACAGAAACCTACATTCTCATAATCTACCAATGTTCAATTATCTACATTTCATTTGCTTCATTTTTTATACACATATTTCATAACGCACTTCTTTGATAAAATAGGTCATTTTGAAAAGTAATAAATAAGGTAGAACTTTAGTCTTACTCATTTTTCTTCATCTCCGACTGTTGTATGGCTTTGTACTTATGATTTTTTATAATTCTTCTGATGCACTACAATTAAATTGACTCTTTTAACACACTCTTTCCTCAATCTTTGTTGTTTCAGTTGTGCGAGAACGCGATTAAGAGAATTGCACAGAAGCGATGATATACGGACGAAGAGTAATTGGTAAATTGGCAATTACCCTTTGCGTCTTTGTCGTTGTGCAAAGAAGCTTCGTCGAGCCAGCGCCAACAGGTATGTAAAACACTTTTCAATTCAATTGAACCCGGCTTGTGTGAGTTTGAAAGTTGCACAGTGATTGAGTTAAAAGCGCAATCAATGCTACATTATCACATGTGTTTTACAACCCTGTACGTCGTGTGTAATTCCAAAGCTGACATGAGCATGGCTGTAATTTTATTTCGATTTTAGAAACTTTGATTCAAAATAAAAATGTTCGCCATGGTTTTATTTGGAAATCTCCCTTATAAGAGTTTTCATGGTGAAAAATTATACGATAATCAGGGTGCGTATTGTCAATTTATCAAAAATGGAACATCTTTTGTGTCTTAATAAAGTATTTCTATCGTTGCAACAGAGGACACTTGACAATGAAAGGGCGTAAAATGTGAAAGTTCAAAGAGAGGTCTGGGGTAGCGTATCTCAGTACATGTGGGTCTGGGGTGCTAGGCCCAAGGAACACTTTGCAAATATAAACTCAATTCTAAGCATTTTGGTGCGCTACAGAACAAAAAGCCAATACAGTTTTCTTTGTTTTGTTGCGTTTTTAATATGGGGGGATCTATCCTGGGATAGGAAACTCAGAGGTATGGAAAATCCCCCCCCCCCCCCCCAACAATTCGTAGGGTCGTGGAAAAATGTGTCGATCATCCCTACGCTTATACCATCCCGCCATACAACGGAGCGCTGGTATACGATCTCCGTTGTATGGCGGGAGGGTATAAGCGTAGGGATGATCGAGATATTATTCCAAAGCTGTACATTGACAATAATTAACTGTTTTACTCTTTGTGAAACTTTAGGTAGACATGGATAATAGAATGACCATAACCAATATACTGATCTAGTATTTATTGTATTATGTTTTCCTCATTACATATGTTCTATCATTGAATACTTCGCTGGAATACAGACACCCTGAAACTCTAGTTTTCGTATCGTTTCTGTCTAGATTTTCTTCGATTCTTTGTACAGAAAATCACCCCCCGATGGTTTTGTTTGGACACCCCGCTATGCCTAATAGCCCCTATAAAGACCAGTCATCCAACGATTCAAGTGGAAGAAACATTGGGATTAGGTTATCGTTAGCTTCGTTCTTCAATAAGAAAATATATTTTTTTCAATTACAAGCACATTTAAATATCAAATTCAATTACGCGTTATTACCAGTTTGAAATTAAGTTTCAATGTGAATTTATATTTCTCTGAATTACATTGTTTGTAAATTGAGACTTGTGCAGAACCTAAATAAATAAAACCCATAGAAAAGGCAGCAGAACAAACATTATTCCATGTTTAACAACATTACACATAACATAAAACATGTGTAGTGCTTTTAAAAACACAACTAAACTTCAACAAAGCGTTATAAATATTACAACGCCGCATATAAAGGTAATCAATTATAGCAACGAGCCTGTATTATTGAGCCAACGACATTGTCTATGTGTGTAAATCTCTGAAACAGTAGCTTCTTTGAAGTCTTGTCTGTTTTTGATGGTCCCTTACGTTCGAAAATTCGTTCTCACAAGGATGCTCAAAAGATTTCCCGAATACACCGTCTCTCAAAAAGGTATTCTATACGTCTATCGTCTCCATACCTTCTCGAAAGAGAAAGTTATTGGCTCCAATATATACATATATTGCTTAGAAATTGAATTCCGAACCATTTCAAGACTTTTTCGTCGGAACTTTCAGCAGAAGGAAATTCAAATGGTTCCATAATGTTCTCTAAGAGTTGAGAAAGATGCGCCGCGGGCGAAAGCTTATTCCAGATCGTAGTTAATCATCTTTCAATGAACTTAAATAAACTTTTCCGCAGAATATTATTATTTTTCATCTGCATAATCTGTTTCTAAACCTTCATCTCGTGCACTGAAGAGGGGAAGCGGCGGCGTTCTTATTATTATATTCGTCTATTTGAGATTTTCATTTATCAAACTATATCTACTTGTTCAGTAATTATACTTCTTAACGTAACACAATTGCAACGAAAGATTGTATGAAACGAATTTATTCTGAAAAATGTCCTACATAACGTTATCCAAAACCCACTTGCCGGAACTAGGTCATAATTAACAATTAATTAATCAAATTTAACTATGATGCAAACAAAATATGATACCTTGAAACGGTGGTGTGACATATCAAATGAACGCTTATTGCTTAAGTAGATTAACAGAAGATAATGTTTCGAACGTTTGATGTCAGTCGAAGGTTAATTAAGGTCAATTTAGATCAAAAGTTTTGTCCTCAAATGTGGCGGGGCGCATTAAAAGCATCGGCGTTTTCCCGGAAACCTTTGATATCAAAGGTAAATGAATACTAATTGTTATATAGACGAATGATACATATATGTGATGTATAGGCTACAATGAATATATGGACTACATAAACATACGGTACTGAAATGGGTTATGGTCAGAGTAAAGTGTGTTCAATTTAATGTAGAATGATAATTGCTAAATATGACGCACTTCCAGCAGATGGCCTTGTGTAATTTTGAATAGAGGACTTTCTGATTTAATTCACATCATAAAATCTTCTCTGACAATTATTCAACACGTCAAACTAATAAGTAGGTTGTATTGTCACAGAATGACTGAAAGCTTGGACGTTTAGTGGTGACGGTTTATTCAGTTAAAGCATTCCTGTGGACGTGATGTTTCGAGTGGAGATTACAAGAGGGAATAAAGGGGCCCACTACCTATTAGGTATGTTATCACCAGATCGTCACTCGTTGGCTGATGAGTGCCCTTTTCAGGACTTAGAATAGCTCTAAAAAACAAACCGACAGCTAACGAAATCACATAATCAAACATGATTATTCCTTCTAATAATACCCATGGTTCTTGCAAATTGTTTATTATGCAACATTTCGACTTAATTTTATCAATCATCATCAGCCATTTAAATGGTGAATGTCAAATAGATGATAATAATAATCAAGTCAAGATTCAAGAATATTGTGTATTTATTTATTTATTTATTTATTTATTTATTTATTTATTTATTTATTTATTTATTTAGTATCAGTTATCACAGAGTAATTAGTACTTGTATGAACATTGTCAATTATAAAGTCAAATATACATAATATTAGAATAAGATTAATATAACAAATACAACCACATAGGTACATTCATAACAGATACAAGAGTGATAAAGGAAGACCGAGCTGTATCAATTAATAAGAGTAGTGTACAAGAACAGTTGTTGCGTACTTGTCCTGGAATCAAATAAAATCCTAGTTAAAAACAAAGTGAGAAAACAGGTTAAAATTAATAGGGAGACCTTCCCTTAGATAAGAACTCATCAATTGAGTAGAACGAGTTGTCTAGAAGAAAAGCTTTAACTTTCGACTTGAAATGAGTGTCGTCCTTGATGTCTTTAATGTTCCCTGGGAGTGCATTGTACAGCCTCCTGCCATTCTGCACAACGCCGACAGACGAAATTCTGAGTCGGCAGAATTCGTGCCGCAGTTCTGAGGCTTGAAGAACTGTAGATTATTCCTGGTGAAGACGCACATCGCCAGAAAGTTAAGGGATTTTACCAATTATCAGCAAAACCGACAAAAACACTAAATTACTGTTCTGCATTGAAAGAAAATAATTAATACTGCCCGATGATTATCGGATAAAATTTAGTTTAGGTCATTAAAACGTTGTACTGACAATAAATTATATGGAAGAACATGTCGTATTTGTCGATATTGAAAGCTTACGTGATTTATATTTTATAGTTATCATACTCAAATTATATAGTTTCATGAAAAATACGATATTTTTATAGTATTTTCGTGTTGTAATCGCACATGATAGTAAGAGAAACAAAATTAACAAAGAAAGATGACCGCTTTGATTCAATATTCTTTATTTTTACTAATTTTTCTACTTCAATTGAATATAGAAAATTAAGTGGAAAATGATGATTAGTATCGATATAGATGGAGATATTCATATTATGGCACAGGCATTCTCTCAGTCATATTTTAGTACCTATACATATGTGTTGTATGTCACCGGGTATTGTAAAGTGAAGGGAATGTGGGTATTATTGCAGAAGAGCAACGCTATGGATGCTGGATTTTCACCCATAATTTTCTGTTTTGTTGCAATCCATCGAGCAATGTATATATAATCTCTATGGAGTCCTAATTGCTACTAATCGAAATAAAGTATGCGGAACAATAAAACTACAAAATTGGAATAGTATTTTAACGAAAATAACTATCAACTGGAGAGCAGAAATATGATATACACCACATATTTAAAATATTAATTTATGAAACTAAAACCCCCATTGTATTTGTTTCGTAAAGTTACCTAATTGTTAGTTCATTTAATTACGTTTATATCGTAATGAAAAGAATGCGTAAACATTTTATTTAAATCCTCTTTAATACGCTCTTTTCCCATACTTGATTTTGTTTCATGTAGACACTTCCCTTTGTATCCTCTAGTGGCTTTGGTTTTACTTTTATAAAAAGCTGATTTCCTCTTCGCTTTCGATTTCCTCTTTGATTTTACAAACCAATACGCAGTTAGAAGTCCTTATTTCACGAATCCAGATCCAACTCTATTTAGAAAGACTGTGAATCGTGTAAAAATGTGTAAAATCACGAAAAACTGTAAATTATTTCTGAATGGCTAGACTTTGTATATACATCTGGCAGTTTTCCACAGGCTGTTTGGCAAATGAATTCAATTGGAAATATTTCTCGGGATCCATGTATTTCATCCTGGATAGATTTGCATATTCATGGAATATCATCTCCCACGTTTTTATTTTTTTATCTTTATAGGGAATGCAAAATTCATTTACAAACTGCAAAGTTCGTAGTATTAAATACCTAGTCAAAGCTGCAAAGTTGAAAAGTTTAGATGGGTAAAACATCACTGCTTGAAGATATTAATTCGCCGAGATCGAGTCAACAGAACTGAGACTTGTAAAATATTGACATTACGCACCAGCTACCTTCATTAATGGATTTCTTTTTATCTCATTTATCTAGCAACTGGCAATGAAGGAGATAACGCCAAAGTTCCCAAAGTGGTAAGTGGTCCATTATCAACAGTGTTATATTGATCGGCTTCACACCTTTATTCTCTTGAAACAAAATAAACTAATATCAAAGATAACAAACCCCCTTCACTTTTGAACACCTACCCGTTACAGCGAAATGTCTAAAAAGAAAAGCAATTTACATTCTAAACAGTTTGGCTTACATGCGAGTTAATATAGACGCAAAATTGTTCGCTGTTTCGACTCTTATCATGCCTCATACTTTTCGCTAGAAAATATATTTTGAATTGGGGATATTTTTAATATAATCCAGAAATATCGTAATTATACGCGATTTGTGGCTACTAAAAGATGAAAATAAAATCATGTACAAATCCAAGAGAGCAAAGAATATGAGACATATTTAATAATTATTCCTACATTACTACTTAATTCAATCGGCATTCTGCGATAGGTATCCTATTATCTTGAAATTGAAGCTGAAATGCCAATATCTATGTCGATATTTTACTGCGCAATAAAAAGAGAGTATTAAAATGTCAACGACTCCAATGGTGGAGGTGCCGTCTTTCTCCCTCGTTTAATGGCCGTGAAGTATACTTAACTATAAGACATAAACTCATGAAGTATACTTTACTATATGACATAAACTCATGACGTACATTATACTATACTATAAGACATACACTCATGAAGTATACTTTACTATAAGTCATAAACTCATGAAGTACACTACTCTATAAGGCATAAACTCATGATGCACTACACTATACTATAAGTCATACACTCATGAAGTATACTTTACTATAAGTCATAAACTCATGAAGTACACTACACTATAAGGCATAAACTCATGATGTACTACACTATACTATAAGTCATAAACTCATGAAGTACACTTTACTTTAAGTCATAAACTCATTAAGTACACTACACTATAAAACATAAACTCATGAAGTACACTCTACTATAAGTCATAAACTCAAGAAACACATTTTATTATAAGTCATAAACTCATAAAGTACACTATACTTACACTATAAGACATAAACTCATGAAGAACACTATACTTTAAGTCATAAACTCATGAAGTACACTACACTATAAGACATAAACTCATGAAGTACACTATACTATAAGTCATCAACTCAAGAAACACATTTTCCTATAAGTCATAAACTCATAAAGTACACTATTCTATACGACATACACTCATGAAGTACATTCTACTATAAGACATAAACTCTTGAAGACTTCTTCAATGACTTTCTGAAAAATAAAACTAGATAACAAGAAGTTAGAAGATATGGAGCATTCGACCACAGGAGACCGACTTGTTTTCTTGCTCGGTTATGCTAGCAATGGAACATGAGACAAAATATTCGCTGTCGTTATTATGTACAATATAAACTGGATTTTTGACATAATCTGTTTGGACAGCTGTCAGTGTTCGTAAATTAAATGCATTTTTCTCTGAAATAAAAATAGTAATCCAATTTCCAAAAGACAAACGTTTCAAATATGAGTTTCTCTTTCGACTGGAATCAAGAAGCAATGTGATGACAGAAAATGTTAGGAAAAACATTACATGATACACAGACTGTCAGCCACGTATACGTAAAATGAAAACTTTCTACCACACATAAAACCTGATTTACACGGGGCAATTTCTTGAACAATTCTATGCCACACTTCTGTGTCCTTGATGGAAATAAGAACATGTTCCAATTGATATAAAAGTTGAGCTCAAGTTCTGTGACAAGAAGTTGCTTCGTGTAAATACTACATTGCCTGAAAACTGGGAATCTTGATACAGAAGTTTTCAAGAAATGTCACCGTGAAAATTGGACTTTAGTCACGTTCATAAATGGGTCCTCACGAGTATGACGCTCTTATAGTTCAGTTGATAGAGCACTCACCCGGCAAAAAAGGTTCCGGAAAATCTTCTCCAGTACATTTTCGCAGTTGCTTTGTGTTCTTCGTGTAATTACATAAAGCCTCAAAGATTTCATATTTTTATGGTCAGTTCAAAATAACGTTCGCGAAACAGCAAAACAATTCTTCACTAAGTCAAATTGATGCACTAAAATTTTATCTCAGTGGGCTGTATTGTATTCTCTCGGAGAAACTAATAAGAACAAAACATTTTGGAAATAAAAGTTACTGATAGCTCAGGGTGACAATTGTTCTTTGGAATGTTTGAATCACTTCTGTGACGTTCACGTACACGTGCTGTTGTATGTTACCAGCGTTCTTTTCAGACAAATGCAGTTCGCGATGGGTCAATAGCTGAAACGTTGCCAAAATTACCTTTATTATGGCCAAAAACGCGTTTAAAGGAGCACAAAACGAAAGGCCTTTGTAAATGATTACCTTTTACCGTTGACTGATTTTTTTACCTTTCAATATCTTATATAAACAGTATCCAAATATCAGACAAAAACAGTTACAAAAGGATAAAAAAAATCCTGTAAACAGTTGGGAATATTCATTATTTTCTTCCACATCAAATGTCTATAAATAACGGTTCATTCTTTTCAATAAGTAGCTATCAGAATGTTAAAAGAGAACAAAACATGTTTACTCGTTGTTTGCTTGTATTGCTATCAGAAGACGCTTCAAGCACGCGCATGTGCAGAAGCCACAAAATGGCATCAGTAATCATCAAAATATGAGAATATCCGTGGGAAGCCATCGTAGTGAATGCATGGCTAAGAAACTAGCGCGTGATCATATTGACAAATATTAATCAATAGTTTCAATATTATTTTCATTATTTCACAGGATTTGGATGAAGTGAAGCAATTGGAGGATTTAAAACAATCGTTGGGTAAGTTGGGGATTATTTCTGGGACCGATTGTTGTTCGTCGGCTTATAAAATACAACTCTGGTTTATCATGACTTATTATTATATTAAAAACAATAATTTCAGACATACCGTATTTTCATTGGAATGACGTACGCACTTGGCACAAATAAAAACGGTATTTAAACGATATGGATTGGCTGCTGGTCAGATTAATTCCTTGGCAATAAATCCTTGTTATTATCAATGAAATCAGAGCTCATCTACTAGAGTTAGATAACGAGTTAGCAAGACTTCATCAGATGATGCCATCAAATCTTTTTCAGCCATTCCGTTTCTTTCGAATACCGCTTTTAGTTTGGGCAAGTTTACAAACGATTGGATTGACATATTTTTATTAGGTAGTACATTTTGTTTGAGATTTTACTGCAAAGTTTCGATGTTATTTAGTTAGTGGAATATGTGTGTGTTATTCATATTAAAAACACAAAGAATGAGTTTAGAAAGCACATGCATATTTTAATTGTGGTTATTCATAAAGAAGTGTACGATGAATTACGATTATGTTTATGATTATGAATTGTAAACTGAATAAACCCATTCACTTCTAAAATAATCATCACACATCTAGCGTTATCATTCAAATTAACAATTAATAATAGCTGTATGTGCGTAATCTACACATTTGCGAAACATAGCTGTACGTATAAACTTATCAACAACAAAGTAGGGTTATATCTATTCAAACAGGCAATGAGCAAGCACGAAATAGTCGTAGAATATTCAATTAGTCAGCCTTTGTCGACCATCATCATCGCCATAATCACAATTCCAACTCCTAGCTCGAGTAAAATACAGTCACTAAAGGTAACCAGATCGTTTGTTAGATTGTACTTTGACTTTGTTCTCTTTTTGTCAACATACGTGGTCGGCTTTTAGTTAGCTCTCCTGATTCTACTGACTGTGTGATAATTTTCTGAAACATGATATTTTCCAGGTAAAAGCTTTGCAGTGCTCAAAGCCCATGCTGCTATACACTATGAGAATAGTGATGGTCACCAGGGCAATCATGAAGTTACGAAGGAAGAGACGTGTAAGTAAACATTTCATAGTGAAATCTTGTTTTTCTTAACATTAATATGAACATTCAGAAGAAAAAGTCACTAATTCCCATTTTGTGGAAATTGATTTTGCATCCGCAATAGGTAGTCAAGTTTGGAAAAAGCACGACTCCTTATTATTTTTTAAAAACTTACGTCGTCACAAAAAAGCATCATTGTTTGCACTGTCTATTATGTAAGCATTCATGTATAAGATTTTTCATAGCTAAGTATCCCACGGTCACATAAATTGCTTGCAAAATTCTTAGTCATTTTTCAAAACATGATTATCCAGACGAAAACACAGAGGTAAACCCAGATTTCGAGCAAGTGGAGTTAGAGGGTTTTATTATAAGAACCAACAAACCACATCATACGGTACCTAATAAGTATTTCTCCATTCAACAAAATATGTATGGCGATTCGAGCTCCAAATTAGCTGTTTACCGTCATTATTCTAACCGTAGGTGTACTTTGTATCTCACTTATCTCAGAACTACAAAATATAGGTTAGTGACTTCTTACAGTAAACCCGCGATATGCAGAGCTGGGTAGTAACTTAACGAAAGTAACGCGTTACCGGTAACGCGTTACATTTTTGTAACTTTTACAGTAACGCGTTCCTGCTAAAATAGAAGTAACTTAATAACGTTCAAAGTTCCTTTTTGTTGTGGAACTTTCACATTTATAGAAGTTCCTTTTGCAGTTACTTTTAGAGCAGAATGTACCTTCCCTCAACATTCAAAACTACACCATTTCCGCCCTGAAATCTGTACCTGATTTTTCTGATAAGGAATTTTAGGCCACCTGCACAAAACCGCATTCCAATCACGCCGTTCATGCTTGGTGACAGTCAAAACAAGTGCGTCATCAGTTCGCCCTCTCACTTGCACTTGACCAACCCTGCCGTGGCATGGGGAAAGGGGGTAGAATTAGATGCAAGCCATTCTTACTTGGAGGAAATTCGTAGAAAATTTGTTTTCCACAGAGAAAATTTACAGACAGAATTTGTGTTTTAACAAATTGGATGCATCCGAAAATAAAATAATCAACTAACTTTTACAGGAACTTTTCACTGAAAAGGAACTTCCAGTTCCTCTGATAAGTCGAGGAACTTTAACTTTAACTAGTTTTTTTTTCGGAGAGTAACGTAACTTTAACGCGTTCCTATTTTTTGGTAACTTACCCAGCTCTGGCGATATGCTTAAAACCTAACGCCATACTTTTTTATACCTCCTTTTAAAAAAATCTATTAAACACAAACGCACAAAAACACAATGTTACGTCTATTCCCATTCGCTCAATTTCCCCAGTGATATGGTCATATTGTGATAACAATGTACAGCAGAGAGTAATAAATAGTCCAATGGTAAATGTTCAGACTTCGTAATTTTCGCTAGAACGATATACCGGACAAAATCCACATCATAATCAATTCATCGGCTATTCATCGATAAAAGTTTGATGGCGATTCTGATCAATAATTAATTCCCTCCATCATACCAGGGTCAATATTATATCTTCATTAGACTTTGTGAAATTATGCCGAACACATTAACAGCGTGTCAAAAATTCTATTTGCTTGTGTGTAATGGAATATCTTTTAGCCGCTTTTCCTGACAAATTACTGTAATTAAAATGATGATCTAATCCCGGAAACATTCTAGAATACATGTGAACTTTAAATAATTATGCTCTAATTTTCTCTACAGTAAGTGTCAGAAGAGATATATTCACTCAAACACCATTGTAAACACTTTAGTCACGTTGTACAATGTAAACATAATTTATGTTTGTGTATTACCTTTGAGCCTCTTTTGAGGAAATTTGTAGTTAAGTTTACATCAATCAAAAGATAATGTCCATACAACCTATTATTTTACATGAACTACCTATTTATTTATTTGTGTGAATACATCTCATGATTATTGCTGATAAATTATGGTTTCTATAGGTTTCTAGAAAATATTAAAAATCAGAAAATGATAGAAACACATAAACATAAAACATGGTGCAAATGTATTGACGAGAGACTGCAATATATTTGACCTTAAGAACTCTAATAAATAATTTCGGTTCAATTGTTGGCAATAAAAATAAATTAAAGGATATTGAAAACTGGATAAATTCATAGAATCTTTAGATTTTGCCTTTACTCCTTTTTCTAACTTTAAGAGAAAACGTCTATTCCGATTACCGATATCTAGTAAAATAAATGAAAATTGACAGCGAGCTCGGTAATACCATTTGTATTATCAGTACGTATAAATGTTAAATACACAGGGGTTAATTAAATTTTCTTTTACCATTACGTCATCCTGTATTTCTCCAAGTTGGAAGCGCGCTCCAATGATAACAAATCTCCTTGATCGATCATATATTTTATAATATTACCTTCTACGTCAAACACCAATGTCAAGGGTAGCGACACAATAGAAAAACCTCGACCTATTCAAGTGTCATATTTACCTCCACACGTTACCATAAAATTCGCTTTTCTTTTTCGCTGAAAGCTTAAAAATATCTCGATACAGCACGTGTATTCACTCAGTAAACTTGAACTTGTTCGGTCCGGATTCGATTCCCGCTGACGTCCTTTCTGCCTAAGTTTTTTTTACGTAGTTTCTCTCAGTCGATAGGAAAATGATGAGAAGGTACTAATAGGCCACGATCGCCTCGTTCATCATCATTATAATTTATTCATCGAATTAGTTTAGATGCAGAACAGTTTTACGTTAAACACCACTATAAAAAAGCAATTTCCTATATTAGTGTATTTTGTTAACAAGTTACAAGCTAAACACTTTGCATTGGCTATTTTCATACAACTGACAGTCTATCTTGCAAAAGCATGTTGGGAGTTGTAAGAAAAAAAGGGTTTACACGTTCACATTTATTGTGGACTTATTCCACCCACCCCAAGTTTCCGTCTGCAGTAAAGCTGATAGTGAATAAAACATTTCTACCACTGACAGTAGAAGAAACGATATACACTGATTCAATCATGACACTGTCGCAACTCACACACTTTCCTAAGAACATATAGAAACTATTTTATAACTGATTTATTTGTCACGATTCCACACTCATTTAGCACATTGTGTAGATGTTGTATGCTTATGGAAAAAATCAGATCTTTTCCGATTTGTTGTACTAGTAGCTATCCTTGTGCCAAGAGTTTATTGCATCATTTGTTGTACTAGTAACTATCCTTATGCCAGAAGTTTCTTGCATCATTTGTTGTACTAGTAACTATCCTTGTGCCAGAAGTTTCTTGCATCATTTGTTGTACTAGTAACTATCCTTGTGCCAGAAGTTTCTTGCATCATTTGTTGTACTAGTACTATCCTTGTGCCAGAAGTTTCTTGCATCATTTGTTGTACTAGTACTATCCTTGTGCCAGGAGTTTCTTGCATCATTTGTTGTACTAGTAACTATCCATGTGCCAGAAGTTTCTTGCATCATTTGTTGTACTAGTACTATCCTTGAGCCAGAAGTTTCTTGCATCATTTGTTTTACTAGTAACTATCCTTGTGCCAGGAGTTTCTTGCATCATTTGTTGTACTAGTAACTATCCATGTGCCAGAAGTTTCTTGCATCATTTGTTGTACTAGTAACTATCCTTGTGCCAGGAGTTTCTTGCATCATTTGTTGTACTAGTAACTATCCATGTGCCAGAAGTTTCTTGCATCATTTGTTGTACTAGTAACTATCCTTATGCCAGAAGTTTCGTGCATCATTTGTTGTACTAGTAACTATCCATGTGCCAGAAGTTTCTTGCATCATTTGTTGTACTAGTAACTATCCTTATGCCAGAAGTTTCGTGCATCATTTGTTGTACTAGTAACTATCCTTATGCCAGAAGTTTCGTGCATCATTTGTTGTACTAGTAACTATCCTTGTGTCAGAAGTTTCGTGCATCATTTGTTGTACTAGTAACTATCCTTGTGTCAGAAGTTTCGTGCATCATTTGTTGTACTAGTACTATCCTTGTGCCAGAAGTTTCTTGCATCATTTGTTGTACTAGTACTATCCTTGTGCCAGAGGTTTCTTGCATCATTTGTTGTACTAACGATCTGGGCTCCGAAGTTTGAAGAACGCCTCTGTGTTTCAGTGAGCGACGGTAAGTTGGTGTCACGTTTGGCGCAGAACGTGGACAGTGTACGTGAAAGCAACAACTCAGCGCCGATAGCAATCGTTCACACTGAAGTGGATATTCCGTCGCGTGGTATCCACAAGGTTGTGGACGAACCACTTCAGAGTGGACAAAGAGAGGTGCCGTTCAACTTTGAGCGGCGTTCTTCACCCGATTTGTCAAACCAAGTAAGATCAATTACATAATAGACACGTGAGACCAAACAAGCAAACTAGACTTTCTTTTCTGGACATTGTTCAGTGAGAATAATCAAAGTAGAGCAATACTTACAGCCATCCGCATGTGATTTCCACCCACGTTTTTGGAACGGAACAATATAGATTTGTGCATATTATGTTGCTTTTTCAATACAAGAAACTAAACATCCTTTCGAGTTACAAAGCTCATTCCAAATAAATTGAAATACGTTTTGTTTATGATTCTATCAAATCGATTGCTTTTGTAATATTTGAATTGATTTCATATGTTGTAAAAGTATCTATTCAAATGATGTTGAGTGTACCGTGTTACCAGGTAAAGCTTGGTATGTTTAGTATACCTAATGTTAATGAGACGGTTACATTCTCGTACGTTAGGATTTACAGCCGAGTAAGGAGAGAGTGTATAAGTACACTTACAGCTTATCGAGTATACACTTGAGAGCCGAGCAACTAGAGTGCCACTCTTGCATTCCGTCTTGTAGGGAACGTGAAGTAGTACATTATTTACCAACTAGTTGATGAACTAGGTTCTGCTAATTAATCAGCCTTGTTTTCCGATAGTTGTTAACTAAAGTTATCAAACATCTCGACTTGACTAATTATCGGAATAAAATCGTCTCTATAAACATCACTAATTGGAATGCTCGGTATAAAATTACCTCGTTTAAATGGATACCGCCCGGATTTTCCATGACGTGATTGAATTTGCAGGTGGATAGTAGACTTTCCAGTACGCAAGGGATGCAGTACTCGCCACGCGATATGGCTGAATACGTGTTCTGGACTGGGGATGAAAAGGGAGTTACTTTAGCCATTGAAGAGTTCTTAGCTGATGGTCTAGTAAGTCAACGGACAACACAATTACTTGAAAAACTTTGCTGTTGACATTACCCTCTAGAAAAAGAAACTGGGAATTGGAAAAAGATTCGCAATCAAGACTCTCTTTCTTTGTCAGTTTTACATTTCTTTCACCATGGTGAAACTTACATTTAAGTACACGTGGCAGAAGTAAACACAGTATTCGAGAGAAACGAATGGGTCTCAAAGATTTGATGTTATCATCTAATGAAGTCTATGCTAACTTGTCATCTAATTATAGTAGGATGAGCTCTGATTTCATTGACAATAACAAGGATTGATTGTCAAGGAACAAGACCAAAAGCCAATCCGTTTTTCTCAAATACCGCTTTTTTGGCCAAGTGTACAAATAAATATTGTATTTCTAAGACAGAAATTAAGTTATCCTTGTCCTATTCTCAATTTCTTCTCCCATATGGTGGGACTAAGTAATGTACAGTGACTTTCAGAATTTGTTAACCTACTAGTAATTACATAGTACAAATATTTGATTGAATTCTAAATGAGAAACAAATATATTAGGATGAAATTTATAAAACAAAAACAATCTTCTTTTACAGATGACACGAGAAGAAGCAATTTCATTCTTGCAGGAGATTAAGATCAATTTGGATTATTTGCAATTACATTACTCTCGCCAGCAACGTTTTCACAAACCGGATGAGCAAGACTTTATTAATCTAGCTGGGAAGGTAAATGACGAATTTATCTCTTCTTGCTGAGTTATTTCAGGAAAAACAATTTACCACCAAGTCACCTAAAACGTGTGTCGACTTCGAATTCGAATCTAATTTTGCTCTTCACCATGAACTTGGCATTTCAGAAACCTTTCATCAATACGTCAATAGCTGTTATTAAAACTCGCACTCTGAAAAGACTCAAAATATTCTAAAGAAAAGAACTGCGTTTATGAGATTGAGAATAATAATACGTGAGAATATGAAAAACAATTTGCATCAGCCACTGACAGCCACTTGTCGCGAAACTATTTGACGAAAGATTTTTTAAAAGCAGGATAAAAAAATGTTTTCACTGTGGGCGCTGGGGTTTATTTAAGTATTTCGAACCGAATCATTCTTTAAAAAATATGAATTATTAAATCATTCTAAACAATTTGACGATTATGTCAAAATTATGTTGACAATTACTTTAAAGCTCAGCTTATTTCAATATTTCGAACAGCATCATTCTAATTAAATAACAATTATTAATAATACGTCATTCTTAACAATATGTCGATTATGTCAAAATTATGTTGACAATTACTTGAAAGCTCGGTTTAAAATCTTTCATCAACTTCTTTCACAAAGGACCTGGATGATGAAAAACGCGCTCTATTCTTTCGGTGATAAAGAAACCTCATAATGTATTATAAAATTATCTCCGAGTTTCTTCATTTCATCTTCTTAGTTATAAATCTTCTCTTTTTCTTTCTACTTTCATTTTTTTTATTTATTCGTCTCTTTCTTTGTCATCTTCTTCATGAGTTGCCCTCTTCTTAAAGCAATGCGCTAAACATTATTTTTCATAGAAATAGAAAAATACAATTCAAAGACTTTACACTAAATATTCAATGATTTGAACCATATTTTTATGTTTATTTTGTTTTGTTTTTAAATTATTTAATTAGGTACTACTTTTAAAGTTTACTTTGTTCGTTCACATTTGTAATTTAGTGCCTTATTTATATCATATTTGGGCACAACGTTAGGTTTAATTTTGGCTACGGCAGTAACTGAACAAAATGATTTCACGGATTTTAAGTGGGAAAATGTTTTAAAAATATTTGCTTAGCCCTCCTTTTAGAAAGGACGTAGGTGCTCGCCAGTTTTGTTCAAATTTGTTTATAATGTCCCTACCCTGAGTTTCTTCATGACTATGCTCGGGGCGTCTTAATCGAAATACTAACGTGGGTTAATACCAGCATTAATCTCATTGCTACGGCTTCGTTAGATGTATGGTCGGTGTGCGTCAGAGCGACCAAGTCAAAGTCAATCGCTGTTCGCTGGCTTAATTCTATACGAGAGAAGCCTTTTGACGCGATCTAAAAACCACCACGGTTATTATATTGTGACAAGAGGAAACTGTTCAAGCTTAAAATAATACAAAGGGCCGAGTAATTACCACATGCTTTGAAATAAAGCACGATTCGTGAAACTTTGTCCTATTTAATATTTTATTTTTTTTATTATTTTTTTTAGGAAAAATCGTTTGGGATGCCGACCAAAAGTAACATGGAAGAGCAGAACTACAATGTCCAATACGACGCTCAGAAACGCAGTGGGGTTGACGTGGCAAGCAATCAAGGTAGGCTAATTGAAGACTTGCGGCGATGAAGGGGATCCTTAATTGTCATAATCTTATTATTGTGAACCTGTCGTTGAAGTTGGAGTAGGGTATGGCAACAATGCTGACCGAAAACATGACATTTAAATGTTTATCCTTGTTCAAATCCAATTTTTACGTATTAGGATAGTTTTTAAAGAGTGAAAATAGTTTTTTTTAAAGTGAGTAATATAATACTTAATAATCCTGTAGTATACTTAATTATAATAAAAAATTCATTTTCTCTAAATATCCAAAGGATAAAGAAGTTAATTAGAATCTGATCACTCGAAATTAAATGAAAATTCATCCAGCAGTTTTTTCATTGTAGGTACTCACTCAATTATAGGCTTAGGTGAAAAGAAAACAAAATATCAGAATTACATTGTCATGGTTATATTTGAACTTTTATTAATTTTCCGCTGAACATAAATGAAAATGTCATAATAATGAAGTAAGGTCAAATGTTTTAGTGACCTTTATTCGCTCAATGTCTTCTGCGTGTACTTTATGTCAAGTTATGTTCGAGTGATCTTCCCCCTGAATTGCGCGCAGCGAAGGACTTTCAGTAGACGTCGAGTTTTTTGATTTGCAGAAGAAGTCCAATCTGCGTCTCTCGGTGTGGGAATTAGCGAGGAAGACTACGAGGAATTGTTGGAGAGATTGCGAGTAGCTGATTTCCTCTACACCGAGTACTCGCTGGAAGAAGTCATCTATCAACTTGCGAAAGTGATGTTCTCGCAGTCGTTGTCTAAGGGTGAGTTTTTATACTTCTGAAAACAACTCAAACTCACACTGAGAGTTTACGCTACAGACATACTCACGTACACAATTTTGAGAAAATCTAGTTTGAAAAGTAAAAGTTTGGGTTCTAGACAAGATTTTCCCCTTTATTTAACCCATACCTTGGGGTTTAGATACTAATTGTAATATAAGTTTATGTTTGGATACTTCTTATTATACTTTCTTACAACATATATTCCGCAAATTCATACATCATTATTATGTCAAATTATTGAAACATTTATCAGAATATTACTGTTCCTTACTACGGTCAGTTGATAAAATATAGGATATTACCTTTGCGTAGAGTTTGGACAAAAAATGTATAAATAAAATTTGGTGATAACTTTTTTAGGTCACTAATATAATTTTCACCCTGTAATAGTACTAAATTATTAAAACGTTATGAAGATATTTAGGAAATATTACCTATTCCAAAAATTAATCTCAGAGTACAGCTTTTTACAGCCTTGTATCGTCACCTTATTTACCATTTCCTAATGAAATGTATACTTATCTAAGATATTAAATCTATTTATAAATAAGTTTTCTTACGTTATCTCTAGTACTATGTCCGGGTTTCATGTTCAATGGCAAGCTTGTTAACGTCATATATTTAATGAACGCAACAATGTTTGAAAATGTATTGTTCTTTATGTTGTTCAGGGAGCACGGAGGCACAAGAGGCTCTGCAGAAGTTCACAACTTTCTTGGAGGCAGAAGCAGAGAACGGACGCATTTCCAAGACGTTGGAGAAGAAAGTTCTCGGTAAGCTGAACTTTACAACACTTGATTGCACTTCACAGTGAAGAATTCAATTTAGAAGGAAATTCCGATTTTATAAAAACTCTGATGGAAATAGAAGATTTCCATATTCTGATTCAACTGCAAATTCTAATAAACATTGACATCCAGATTTCTCTCATCTAAAGAAAGATCGAGATTTAAGAAATCAAGAAATTCGTTCACGGCCAGCTTTGGCCATAACACGAAAATTATCACGTGAACAAATTGAAGCGTCAATGGGAATAACTCTAACAATGGGATCAACATTAATTTTACATCGATTTTCTTCAGGAAAACACGCTGTTCAAATTGCAACACAACTTGCAAGTTGGGATTTATCGAAAAGGAATCCCAAAAATCATCTTCTGAACCATTTCAAAATATGCTTAAAATTATGATTGTATAACCAATTTCAATGCAACTTTGTAAAATATGATAATATGTTGGTCTCTATCACCATACAAAATTATATCATTACAATTTCATGTCATTTCAATGGTTCATTTTCGCAATTAAAAAAATTACAGAGCAAAAATTTATTTCAGAGCCACTTTTAAATGCATTGAAGCGGCTTCTACGAAAGATAGACAAGTCTGCGAAACGTAGCAGTCAAATCCAATATACAGAGCAAAAAAACGCTCTAGTGAATTTTAAATCAGGGAATATTGTTTTCACTTTTCATCCAGAGGATTTTGTTCCGAAATAATAAAAAAAAATATAAGTGGGCTCATGACATATGCAAAATTGCAGCCGGATCAGAAAAGATGTGATCTATAAAAATTATAAACAGTAATAAAAACAGTGACCGAGTCAAATGGTGTTAAAATCGCATAGAAGAACACTGTTTTTACTTGCAAAATTCATGATTTTAAACAAGATTCTAAAGTAGACGTACAACAATGTGATTGCAGTTTAATATGGTTACCGTGGGACATGAAGTCAACCGTCTCTTAGGACGTTCTTGCTCTTTCGATAATTGACTAGTATTCTGTTAGGATTTTCAATCAATCCATGGTCACTTGACAATTTCACAAGAAGAGTTTTTGTTCTTTGAGACCAGAAACATAATTCTGCGGGTTGCAACAAAATGATTATGTTTGAGAGATTTCTCCGACCCACCATGTACTGACCCGACAAATAAATATAAAGAGCACACACGTTGAAATTACAAAACATGTCAAAGTTGAATGTATTTAACTTTCAAGTACTTTAGAATATTTGACGATAGCTTATTGATATTTGAGATGAATAGAAAATAGCACAAATGAGTGAAAGACTCGTTCAGCAGACTAATCGAGGATTCACCGACCAACATAACGGAACAACACTATTTCCTTCGAACTGCAGAACAGTACAATATTAATCAATATAAAAAAAGAATAAACTGTAAAATATTTTGTACACCAATAACTTCTTGTTCGTTCAACTTTTAAAATCATCGAAAAGGAATTCTAGTGTTCGGAATGATTCCTCGCTCGCTCGAGCCCTACTACATTTGGTGACATATGTAGGATTGTGAACACCAAATGCCCCACTACATTTGGAGCCAGATGTAGGATTGAGAAACCCAAATGTCCCACTGCATTTGGTGACATATGTAGGATTGAAAAAAACAAATGCCCCACTACATTTGGTATCAGATGTAGGATTAAGAAACCCAAATGTCCCACTGCATTTGGTGACATATGTAGGATTGAGAAAACCAAATGCCCCACTACATTTGGTGACATATGTAGGATTGAGAAAACCAAATGCCCCACTACATTTGGTGACAGATGTAAAATTGAGAAAACCAAATGCCCCACTACATTTGGTGTCAGATGTAGGATTGAGAAACCCAAATGTCCCACTGCATTTGGTGACATATGTAGGATTGAGAAAACCAAATGCCCACTACATTTGGTGACATATGTAGAATTGAGAAAACCAAATGCCACACTACATTTGGTGACAGATGTAGGATTGGTAAACCAAATGCCCCACTACATTTGGTGTCAGATGTAGGATTGAGAAAACCAAATGCCAGTCTAAATGTGGTCTGATGTTGAGTGGATATTGCGCTCCATTTTGAAAAAGGATATAGGACCTACATTCATCTAAATGTCATATGAATGGTACAGGGAACGATACAAGTTCATTTGATACAAATCGAAATTAATGTGTCTGGAAAGTAAGCCATGACCAAGGTAGAAATGTATTAAGTCATGACAATGCCGGCTATGTATGACTTGACAGCCCATTTCCTACAAACCTAGTGAATGTTCTGAAAGCTAATTCAAATCACAATACTATCTAATTTTCTCGAAAATTTTACTTGTATCGTCTTTCATTCGTTTCATAATGGCAATTTCATCGTGTTTAACTTTCTTTTTTATGTTACAGGTTGATTGCATGTTACGTAAAATATTTAAAATGTAGACCGTTATCTTTGCTATTAATCAGTGTGATTTAAACTACATCAGTATTTGTGAAGGCGGCAGGTATTTTTGTACTGCGTGCTTTTTTGTTCATTCTACATTGAATTTGTTCCGTCGAAAGTAAAATAAATATACGCCATTGGAAATGAGTGTAGAAGCATGTTGAAGCATATGCCACCACGGCACCACCCTACATTATTCAAACGTTCAAACACATTCATTCCATTTCATGATATCCCACTTTTATTTATGAAATCCATATAATCTCGCATTTGTGATGTATCATTAATTCATCGTTTGCTGTACAATTCAAATACACAATAATTCCACTAAAAATGTTAGTCGATAAAAGGCGATTGATCATCATACTGTAATTTAACCCGAGCATTGTCATCATCAATACGTTTTGATAACGAACAATCCTAATATACGAGTATACATCTCACGGAGCAAGTTGGCTCAGAGGTGGCTCAGCGGCCATCTTCCTGACGGAGATGTTTTGTTGGTTTTCCTCAGTCGCGAGGCAAATTATGTGAAGGTTCCCTACTTATAAACAACGACAGCCTATTTCCCGTTGTCATCATTAACTTTTCTTCAACATCATCTCCCTATCATCATTATCATCTATACCTCGTCAAATAGTGCTACTTTAAACACTACTTAAGTAATAAAAAAGTATCATTATTATGTTCCTACCAGTATTTTTCACAAAAAGATTTTAAATGATAAGTCAAGTCAATATTTATCAAAATTTCCCTCTTGTAGACTTGAACGTATGTAGATACTACAATTTCACCCCTTCAAATTAGTGAAATATGTATAAATAATAGTTATTCACGACTATTCTCATGAGAAGAGGACAACATGATAAATTTTCATTAAATCACGAATTCTAGAAAACCAATCATACTATAACCATACCTTACCTTCATACTATACATATTTAACATTTGAATTATTTTGGATGTTCACCAATAATAATCTCTGTACAAACAAATAGCACTCACTAAAATTTAATTAATATTGGTCTGATTTCTGTTGCCACATCGTTAACTACATTCTAGCCAATGACAGACCTTGATTATAGATTTATTATGAGGATAATATTTATACATATGTAGTAAAGCTGCAGCGCTAGTTCGACCCTAATCCGCTTGATTTATTACTTAATCGTATAACTATATAATAGTCAACAGCACTTATACTCTACATATTATTCTGCGTCTGGCCATAAAGCGTCATCGCATCACACGGCACTTTATAGATACATTAATACATACTAAACTATACTATCTAGCGTATTCTGTATCGTTTCACGTAATTCTCTCCATATTTATTTAGTATGATGAGACGACGTGAAGAAAATAAAAATTGAAGTATATTGTCTCACGTACAGAGTATTTTATATAAATGTGGATCACAATAGGATGTGTTCTACAGACCTATATTCTCGCATAGTGTTATCACGTCATAACTTTGTGTTAATGTCAAAAGGGGAGGTTTGTCCTTCATCATGGCATTGTAATATTATGATTTTTCATCAAATGAAAGCATTGCTCTTGGTTATGGTTTCTTCGGCTAATTTTTGTATTAGGAATGACGATTATTTTATTACTAGAATACCTGTATCTACAAAGAAAGATCTATTAGTATGGGTTCTTATGCCCACATTATTGAGTGCACGCCATTTTGTTAATACCTACATAGTAAAATAACAGATTGCATCACGAATAGTTATGAGCGAGCCGAAATGGCTACATGAGTATTATAGCCGTTTTGGTTACGTTTTAGAGTCTGATTCAAGCAAAATGTAAGCCACACAAAGCTTTATTCGTTGGTCTGTACCGGTCGGGTCTAATATGAAAGTTGTTTCATGTAGCTTTTACTCTTTATATCTATCTACAAATAAATTTAATTTGCATACGATGTATCCTCATGTGAAGTAATATAATTAATATAATTGTGGTCAACCAATAATTATAATAATTAGATAAAGCCAATCAGTCTAAATTTGTACAGAATCTCTTTGGATGAATAAGTAAACATTCTGAAAAATATAGACATATTTGTAGACGAAATAATGTGATTTTCACCAGTGTTTTCCTGAAAATTATAACATGGGCTACACATTTTCTTCTTTCATACCTAATGGTGTTTAACGTCGCACTGTTCTGCAACTAAGCTATTGAATGATTCTGTAGAGAGTTTGGATAAATGAAGAGAAATTATTGAAGGTGGGAGTGGGAAAGAGGTGGTCGTGGCCTTTTCGCATTGACTACCAAATATAGTATTTGGTAGTCAATGCTTTTAGTAACCAGAATTTTCCTTGAGATTGAGGGAAATCACATAAAATATCAGTCTGGAAGAATTGCCGCAGGAACCGAACAGTGATGTGACTTATCTCGATAATTTTATCTAGATAAGTTATCTAGATAATATTTTGTTATCTATTATCTTTTCTAGAAAAATAAATCGTTTATATTTTATCTAAGATTTGAATTATCTAGACAACGAAAATAGGAAAAAGCATTGATTTTTTCCGTTTTCTGAATAAACGTGATGAGAGTAACTTACAAATATGTGTGTGAATCTACTCGCATTTATGCGTCGCTCTTTAAAATGTGCGTGAATATAATTATAATTTCCAATAACCAATTGGTTTCCTTTCAAAAACGGAATATATTTTTTCAGCCCTTCTCAACATTTAATTTATTTTATCTTTATTTAAACAAAATTATCTAGATAATTTTTTGAGTTATCTTTATCTTTGTCTAGATAATTTTTAAATTTGTATCTATGATCTAATCTAGATAAATTTTTTGGTCATTATCTTTATCTTTATCTAGATAACGAAAATAGGTAATCTGTCACAACACTGCTCCGGAGTATTGAGCTAAAGCTTGACTTATTGTTTTATATTTATTTATTTATTTATTTATTTATTTATTTATTTATTAATTAATTTATTTATTTATTTATTTATTTATTTATTTATTTATTTATTTATCAGTTATTATCACAGAGTTTTGCACCTGTATAAACTTTTCGATCATTAGAATATAAAGAAACAAATGACAATAATGAAATGAATAAAATTAAATACCTAACTACAATTACAATTAAAACCAGTTACAGAGAGTAACAGAGGAAGAACAGAGCTGCAGTAAAAGCAGTGACGCTTAAACGATTTATAGTGCTCATTTTCTGATCATTTGAAAAGTAACGAGCGCTTTCCCGCATGTAACATGGTCCGATATAGAGTGTGTGAAAGCATAATGCAAGCCATTATGACGTACTTACATCCTCTTATCTCCTTATCACATCATGATATCTGAAATCCGAGTTCCCACGATAATATATGACCTTAACTAACTAAAATGTACAGAGGTTTCATGGGGTTGAAGCTAGCGTAGGTAGCAGCGAGCGATCATATACTACAGGGATAGTTCACGCTATTGTTTAAAATTTAAATCCTCGGCGATTTTTTTTTTTCTTAAAAGGACTACTTAATTAGCATTGACGACCCATAATGATCCCAGCCTTCGGTCATTTGATAATACGGTTCGGAGGTATCCAGTAAGAGAGATGCTGGAATACCATCCCCTATCAGCTCTTTTGGCCGGTGACTTCTTGCTAATTCAACAACTACTTAATTGTTGAGGATGCAAATAAAGTAGACCTTTTGAGAAAAAAATCTCCGAGGATTTAAACAATAGCTTGAACCTTGTAGTATATGATCGCTGGACCATGGACCATGTATGAGGCAGGAACCAACACAGGGATGATAATGTAATATTGGGAATAGAATTATAATAACAAACATGGCAACAAGGAACAATAGTGGAACAAAACTGCCGGGAGATATTTGCAGGATGCTGCCTATAGTTAAGCAATTAGAGCTGCGTAGCAAGGAGCTACGACTTTATACAACTTCAGTGTAGCAGTTTGCTATTTTAATTTAAGACCTATTAGTATAATAGGTATTTCCTTAATTATAGGTATTTTAGGCAGTGAGACACCGTATACTTGTGTGCAAAGCTGTTGAAGAAGTTTTAAATTATTTTTTATACCTCCATGACGATATTAGTGATATTTGTGTCTCTTGTCTTTATTTACTGCTGTTTGAAAGACTGAGCCTGGTGAAGGATGTATTGAACACTAACTGAGGTTTTATTCTCTCATTCCAGATGTTTTGATCGCCTCTCTGAGCGACACCTTAACCGAGCATCCCCAGCTGTTGCCAACAGCCCAAGAAAGTCTCAAAGAGTCATCGACAGCTTCTGCAAACCAACTGCTGCACCAACTGATCATGTTGAATCCAGCAAGTGCTAATGGCAATGTTGCTTCCAATATCAAAGCAAAACCTAACAAGCAAAGGACGGGTTCGTCAATGGAAGATCACCAATCAACGCTCGCTAAAGCAAGGGAGATTATGAATCCCGGGAAAACAGCAAGAATTGATCCGATTAGAAATCCTGATCCTGTCAAAGCTAATTAATTGTGAAAGAATATGATTGTGAAATGAATCAGTTTGTTTGCAAGGAAATGATTATATTGCTACTTGAAAATTCAAGAATTGAAGTTTAGAATATGTAATGGAAAGTATTTACCTATATATTGGCGTACAGTGTCTATATAAAATATAATATATAAAATAACGTTACTGTAAAAGCCTCTATTAATGTTAAAAGTATCATACTTATAATAAACTAACCTAAGTTTATGATTACTACTCTTACTAAAATCTACCAATACATGGAGAATATTTCTGATATCCATTTCACATAGTATGTCTATTATAAGAGCAGATAAAAATTATATATTGATTCATCTAAAAATAAAGTTTCCTTTCCCAAACGATGTGGCACGCCTAATTATTGTTAATACACTATTCAGATGAAGATTAATATAAAACAAACTATTCTTATGTATTATTGTACCTAAACTTATCAGGGAAGTTGCAAAATAAAAGTTGATTTTTCTGTCCAATAAAATGTACCTACGTTCTTACATATAACTTTAAACATATTTTTAAAAAGACATTAGAATGTAATATTAATGACGGCATCATGTAGACATGGTTGTTTCACAGTTATATATCTCTATGGTTTCACAAATAGGGCGATGCAAAGCTAGGACGACAGGTCGGTCACTAGATGGCGCTAGCGTCGAGACACGTCATTTTTAAATCGGAGTATTTCTTGCGACTGAGTCCGTATTTGATCGTATTTTCATGTTAGCTATTACAAGAATTGATCTTAATATTTGGTTATTTACCGAAAGAGTGTATAATTATTAGAAACTGTAGTGTAATATTGATTATTTTGATAATGACAGCTGTCAGTATGTTTTTTGATTTGTTTCCAAGGCTCTCTTGAAGAGCTCGAAACAATGAAACAACTGACAGGGTTGGGTAAGTTACCAAAAATAAAGTAACTTTAGAAAGTTACGTTACTTTCTCCAAAAAGTAACGAGTTAAAGTTAAAGTTACTGAGAAAATATAGGTAACTGAAAGTTACATTTTTCAGTGAAAGTTACTATGAAAGTTACTCTGATAAAAAATGATAATTTTGAGGGAAAACTTGACAACGAGATGGCAGTAACCACTTGACATTATGTTGACTGGTGATGTATCAATGCGATTGGGGGAGGGGGGGGGGGGGGGGGTTACCAATAGATGACCATTTTATTTCGCATGTAGAGCAAGCTAAGACGAAAGGATGGGGAGGGGAAGGGTTGGTTAGGGTCGCGCGTACTCAGGTAGGCAGGAAATGAAATGATTTGATGCGTGCTAAATTTAGATACAGGTAAAATGTTTGGTTTACAATGTCAAGTTTTCTTTCAGGAAAGAAAGTATAACGAGTTCTAAAGTAACTTTCTTGGTAACTTTTAAAAATCAAAAAGTTCCCGTAGAAAAAGGAACTTAGGCGTTTTTAAGTTACCAGGTTTAAAAATTATTGAGTTACCATAAAAGTTACTGATAAAGTAACGCGTTACTTTTGTTAAGTACTACCCAACCCTGACAACTGAGGGGGTCGTCTCGCAATAACATTGATTTTGATCTAGAAATAGACAACATCATAAATTATCTAGTTAGCTCTGCTTTTCAAAAATTTTCATTTGCAGTACCGTGATCCAAGTATCTATTATGGTTATGATCCATTGTTGACCCATTTTTTTTTTTTTTATCTTCTTATTTTCATACATTTTATAACACTAGAGTAAAAAATAGATATATCTAAACAGATATATGCCTGTCAAAAATGTTTCGCTCAGTTTTGAGTTGACGACTGACGTGTATCGGAGCGGAGGTAGCGCCATTCAAGCGGGGGAAGGAAAGCTATACATTCAAAATCTCCCTCCATTCATCCGAACAGCCAATCAGCCGCCACTTCCGACTCCATTGTAAACATGGCGGCGCACATTCAGCTACTTGCAAGGTCAGCCATCTTTCTTTACAGCTGCTCTCTGCACGTGTCAGAGCATACATTTGGCTAAAATCAAGTTTCTTACCAGTTAAAGATAATAAAAACAGATCCAAAATGGAAGGAAGTATTGCTCTGAATAAAGAGTCACAATCATCGTTTAAGAAAGCTGTTAAAAACATTAAGAAGTCGATCAAGGTAAGTTGGCATGTTTTAAAACAATTACCCTAACCTTAACACTCCATCCCAAACCGGGTAAATTTTGTTCAAGAAACCTGCAAGGAACTTGATAGAATTCTTCAGATACTACCTACCTAGGTAGTACGTAGATACGATCTTTTAAATAAATTCAAATCAGTAATGTAACTTATTCTATAAGACTCCGTTGGAGGGTAACCACAGTGTACTTGACGAAGTTACTCAAGTGGGGGATAATGGGGGTGTGACTACGATCCCGACAGCCGGGACTTTCAGGTTAAAAAAATAGTCCCGACCGTAGGTTTTACTGGGCAGCCTAAGGAATAAAACTCTCTATGGGTAGACAAATTCGAACTGGGCAACTTAAAAAAAATAACTCTATGGTTAGGCAGAATTAAAACTTGTGAAAATTACAAATAAAAAAAAATGTGCTCCCGGCCGGATTCGAACCGACGACCTCTTGCACCGTGGTCCAGCACGCTATCCATAGCGCCATCTGGACGGTCATACTGAAAGCCGTTCTTAACCAGTATATAAATAAACAAGGCCAGTCGGGACTATTTTTTTAACCTGAAAATCCCGGCTGTCGGGATTTTAGTCACTACCGGATAATGGCTGAGGATAACACGCTGTGCTGTCCCGAACCCTTCATTATGGCTGATTTATCACGGCTAATGACAGGGGAGTTAGGGTGGCCGAGTAGGTACTTAAGTATGAACTAGACGCCGTGGAAACGAACAAGTGGATTTTGTTAAAGGTACGAACGGTGGGCAACTGACTGAGTTGATACCCCTTTAGCGTGGGCCGATTTACAAATACTACAACGAAACAATAACGTGATAGATGACAAGTCTGGTTAAGTATACTAGCACTCTGTGTCTCTGATCGCTTCAATGTCGTCATAAGATAGGATCAGTGTACCAGTTCTCGTCACCCTTTAGCACAATTCAGCATACACTAATTTATAAAACAACATTTGTGAAATGTCACATCTTGTCTGCGTTCCATATGATAAATTAGACATTGAAGATTCATTTCTGATCAGTCATTGCTAGCAGGGAGAGTTCAGAAAAGTTGTTTTACAGTTTAAATGAGCAAAAAATACCTGCCCATAATCTCGTCCACTTGAGAAATGCAATGTTAAAGTGGTCGAGAATGGTTAATGGTTAATGGAATATTAATGGTGGTCGAGATTAGGGATGTGGATGAGAACTGGGACGCTGACGCTAGCTGATTCCACAGCTGGGTGGCTCGTCCAAGAGTAGTGGTCGATATCGGTGTTACAGCTCCTGGATCTTCCAGAGTCCATTCATGAAATTTATCCCAATACATTTAGCTCCATTGACTCTGGCAACGAGTTGGCTCATGCCCATGAGAATGTTGATCATGTGCTAGCTCGCTACGAATCTCTTGAGCTTGTATTGGACTTGAGTTGACGTAGGATTCCGGTCATTGTAATGAAAACTCTATCTACATCCTGAAAACTGATGACCTTGTTTCATTTCAGAAAGGCGTTGTGAAGGTAGCTGATGAAGCGGCAGTTGAGGCTAAACGTAAAGCGACTGCAGCTGCTTCGGAACGAGGCGTGATATATCTCTCTCACATTCCACATGGATTCGTTGAGGATGGCCTCAAATCATACTTCGCCCAGTTCGGTAAAGTCACGGCCGTCAAGCTAGTGAGGAGCAAGAAGGTAAGTCTACGTGTTTTCAGAGCAGAGCAACAAACTTATACCTACTACTTTCTTAAAATAAAATTAAGTGAGTTTCATTTCACATGATAGTTTTCAATTCTGCTACCAGCATGAATTGAGCCAAACAATCTGCAATGTATGTACACTCTAACCAATTAATTAAATTCAATTTGTTAAATCATTTTATTCTCTTTTACATAGGTACATTATATTATAAACAAGTAATGCGTAGGCGAGACACCCGCATGAGAAATACATTCTAAAACAGTACTTTGCACAAAACGGATTGGCTGCTGGTCAGGTTCCTTGACAATAAATCCTTGTTATTATCAATGAAATCAGAGCTCACCTTCTAGATTTAGATAATGCATTAGCACAGACTTCATGAGGTGATGCCATCATACCTTTATCAGACAATCCTTTTCTTTCTAGGTACCATTTATTAATTGTTCGAGTGTACATGTGTGGTGTATTTGGACTTCGGGATTGGTGCTCTTCGGGGAATTCAATGTAAAATTTTCGTCACCTGAAGTTGATTTATTAGGTCAAAAATGTGTTACAGATGTAATTAACAGTTTTGAAAGTACCTACCTATTTAAAATAACTACCTAGAGATCTTGTCCTCGATTTCAAATATTCCTGGACTAGTGTCACCATTGTCTGAAATACCTCTAGTTTAAAATTAGTATATGTAACTAAAGTTGGTTTAGGAGTAGAAATTAATTATGAGTAGAAATTCAGCTCAGTTTCCTGTAATGGCTATTCCAACATTTGGCTTGATACTTCGAACAAAATACAAATAGACTACATACATAGCATGAACATGATTAAATCTCATAATGATATTAGGTAGGTATGCTAAAGATTCAAGTACTTCTTTGGCAATTATAGTTCTCAAAGAAATACTAAGGGGAGCATTTTATTATTGCCTTTTAAATAGTCACTGTTGGGTGATTAGTTGTCACTAGACAGTAATAAAAGTAGCTCAAAGTGAACTGACAAACTTAAAGTTTTAGTAATAACCCTGATACCTACATTTAACTTTCAGACGGGGAACAGTCGGGGCTTTGCATTCATCGAATTCCTGCATCCAGAGGTGGCTGAGGTAGCAGCGAAGACGATGAACAACTATCTCATGATGGACCGACTTATCAAAGGTGGGAAGACAGATACACTGTGAACCGTTTAATTCAGTTACACTTCAAAATCTCGATCCATTAGTCCGAACAGCCAATCAGCCGCCACTTCCGACTCCATTTTTAACATGGACTGGGTTGTTATTATGATTATTATTGAATAACTGAGTACTACACAGTAAAGATGTACTTTTCAATTGTCATTAGTCATTACAGATCAATTATTCATAATTAGTTCAATCAAAATGTAAGAATATGCATCGAATATGTGCTGTAATACGTATCAAGTAAAATTGTATATCATTCTAAATATTTCTTGGAGTAGATTGATATGCTCTTTTGCTCACAACTCCCAACGTAATCAAATCACGCATCGCACTCTTCATCTGTATTGTTTAATGTCATTGGTGGATTGAATGATGCTGATTTAAATGTGAAAACATGTTGATGAATATGATGGAACAGTAGTTGAACTAGGTATTTATTATTTATTATTTATATGACCAGAATATGATCTTACAAGTTTTATTTCTGTTCATGAAAATCAGAGCAAAGGTACACTCGGTACAACAAAAATTGATCGGTGTACAAATTTGAAAACTGCTGCTGGTCATGTTACATACGAATCAAAGCTTGTTATTCATTGAAATGTGAGGTCACCTACTAGAGTGAGACGAGGAGATCGCTTGGAGTGACTTCTATTGGTGCAATCTAATATTTTTCAGTCAATCAGATTTATTGAACGATCAATTTTAGTTGTGTCAAGTTCAAGTGTACATAATTAAACTTGGCTCTAAAAACACTTAGATGTTCTAGTGAATTTCTGGTCATGAAATATTTGAATATTAAAAAGGCATATTGTTTTTCACTATGCCATTTTGGGGATGGCCAGGAATGAAATTATACACTTGAGATGTGATTACATTTTATTACTTACTAACAAAACAAAATGAATAAATCATGAATAAAATAATGTAGGTATGTAGTGTAGGTAACTACTATCTCAAACATTATATCATTGCCATGTATATTTTTATAATAGCCAAGGCTTTCTCGAACAGTATTTAATTGAAACTAACATTCACCGTTTAATTTTCCCTTAGCTTCATACATTCCACCTTCGAAGCAGAAGACGAGTATGTTTCGTCGAGGACGGAATTTTCAGCCCGTGACTCCGCAGACTTGCAAGCGAGCAAAGAATCGAGCCGAGCACATTGCCAGGAAGAATGCCGAGACAGCTCTCGAGTCCGATCTGAAGGCTAATCGCAACACGAAGAAGTCCATCCTGACGTTGAAGAAGAAACTCGCAGATCTCGACGTTGAGTTCAATTTTGAGGTATGTTTGAAAGTACTGACACTAGAAATATATTTAAAAAGCACATCAAATCACTTATTTAGCAAGTATCGATGCACTGTTGATGGTAGTCAAGAAAAAGATTCCACTATCACTTAACACTTCTTCAACCCCCAATTTCTTGGAATGTTGAAGCATCCAGTTGAAAGGTCGTAACCCCAGACCTGACCCACTATCTAAATTAAATCTGGACAAATTTGTAGGTATGTATTCCAGTGAAAAAAAACTGAGATTACAAAACATAAATCGGTATTTGAACGAAACGTATTGGCAGCTGGTTAGGTTCCTTGATAATTAATCATTGTTATAATCAATGAAATTAGAACTTATCTACTAGAGCTAGATGACGCGTTAGCATAGAAAATTCATATAATTATCCATGACACTTGTACACTGTGCGGCCCACGAACAATTAGAAAGTTGATAAATTGGCCCTTCTGATAAAAAGGTTGTGATCACTGCCCTAGACAAAGAATCTAACAGTCAAGACATTCAAACTTATACAGGTTAAGATGTGACACTCAACAGCATTGATATGTCATGACACTAATAAATAACTACACATTGGGATGGTGGCATCCAGCAATACACATTCCATATCAACCCTCATCACCTCATTGGGATAAACAAAATACCTACAGTGTTTTTTACACCAAATATTATTAAACTTACAGTATTACCTTTGAATTTTATCCTTACGGGTGTATTACTACCTATCTATTTTAATTTAACATGTGTACTAGTAGTGATTTGACTGAATGGGATATTGCATCAGTTCATGTTTATTTTAACATTTTTAGGGTCAACTGTTCTGAACTGATTTTATTTTTGGAATCTCCCTCTGGACAACATTGACTTAAAAAACAATTATTATCACCTATTTGTGTTATTAATTCTGATTTATAAGTTTTTTAAAGCTAAGATTGACTAAAAAAGGAATTGGAACTGTTGACACCCAAAAATTAAAATAAATTATGTTTTTTTAATTTGGTATGCAATTGCAAATGCAACTGAATGATTTTTTTTATCAGAGAGAACTTTATTTAAAACACTGCCATTATAAAATACAGCCAATTAAATTACTTCCTTAGTAGAGGTGGGACGTTTAAACGTTGAACCGTCAAGCTCGCGTTTAAACGGTTAAATGTTGGTAAACTTTTAATCATAAAAAGTGTTCACATTTGTAATTTACTCAAAACTGTATCAAAGAATATCAAACACCAGTTGTTTTGTCTATTTATTTTGATGTCAGTTGTCAGAATGCTGCGATCAGCTGTTATGCTTTTACCCCTCCCCCTCAAGCTACTGCCTCACGCCTGCCTACCCCTAAGTCACTTCAAGGAATGGAAAGACTGGAAATCACGCATCATGCGTAATTAATTGGCAATTGCATATATTTATAGATCAGTCGAGATGCGGGAGTGCTTGTTTCAATAAACAACAAAGTGCAATATTGCAAAAATATTGCAATTTAAATTGAAATGCATTTTTATTTTCATCAGTTGAAGGAAAGTTTTGGGAAGTGTACAATTTCAACAAGTGTTGATAAGCTCTCAAGAATAACACATGGTCTTGAAAGTGGTTGCACAGGGGGGAGAGGCAATACATCATTGTATCATTTTTATGCTCAGTAAAGGTTTAAACTGACATTTTGAGAGAGCATTTAAACGTTTACTAAACTGCTCAGTTTTTCCCAGCCCTATTCCTCAGATCAGGTATAAAGTTACTAGCACAACATTTAAGTATTTGGACTGGTCCTGATTCCTAGTATTGGTGTGAGATGAAAAATCCATCAATTCATCCATTCTACAGTACCTAAGTTAATAGTACATGTGAAAATGTACAAGTGTATTCAGAATATTGGCAAAATTAAATTTAAAAATAGCATTCCATAATCCCACTGGGTCCTCATTCTTATCACACATGTACAAAAGAAATCACATACCTAGGTGATTTCACGACCACGCTTCCAGGATACCACCTAAATGTTAAAGTGGAATAACTAAATTTTGAATTAAATTTGTGGCACTGGAAGGAAATATATAGATATTATGGTGAGACAGTTGAATTTTATCCAAAGTTTAGTTTTACCTAATCTTTCAGTTAATATTAACTGCTTTTGGATCTGTTTTTGAGATATTTCAAGTCTAACTGTTATGTAGGTACTTTTATAAAAGTTTCATATATATATATATATATCCGTTTCCCATTCCAGCAATGTTGAGTTGTGGGGTGGCGATGAATCTGCCATATTTTAGGGCTGCCTCCTGGGACGCCAAAGCTGGTTAGCTATTCCGACTTCCTCCCCATTGTCGTCTTCTTCCCCTTCATCGCTCTCCTCTGCTTCCACCACCTGCCGCTGTCCACCAATTCCTTCCATCTTTCTGTGTCTTCCCACCATTTCTCTATTCTCACTCTTTCCCAATCTTTGCTTCTCTCCGCAACGTCCTCTTCAATCCCTCCACTTGTCCTCGGATGCCAAGCCTTCCTTTTCTTCACTTATTGTCCCTTAACATATTCTCTTGGAATTCTATATTCTTCAATTCTCTTCATATGCCCGAGCAACCTAAATATCTCTAAGTGTTCTATCTTCAGACTTAACTTTTCTATTCCCAGCTCTTGTCTTATCTTCTTAAGGTGCGTTTACAGTTCGGCGCTCGACGCTCTAGCGCTCTGGCGTTGTCAAAGATGAACCAAGTTTATCTCGAGCGTGCCTGCGCTGGGCGCTCTGGCGCACGAGCGTTCACCCTCCTGATTGGCTAACGCTGAGCGCTAGCGCTGAACGTCGAACGCCGAACTGTAAACGTACCTACGCCAGAGCGCTCGAGCGTCGAACGCCGAACTGTAAACGTAGCTTTACTCCTGATTTTATCCATCTTACTCACTCCCGTCGCCCCTCTACAAAACCTCATCTGCTCTGCCTGGATGTCCACTACCCACCTCTTTTCTGCCCTTTCGTCAGGTTACTGCTCCATATGCATGAATTGGAACATAAAGTTTTATAAGAGGACAAAATTTAATAGCTTCAAGCTCAACTATTTTCTTCAAAATGAGTCACGATAAGCTCTAGAAGTAGAGGGGTTAGAGCGCTATTTTGAGGTGTGGGGTCATCTAATTATGGTGTTCTGAGCATGTTTGAACTTCATAACAAGTATTTATTTTCATCAAAATTAAATTAAGGTTAACAAATTTCAGTCATTCACTCACCTTTATGTGAAAAATACACACCAGTTTGCTCTTGTCCCTTTCCTTTGACTTATTAATCCATACGTATCCATACAAACGAGATTCTATGTTTTAAAAGATGACTGTATGAAATGGATATTTCACATCGATATATTTTAAGCAGACGAAGGACCTTATTCAGTCTACTGAATCCATATGCCCGTGATTCGGACTCGGGCCGAGCCCGGAATTTTAAAATTATAGAACAGGGCCCGAGCCAGACTGGTAAGGATTAAGTAGGCTAGAACTTTTGCTAGATTGAATTTTACCTTTTCAGGAACATTGGTTTAAGGCCAAGCTTTTCAGGTACACTTGAATGATTAAAAAAAAGTTATTGAACAAATTTGAATGACTGCTGTTCATATTTCATAACAACCAATGCTTTATGATCATTGAAATGAGAGGTCACTCAGAGTGACTCAGAGGTTACTAGAGTGAGACGAGGACATACTATACGGACGAGGATAGTCAGACTTCTGAAAAGTGATCATTTTTAGTTGTGCCAAGTGTACATTGAATTTACAGATTCAAAGAATATTTCAGATAGAATTTAACAGAGAATTATTAACTAATATTAATATAAGTGACATAATAATTCTCGGCCTTTTAATCCATTAGTGTTTACAATTACATAGAAAGTACTGTTTTCAATCTTATAAAAGGCTTGATTTTTTTAGAATGGCTTTGATTCTAAAGTCCTTATAAGCGTGCTATAATACTGTATAAATTATATTGGTTTTGGTTCCAATTGACATAGCTGCGATTGTAGTAACAAATTGTTAAGACTTCATATGACGAGATATGAACAATTGTTTGTTATTTACAGCCAGTAAATAATCCTGAGGAAGATGGCGACTCGGATGAAGAATTCAATTCAAACTCTGAGAACGAAGACGGCTCCAACGAAGATGACATCTCCAGTGACGAGATCCAGATCCTTAAAAAGGCCAAACCATTGCCAACGCCTAATGCACTCTTCGTCTCGGTCTCGGACGACGACGATGACGACAACGTGATTGAACTTACCTCAAAGAAAACGCCCGCGAGGAAAATCGCTTACGTTGAACCCGAAAACAAATCAAGCCTCCTATCTTCTCTGCAAGACATAATTGGATCTTCCGATTCTGAAATTGAATTTAATCCAAATGCAGGAATGAAGAAAGCCAAAGTTTCCTCGACATCTAAAAAAGCAGCTGCCAAGAAATTGATGAAACGAAAGAAGCCGAGCAGTGGTCCAGATACCAGTTTCAAAACACGTAAGGTTCGTCCGAGAAAGTGAGGAACGCCAAATTTCTAAACGTGCATATTTGTTGTAACTTGACTTCAATGATTCACATCTACAATTTTAAATGTTATTCAATTATTATTATGAAGTATGTAAATACATCATTTGAAGCAGGTATTTCAAAACCAACTTATATTAATATTTATATTATTTTATTATAATATCGTTTTGGAATTAATGCTAATTCTGAAACTAATTTTGGAAGAAGTTATTGTGAGGAAAGTCGCGTAAAGAAATCAAAACAGTATCCTATCTTTTGTTCAAAACAGAATTGGGTCTTTGTATTCAGATCTTGAATCTTTGTTTAATTGGAATGCAGAATTGTTTCAGAGAATAATTAATGTAAATATTCCTCAACTCCTGGATGACCAATTGGCAAGTGTGTGATGACACGAATGAAGCCGAGTAGTGGTTCATATGCCAATATCATAACTAGCAAGATAAGCAAAAAACAGTGTGGAAGACGTCAAATTTATAATGATCAATATTTGCTACACTGCTTTGATGCAGAAGTTTCAATTCAATTATTCAATTAATATTTTTCAGCCTGAATTATCATATCATTTGATGATCTTTCTAAGTCTACTGGGAATATGATTTTGGATTAAACATTCTATTTCTGAAACTAATTTCCATCTCACTTTATTTTTGTACATTAAAATGATATTAAAATAGTTACAATGTTTTTGTATTTGATCACACTCTTTATGTTGATTATGTTGCCATCCTAAGACCTAATATTATATTGAAACATGATGTTGAGATGATAAAAAAACTTTGCATGGGGTGTGAAACTGATCATTTTTTGTGTTCTCAATCTCTCATTAATAAATCGAGCATTTTAAAATGACCCAACCAAGTGTATTATTTGATTTTTATCAGCTATTTATAAATTTGAAAAGATGTTCTTCCCTTGAATCCTAAGCAAAGAGGTGACACCAGAGAACAAGATTTGCTTATATTTTCATCAAAGGCGGTGTTATTTTAATCATAATAAACATCTAGCATTCTTTAACTTGCTTGCTTCATTACTCGTATCATATGTTAGAGGAGAACTAGGCACTAAAACTCAGCATATGGTGTTCTATTAAAAGTACCGCAATTAAAAACTACCTAATAATAATTTACGTCGTCACACACGATTGATCTCTTCTTATTTGCATTATAAAGATGGCACGTTATGAATGTAATTGAAACAGATGAATTCTAGTTCGGAAACTATCTTATTCGGAGCCACTTGACTTTGGCCTTTTATTTTTTCTTTGGCGCATTAAGGGTACTTCACACTCGCTGCCTGTTGTCCTCTTCCATTTCATTCGGCGATTTTGAAACCAGACTTTTACCTGCAACATAATGTCATTGGTTAGATATACCTCATGTGTCAAACTTTTTGTATTTTACCAATATGTGGTGGGTGTGTAAAACTACTTCCATGCATGACTGTGGTAGGAAATGTAATGTAAGTATTGGGGTACGTCACGCTACAGGGGGGGGGGGGGGGGGGGGGAGTGGGTGCACTAGTATGGGACACAGTGTGACAGGGTCTGGAGCCAGTTGGAACATCACGTTTTGATATAATAGACATTTTACACTCTGTTGATAGGTTTATCGGGACCTAAAATATCGACGATAAAATTATGATATATTTCACAGTCAGACAAATTCTATTGAGGGAGAGGGGGGGGGGTCAAAATAACCCATTTTTGAGTGACTTCTTTTATGCACAGCCCCATTATATTCTGAATAATGTTAATAGTAATCTATGAAATAGCAAATAAATAACAAAATGTATTTATTGAATGAATCACTCATCCGTACCTGTCTCTCTGTCAAGTCCAAAGCTACTGCGATCTCGTATCTTCTCAAACGCGTCAGATAATTCGAATGAAGAAACTCATCTTCCAACTCTTTTATTTGTTCTTTCGTAAACGCTGTGCGATCTTTCCGATGTTTTTGGAGTTCTACATTAGAACCTGGTGATTCTGGAAAAGAAGTAACAAGGTTTTATTTATTTCAATGCATTATTTCATATCTGTCGTCAAGAGTATTTTTTGTCCATATAATTTCTGTCGGTTCAGATTATCACTTTTGTCTATTTAAGGGGGTTGTGTTGTTTTTGTTGGAATTTCGTAGTTGAATTCCCTTGGATGGAAATGAAACAAATTTGGTTATTGAGAGATGGAGCCTGAACAAATAAGAGTAGATGACATTTTTATTTCAGTCGACACGCTTACACCAATACCATTGAGTCTAATTATACGTACACCCAACAATTCATAAAACGGTATTTGTACGAAACGTATTGGCTGCTTGTCAGGTTCCATGGCAATCAATCCTTGTTATTATCCATGAAATCAGATCTCGCCGACTGGAGGTAGATGACGAGAAAGCATAGAATTCATCGGATGATGCCATCACATATTTTTCAGACGATCCATTTATTTCAAACACCGTTTTAGTAATTGTCGAGTGTACATTGGTTTGAATTAAAAGAAATTAGTTTTATTCAAATCTGATTTCTTGTAAAAGAAAAAAACTAACGAATTAAATTTAATTCAAATTTATATATCGCTCATAAAATTGCATTTTTTTAAATTAAAAATCTTGCAATTTTTGGAACAAATTTGATTTTATATAAAATATCAAAATGTGTAGAGAAGAGCCGCTTTTATTTTGTAATGTCAAGTTTTTTATCAATTGATAACGCCTTCTGCATATTTCAAGTGTTTTCGATAAAACCACACAAGTCCACTCTTATTTTGTTTTGTACTTGATGTGGCTTCGGAGAGATTCATCTCCAGATCACCTGAATACCTCATAGCGTTATCATAATCATAATCAATCTGATAAAAATATATGTACTTTAAAACATAAAATTACTCTCTGGTTGACATTTCATTTTATTTTTTATATTGACGACTGGACTCCTATATCAATCGCGCCTGTAAATTATTATCCGGCAGATGAAAGACGACGATGAAGAAACGGATGGTGTTGGTCGTGGTAAGGAACCTTCACATCATTTGCCTCACGACAGAGTGAAACCACGAAAAGATGTTAGTCGGGTTTTGAACCCAGATCGTTACCGCCTAAACCAGCTAGCTTCGTTTGCAATTTTAATGTCCGTGTATAGTGTAAATATTGCCAATTATGCTTAATAAAAAAATAGCAAACATTTCAAAGCCTGTTTCAAAGACTAGTTCCTATAAAATTACAGTTGAACACCCGATAATAATGTCAGTGTTCTACAAATCAATGTGATACATAGCTATTCGTAAATAATGGTAAATACCTTTGGACTTGTCCGAGCTTGGTGTTGGGGATTTCAATGCCAGGGTTTCTCCACCGGTGAGTTCCAAGTTGGCATCAAACATGAGTGCATCCGACTGGATCGTAAGTTCCTCCAAGTTCTCCAGATTTACCAGATTCTCCTGTACCACCTCGCTTTGCGGCATATGTATCACCTCACTTTTACCTACTTGAATATCTTTCAAGTAAGAAGCAGTATCCATCAACAAATCGTCATGAAATCTCGAACTGAAGTCGTTCGATGAATAATTCACTATTTCATTCTTTTCCCCATAAGAATTTACTTGAAAATGTTCGAAATTCGGAGAACTGATAGATTCAGTTGGGATTACCAAAGACCCGTGATCAAAAAATTCACAAACATTTCTGCAACTCTTTCTTCCTCCGTCGTCAATGCCGTTGAAGAACTGATGTGGTAACGATTCGTCATTTGTTTCTTGGTGTTGGGAGTAGAACCCCCATGTTTCGGGGTAAGGGGGAGGCGGCATTTGATTATACACGTGAGGATTTTGATGATAATAATTATATTGGTAAAATTGTTGATATTCGTATTGTGAGATACACGGTCCACTTCTATCGTTACTCATTGCAACACAAAGTCTAGAAATCAGTTAAAATCACTTCTTATCAAAGTTAGTTCTGATAAGATTACAATATGACAAGATGATCTTCAGACGTAGGTAAATCTGTTTTCTTATATGAATATTTCGTAAGCGATTATCGAATTCCCTTTAAACACGTGCATAGTTTTGTTAAAATTAATTTATTACCGGATCGAACACTTGACGAAGATTCTTGACGAAGATTCTTGACGATGTTTCCGACGCACTGAAGTCAATGTGACTGCTCGAATGCCATGTGGCGAGTTGCACTGATGCCGATAGAACTTGAACTAACTGACTGACTGACTGACTCCAGGCAACATCTGCGAGCGTGTCAAGCAAAGTGGCAGCCAATCCCGACCGAAAAGTCCAATGAGTGGGGATAACCTATCAGATTGATCTTCGCTCTATATCTGAAGATTTTAGAAAAAAATACTTGAAGATTATCTCGACGTAAAGTACATACTATTTTTATGTGACGTGGATTGATAAAACAAAGGTGAATCTGATGTGTGATTTTAAATTGACAATTTGTCTAAAAAAATTTATTTAAGCCACTTTCTTAATATTTGTAATTTACACTTTAGAGTGACTGATGTCTAATATTAAAGTAAGACCTATTTGTATGCTAAATTTAACATTATTTAAAAAAAATGGGTCTGGGGTTAGGATTGAGCTATAGGCTATAGCAATCTTGTAAAAACCGTTGGAAAAGCCACAGCGAATAGTTCTGAAAGAGAACATTTTAATTTCTGACACCCACACTTGACACATTATTTCTGATCAAATAACATTTGAATTAAGTGTTTTTTGCGAAATATCTACATTGTTGCTAAAGATTGATGTGATTATTAAAAACCCAAATATAGGAGCCAAAAGGTCGAATGGACTAAACAATGTCTCTATCTAGATGAAAGTATAAGACGCGATGCTTTCTTTTTTACATAACCAAGTCTCTTTTAAGCTGTCTGTCGCTTTTTAGGTAAAAGTAGCATTTTTTAAATACTAATTTACGATTTAAGAAAAAATCTGACATTCAATTAGTAATAAATTGATCACTCAAAAACAGAGTATATTTTCAATGACATTTTCTCGCAATGTAAACACGTTCTGTGAACTGACTGGATTTCATAATCTTCTAATTGGTTGTTTTGGCGGCTCGCTTCTGACACTAATTGCTGTCACACGTAATTTCCTCTCCTTTTTCCTCAAGATCCATCAGCTGTCAATCTTGCGTGAACATCTCAACCAGAAAGAAACGTCGGCGGGTAAAAACAAAATACTGCATACGACACGACAAAATTAACTTTATTTCTCAAAATAATCTCTAGTTTTATCTGCCAACAAGGTTGTATGACATAAGGTTTAGCTCAGACTTTATGGTGACTGACTTGTAGTTTGTATTAAATATGTCGGTATGGTACCTTCTAGTACATAAAAGTATTTGTCTGTCACATAATATACAAAATTGACACATAATGATTGAATGTCATGTTATGATTTTTCATTCTAACTTCACTTCAGTAGCTACTAACTGATTTGTGGATTTCTAGAAAAAAGTATTTGATAATAATTTGTATTATTTTTTGAACGAATGTACGACAGTATCGATATGTTCAGATATGCTTCAATTTTCCAAGAGGCTTTTAGATGTTTGTGAAGCATGAAATTTTTGCATTTAAATTGATTTCTATGATTTCGACAACGCATTAGACAGTGTTTCATGTGAAAGACTTGACTAAAATATCAACTCTGAAGACACGAAGAAGATGGACGCAAGAAGATAGCTGTAGCAATTACAAAAAGCGATGGTTTGGTAGATTTTGGCCAAAATCAATATTTCTTCATCTTGGTTATTGAACTTAATGCACTTGAGATGAAAGTTCAATAACCACGTGATTCCATATTCATGAAGCATTTGTAAACGAATTCATATTGTATTTTGACATATTACTATTTGGAGCTCATCACGGAATACTGACACAAGACTCTTTTTGCTCCTCAATCTTGATTGAATCTTCAATCTGTATTTATTTTATATGATATTTCTCTGGTATTGGCAAAGGAAATAAAAAGTCAAATCTGGCAAATAGTGCTGAAGTTCTGAACAGGACCCCAAGTCTTGAAATCGGCGTTTTGAAACCGTTTGCGTTTTCATTGTATAAAACGTGAAACATTGAATGCGTTGTCAGTGAACGTGCTTAGCTGTCAACTATTTTTGGTTTTAAACAAAGAATACGCGAACATTTTCAAAACGCCGATTTCAAAACTTGGGGTCCAGTGCGCATTTGAGAATCATTTCAAATTTTAACATTCAAATTTTTATATTTTTATATTTTTATATCTATATTTGGGCCAGCATTTTCAAATTTATTATAAGATTCGTCATTTTAATAATTTTATCAATGATTTCGTCATTTTAATAAATAAATTCGCAAATGCTGGCCAATGAACCGTCATCATCATTTTCCATTTCTTCATCATCCTCATCACTACAGTCACAACAACATGTCATCGCTATAAACATATCAAATAATATTTCTTCTCGCTCATCAAGTTGTGTCATCATTTACTACTCCCTCACCAGTCAAATATTATAAATGTCACTTTGGCACTTTGATTCAGTCATGTCAATATTCAATCAATCCTCCCTTTCCTCCCAACGACATTATGTTTCAATGATCAACACGATGCAATTATTGATGATATTGTTGACAACTAGCGGTCAAAGTGTCCTCCAGTCACATGAACTCAGTCCCATAATCAGTCAATCAACTCAAAGTTTTGTCAATAATCAATTATCACCTTACAATTCAATCAAATATCTTTCAACCAACTTTGTTGCCATTATTAACATAATACTCGTATATCTTTAGAATCGGAGAAAACAAGAGAATAGGGTACTCGTATGTTTCATTTGTTTTATACCAAAAGAGCATATTGTTTCTTGTGTATCGATGATGACTGTATGAACCTAAAATCAGTGTTGAATTTAGACTTTTTTTGTGCGGGGGGGCTATTGACATTCTCGGGGGTGCTGTGTACACCATGTCTGAGCAGTGGCGTGCGGTGGATTTTTGTAGTGGGTACGCAGAAAGTAGTGTTTTACAAGACATCAATGGGGGGTCTGGGGGGAGGGCCCCCCAGCCACCCGCGGGTCCGGGCCGCGTAGGGCCGGAAAATTTTTCAATTTCGCAATTGCATGTAGTGCATTTTTACGCGGTTAAGACTAATCTTTTTCGTAATGAGTGACATATCATCATGACATAATGACATGATGTTAAAAAAAATCACTAAAAACTGAACTGCGCCCCTGCGTATTCTTTTTGCAACACACGAGTGTGTTGCAAAAGAATACTTTAACTGCAGGAGAGCAACAATTATAAAAAAAAAACAGTTCAAACTTCAAATTAAATTGTAAAATTATTAATTTTAATAATCGATTCGAGATATATCTAAATCATTTGAATCAGACGCGGGAATAAACGATGGGATAGGGAGAAGAACAAAACAAAGATTTAAAACTTTCACCCACCCATTACATATTAAGAACGTTATCTTATTATCACATCTTTAAGATTAATCAACAAACTGGCTCGAAATTAAATTTCGAAGAAAAATATATTAAATTATTTATGTAAAATTTTTGATATTTTGTAAAATGCTTGGTTTATTTTTCGATATGAGGAAAACTTGCCCCCCCGGGGGGGGGGGGGGGGGGAGGGGGGTGATGGCATACAAGGCATGCCTAAAATGAACCTGAAAATGAAAACGCTTCCTTTTAAAAAAGAGCGGCCAAAATTATCCACTTTTTAGTTTACACATTGATCTTTCAAAAATCTCATAAAAACAGCTAACTTTTCTATTTTGATGAGAAATTCATGCTTGCCCCAAGAAGATTGTTTTACACATACACATAGGGTTGCATGGGATTTTGAATGCCATTTTTATTATTCTCTTGCCTCTTTAAAGACACTGTAGTCCTAGACACAATGTTTGCACACGTGTTAATAGAAGTCCTGTACTTTATACAATCAGAGTAAATTATCTGTAGTTGTCCTGGAAAAATTAGAAAATTCCATGGCTTTTCATGCTATCAATCACATGAAAATTGCAACATATTACACTTTTCATGTATTGTTGCATCAGCAGGTATCTTATTCTGAACATGCGTACTGCCACATATAAAAAAATCCACTATATTATGATTATTATCTCTTCCTGTTTATAATAACTTGTCCAGCTCTTTCAAGCTTTCTGTAAGATTATACGCGTATTTGAGCAAATGAAAGATTCTCAACTCTCGGTGAGACTTTTGACATTGATATAATTTCTTTGGAGTTCTGGGCTCGTTTCTCCTGAGGAAATCATTTCGTGGTTTTCCAAATCGGAAGAGCAAAATTCTAAGAACAGTTCCCACGTTACATCTCCCCCCCCCCCCCATACTACTTGTCCAAGCCGCAACAGTGTGGGCCAAAAGAAGGCAGACCGAATATAGATCAAATAGTTTGTCTAAGTATACCTACCTCTTCTTTCGGCAACCTCACACCTTAGAGGAATAAGTGGTGCTAAAGTCTAGATTCATCCAGAATTGCGTCATTATCTCAGTTTTGTTATTAAAATCCTACAGAAGAGTTTGAAAGTACAAAAAGAACCAAAAGTCAAATGGGGGGGGGGGGGGGGGTCCTCTTATTTAGTCTGATCTTCTACTACCAGTGGCGTCGGAAGTACACTTTGCTTAGGATCTAGGTAAGTTAGGTACTAAATTGTAAGGGAGAATATAATACAGTAAATGACTATGTGTGTGGGAAACACGATTGCCAAAGGAAACAATGGGGGGTCTGGAGGGAGGGCCCCCCAGCACAATGCGGGTCCGGGGCGCACAGCCCCGGGAAAATTTTGAATTTCAAGAATGAATTTGGAGCGTTTCTACGTGATTTCACACTTTTTAAACCGATCTTTCTCTGAACAAATAAATGGACGACATTATTTGTTGGTAAATTGGATCCGATCCACTTCACGTCAGGACTGCCAAAAAAAGTGATTAAAAAAATATGTGTGGAAAATGTGTCATAAAATTATATAAGTAGGTAATATGCACTTGAAAAGTGATTAGTTTTGGATGATATCTCCGCATTTTTTCACATTCACAATAGGTCCAATTTGAAATGCATTATGAAATTAAATCTCAGACATTTCACATTAAAATGCCGCGCAGCGGATATTTTTTGAATTTCAAATGATTTTTGTGCATTTAATTTTAATTTTAAGAAAACAAAGGTTAATCATTCACTCATATCAGGAATGTTCATATAAATATGCCCCGCAGCGATTTTCTCAAACTTCATTACTCTAGGCAGTGTTAAAATGATTTTGGTGTAAAATAACAAAATCAATTGAATTTCGTAAGAAGACTCTCACATGACATTAGGTAACAACAATGCCGCGCAGCGATTTTTTTTGATATTCAGACCTTTTAAAATATATTATGCGTTGCCAGGGGGGGCAGATTGATACTCTTGCCCCCTCTTCAGACGTCTAGGGGGGGCACGTGCCCCTGCTGCCCCCCCGGTTCCGACGCCACTGTCTACTACACGTCCAAGTAAGATGTTATATTTATTTTATTTTATTTTAATGTTGAGTATAGACAACTTGAAAGCTAGGTCATTTCTTGTCTGTGAATGATTACGGATGGAATGTGGGAAGGAGGTGGTCGTGACCTGTAAATAAGAAGCCGACCCAGCATTGTTTCTTGACTGAGGAAAACCCTGAGGAAGATCAACTCCGGGGTCAAAACCGGACCTCATGAGTACAAGTCCAGTGAGAGGCTGCCTAATCTTGCTCCGTTCCAGCAAGATTATTAGATACACCAAAGTGGGATAAACCATTCATTCTCTGGGGGAAAAGCTTTGTAAATCCGGCCTCTGCGCAAATATCCCCAGATAAAATAACCCCGTCATACTATCCCCCCCTCGCTAAAGTATCCCCATCAATTTTTCCCCATATTTGAAAAGTCCATTTGTAAATTTATATTAAAATGTGTTCTTAATTTTTTGGCTCAAGTCATAATTATGTAAAAAAATTATCCGAAAAAGAAAAGAAAATTCAAAACAAATTAATTAATTTTAATTGGAAGTGTTTTGTGATGTTATGTGTGTTTTGCGGTAAAACAAACTACAGAGGGGGTGTTTTGACGGGGGTATTTTGTCCTGGTTTATTTCCCCCTCCCTTTGCCCGCCACTTGATATTCCTGGATGGTCATGAAACTATTACATAAGAAGTCCACATGTCCGAAGACGTTTAAGTTTTTTGTTCCCGAACAACTTCATTTCTCTCCTAGCTGCGCCAATGTGTCTGGTGAAAGGTTGGATACAGTGACAAGCGACAAAGATGGACCACCTAGCAGGGAGTCGCCACATAACATCAGTCAATTGGTTTCCGGCTTCTTCTGGGTGGGAAGGAGGAGGTGTAAATTGAGCACCCATGACATCCCCTAATTCTCATCGCGACTCATTTAACACCCCCCCCCCCTCCCCCCCCTCCCTGCCCTTTGACCCACCCATTACAACATCTCTCTGCACCTGTGTATATAGTGGCACAAAACGAAAATAAATTAGGTGACTGGCAGCAAGCGCGAACGATTTTGACGCTTGTTGCAGGCTCTTTTTTGGATACGATTGGAGACATTATGGGTTGACGAAATAATTTTAAATTTTAACCATGATTATATAAAAGACAAACTTAGGGTTATCACTTGGTATATTTTTAATTTTTTGTTTTGTTAATTAGTAATAATTACTTGATTTTTGATGAAAAATTGTATATTTTTTTGTCTCGCTGGGTGCCATATGAAATTTAATTTAAAAAACGGGCCAAGTGATAACCATAAGTTTTTCTTTTATCTAATCATGATTAAAATTTAAGATCAATTAGTTAACGAATTTGGTATTCAATCGTATCGGAAATTTCATAGTATTGCGCCGTTTTGTTGAATAACCGGCGCCTAATTAACAAGGCATGAAGCAAAATGAAAAAGAGATAACAATCAGACTGATTATGTGAATATCCCATCAAAGTTACACCCAACGACCCAACTTATGAAACAATTTTTATCTCTCAATTTGCTAAAACGGCGGAGCGCTCAATAATGTGTCACTCATAATCATAGGTTCTGAGATCGGCCCATGGTGTGCCCCCCCCCCCCCCCCCCCCTTATTTGCGTTACAGAATAATAGTAAATTTCAGTTCATCTTAATTGAAAATTTAATTTCTCTGAAAATCGAATTATACGATCATTTCGTTATCTATCGTCCTCTAATCGTCATCAATAAGATACTAAACTTACTTTCCCATCACCTTGTGTCGTACGTATACAATGCAAGCTCAAAGCGAAAGTTCAACGACACAAATCAGCTCAAATTTTGCTATATCTTGTTTTAACGATCTGTGACAGTTGATAATGGGGGGGGGGGGGGGGAATAGCTGCCAGGAGTAGTCCTTGAATAGAAGCAACAGTTTACTGTACTTTCTGTGGTTGGTTTACCGTGGTTGCCACAGCACCTGATAAAAGTTGAGTTTTGGGAAACACCTTTATTTTACCACACTCGCCTTCCTGCTGCTACTCGGGTAAAAATCTACTAGGATCATCCAGTAAACATTGTCATGTGTCCGCTAAACTTCATTCAACATTGGCAAGACTTGTGAGTTTTTTATTTCTACAAACTGTCTCGCTACACAATCAACTTGTTTCATTCATTATCAACATTATTTTATAACTATAATTATTATTTCATTATAATGTAAGCTGTGCTTATTAGTAATTTTCTGCTTTTTAGTAAAACTGTCACAACTTACGCTGTCAACATGTTGATAGCCAATGACGATAAACTTTGTTGACAGTGATCATGATCAACTTTTAAGCCTCCAGCAGTGTTCTATAGTTCTGTACCTCAGAGGTAGAAGGCTGCAAGTCCATGTTCTCGATTTTACGTTGCACGAATTATGTAATCAAGCTTTATCAATTGCCATTTGCCTGATGTCAACAAATACAGTTATATTGAAGTATTCTCTTACACAATGAATCATGTCTACATTACAAATATGATTGGATGAACGCAGAATTACTGGTTTTTGAGCTCACCTCAAGAATCATTGAAATATACTTCCGCCCTTCTACCTCTGGTACTGAGCTTTCTTCTGGATCTCTATACAATTAAACTCAATCTGAATTTAGTTTAATACCAGGTGGATGCAAAAGTGTGCCTACAGATTCACCAACACTTGACAATAAAGTAGCTCGTTAGTAGTTCTTCACTTGAAATTTAACATTTCCACATTTTCTTGAAGTTTCCTTGACAAATTTTCAATGCCAAGCGGCATTTTGACGAATATAATGGCAGCCTGGACTATCCAAACCAACTTTAAAATCATAGTGCTGATCATCAATATTGCCCTATATTAACCGTGTTCGGATTCAAGCCAAATATATTACTGTACCTCAGAGGTAGAGGGCCCGATGTCCATTTCAATGTTCCTTTTGGAAGAGAATACTTTAATAACGTAACTGTAATTGTTGACTTAAGTCAAATTGCAATTGATTGATCTTGATTAATGATTACATGATTCCAATTTGTGCAACGCAAAATCGAGAAAATGGACATCAGGCTTTCTACCTCTGAGGTACACTTTTGTACTGCGAATTACATTCTCAAATGTCCAGCGAATAAATTGATAATATGAATAAAGAGTCGCGCAATATTTATTCTTTATTAAGCCGAATTGAAATATTTAGTATTGCAAGGTATAGTATTCGTTTTGCATTGATATATTTTTAAGTTGTTAAGTGTTTTAAAAATATTTTTTAAGTGGGTTTAATGATAATCCATTGTATCAACTGAGCAATTGTTTGTGAAATAAGCTTATTTGTGTATTTTACGTTATCAGAACCATGGTATGATCAGAACCTATAGGATACAGAAAGATAATATGTTTCCAATATGGATGGGATGGGAAGGTATACCTACAAGAATTGTAATGCACCATTTTGTAATATTCGTAAACTTCAAAACACTAACCAATATAAAACTGTTTGTAGGCTGTGATAGCATCTCCAGTCTATATGTTATACAAGATACTAGGTAGGGTAGGAAGGTATAGGAGTTGGGAAGAGGCGGATGTGGCATATCAGTTGGAACCATCCCAACATTTGCCTGTACGACTGAAGGAAACCATGTCAAAATCATAGTCTGTCGTGGGGGGAAGGGGACTAGAACACCCCTTCCCCCCACACCCTGTATGTTATAAGTACAGTTAATCCTTGCGAATGTTTTCAATGTTGAATGGTCTTCGTATTTGAAAAGAATCTTTGTAATTCTGGACTATGATACTATACACGGCTAGATAAAGGTGTTGTCAAAATATTCTAATCTCTTTAGAATCCAAGATTAGATCTTGAGCATGATTAGTAATAAATAATAAGTAGATAGTTGTTAAACCGGCTGAAGATCTAATAACTTGAGCTTGCTGTCATGAGTTAATTCCTCGAGTTCAACGGAAGCAACTGTATAGCTCAGTCACAACTAGTCTCTCGAACCAAGTACACCAGGCAGGCAAGTAAACCACCTTCATACGTTCAAGGCAAATACTTCCCAGTGAGAATAATCATTTCTCATTTACTTTTATTACTAGAGTATGTCTCATATTGTGTGTTCGTTTGCCAAAATCTTGTCTAATTACGAAAATCTATATCAATAGAGAAGGAAATTATATAAAAGTTTAATTCAACAAGAAGACCAAGAAATTACCTTATGTGATTTCGGTGACAGAGCGATGGATATTTTCTGATGGCAGTTTGTCTCAGATCTTTTAATTGATTGTTATGATGATGAGTTTCGCCCTGTCTCTTATTGATTGACGTATGATATTGTAAATAAATACCATGCGAGCACTTTTGAAATGTGGTAGTAGGTGCAATAAAGCTTGACTCAATCATTTGCGACAATTATTCTTTATCACAAGCAAGACGGGGAACGATTGATTACATAAACATCGCGTGTACGTTAACACGGTTATGTCAAGAAAGTGACAGATTTTTTTTCTGAAATTACATTACATTCTTCATCGTCGTTGTCCGTCCTCGAGGTTAGAACATAGAAAAGAACAACATGTTTTGATTTTGAAAATGTTAAAAATGTGAGTTACGGTATACCAACTATACCTACCGAGAATACGAAACGCGTTACCGGTAACGCGTTACATGTTACATTTCAGGAACTTTAGTGGTAACTTACTTTATTTTTTTTAGTCAGGAACTTTAACAGATAAAGTTTCTTTATTTATGTAACGTCTAAGTATATAACGTTACGTTACTTGCAAAGTTCCATTTTTCGTTGAACAGACATTACTTTTTCAGCAATCTTCCAAAAATTTCCCAACTTATACTACCGGAGTTGCGATCTGCCATCAAAACAAGTTTCCATCTGGCAGTGCACCTGCATTAGTCATTGGTTTGGAATGTCTCTCGCCAATTGATGAAAAGGGGATGAGGGAGGACATATGAGAATCAACCCCTCACTTGACCTTGGCTTGTTGCAGTGTGACGTAGTATCTCATTCGCCCTTCAACGCGTAATTTCTATCTATTGTAGCTTTATATTGTCGATGAAAATGCATGAAAATGAAACTATGCCGTGATACTATGTGCAGACAAAAACACATACACTGCATGTATGACATTACGTTTAAAAAAAACCACTATACCCTGCCGCAAAATTTGCGTTTTTTCCTCTCAAAAATCCATCAGTAACTTAGAAAGTAATTTTGCATATAACATTGAGTAACTTGTAACTTGTAAGTTCCTTTTTTCATGAAGTAACTTAACTGTAAATAAGTTCAAGTAACTTATTCAACACTGAACTTTAGGGTTGTGTAGCTTCGCCCTTTTCTCCAACTAGCAAATAGCGACGACAGGTTTTTATCAAGGAGGTTTCAAAGTAGGTTTTTATGACGATTGGGTGATAATGAAGAAGAAGAGGAATTATAGAAGGTAGGAAGGAGGTGGTCGCCGTTCCAGCATTTGTCTCTCAACTGAGGGAATCGAAAAAAACAAAGTCAAATCCCGGAACTTACAGAGTACACGTCCTGATCTTACTACCTGAACCAACTTGCTCCGTACAACATTTAGAAAATACAAAATAACTGAATTCAAAAACATCTTGTCAATACCTGCAAAAGACATGTGGTAACTTTTCACACTTTCAGCGTGAAAATTATCAGTTTCGGCAGGATGTAGCACATTTTGGTCATCGCCCACCGATTTGTATCAATAACATCTCCACGTTACACACACTAAAAGTCAGCTTCCGCCTGTAAAGTCATACCCCTATTTTAATGTCTAGCCTTAGTTTCGGAAAGGAAAACAAGAAGAGAGAGAGAGATAGAAATATGGAGCCACGCTGTCTAGAACGAACCCACCATAATATATCTATTACCACGTTGGGATTCTGATGTTTCTTTTTCTTCCCTTGGAACGCAACTAAACGGAACTAATTTGCGTTTACGAGTTTCGTTTCCCGCTCCTTTTCATTTTGGAAAACAACTTCCAAATGTTTGGATTCCAACATTTATTGCATCTCATTTTCAGATTGACGTTGTGAGGCCGTATCGAAGATGCTGGAGATGACGCTTAAAACTCTACTCTTTGTGTTTTTGTTGGTGGTTTGCTCGCTAAGTTCCTCGGCCAAAAAGACTCGGGATGGAGATGATGCAAGATTACCAACTGATCTATTACCAATCAATTACAAGTATGTAATCTACCAACCATTCAACTTATTGTATGCTGTTGAATTTGACTGTATTTTAGTTCGAGGTTTTTAATATCTGTATGCATATTTCTTATATCACAACGTGCTTCCACATTATTATGAATTTGATATTGTCTTAAGGCTAAATTACACGATTCAAGTTTCCTTGAATTCAACCCTGTCAAGGGGGACATCAAGACTTCAAGACTTGGATCGTCTAAATGAAAACATTGAAGCAATTAACAAGTGTCCAAGTCTTGAATTCAAGACATCTCTTCAGCCTTTTCACTTAGAACATGTCTGATTTTCTTTCAAGTCTTGAAATACTTCAACCAATTGTTTATTTCACCGCAACTTCAATCAACAATAAACATTAAATTCTCTAAATTCTCTTTCAAGTTTCCTTGAAATTAAGGGTTGAATTCAACCCCTTCAAGGAAACTTGAACCGTGTAATTCAGGCTTTAGTGTAGTGTCACTGTGACCATGTTAATGTGTCATCCATGGTCATGCCTTGATTATGACACAAGTACATTATCATAACTCATCATATTATGATCATGTTGACTGAATTAGTTCATAGGAATCAAGACTGTATTTATGATGCATCGAAAATGCAATAATTTTAAATACATTTTGTATTTTCATGAATTTTTTTAATGTATTTTGTACCACCTATCTTGTATTTTAAATGCAATATTGTAGAGTGTTTAGTTATTTCAGTACTTTTAAATTAATTACAAAATACTCTGAATTTTGATTTAGGTGCATACATGCAATGAAATGCAATTATCATTTTAGTGAAATACTGCTTCTGGCGTTCAGTCGTTTATTTTGCAATGAATGATGTAATTTAGTGAGTGCAAATTGCTTGTAATTTGATTGTTTGATGAGTGTAAGTGCCAAGTGGGTTTATTACGCTGTTTCTAAGCAATTACCTTTTCGTCACATGACTTAATTTTCACTTCTAGATCATCATGAAGATACTGGGTTTTAAATAATGGTTGCTTCTAACACTAATCCATCATTTCCATTTTATTGAAGATTTAAGTATTGAGGATTTCTTTTTACAAAATTTCAGTGGATAATGAAATTTAAAGTGACAATTACAACAGTATTTTTAAAAAACTATAATTTTTGAACTAGATAACTATACGTCGAACTGAAATTGCAATTCCAATTGGAAATTGCTTTGAAATTGCAAGAAAGTCAACCACTCGGAATGTAATTAAAATTACTGGAGGGATCTTCTAATTACACTCTTGACTCTACCTACATGAGAAATCGTTCAAACTCGACATGAGTAGATTTTTGTGTTCAGCATCATAATATGGCAGTAAAAAGTAGTCATTATGAACAAATTACAGAATATCACTTCGAAGCTCGAGTTCTTATTCTGCATTTTAGCATTGCAGAGCGCTATACTGAATCATCATGTGAAAAACTGATCTGTATCAGTTGTAGAATTTTATTACTAAACTAGCTGACCTGCCCGGCGTTGCTCGTGCCGGAGGGAGGAGGGGGCGGGGGGGTCATGAAAATAGAAAATTCGGAAGATTGTTTGTAAAGGTTTCTACCTTTAAGCAGAATTTCTTAAATTAGGGGTGGTTTGGGGGAGGGGGTGAGTTGCCTGAAATGTGGTCAGGTTAACGAATTACATGTGTGCAAAATTTTATTGAGATCGGTCAATGGTGTAGGAGTATATGGCCGAAAGTGTCAATGTAATTTTTTCAATTGGGGTGGTTTTTTCAATTAGAGTTGGTTTGACGATGGGGGTAAGTACCCTACGATGTGCGCAGGACCCCATAGAAACTCCATGCCAAGTTTGGTGGAGATCGGTCAAAGGGTGTAGAAATGTATGAAGAACATACATACATACATACACACATTCTACTTTTTGTAGTATAACATGTGTTTCACCAGGTTTGTATCATCATATTATTTCCTTATGAGAAATTCAGCATATTTCCCTGTAAAATTGTGTTACCATGGTGAAACGGTCTTACTACAATTTGTGGGTATTTCTTTGCAAATTTATAAAAAATTACAGAAACCCGTGATTATATTGCGAGCCCCTCCTTAAATTAAATACTTGAGTAGTTGAATAATTAATTAGGGGTTGAAAGACGCCCTTGTATAAATTATTACGAACATATTCACTCTCTAGGTAAATGCATTTTTCCTCGTTGATTCTTCCTAAACATAATTGATTTCTCTTTCTGTTTAGATTGCAACTGATGCCATTCATCTTCGAAGGTAACTTCACTACAAACGGCGAAGTGTGGATCGAATTGAACTGCACTGCAACTACAAATGTCATAACAGTGAACATCAACGACATTGTAGTTGATGCAACTCTGACAAGAGTAACAGATTTAACAGATAACATCGAACTTACTGTCACCTCAGCAGAATACAACGAAGACTTGCAGTTCTATTACGTCTTCGTAGCTGATAATTTAGTACCCGGCCATGTTTATGAATTACATTTGTCTTATCTTGGCCAACTGAATGATCTACTTCAAGGGTTCTACAGGAGTAGTTACGTTGACTCGGCTACTAATAAAACAAGGTGGGTTTGTTATATGTTTGTTATATTTGTTATACATTGTACTTACTGCATAACATTTACCATTGTCTTTCGATGGACTGGTTTTAACACTTTATCACGTAGTAAGTGTTAAGTGATAAACACCCGATCGACGATTCATATGGAGTAATTATAATTGGCGAATGGCGAGTGGAGTTTTCATGCACATACATAATACCTACATGAAATGTGTATTTATATTGAAAATTGTGAAACTTTTACCTGATACTTGTCATATCTTACTAAGTCAGTAAATATGAGTATATGTTGATCTAAATGCGTACCAAGTAGTGTGAACTCGGCCAAAGTAAAAACGGTATTCGAAAGAAACTGATTAGCTGATAAAGTTTTGATACCATCATCAGATGAAGTATATGCTAAGTGCTAACGCGTCATCTAACTCTAGTAGGTGAGCTCTGATTTCATTGATAATAACAAAGAATTGATTGTCAATGAACCTCACCAGTAGCCAATCCGATTTGTTCAAATACCATTTTTACTTTGGCCAAGCGCACATTTTCGGTGTTATTTTACAATTTTCACGGATAGATCTTATAATTCACTTAATAAGTTGAAAGTATCTCGTAAATGTCGTGAAGGTGAAACTGTGTTCCTCTTGTAGATGGTTGGCGACGACACAGTTCTCACCTACAGATGCCAGACGAGCTTTTCCGTGTCTCGACGAGCCGGCTTTCAAAGCTACGTTTCAGATCAATGTTGCAAGACAGGAAGCCGAAGGTCTGGCTTCTCTCTCCAACATGCCATTGGAAGCTACTGTACCCATGTGAGTAGTCGCACGCTTGTGCTCGTACGTGGTCGTACCCTTGGTCTGTCGTACTGTACGAGTCTCTAGAGCAAGTTAGCTCAGGCTCTGGACTTGCACTCCAGAGGTCCGGAGGTAACCTCTTTGTAATTTTCCAAAACATTCTACAATTCAACAATAAACAAAAATCTGTCAATATAAGCAAAAGGTCCGGAGTCCATTTTACCGATTCTTGATTTTAGCTCAAAAACTAGAATGTCTACTTAATTTATAACACGCCTTTATGATACTGTTTATTATTATTATATTATAATACCATTTATTTTATATATTTATTGTACTTTTTCTAGTGACTGTCACCATGGGCGTTCGCAAGAATTCTGTGAGGGGTGGGGTACAAGATAAAGAAAACAGTTTGCCCTGGGTGAATGGGGTTGTGGGGGCGCACCATGCCCCGCATGTTTTATTTTTGGTATTTTGACACTTCAAAATCAATTTTGAGACATTTCAGGTGTATTTTGTTGAAATATATAACGTTTTCTAAAATTTCACACTTTGGGGTGGGGGGCATGACCCAGCTCCTTGCCCCACAAGGCATTTATTTTTATTTTTGAATCTTTGAAATAAATTTGTTGATGGTTTTGTTTACAAAATGCAAATATGCGTTACAAACCTAAACAATTTAAATTTTTCCTTACATCCAGCGGGGGAGGGGGGGTGCAAGCGCCCTCCCTTGCCCCTTGCCCTCCCCCACCCAACCCTGGCACCCATGACTGTATGTATGATAACTAATAACACATGCATGTCCACAGCCCTGACCAGCCCGGCTGGGTGTGGGACATCTATCCCAAGACATTGCCCATGTCGACGTACCTGGTAGCATTCATCGTGCCCCCCCCCCCCCCCCCCCTCCCCCTGGCACCCATGACTGTCTGTATGATAACTAATAACACATGCATGTCCACAGCCCTGACCAGCCCGGCTGGGTGTGGGACATCTATCCCAAGACATTGTCCATGTCGACGTACCAGGTAGCATTCATCGTGCCCCCCCCCCCCCCCTCCCCCTGGCACCCATGACTGTCTGTATGATAACTAATAACACATGCATGTCCACAGCCCTGACCAGCCCGGCTGGGTGTGAGGCATCTATCCCAAGACATTGCCCATGTCGACGTACCTGGTAGCATTCATCGTGCCCCCCCCCCCCCCCCCCCCTCCTCCGCCTGGCACCCATGACTGTATGTATGATAACTAATAACACATGCATGTCCACAGCCCTGACCAGCCCGGCTGGGTGTGAGGCATCTATCCCAAGACATTGCCCATGTCGACGTACCTGGTAGCATTCATCGTGCCCCCCCCCCCCCCCCCCCCCCTCCTCCTGGCACCCATGACTGTATGTATGATAACTAATAACACATGCATGTCCACAGCCCTGACCAGCCCGGCTGGGTGTGGGGCATCTATCCCAAGACATTGCCCATGTCGACGTACCTGGTAGCATTCATCGTGTCCCCCCCCCCCCCCCACCCTCCTCCTGGCACCCATGACTCTGTATGATAACTAAAAACACATGCATGTCCACAGCCCTGACCAGCCCGGCTGGGTGTGGGGCATCTATCCCAAGACATTGCCCATGTCGACGTACCTGGTAGCATTCATCGTGCCCCCCCCCCCCCCCCCCCCCCTCCTCCTGGCACCCATGACTGTATGCATGATAACTAATAACAATGCATGTCCACAGCCCTGACCAGCCCGGCTGGGTGTGAGGCATCTATCCCAAGACATTGCCCATGTCGACGTACCTGGTAGCATTCATCGTGCCCCCCCCCCCCCCCCCCCTCCTCCTCCTGGCACCCATGACTGTCTGTATGATAACTAATAACACATGCATGTCCACAGCCCTGACCAGCCCGGCTGGGTGTGAGGCATCTATCCCAAGACATTGCCCATGTCGACGTACCTGGTAGCATTCATCGTGCCCCCCCCCCCCCCCCCCTCCTCCTGGCACCCATGACTGTCTGTATGATAACTAATAACACATGCATGTCCACAGCCCTGACCAGCCCGGCTGGGTGTGAGGCATCTATCCCAAGACATTGCCCATGTCGACGTACCTGGTAGCATTCATCGTGCCCCCCCCCCCCCCCCCCCTCCTCCTGGCACCCATGACTGTCTGTATGATAACTAATAACACATGCATGTCCACAGCCCTGACCAGCCCGGCTGGGTGTGAGGCATCTATCCCAAGACATTGCCCATGTCGACGTACCTGGTAGCATTCATCGTGCCCCCCCCCCCCCCCCCCCCCCCTCCTCCTGGCACCCATGACTGTCTGTATGATAACTAAAAACACATGCATGTCCACAGCCCTGACCAGCCCGGCTGGGTGTGGGGCATCTATCCCAAGACATTGCCCATATCGACGTACCTGGTAGCATGCATCGGGCCCCCCCCCCCCTCCCCCCCCCTCCTCCTGGCAACCATGACTGTCTGTATGATAACTAATAACACATGCATGTCCACAGCCCTGGACCAGCCCGGCTGGGTGTGGGACATCTATCCCAAGACATTGCCCATGTCGACGTACCTGGTAGCATTCATCGTGCCCCCCCCCCCCCCCCCCCTCCTCCTGGCACCCATGACTGGATGTATGATAACTAATAACACATGCATGTCCACAGCCCTGACCAGCCAGGCTGGGTGTGGGACATCTATCCCAAGACATTGCCCATGTCGACGTACCTGGTAGCATTCATCGTGCCCCCCCCCCCCTCCTCCTGGCAC
>OW203763.1:30885297-31148827 GCA_934045905.1 Leuctra nigra | reverse complement strand
TGCCCCCCCCCCCCCCCCCTCCTCCTGGCACCCATGACTGTATGTATGATAACTAATAACACATGCATGTCCACAGCCCTGACCAGCCAGGCTGGGTGTGGGACATCTATCCCAAGACATTGCCCATGTCGACGTACCTGGTAGCATTCATCGTGCCCCCCCCCCCTCCTCCTGGCACCCATGACTGTATGTATGATAACTAATAACACATGCATGTCCACAGCCCTGACCAGCCCGGCTGGGTGTGGGACATCTATCCCAAGACATTGCCCATGTCGACGTACCTGGTAGCATTCATCGTGTCTGATATGGAAAGTGTGACAGCAACTCTGAATGCAACGGCGGATCGATTGCAGTTTAAAGTTTGGTCACGAAGAGATGCCTTAGATCAAACGAAATACGCGGCTCAAGTTGGACCATTGATGCTTCAATATCTTGAAAACTATTTCGACATTCCGTTTCCGTTGCCGAAGCAAGATATGATATCAATTCCTGATTTTGGATTCAATGCTATGGAGAATTGGGGATTGATTACGTATAGGTAAGTTTTTTTTTTACAAATTAGACAAATATTGTTTATTTGTCCATCTGTTTTATATTTCATTGCCATTCATTTCATTTCATTTTTAGATTTGATAACGTTTTATTTTGAAATTTAGGAAAGAAAGAAACGTGACAAGTGTGTTAAAAAGCGAAGAGAGCATTTGAGTTCAAGTTTAGGTGATGATACTTAAATAACAAAGAAAACGAGATCATTTTTACAAGTTACTTAATTATTATTATTTATTTATGTGTATGAAAATAAACACACAACGTATACGTACATTACAAAAAGCGACAAAAAGGAAAAAAGGAATGATCATAAATGTCATGACATGACAAAAAGGAAAACTTCCATATCACCTGTTAATGGTATAGCCTATAGGTAAAATATAATTTATAAGTTTATATGCTTACATACTATACGCAGTATGCATTGATAAAAACAATCTAAATAAACTACTACTAATAATAATCCAGGTATCACAGGATATTTTAAATCACTTATTTTAAACTTTTAAACCTACCTGTCATTTGTGAACAATTTCCAACAAGAACAAGTGAACAAGTTTATTTGTTTTACAAAAATGAGGAATACGTCAAAATGAATGGCATTAATACGTGAGACGAAATTATTGATAGTCGTGTACTCATAGGAAATCCTTGTTAAATACCAATTTGTAAATTTTCAAATTTCTGTAAAATCCATTAAACCAATCCATAATCTTTCCCTGAGTACGGAAAGATGTAAATTGAAATGATTTGACTTTCTCGTTCTGAGTTTCGTCATTGTGAGGTGAATTTAATTCTATTTCTTCGCAGAGAGTCCGCCATGTTGTACGGCGAAAATATCTCGTCAGAGAGTAACAAGCAACAAACAGCCTATGTCATGGGTCATGAACTGGGTCATCAGTGGTTCGGCAACCTTGTCACCCCCATGTGGTGGAACGATCTTTGGCTGAAAGAGGGCTTCGCTACCTACCTCGCATATCTCGCCACTGATTTTGTAATTGGTTCATCTTCCTTTAAGAATATATTCAGATGTTGACGTAAATTGTGAGCCATAGCAAGGCTGGAATCCCTGAAATCTGGTGCCCACGAAACCTTCATGCGATTTTAGAGCCCATATTACCCAAAGCAAGAACTTAACAAAAATATACGAATATGGGACCCTGAAATGGCAATTTTTTTAAGGTTAACGACTGATTAGAATAACAAGTAAAATCAGGGTCTAGGAAAATTAATTATGTGTAAATGCAATTATATTCTATCTTTATTTTTAAGTGTGAAGTAATATTTTAAGAAAATTTAAAAGATGGAGTGCAAATCTGCTAATAAGTTTTATTCTGGGGGTTTAGCCCCCCCCCCCCCCTAGACTTCCGTCGCCCATATGTACTATTTTACTATTTTAATAATAATGGCACTTGAAGAGATGCTCTGGGAATGCTCAATTATTTTTTTAGAGCAGAATTAATTAGTTTTCGTTATTACAGAAAATAGTTTTCTTTAAATTGAAATGAGTAGTTTTCCTGATCCTATATTAATTGTTGTGTATGTTTCCGAGCAGGTTGAGCCAACTTGGCAGATGCAGGATCAGTTCCTGAGTGTCCTGCACTCAGTACTGCGTCTGGACGGATTGCTGTCGTCACATCCAATATCAGTACCAGTCGACGATCCAAACCAAATCAGACAAATATTTGACAGGATTTCTTATGATAAAGGTAAAACACGTGCGACAAAGTCATGTTATAACAACATGGCATCCACAAATTGAATATTATTAACATGAGGTCTGCTTTTGAACACCTGGTATGCAATCTCCTCGAATCAAAGGATCTCCTGCCTTTATTTATGTATTTCCAAGAGGAGTAAAGTATAAATTAAATTGAATAGGGAAGTCTCATGAAATTTTCTAGTGTTAAATTTGCTCATTTTCATTTATAAAAATCAATTTCAAATGTCATGGGAAATTTTGGCGGGAAAATGGCGTGTAACTAGAATCAGGACTGTGATTTAATTTTTAAGCTCCCAACAATGTGTTACCATGGTGATTACTTTGTAGACATGGCAATATAGCTTATCCTGTTTATTGTTTGTAAGAAATTATTATCAAACTTTGTAAATTAATTCCTTGCAAACTTCATCCCACAAAAAATACCATATCTGTGTCAACTTTTATAAAATAATTTTTGTTCTGAAATCTGCTTTTCACGACTGAATGATATGAGGGGGTAGGGGGGGGGGGGTGTTATGCTACCCACTGGTGATGCAATTGTTCTCACTACTACAGGCGTCTCAATTATTCGGATGATGGGCCACTACCTGGGCGATGAAACTTTCAAAGCAAGTCTCACGAACTACCTCAACACTTTGAAGTTCAGCAATGCCCGACAAGACGACTTGTGGTTGTTTCTGACCACGCAAGGACATCTGGACCACACGCTACCTGCTGAGTACACTGTGCAAGAGATCATGGACACGTGGACATTGCAGACGGGCTATCCGGTTGTCACTGTTGAGAAGAATACAGCCACACAGTCGATCAGAATAACTCAGGTAATATACAGACAAATGTTACCTTTTGACTCTCTTCATCAACTTCGACGTTTTGCTGTCGATTTTAAGCTGAATCATATTTAGAAAATCAAAATATATTTTTCTATAGCAGCCAATATAATATAACATTTCAAAAAATATTAATTTCAAAACGCAACATAATAACTGTTAGAAGTGGAAACGTATGACTTGCAACTTTGTTTATCCAACCTGTTACTCAACTGGTAAAAAAATAATTATGTAAGCACATGTTTCTCTATATCCATGCTTTAGAGAAAATTGCATTTATCTCAGTTAGATGTTTGATTGATTTGACTTATTCTTCTTAGACACAAAAGATTAAGAATATACATTCTCAACTTTCTTCCACTACTTTATTTGCATATTGAGATTTGTAACTCTCCTCATATTATTTCTAGTTCGAAACATCTTGAACCCAAATTCAATTCGGTTATTTTATTTTACATAATTTCTCAGCTATAGGTAAAAAATTTCTTCTAATGGTGTGTCATCAGCAACCTTGAATAAAAAATTAGCAATTGGCTATTAGTGACGCATAAATTGATTAGAGTGTCACTAACGATATTTCTAATTGTGCTTTTCAGGAAAGATTTCTGAACTCTGGTAAAGACGGTTCTGATTCGAACGCTCGGAATGTTACTTGGTGGGTTCCTCTGACTTTGACTACTCAAGATGTTGGTGATTTCAACACTACACGGCCAAGTTATTGGTTGGAGAATCAAGCAGAGCTGACAATCCCGGCTGAGGGGCTGCAGGATTCCTTGTGGATTCTTGTAAACATCAAGCAAACAGGTGGGACTACACAAGTCATTCAAAACAAAAACTCTTAACATCCTCATTCCCATTGATTTTTGTGTCCTCTTATTTCGCACCATTCATTTATATCAATATATTATTTGAAAAAATTATTGTGCTCGAATCTCGTATGAATCCACATGTTCAGACTTTTTTAAAAAAGAGTAAAATAAGTTTAGATTCGGCTATAATACCCTGGAATATGAAGATAATATTAAAAAATAACCCCATACCTCTTGAAACATTGAAATTATTAACATGAGAAATAATTTTTGTAGCTATTTTGTTATAAATGTATTGTTAATGCGTATCGCCTCGACACTCAGGTGATATATTAGGGACATTTACAATTGTCATTAACAGTTTCGGGCACAAAAATTGTATTTACAAGTTGATGTTTCTTCGCTCGTCTCAAGAAATATCCACAATATAAAATATAAATTTTACAATAATGTTTTCCACATTGTAAATGGCTATAAGGTTATGACGATTGTATGAAAATCGAAATATCTATCCACTTTTGAACTTTAACACTGATTTAGTAATCGAACTGATCAATTGTAAAACTTTGTTTCTATCTCATGCAGCTTATTACCGAGTGAATTACGATCAGAGCAACTGGAATCTTCTGTCCCTGGACTTCCCGAATCTTCCCGCTGTGACTCGCTCCCAGCTTCTCGACGATGCACTGAATCTAGCAGCAGGAAGCTACTTAGACTACTCCACCGCTCTCAACCTCCTCAGCAGACTCGACGGCGACGTTGACTTCCTGGCGTGGAGTTCAGCGTTCGTCAACACAGACTACCTGGATGCTATGCTGGCTCTTCGACCGGCTTATGACAATTTTAAGGTAAAACCAGTGGTCGAATTGGAAGTTGGTCCATGGGGGGATGGTGTATTGTTAAAAAATATTGCCACGAGATTTTTTTTTGGAGGGGGGTCTGGGGGGAGGGCCCAACGAGCTTGAATACGTGGTTTGCTCCGTATTTAAGCTCCTTGCAAGGGCCCCCAGCACCATGCGGGTCCGTGGGCGCAAAGCACGGGAATTTTTTTTATTTCAGAAATGAATTTGATGCATTTTTATGCGTTTTTGACGCATATCCTAAATTTTAGCCTAATTTTGTCTCGACAAATGGCGTCTTGAGGCTAAAATTGAAAAATTCTCTGGGAATGGTATTATTTTGAAGTAACTAGGGCTGTTTTTAAATCTTTCTTGGGGGGATGATGAAGTGGACAAATTGGGCATGGGGGGATGGAACTATCAATATATTCCTCATGGGGGGATTCCATCCCCCCGCATCCCCCCCAATTCGACCTCTGGGTAAAACCAATGTTGGCTCAAACGCTCTAGACTCACTTGGTTCGTTTCGCCTGGCCGCCATTTCTGACTGAGGTATTTTCGTGGTTTCCCCCACTCCAGGCAATTGTTGGTAAGGTTCCCCACGATGCGCCACGAATGCCTCCTCCCCACCGTCCATCTGAACCTATTCTTCATCATCATCTCCCTTGCATCATCATAATCATTACATCGGCGCCATTAACCTAGTTGCAGTACAGTGCGACGTTAAACATCAAGTTATATACATGGAGAGCATTTTGTTTTAATCGTGTTTTCGGTTGTCTGATGATTTTATAAGTGGAAGATGTTGATTAAAGAGACTAGACCTACAATTCCTCCACCCCATCACAAGGGAAGAGCGTCAACTTCCAGATTTTCGCGGTCTCAAAATTACCAATAAGAATCGTTCTAATATCGTAACGACGAACCGCAGCGCTCCTGAAACGCTGTGGTGGTGGGAACTGAGAGAACTATTCGTTAGGAAGGATTGGGAAGGAAGGATGCGGAAGGAAGGATGCGGAAGGAAGGATGCAGAAGGAAGGATGCGGAAGGACTCGTCGAAACACGCAGTGCGGAATCTGAACATGATCATTAATTTATTTTCCAATACTTAATCGTTATACACAATTGTCAATACTGCCCTGGCTTGAGAAAGGAGATCATTCTAATTTTACTTTCGAATTATTGGCATTCTGACGTCCCAATACAATTGTCATTAAATGAAGAAAGTTCGTGGTCTCTTTCATTGGCAGACAAAATGTTAGGATGTTTCCATTTAAACTGGTAGCCCACGACCGCTTTCTTTCTACAATCATTCATAATCAACTTGCACTTTCTTCCGCATGTAGTACCTACTAAATTGTTCTAAACATAGTAATATTTAACACAACGTAAATGATAGTAGTAAGTAATGATAATGCTGAATGAAAAGCTTTGCAAATAAAAATGTTTATTATTCTGTTGAAATATGTAATGTTTTAGATATGTCCATAAAATTAGCAATTAACATCACAATCTCGTATAAAATATGAATTGAAATTATGTTGTGTCTTGTAAAGCTTTTATTCTTTTGTTCTTTTACTTTTACATTTTTGAAACACATGTCTGATTGTTTGCTTAGATCTTCATGTTGGACATTACGGAGAAGGTTTACACTGATCTTGGATTCGAAGAGGGACCCAACGATGGTCATCTGGACATCTTAAATCGCGTCATTGTTCTTGGATCGAATTGCCACTTGGGTCGAAAAGAATGTGTAGACAAAGCAACAGCCAAGTTTCAAGAATGGATGGCAATGCCAGACCAAGAAAACTTGTAAGTTTAAGTTTCTTAGGTAATATAATTAATTTGAATGAAAGTAGGGTCGGTCAACATCTTTTTCAAGAAAAAGCTCGCTCCGGAGAACCGTTAGAATAACCAAAGAATGCTTTTGTACCTTTTTATAAAATCAATCTGTATTTTTATACTTTACTCTCTTTGTATTCTACTAAAATTTTGTATTAGAAAACTCAAATTTACAGAACAAATGAGAACCACGGACACAATACTAGAGACTGATTTTAGTCTAAAAGCCCACACTCTTAATATTTTAATGGTAATTTTAATTGGTTAGTATGTGGTTGAACACTCGATTGCTTTAAAAAAGTTATAAATGCCAAATATTTCCAGGAAAAATGCTTTTTCTAGATTTATGAAATGTAAAATAACGTTTTAAATATAGTCTGGAAGAAATAGATATTTAGATCTTTCTTTAGTATGATTAATCGTCTAAGGATAATACATAATCTACTTTATTTTTGCATTTTTGCTTTTTTGATTACAAGTCTTACAACATTGTCTGCCACCGTGCGCTTTCTGCAAGGCGTTTTAGCTCAATTTTTGTGAAAATTGTCATCATAGATAACTCCTAGTATTCAAAATTCCATAATTTAATTGCAAGTTTTCACTAACACCCCAAGAGCGATAGTAAAAAACTAAAAGTACATTTTAGTAAAAAAAAAAAAAAACACTCAAAATTTTGTGATTTTGAGCTGTATGTTATGTTGTTATTTGTTGTTAAAATATAAAATTTTGAGGAAGATTCCAGCAAGGCGAATCGAAACTGTAGACAATTTCTATAAAACTAAATAAATACCACTGGATGAAATATCCCAAGCAACATGATTAATCGCAAAATTATTTTTGTGATTTGCGTTCGTACCGTAGAGAGTATTTTGTCAGAACCAAGTACGGGATATCTCTTATCTCAAAAAAACAATAATGGATTTAGTGACGTCACACTGAAATCCCAATATGCACAAAGATTTAGTCAAACCTTATAAAATAAACTGCCGATTAGTGGGGAGATTCGTTGAGTTTGCCTTTACTATATATAATTTTAAAGATCAGGCGTTTCATAACGCCATGGACTTATTCAATCAAAAATGTAAATTTATAGTTACTTAAATTTTCAGAGTTTAGCCGACAATTGACTCGACGTTTTTCATGTTTTTTACCAGAATAACGGCGAATGAGAAATCAGTTGTGTACTGCACGGCCATCGGGGACGGTGGAAGGAACGAGTGGGACTTTACAATGAGCCGATATCTTGCATCTAACACGGGATCGGAACGAGAACTCCTGCTCAACGCTCTGGGATGTTCCAGGGATCCACTTCTACTCAGATCGTAAGCATACATTCAATATCCATTCCAATGCATCTAACACGGGATCGGAACGAGAACTCCTGCTCAACGCTCTGGGATGTTCCAGGGATCCACTTCTACTCAGATCGTAAGCATACATTCAATATCCATTCCCATGCATCTAACACGGGATCGGAACGAGAACTCCTGCTCAACGCTCTGGGATCTTCCAGGGATCCACTTCTACTCAGATCGTAAGCATACATTCAATATCCATTCCCATGCATCTAACACGGGATCGGAACGAGAACTCCTGCTCAACGCTCTGGGATGTTCCAGGGATCCACTTCTACTCAGATCGTAAGCATACATTCAATATCCATTCCCATGCATCTAACACGGGATCGGAACGAGAACTCCTGCTCAACGCTCTGGGATGTTCCAGGGATCCACTTCTACTCAGATCGTAAGCATACATTCAATATCCATTCCCATGCATCTAACACGGGATCGGAACGAGAACTCCTGCTCAACGCTCTGGGATGTTCCAGGGATCCACTTCTACTCAGATCGTAAGCATACATTCAATATCCATTCCCATGCATCTAACACGGGATCTGAACGAGAACTCCTGCTCAACGCTCTGGGATGTTCCAGGGATCCACTTCTACTCAGATCGTAAGCATACATTCAATATCCATTCCCATGCATCTAACACGGGATCGGAACGGAACTCCTGCTCAACGCTCTGGGATGTTCCAGGGATCCACTTCTACTCAGATCGTAAGCATACATTCAATATCCATTCCCATGCCTCTAACACGGGATCTGAACGAGAACTCCTGCTCAACGCTCTGGGATGTTCCAGGGATCCACTTCTACTCAGATCGTAAGCATACATTCAATATCCATTCCCATGCATCTAACACGGGATCGGAACGGAACTCCTGCTCAACGCTCTGGGATGTTCCAGGGATCCACTTCTACTCAGATCGTAAGCATACATTCAATATCCATTCCCATGCCTCTAACACGGGATCTGAACGAGAACTCCTGCTCAACGCTCTGGGATGTTCCAGGGATCCACTTCTACTCAGATCGTAAGCATACATTCAATATCCATTCCCATGCATCCTACACGGGATCGGAACGAGAACTCCTGCTCAACGCTCTGGGATGTTCCAGGGATCCACTTCTACTCAGATCGTAAGCATACATTCAATATCCATTCCCATGCATCTAACACGGGATCGGAACGAGAACTCCTGCTCAACGCTCTGGGATGTTCCAGGGATCCACTTCTACTCAGATCGTAAGCATACATTCAATATCCATTCCCATGCATCTAACACGGGATCGGAACGAGAACTCCTGCTCAACGCTCTGGGATCTTCCAGGGATCCACTTCTACTCAGATCGTAAGCATACATTCAATATCCATTCCCTTGCATCTAACACGGGATCGGAACGAGAACTCCTGCTCAACGCTCTAGGATGTTCCAGGGATCCACTTCTACTCAGATCGTAAGCATACATTCAATATTCATTCCCATGCATCTAACACGGGATCGGAACGAGAACTCCTGCTCAACGCTCTGGGATGTTCCAGGGATCCACTTCTACTCAGATCGTAAGCATACATTCAATATCCATTCCCCATCCAAATCCCGGAAAAAACACTACAATTAATTAGAATGTTTTTTGCGATTTTTTTTTTTTAATAAAAATTGTTTCCTATTTTCTTAGGTACTTGGACATGCTTCTGGCTGATAATTCTTTGATTCGCAAACAAGATGGATCCCGAGTGTTCAGTTCTGTGGCTGGCAATGTGGTTGGACACTCGATTGCTTTCAACTATCTTCGGGACAATTGGGACGCCCTGCAGGCCTAGTGAGTGATAATCTTGGCATCTTTACTTACACGGTAGCATTCATTCTGGATGGTTAACCATGGGAAACTGCCGCACAGTAGTTACATACTAATTTCCATATACCTTCTTATCCCTAAAATAACAACTAAAGTATTAAAAGTTTTTGGTCAACAACTTTCAATAAATTCACAATTTAAATATCTGTTTTTTACTGAACCTACTTATTCTTAAACATTTAACTTTATATCTAGTTTCCGAATACCTATCTATAGCGGCTATATATCTATTGTTGTATACGAACCAACTACCTACATCTTACTTAATAATTTATATGACATTGACATGGAAGTAATTGATATGTTTATTGGTGCACGTGACACGCTATCTGTTTGGTTTTATTCAGTTTTGTAATAATTTTCTCTTCTGATGTGTTTTATTGATGACTTTGTTTCAGTAGTTTTGATAGGTTCCATTTGAATTTTAGGAACTCCTGTAAAATCTAATCATTGCCAATTAATCAAAGGTAGGTACTTAATTGCATGGCTTTCGCAATGTTTATTCATTCAATATTGATGATACTTCTAGGACCTTGGAAATAAATGAAATTTGTATTACTAATATTACTATTTTACAAGTTCACTTAATTATTCACTTTATGAATCATTAATTACTTTAGATTTGATTTTTCAAATGACTTGAACTGTATTAATCCCATCACTGTTTTGTTCAGTTACGGACTGGCGTTCTCCACAATGTCCTCGATGGTATCGGCAATTGGGACTTACATGAACACTCCTGAACAATTGGCAGAGGTAAGATGAGTCGTCAGATTAGAATTAGAGAAAAGAAACATTCAGCATTTCGGTAGAAAACTATCTGTACACTTACCTCCATATGTTCTGATAAAAACCAGTAATATAAATAGACAACGTCTGCGTACGACTGGTAGCCGCTGTAAGGGGTCAGATGTATCAGGACATATGGAGGTGACTGTACATAAATAGGAGAGAATTGAAAGCCACATCAAACGTCCTATTATTGGGGTGTTTATATGTTTTATTAGGTCGATCAAATCTCAGAGGTGACTTTTTAAATTTTGAAAAATGATATTTATGTGGTTCTTATTCTATGACAGGCATTTTGCCGACATTTTTTTATACGAAATTTCATATCAAAATTTGAATTCGCCAATTCTTTGCTACACTATAGAGGAACTTCGTATCTTCTTCTCCACTAGAGAGGGAGAGTTTGACGTTCCCGTCTTTGCTATTAACTTGACCTTAGCTGATTTCTTTTAGATATCTTCCTCCTAAGATCAGGATGTCATACAGTATTGACTATTGTTATTTGAATTCCTTGATTTACAGTTGGTGCAGTTCCGAGATGACAATATTCTGCAGCTGGGCACCACAGAGAGGAGCTTCAATCAGACCATTGAGAAGGTTGAAGGAAATGTGCACTGGATTGATAATAATTATATTGTAGTTGAAGAATGGTTATCTAATTATGTTAATCCCTGAAACACTTGCTTCTGGGGACATATTCTAGAGTTTTTCAAATAATGTACGAAAATCATTAATCAAATTGATGAATAAACAATAAATATTTAATTAATTTACTATAACCAGCGAATTTAATTGAACAAATTGTAATATAGGTAAGTGGTGAACTTTCAGGAAATGGAAGAAAGCTTAATAGGATAATTTTATTGTAAATGGTAAATGATTGCAAATGTTTCCTAAATATAAGAAATATTAATTTCTTATTTCTTGTTCTGGTAGGTAGGTACAAGAGAAAATCTTACAAAAAAAGTATTCAAATAGTTACATGCTAATTTTCAAATGAATCTTCTCTAATGGTGTCAAAATATGTGAGTCAAAAAACTTTTGTTATATGACAAAAACTATACGCAAAGTATTCCAAATTTCATCTTGATCAGAGAAACGGTGTGATTGTGAACTAAAAAACGAAAACAAATAATGCGAGTCGCTTCCTGACTGAGGCTTTTCTTGGTTTTCCTCAATTGAAGACAAATGCCGGGAAGGTTCCACGATTGCCTCATTGCGCACGTCCATACTCTTGGATCCTTCTCATCATCCTTCCTTATCACCATCTCACAATCATTCCGGCGCCATTAGCCTAGTTGCAGAACAGTGCGACGTAATAATAGATAAGTTCTATTTCTTAATGTCCAATTGAAACTTGCATATATTGAGTGTGTTGACACAACAAAAATTGATTGATGGTCAGTAAGTCACAAACAGACATTTTGTAAAAATTGAGTTAGCAGCGTCACTAAATCCGCCATATTCGATCTATAGTCTGACAAAATAACTTCTAACAGTACTAAAAAAAAACTAAATTGTGCAATAAAATACATAGGCTGATTTCTTCAGAGAAATCCAACGTTGTATCTAAATTATCTCCGAACTAAACAGCCACAAGTGAGTTAGTGACTTCTTACAGTAAGCCCACACGTTCTCTATGACCTCTGCGATGTTCCAGGAAGTATCAGTCGTGGTCACATTTGACACGGGGTCATTTCATGCAAATGTAAACAAAGATGCAAGAGGTAGATGTGGCGATCCACCTAGCTGACAGTAGCATATCTGACAGTGATGGCATGAGGCATTAACATGTACATAGTTTAGTCGAACTGTGCAGTCCAGTTGGCTGGTGTCTGCTATTCGAAGAGGTATTCCATGAAGCTGAGATCGGGTAAAGTATATGGAGAAACCAAGCAGAAGAATGGGGCAGTTTCAAAGAAAAGAGGTGATTAAATTAATGTGTTCTACATTACTTACATATTTGTAGGCATTAAAACATATTGTATTAGAAATACGAGTGTTAAAATGCACTGTGTGAAAGATTTAGTTCAGACATACCTTGCATAATAATATGACTCGCAGGGGACATTCTACTGCCATTTTCAATATGGGGTTCAGATATTTACCACCCACCTCACCTATGAAGGTTGAATGGTACAAAATCACATCATTCAATAATCATTATTTAGTGACGATTGCTCATTGCCCCATATTAGGTATCATTATGTATCTGCCATCTATATACACATTGATGTAATTTTTTACTAGAACAGCGTCCACGCCCAATGGCCGGCAAATCACATTGAAGTGAATCTGAATCAAATCTGAATCTGATTCATGAACCGCACTTACTATAGACCCAGTCAGGAATATTACAAAATAATCTATTATTTATTTATTATCCCCGTTTAAGTGTTCATATATATACATATTTTCACGTCGTACTAATTTCACAGCATAAGTTTGGAATGCCATGTAGGTATGAAGCTCAACAGCAATGTTATGCACAGCTATGAGCACAGCTACGGTGTTTCATTTAAATTTCACGATCTATTTCGTTTGTCAACAACCAGCTATGTTACGATTATCCAAAAATATACTTTCAGAGGTACACTTTTTCCAGATATCACTTTCACAGTCCCGACTGGTCGGTATTGGCTCCGACGTCGTGGGTCGACCCCAGGTTGCAGGACCCCCACAAGACAATGCCAATTTGTGGGCGCTACAATTGTTCCCCAAAAGAAACGTAAGCACCTACTTAGTACTTACTTACTTACTTACTTACTTACTTAGTACTAAGTTACTTAGTACTTAGTAGTTACTTACTTATCTATTTTAAAGCTACTTTTTGATTCATTGCTAAAATAGATTTGTTCGTAATTCTATAAGAGTAGAAAAATACGGCTCAATTGAAGAAAAAAAAACTCTGAGGCTTTTTGTTCCGTAGAACACAGAACATAACTAGAATACAGATCATGTCTAAAATGCACCAAAATACTTTGAATTGGATTAAAAATAAAAAATGCTAGGGGCCCCAAATATGACATACTTATGACACGTCTGACCCCATTGAACGCTTTGCCCCCCACCCCTACTACCACCCAGCATAAATCTTGCGGCCGATTATAATACAAATGCTGGAAAAGTTAACAATTTACATGATGTTTTTTACTTTTAGAGTCCAAATCCCATCTCTCATGTTTTTATAAGTTATTTATAATTAAAAAAATGAACGTATGAAAATGAATGTTATGATCACCCACAGTCATTTACACAGCGTCCCAGTTGTACAGTGGCCGTTACGTGAAAATATAATATGGATATTTAAGTTATCACAAAATAAAATACGAAAGAGTTCATAATACTAAATATAGATATTGCACGGCAGAGATATATAATAATATATAGATTAACACCATGACAAAACTGTAATGAAGTACATGAATCTTGGATATTGCAATATTGCAAAACACATATGTGTTTGAAGTTCTTCATTGCGCGTGTAAGACATCATTAAATAGTGCTGAGCAGTCAGATAAAAATAAAAACAATATTTATTATTTCTGGAGATAATGTATTTATTTATTTATTTATGTATTTATTTCAAGCAACAGGCAAGAATGCCAGCAAGATAATTTCAAGCAAGAATCAGGTAACAGATTTATTTCAGAGAGTAATCGCAAGATTTATGAGTAGAATAAACATGGTTGAGGAGAATGAGATGAAGAGTTTGTACAAAATCAGTTTTGAAGTGTATTAGGACATGATAGAAGAACATGCCAATGGGAAGATAGATTCATGTGTAAAAGGGTTGTTACAAAACACCTATTGATATCAGAGTACAGTAGCTGTGGGCTAAGTGGGACTAGCGCTACACTAGCAATGTGGAAACTGGAAACTTGATAGAGTTTTCAATAAAGAAGAAATGGAAGAATTCCAAAGTTCGTGATTGTCGGCACTCGTTGTTAAACTATGTGCTCAGTACACACACCTTGTTTCAGTTTGACCGTAAACATGAGGCCAATGGTTCAGCGATTGCTGAACGTGGAAACGCTCAACGTCGAAGCGCTGAACGTCCAATTGAATGTGGATGAACGTGGATGAACGTTTAAATTTCCCACTCATACACACCTGTGAGGTTACTTCCGAAATAATCCACCAGATGGACTTGACGTCGTTGATGTAAGATGGCAGATGCTGCTGTGTTTCCCAAAATCGTTCTATATTTTCTAACGGCCGGTGTTCTGTTTTATATTTCAATTTAAATTTTTATTCTATTTCGAATGACGTATTTGGAAAAAACTTAGGTTCCATGAATTCATATAGTACATTCATGTAAGTATAACGAGTCGAAATCTATGTCCTACATTTTTGTGTCTTTATTTTCAACATAGGTGTTTCTTGAGGATTCTCTGGAGATAGTATCGACTGAAGTTTTGTAACTGCCTCTATTATCTACACATTGCTTGGCAAGATTAATGTATATTTTTCTTTATATTTAATAATGTGTAGTAAATGTCACAGTCATTAAGAGTAGCTACCTAGCTACCCTCATTAGACCCTGTTCACTCTACCTACTTGTAGTACTACCTACATCTGTTGGTCAGAACCTCAAAGAGTGGCAACAGTAACACTGTACTTGTACATGATGTTTATTTCATGTTCACAATGATAATTTTCATCATAGGTATGGAGAAGATGCCGGTGCGCTTAGAGGAGAATGCCGAGACCAATAGCTACTCTCCACCGGCGAAGAAAATCCGCATCTCGGTACTACGCATTAGGAAAGTCAAGAAATTTTCAAGGAGCACAGAGGAAGGACTTGTGTTCAAAAAAAATATTGGTGGTAATGATTATTATACAAATATTCTCCTCATTTTTATACAAGCATGACACCTACCACCACTCTGGTACTACCTACCAGTCTAGTAGCTTGACTTAAAGTGGGGTATCTAATCTGGCTTGGATCAAGGGTCAATCTGGATCAACATTAACCCAAATATTATCTGCAGGTATAGAGATATTTTTTCTTATTAGGTATTTCAACACATTTCTCACATTAACATTTCTCTTTTAGGTTCACCCCGGACTCGAATGCGAAAGATGATGAACGGATATATACCTGGCGAGAGCCAAAATAAAAGTTCCACTGATGATAGTCCATGTAGCGAAGCTAATGGGTTCTGTCCGGTAGCAACATTGCACAACCTCGGCAATACTTGTTTTCTCAATAGTGTGCTATATACTCTACGCTTTGCTCCCTTCTTCTTGCACAAATTACACCATCTAGTGAACGATTTAAATGAGTTGAATACTCGGTATGCGTCGAAAACTAAATCTTCGTCGCTTGGAAGAAATATAGGCAGCAATCCAAAGAACTGGGGAAGTGGAAATAAGGATGGATTGGCGATAGTTTCCTCATCAAATAATGTTGATACAAAGCCCAACTGTCACATATTATCAACTGAAGAGCTTCATGATTTATATGAGTTTCTTCATTCTTCGGAGATGAAGGGAGACATGGAGCCATACCATCCTATCAGCTACCTCCAGTCATTGAGGTAAGTAAAAGTAATGTTTATTAGTGTAGGATATGGGAAATCGTTAGGTACCTACATTAATTATAATTTACCTTATAGTAGGACTAGAATTTAAATTACTGATCAACAAATTAATTATGTAGGTACACTTGGCAATTCTTTAATTGCTTGTTAGTGAGGTGCAACCAATTAGTCAAATCTTGAGAATTTGCAAGAATATCAGTGAGTAAATCAGAGAAACTAAGCAACTTCCTATACCTATTTATAAATAATTGTACCTACCTGTATCTTATTTATTTCCCACAATAAAGTAAAAATCCAAATGCATGCGTGGGAAATATGCAAGTGGCTTCTAGTTCTCGATCTAAAAGGTTGTATTTTAGAAAATATCTGTAAATATCTTAAAAAGTCAAAACAAAGCAGGACTGCAGAAGCAATAAACATTGAAAAAATTATTTTAAGTTACTAGAAAGAAAGGGTTGCATCACAGAATCAACAAGACTATTTATAAAAGTAAACTATTTAAATTTTCTTGTAATTTCAACTCATTTCTGTAACACTTATAGTAGGTACATACACTCTCATCAAATTTGATCAAATTTCCTTATTATATTCGTTATAAGCAATATGGCTCATTTTGGTGAATTTTTATTTGGGTATTGGCACTGCCGTTACATTACTGTACAATGCGTGGAGAAAGTTGTGTTGTATTGCACCTATTATCTTGCCCCATTCAATTTTATTATGAAACCCCAATTCATGATTTAATTGTACTTTTCAGAAATGTAAATCCTATATTTGAGGGTAATGGCCAGCATGACGCGCACGAGTTACTTGTATGTCTTCTTGACAACGTCCGTGAATCTTCCACCATGTTGGATCGACTAACAAAGCAACAAGATCGTCTACAGCTGGAGTCACCCAATGGTATTGGCGTACAGCTGGATCTGGCGCTATCCCACCCACCGCCCATTCATGTGCCAATTCACAACTCCAGTCGGCCCACCTGGCGTAAATCCTGGAAAAAGAGAAAGGAACGCACTATTGCAATGGAAGTCGCTGAAGTCATTCGGGTAAGTCTCGTTACAGAGATCAATTGGATCATTGTGGTTTTGTCAAATTACCCGAGTATGAAGTAAACGGCTAATCTTTAGTACCTACGTTGAGTGGTGTGCTATTATGGTATTTTACCAGTTATTCATCGTGGCTTACATGTCACTCGTTAATTGAGACGCACATTGATAGTTGTCTGTAAATTATCAATCATTCTCTGAATTTTAAGAAATAGTTCTAGGTCAAAAGTGTCCTGCAAGCTTTTACTACCTTGCCCCCCTCCCCCCCCCCCCCCCTCACTTCTCCAGTGGGATAATCTTCCATCAAATCTCCACATTTTATAGGTATTTAATTAGAAAATAATAGAATATTGTTTATTGTCGAATGATAGAATTACATGTAATTATAATTGACAGTCAAAATATAACATATTTAACAAATTACACAAATTCAAAGCAAATCAGTCTTCCCAATCATCTGTCGCTCAAGGACAAAAACATAACAAATCAATTCTCAAAGTTTTATCTTCACATTCATGCTAACTGGTAACATTTTTAAAAACTTTTAGTACATATTTCAATAATGTTACGTCAGTTATAACTTATACCTACTGTACTGCCTTGCCTATCTATATGCCATAGCAGGCAACAAGTACATTGAGAAATTTCATATGTTGTAGTAATAGTGTATTTTACCTCGTAATAAATGATCTCTCATCGGAGTCACCTCTGGACTCTTCTAATAACTTGACTTCCATTTGGAGTGGGCCAAATCCATTTCGTCAGTGATTTTGTAATTTTTATAAGTATATACCTATACATATGTACTTATAAGTAACTACTGAAGACTAATTAAATATTTGACTAATTAATTCTGATTTGACTACCTACTAAAAGTCTTCCAACACTAAATGAATTTGGACCACTGTTGTGGATTTAGTCTTTCAGAAGACTATTCAGAAGTATCCTTTCGAAATGGATTCAGGAAGTACAAATTCGCTTATGGGCTGAATTAGGAATTTGCACATAAATAAGGGTCCAGGCTATTTGACTTGATGTAATGTTGTGAAGGTAACATTAAGCTGCATTTCCCAAAAACCAATTTAATTTTCTAGGAGAATGGAGATACGAATGGTTCCAATGCAGTTGTCAATGGGTTGAGTACCTTGAAGCAGCTTAGTTTAATCGCAGAAGACACGGTGACCAATACAACGTCATCGACAGACAATTCCTCGCACGAAGGCGACTCACATCGTACAGTGCTTGGAAGTGTGACGGTGGACAAGAATTGCATCGCTGACGATTTCGAGGGTCTCTCAGTGCTGATGACAACATGTCTGGAATGCGAGACGACGACGGTCCGGAAGGAGGCATTTTGTGATATTTGCGTACCGATTACTACGGAACGTAGGGATGATGATGATTCCAGTGGTACGTACCTAGGTTACATCTGACAATACCCAAATAAATCAATACTGAAACTGATATGTGGAAAGTTGGGATAAAGGCCATTTCATACACTAACCAATCTTAACGATCGTGAGGTATTTTGGTTGATCTACTACCAAACCAACCAATGCATGAACCGTACAAATATTAAGGCAACCTAAGCCATGTTTTTGATAAATTGAGTTGACTAGGGCTAGGAAAAACTGAGCAGTTTAGTATACCTTAAATGCTCTCAAAATGTCTATTTAAACATTTACTGAGCATACAAATGATACAAGGATATTTATTGCCTCTCCCCCTGTGCAACTACTTTCAAGACCATGTGTTATTCTTGAGAGCTTATCAACACTTGTTGAAATTATACACTTCCCAAAACTTTCCTTCAAATAATTAAAATTAGAGATGGGCCGATTCTCGCGATTCCACCGATTCCAGTGGAATCGGAAGAATCGCGATTCTCCGATTCCTGTCCATATTTTAGCGATTCCGATTCTTTTTGAAAATCCCGCCCTTTTAGCTTGATATTTGAGGTTAAAAACATCGCCAAAGCACAATTCCTAGTATTACTACTTACTTTTCAACAAAATTGAAGATCTAACACATTAAAAATACATTTAAATGTTGTTTTCTTACCACTTTTTTGATTTTTTTAATTACTTACCTGAGGGCAAAATACAAAGGGTGATAAATACAGTGAGGTTTGTAGGTATTTGTGAAGAATCGGAATCGCAAGAATCGGAGCTAAGAATCGGTATCGGAATCGGAATCGTGAAATTTCGGAATCGGCCCATCCCTAATTAAAATCAAAATACATTTCAATTTGAATTGCAATATTTTTAAACATAACGTGCACTTTGTTGTTTATTGAAACAAGCACTCCTGCACTCGACTGATCTGTAAATATATTTAATTATGCATGACGCGTGATTTCCAGTCTTTCCATTCTACTATGTTCATTGTGAAGATATGAATTTTCATATTCCCGGAGGCTATGTCGCCAGCAAAAAAATAAGGTCAACCACTCCCAAATGTTTGTGTATGCCCATATGTTGAATGCTTCAAAATAAGCATTATTCCCCCTTAAGCATTTTGATCCTTATTTCAAAAATAAGGGTCAACCACTCCCATGTTTGTGTATGCCCATATGTTGATAGCTTCAGCCTTGAAGTGACTTAGGGTGGGCGTGAGATAGTAGCTAGATGGGGAGGGGTAAAAGCATGACAGCTGATCGCAGCATTCTGACGAACTAACATAAAGACAAAACAGCTGGTGTTTGGTATTCTTTGATACAGTTTTGAGTATTACATGTCATCACTTTTTACGATTAAACATTTAAACACAAGCTTGCTGGTTAAACGTTTAAACGTCCCACCCCTATTTGTGACATGAAATTACTAGGGTGAGTTGGGGTAATTGGGGCTTGGGGTAATTAATAATAATAATAATAATAATAATAATAATAATAATAATAATAATAATAATAATAATAATAATAAATAATAATAATAATAATTCTTTATTTAGCGCAAGCGCTATCTTTCACAAATCAGTACAATACAAAGATACATAAAGATACACAATAAAGACACAAACCAAAGAATTAACACACTAAAAACATAGAATAATCTAATTAGGATGTCAACATAAATGTTTCCGTCATTATAATTTCTAAAAGTTTGCTTTTAAATATGCTAAGACTCCTCACACTTTTAACATTAAGTGGAAGAGCATTAAAAGAACGAATCCCAAGATAAAATAAAGATTTGGCCGATGATTGTTTATGAACATGGTTTAGAAAAAAATTATTATGCGCTCTCGTGTAATGCTGATGGACATTTTCAACTTTTTCAGTGTTTGTAAAATATGCAGGTAGAAGACCATTTTGAAGTTTGTAAATAAAACACATGCCTTGAAAATACACATAATCCTTAATCCTTAGCCAATTTAGAGATTTTAACATAGTATTTACAGGTGTATATCTACTACATTTCAGAATAATCCTCATGCCTCTATTTTGTAGAATCTGTAGTCTTTCAATATCTGTATTAAATGCCTGATACAATAAAATCATACAAAAGGTAAGGTGTGGTTTAATAATAGTGTTATATATACATAGTTTTGTGGCTACTGTCAGGTGCTGACCTATCCTACTAAGGTAGCTAAGTTTTTTTCTGATTTTGTTCTCTATGTACAGTATATGTTGTTTAAAACTTAGATTTACATCCAACAACATACCTAAGTATTTGAATGATTTAACACATTCCACTAACTCACCATTTAGTACAATATTAACTTCACAATTATCAGTTGTGTTCATATAATGTAGTTTCCCAGTACCAATCATCATTGCCTTACACTTACTATTGTTCAGCTTTAGCATATTAATGCTCAACCAGTCAGTCACTACCTTCAATTCTTCGTTCAATGTATTGTTCAAATCAGTCATATCATTTCCACCATAGAAGATGACTGTATCATCTGCATAGACATTTATCACACATTTATTTAAACAACAATTTATGTCATTAACATACACTGAAAATAAGAATGGTCCTAAGACTGAGCCTTGTGGTACTCCTAGATTTACATCGATAGTGTCTGAGATTTCCCCATCAAATTTAGTTCTTTGAGCTCTCTCATTGAGATAATCATCGAGCCACTGGTACACAGTACCTTGAACACCATACATATATTGCAATTTCATTAACAACCTTTTCCTATCGATGGTCTCAAAAGCCCTTTTGAAGTCCAGGAAAACTGACAATATTGATAAATTATTATCTCTTAGTTTGTTCCACTCAGAAACCATCCACTGCACCGCTGTTTCACAGGAGTGACCTTTCCGGAATCCAGATTGATTAGTCATAATAAAGTTATTTTTATAAAAATATTCCTCTAACTGAGAGTGTACAACAAGCTCCAGCAGTTTTTCATAAATTGGCAGCATATTTATCGGCCTAAATTGATCAATTAATGTAGTCCCAGCAACTTTAGGGACCGGAATTACAAGTGTTTCTTTCCAACTTTTGGGAAATACGCCTTTACTTAATGATAAATTAATTAAATGAAGTAGTCTATGCTTAATGCTAGGATACCCATCTTTTAACAATCTGACAGAGATTCCATCCAGAGTTCCACCTCCTTTATTTTTTAAATCCATCACTAGCTTATTTAAATCCTGGATTTGAACTTGTTTGAAGTCACACATGATGATATCTTTACTCACTCGGTTGTACTGGTTAAGTTCAACCTGGTCAACTATTCTATTACTAATATTATTTATATCTATTTCCGAAATATTACTTATAATCTCTTCAACACTCTCAGAAAAATATGTATTAAAGTGATTTGCAATGTCTACCTTATCTGATATTATGCTACCATTGCATAAGACAATCTCATCTGCAGTACACTTCTGATTCTTTTCACTTACAAGTTTCTTAAGAGTTTTCCACATACCCTTACTATCTCCTCTTTGTCTGTCAATCTTTTCATAGTAATAATCATATTTTGATTTTCTGAGCATGCTAAGAACTCGATTTCGATACCTTTTAAATTCATCCCAATCACTTTGAAGTCGACTAAGTTTCGCTCTTTTAAAATAATTATTTCTCAACTGCATCTCCTTCCTTATCTCATCAGTTATCCATGGGACCCCTATATTTCCTCTCTTCTTCAAAATGCTTGTAAGATTTTTCTCTTTCGCACTTGTTAGACCTTGAACAAATATTTGAGAGGCTAGGTTTACATCAGTTTCCAACATATCATACTCTTGCTCTTCTAGATCTGCTCTAAACCTAGCTACGTCATAACCTCTCCAGTCAAACAGACTGTACAAATCTACTTCTCTTTCTCGTATTGCTTCAGTGTTTATGTCAATCATGAACGATTCATGGTCTCCAATACCGGGACCTCCTCCCACTCCAAATGTAACCTTGTCACAATTAGTGATTATGTAGTCTATAAGAGTTTCACTCATTTTCGTTATTCTAGTTGGTTGATTTACAATTTGAGTTAGACCATACGTTTCAATACCACCAATCATGTTTCTAGTGATAGCATTGGGCTTGAGAATATCCATATTAAAGTCACCTACAATCACCGTTGTAGTACCCTTATGCTTGTTCATTATGCTTTCGCACACTACCTCCGTGAAATATTGAATAAATTCTGCATGGTTTGCATTTGGAGAGTGGTACACAGTAAATACAATTATGTTTACTCGTCTAAGCTTGAGTTTGATTCCAAGCACCCAACTCCCACTGGATTCAGCAGAGTTATGAATGACCACAAATTTCAACGATTTTAATATGTATAAAATGACCCCGCCTGTGTGTCGGCTTTGTGAGTCACATCTTACATGTTTATAACCCATGAGGCGTATTTCCTTGTCCAATATGTCTGCTGTGACATGTGATTCAGCTACTGCAATGATGTTATACTTGTATTTAGTCACATAATCTCTTAATTCATCAATGTTACTTACTATGCTTTGTGCATTTATATATAATATATCGTGACCTGGTACTACATTTCCCTCCGCTGATTGTTGAACAATTGAGTGCATTAATTGCTATTGTTTGCTGTCATATTGAATCCTACTTTCCAACATCTCTACCTGCCTCTTGTAGCATTTACAATCCCAATCCAGGGAGCTATGGTCCGTTGGTAAGTTCATGTTTAGCTTTTTGTTTGTTTCTATACAATTGCAGCATTCATAAAAATTATTTTTACAATCTTTAGTGTCATGATCGTACCCACAGTGACCACATTTTCTCTCATTTTTACATTCACCTTGCATGTGAGAGAATCCAGAGCATTTGAAACATCTTTTTACATGAACATGATCCACAACCTTCCCATCGCTCCACCCTAGGTAGAGCCTACCTGCCTGTACTAATCTTGCCCTGGACTCTGGATCTACTTCGAGAACTAATCTGACTTTCTTTACATACCTTTTATCTTTGATTGTTAAGATCCTTTTTACCATAACATTCTCATTTCCCTCCCGAAGATTGTTTTGTTCGATGATTTCACTCACGAGCTTCTCGTCGTCCTCTTGTAAATCTTCATTCCATATATGAATGGCCATTACTCGCGGGTTCCACACTTTCATCTCTTGCACTTTATAAGTCGCGGGCAGATTTTTCTTTGCCTCATTGATCAGTTTCACCCTGGAGGCAGCACTGTCACAGTTTATGATGATACCTTCCGAACTCTTTCTAATGCCTTTTATTCCCACAGCCAGTTTAGCCGGAACAACATTGTTCATCACTAATTCTTTAACCTTCTCGTACTCTTCTCCAGGCTCTCCAGTGATGATAACTTCATCATATTTCTTCTTTTTCTTGATCATGTCAGCATAGCTTGTCCTACCCTCCGATGTTTGTAGGTTTTGTCGTTCAGGGGCTGGACCTTCTAGTAGCTTTTCCAAGCGCAAGATTTTCTCTGCTTGTAACCTATTCTCAGCTTCCAGGCTCCTAACTAGTCGTTTAAGAATATTGTTCTCTCTTTTTATCATGTCTTCATCTTCATTGGGTTCCTGATTATCCATGTCCGCTACCGATTTCTGCAGCACTGTTTCAAGCTCACTTGTGGCAAGGGCTGTTTATTTCTGGGGGTGGGTTATTTGATTTTAATAAAAATATGGATTTCCTTTACTAGGATAGTATACATATTTTAAGACCAATAATTTTAGTATAGAATAGTTATATTTGTGTGAATGACAGGGTCTTCAAAAACGCAAATAGAAAAAAAGCTGAAGTCAAAGCAGCAGATGTTTCATATAATCACTATATCTTTCAAAATATTGAGATTGATGATATGCTATATTTTTCCCCTGAAGAGAAAAGATGAAAGAACAATATCATTTTTTTTCAAGATGCAACGCCCCTATTTAAAAAAAAAAAAAACGGCAGCCCCCAACGGCTGCCACCTTAGCGCGGTTGTGGGGTTTGTGTTGGTCAATGATCCATTGCAGCTACGCCGGCGAGCATATGCTCATGTGTAAGGGCTACCCATGCCGGACAGATCAGTGGTGAGACCCAGACCAAGAGCAGCCAGGGTCGGCCTAACCATGCCCTCCCTTGAATTTGCGGTCCCCTCTGGCCGGCCTTCCCCCTCGAGATGGTGATCCCCCTGAAATCGGGTTCCGCCGGCCGGAATCCTCACACCCCCTGGTCCGTCCCCATTCCGGCCTGGCCTCCCCACCAGTGCTGGACTCCTCCGGATCGGGCCCGTTAGGTCGACCCCTTCCCCTTGCCCTCCAATTATGATCAACAAAGTTAAAATAACAAATTAATGTGCGCAATATAACCTCGTCGTTGACGCGCCATTAAACCATACTTATCTATCTAAATACGGCAAATGGCGCCACAATTACCCCGAAAAATTTGAAATGGGGCAATTGTGGCACAGAAGTTGGGGTATTTGTGGCAGCGATTTAAATGATTAACTCCATGAAATGTTAGATGAGAATACTATTATGTTGGTAGACATGCTTTTTTTATGTTGGTAGACACCTAGCATTGATTTAAAAAAAAAAGTTTTCCTGATTTTCCTACAGTTTTGGATTCTTTAATATACATAATGTCTACTATTTCTGGAGAAACTGAAAATGCATGATTTTAAAATGCACTGGGCTGTTTTGGTGGGAAAAACTCAGTCTAGAAATTTCAAAAAAATTGAGGTTCATTGGTGCTGTTAGATGAAGCCACAATTTCCCCAGATAATTTTTTTTTGCAAAGCATATAGAAGATACAGAGCGGAGCCACAATTACCCCTTTTAGTGGGGTAATTGTGGCTCCGAAGGTTATTTTTTAAAAAAAATAATAATTAATACCTGCAATTAAAAAAAATTGAATATCACATACCAAATACCAAATTCAAAATATGCATTTCGGTGCCACAATTACCCCAACTCACCCTAAGCACAAATGGCCATTTTCTGAAAAATAAGAACCAACCAAAATATTTCATCAAACCCAGGAGCTTCAATGAGGAGGTTTATCTGCTCAATAAAGGCATTGAAGACCTGCTCTGAATGAAATGACAAAACATTTTTTCTTTCTTATCTTGAAACTTGTTTTTATTTGGTACCTACTTAGTTCTTAAAATGAATAATAATAATAATAGCTGGTTGTTTACAGCTAATCCGGCCGTTTCCCGCACTCCAGATGCCGCCTCTCTCTGTCCATTCAGTCCAGATCACTTGGTTTTCATCTCTTCATGTCTAGCAACACCTGTTTCTCCCATCCTCTGGTCACCCTCATTTCCTTCTACCAGAAGGTATCCAAGCCACCAGTCTTTTTGACCATCTCTGAGGTTCCATGTGCTGAACATGCCCATACTAGACAACAAGTCCATTTGTTTTTGCACAGTCCATCACTATCCTGTCACCACTCCTCACAATATTTGTTTTGTGTGATATGTATTCAATGATCTGTTGTGAAATGAATGATTACCAATCAATTAAATAATGTAGGTCTTGTCTTACTGCTCCCATTTGGGCAAATAATCACATGAATCATGTGATTCAAAATTTCAAATTATATGCTCACCACGAAAATTACTACCTATGTTAGGTACAATTATGGTAGTAAGTCTTAGTCATTACCATTTGTCGTAAGTAGCCAAAGTCCTGGGAATGTCTTTTGACATTGTTGTGCACTATCTGATTTGGGAGCACAAACTAAATCTTAGTTGGATGGCCAATATGTGGTTTTTCTTAGGTAATGGAGGTGACAAGTGAGTTGATCTCAAACCAAAAGTCCCACGAAATTGTGTAATAATAGCTATGATAAGAAGTGTAGCAAAGCAAAGTAATGTTTTTTTTAGGCATCCCTAGAAATTTTGTGATCTCACTCTCAGTTAAATATGGGTCTACACTGCGTTTCACATTTAGCTGTCCGGTAAGATATTTTGAATACCCCTTGTCCGAGAGAGAGAGATGGTCTCGGAAGACTGTGCGATCGCACACAGCGACTGAGGGATAGACAGAAAACCTGTTATTTGCTGTTTAAATTAGGGGCCACGCCTGGCGGACAGCTAAATGTGAAACGCAATGTAGGACATTGAATCAGCAAGTTCATATTGTTTGATATCTTTCAACTTTTAAGTAATTTCCCTTTTGTATTCTATTCCAGATTGTGACAGCACGACGAAGACCGTGAGCAGCATGTTCCAGTCGGCTATCGTAACGAGCGAGTATCTGCGCGACGGGAACAAGTATTGGTGCAGCAACTGCATGCGCTTAAATGAGGCTAGACGAAGTGTACGCTACGAGACGTTGCCACGTTTGCTCATCCTGCAGTTAAAACGATTCTCTTCAACATACAGGTAGATCAATCACATACTCTGACTGATGAAATCCTTGATAGTGTCTACACTCCCGCAAGCGGGAGCCTAAATCCTAACCTTATTCTCCCGCGAAACACGTCACACAGTGTTTATTCATGACGCGGTTAAAAACGACGAAAAGCAACCAACCCTGCTAGCTCAGTAGGTACAGCGCTGGACAATGGTACAAGGAGACCCCGGTTCGAATCTGATCCAGGTTGTACTTTTTTATTTTGAAATTTTCACAAGTTTTAATTCTGCCTAGTGCCTAACCATAGAGTTATTTTTTTAAAGTTGCCTAGCTTTAATTTTTGCCAGTTCGAATTTGTCTACCCAAAGAGAGTTTTATTCCTTAGGCTGCCCAGTAAATAGTTTTCGCGGGAGAATAAGGTTTGATTTCAGGCTCTCGTTAACAGGAGTGTAGCCACAGCTGAAATCCTTACATGAATGTACCATGTAAAACACTCAGATGAGGTTATGGGTCTGTCCATGAAAATGTACTTTATGGTGTATCTACTACCTACCTACTCTTTTTTTCTGGATTTTTTTTTATCATTATTTTGCTATATTTTGTAATTTTTAAATTAAATAAGAATTAGTAAATAAGCTTTAATAGATAGAAATGTAGTCCAATGGACCATTTGCTTGTCACTCTAGTGTGAGCCATCATCGCTCTCAAGACTATCACAGGTTGTCCCAGTGTCCCAAAATAACAATCGACGATTAGTTAGTCTCGCATGTCACATATATTTTGGTTTGAGTGAAAGGTGAAGTCTAAGTAGAATAATTCTTGTAAAGTGTCACAAGTGGTAATGTGGACAGACCCATAATTAACACAAAAAGCAGCATTTCCATTTAAAGCCAATCAATTTCCCGATGCCTAACTTTAATAGTTATTCTAAGTAATAAGTTTTCCAAAATACAACTTTAGTATCTCTCATTTGATTCTACAGTTGCAAAATTAAATGTCCTGCAGGACAAACTGCAGAACTAAGCGATGTCAAGTGCAGGAGAAGGAAGCGAGTGCTCGAGGTCAAGCAAAGATGCACTGGTCTCGTGATCTCACTTCTTCACATAAATCGCTCTTACTCTCAGATTGATTACCTATGTTGTCTGGCCACTACATCTTCCCATTATTTTGCAGAAATAGTATTTACAAAGACATTTATTTTTCTGTCCCGTTTTCTGTCAAATAATGTCCTAGATGTCAACGTATTCAGTGCATTGCTTTATTAATAAGTATTATACGAGCTGCAAGAACCCCATCCAAATACTTCGCTGCAAACAACTTTAAATTAATTCTGCGCATTTTTTCAGCTCAATCGTGTCTGTGTCAAAGATCAACGACTACATGCCGACTCCTCTGACATTGGCCTGCTTCTGCGAGGAGTGTCTCAACCTGCCGGAGGAGAAACGTCCACATCGATACGAGCTCTACGGCATCATCATGCATCTGGGGGCATCCATCGTGTCGGGTCATTACGTAGCGTACGTCAAAGCAACGGACAGCACACAACAGTACCAACACTGCAAACGAGACAAACGCAAAACTGCCTCAATGGGTTATTCAAAAGTCAACTGTGATAAGGTTGGAGGTTTTTTCAAATTCTTTCGTCAGAAGTCTAGTACGAATACAGATATGGTAGCCAAACAGGCTGCGGCTAACCACACTGATACGTGTCAGAGTCTTGATTGCTGTGGCGTTAAGCTTAATCGATTGATTGGCGAAAGCAGCAGAGCGATGAACTCCGATGTACAGAACGGTTTCGTGGATGGGAAAGACGTTACAATTACCGATAGCTCTACAGATACATTTATCCCCGAGCCGATTTGGTTAGAGTGCGACGACGATTGCATTAGGTCGTTGACATTGAGGGAATTTGAAGATATTCTCTCACCAGACTATAGTAAGAAGGAAAGGCACACTCCGTACCTTTTGTTCTATGCTAGAAGCCCTTGAGATGAGGAACACCAATGCTAGAATATGTTTTAGAACACGGTCGTTTGAAAAATATAACTGCTCTTCAATTCATCATAGGAACTGCGAAAACGTGTCAACACTCGCAATGAATATAGATTACATTATTTTAGTGTTATTGGAGCCATTGAAATTTGCAACTTGTACTGAAATAGTTGCATAAGTTCATCTAAGGGCTTGTCCAACCATTATTGAATGTTTATTACTATTGTTTATTGAATATTTATTTAACTCAATTCGTTTCTCAATTTTCTAACTCATTTCCCAATTTAACAAATTCCTAACATTTTCTTTGCCTTCCATTTGAACTTTTAAGGGAATGATGATCAACTTCAGACTTACCTAGACATTATCATGAATTTACTACCAAATTCATGAGCAATAAATAACTCTCCAGCTTAGGCAAATGATACTCAAAGCAGTTATGTAGATGCATCAGGACAATTCTTTTCTTTTTTCTTTTTTATCAGCTTTCATCAATTTTATTATAAATTATGCTGCAAGGTCATAAACACTGTACAATATTATCTGGCAAATTTACATTCAATCAAATAGTTAATTTTTGTGTTTTAATTATATACCTTGTTTTACGTACTGTACTTCTTGTGAGATTAGGTAGCTAAATCCTATACCTCAGAGGTAGAAGGCCCAATGTCCATTTTCTCAATTTTGCATTACACTCTTTTGGAATCATGTAATGAAGTTCTGTCAAATGCAATCAGACTGAAGTCAACAATTATAGTTATACCATGATAAAAAAAAACTACTCTAGACGACGCCGGTACTATATTATAAAAACACAAATTAAAATACGGAGGCAATCTTCAGGCCTAGGCCTGAAGAAGACTACCGAATGCGTTTGCTACCAATCCGTATTTTAATTGTGTTTTTATAATATAGTACCGGCGTTGTCCAGAGTAGGGTTTTTTATCATATTCATCCCCGGTACATTAACTTCTTCGTTTTATTATATAGTTACCTATACGTACTGAAGTATTCTCTTACAAAATGACTGGTGTCACTATTACAAATGATTGGTTGAAGGCAGAACTACTGGTTTTTGAGCACACCTCAAGAATCATTCAAATGGACATTGAAGCATTCTATGTCTGAGGTACAGAATTAAATATGAGTTTTAGAAGAAAAACTGAGGGTGACCTTGCAATAATTGTAATTTGTCCTATATCAGGTACGAAATAATACACAAAGGTTCCGAATAATGGAGATGCGTTTGATGAAAGCACGATAATATGAGCATAATAACACGAAGCATGAGTACTACCTAGTTATTTATTAAATAATCAATTTTAGTCTGATCTAAATCTTCCAAAATATGACATTATCAAAAGAGATTACTTTCATTACATTACAGTATTTACATTACCAATAGGCTACTGGGAACGCTTTATTGAATGCACTAATCATTAAGAGATGATAGATAACATCATTAAAAAGACTTCAAATTACATTTTTGACAGCAATCCTTAACTTCAATCATTGCACATTCCATCCAATGTTCTGGCATGTTGCCATTTTATTTAATACGTAATCAAGCATTTATTCATTTAGCATATAAATAATGCTATTTCTATTGCATGAAGCCATACAGTGGTCAGTCTTTTCTACCATCTTCCCAAAAATATTACTATGTACCTATATATGTAATGCAATACTGCTAAGAAAGCTTGCACCTAGGTTGGGTGTAGTTTCATTGAAAATAATTTCTCTGTTGCCAATGTCATGGGCCGCTGAATTTTTATTAGTACATATACTACGATATAACCAAGTTGCTAAAGACTGGAACATTTGTTCCTACTTTAATCATGTGAATAATAGGTAATGAATGTATATTATGATATATAACTGTAAGAATACAAATAACTGTCTGGTGAAAATGTTAATGTTATATATACTACAGTGTAAAGTAAGATATAGCATAGGTATAAGGTGTATGATAAGCTAGTACATAAGATGTTAAGACCAGTGAACAGTCTTTACACATTATATTTTTTGTGGACTATCTTAAATCTCTTTGCATGTTTGAGAAGACCACATAGTCGGCATATTGCATATTATGTAGGTTTTAGTACTGATCACCAGACATACCTGGATACCTAAGGCTATTAGTGCTGGGAATGGCCAATGAAGTCGGATGTATAAATGTTACGCTAAATATTTATTACGGTGCCCTGTCTTGACGTATGACATAGGATATGTCGGCCATTGAGGCAAGCTTATACTCAAAGTAATATTCGTTTTCATTCAGTATGTGTATTGCATTCCAAACAATGTTGATTTCCTGCACATCAAATGCATGCATTTAATAAACAAATCATAGAAAACATATTTTTAGAATTATTGCCAGGGCCTCAATATAATTGTCTCCTCTATTCAAATGCCCAATCATATTTATTATCTTCAAATGCATTTGGCAATTTTTTTAGTAAATTATTTTATTAATTTAATTGATGATTAAATGTGTACTACCTAACATGACAACACTAACAGTAATTGGGCAGTTATATTTATAAAATAATTGTCTGTCTCCAAATACTATTGCCCAGTAAATACCCATATGACTGATGAACTTACAGGATGAATACACAATAGTGTTCAAATTATTGTAAATAGAGTTTATGATACCTTGTAGTATTTAGTTCAGGACATACGAGCCAATTGAAATGTACTAACCTGTGATTAAAATTGAGTACTACATTCCTCTCTCTGAAAGAGATTCTTCACAGACACTGTGATAGTTTCAAATGTGAATCTTTGTATACTCTCGTATAAAAATAATTACATACATAGATTACCAAATTGTTAAGATTAATTGCATAATACCAAGTCAAACGCTTTAACTTCAGAACTTAAGTATGTACTCTTCTGTCACATTGTCGATATTGAATAATTTTCAGCTAAAACCTGCACTAATATAACATTACTGTGTAGAATGTAGGTAAATAATATATAGCCCGGTAACTTAACTATAACCACCATCTTGCATGTTAATATTCAGTCAGAGTAACATTGTAACTGGTGTCACTTTTCATCGACCACATTCTGTGCATATCTGCAATTTATTTATAATTGCCATTATATGAAGAAATGCAATTTCTATTAATAACTGTTCACTTGTTATTGCATACCTTTCTCATAGTATTACGTATGTATGTTCTTGGTTTACCATGTAAAAATATTTTCTTATGGGACTGAGGTATTAATATGTAATCTATAAAAGCTAATAATACAAATAAATACAAATGCAACTATAATGCATTATATATACTCATTCATTCATTTACCAACAATGGAAATTATTTAACTAGGAAAATGCTCTTGTGTAAGGCATTGATAAGTGAACACCGGCAAATGCAATAAAATGGAAATCACTTTTGGATTGCGTTTGACAATTGAAAAACATACTCATTGAGCAACTGTTATACATTTCCTTTTAACAATGGATCTGTTTCAAAAAATAAAACTAAATGTATATTTCAAAATTGTTTCAATAATTTGTTTTTCTACCTTACTAGTGATGGGGGTAAATTCTGAATCCATATGGTAGTGTAGATCACTTGGCGACCGACGTTCTCGGCAGAAGGTAAAAATTTGGTGTTGAGTTGCATCACCAGAGTTCTCGAGTGGAAACTTACAGAAAACCACCTCAACTGCGATAAATGTATTTTCCGCAGTTGTTTACAGTTTTCATCACTTTCAATAATAAGTTTACATCTCATTACAATTTTTCCGTTTAAATCAACATCATTCAAATATCTTCGAAGAAATAGGTATTTTTATTAGGTGATATTTAGGATTCCAAATCTAAAGCTGGGTTCCCATACTTCGCATCGAATTCGCTTCCGGTTCGCTTCGCTTTCGCAAAATGGCTACCTTTTAACAAAGGAAATCGTCCATGTTTACATTCGCATGTTCACTTGTTTCGGTTTCGTTTCGGTCTCGTCAAAGTTAAAATTGGCTCAACTTTAACGAAACCGAAACACGGGAACATGCGAATGTAAACATGGGCGATTTCCCTTGTTAAAAGGTAGCCATTTTGCGAGAGCGAAGTGAACCGGAAGCGAATTCGATGTGAAGTATGGGAACCCAGCTTTAGTCTCAGATCTTCAAAAATTTATTTAATGAACCATGTAACTTAAGAGAATATAGGATCGTCTCATAATTTCTTCTGGCGAGTTTCTTCTGAGTCAAGGGAAGTTGGCATATACCTACACAATTAAATGTGACAACATCGTATCAGTTTAGTTTTAACTGACTTAAAAACAAGAAACATTAAATAAGTTAGGTATACAGCACTGAATTAGTAGATTCAACTCTACCTGTTTGCTTTCAAAAAACATCACATTTAAATTGTGTTCTCTAGAGGAGATATTTATTTATGAAACAATTGCAACTCTTAAGGTGGATTCACACGGCCGTTCCAAACTTCGAGTTTGAAACTCAAGTTTGCCAAAGTTCCGAATCGCCGTTCCAAAAACTCCCGTGTGAACTATGAAAGTTTGAAACTCAATCCTCACAGTTCAAATCTTTTCATAGTTCACACGAAGGTTTTTGGAACGGTGATTTGGAACTTCGGCAAACTTGAGTTTCAAACTCGAAGTTTGGAACGGCCGTGTGAATCCACCTTTACACCTTGGGCTGCAAGTTTTATTTACACCTTTCATTTTGTAAAAAATCCAAAGAAAAGATCTCATATTCAACCTGACAATGCACTATTTTGCCATGAACTAGACATTAAAATTGACTAATGAGTAATGGTGTCAAAGTATCAAAATCTTCCCAAATTAAATTGTACATGTTAAAATGAATCAAAGGTGCTCTTATCCATGTTAACATAGAGGTAATATTAACTTGAGGGGAGAGAACCGATTATAGTTAAATGGAATTTGATTGTCCTTCCAAGTTCCCTTATCAATTATAAGATACGCACAAGAGGAAAAAGTTTGAAACGACCACCTATCTCGGAAAATCTGTAGGTAGGTATGTAATAAAATTAATCGAATTCAATCTGAGACTTTTTATTTATTATATAAATGACAAAAATTATAATTATAATTTATGAAAATAGATTATCAAAACATTTTTATTTAAGTAGAGGCTCTATTAGTCCACGTAATTCTAGTCAGTGACTTGATGTATGATTTAGAAATCAATTAAATAAATATTAGACAGATATATTTTACTTAGATAGATGATTTATTTCATACTATTTCTGTATAGAAATATATTTTATCAAGAAATTGCTATTAAATTAAAATATTTCATGCAGTACGAAATAAGTACGTACCTACTGAACTTGATTTTCAGCTGTTTCTAATAAAAACAGGTGAAATTAGGCTGTTTTTACAGATTATCTCTTTATTTAATCCCGTAATAAAACATTTGAAAACGGTTAAAATTATCAGAAAAATTCTGAAAAAAGCTCAAAATTTTTAATGTATAGTTTATATTTTAATTACTGCAGATGATTTAAGTTAAGTTTTTACCTCCGTCCATGTTAGCTTATGGGAAATTTCAAGATTATTTTTCATGATATCTCTTAAAATAATCCCGTAACACATGTTTTTGTTTCCGTTTTTGCATTTGTTATAGTTTGAGTTGTATTCCAAGAAAATTTGAAGAATTTCTATTTAACAAGGACTTTTGGTGGAAGTACTTTAATATGTATCATCAATCACAATCTTCATTCATATCTTTACAGACTATGTCACGTACCTAGCTTGGCTGTGGCAATGTATATACATAAATAATTCATAAACATAGAGAAATGCAGAACATAAATGTGGTACAGAGCATAATATTTAAATATACAATCATAGAATATAACTAAAAATGTGAAATGAAAAATTATCTACTTGTAAATTCATAAAAAATAAATCAATTCCATAGACTAATGATCATTGCAATAATCAATAAACATTCACCACACTTGATTGACATTATTTGTCAGCATTCACAAACATTGATGCCACGTTGTTGACTCGGTATCCCTTAACACTGGACCAAGACCATTGACATAATTATGGTGTCATAAAAGTGTGTAGAGAAACTTCTGTTAGCAATTTTCACAATTTTATGTTAAACTTTCAATTTGTTAACCCATTGGCAAATTTTGACGCATGCAACTCACCATATTTTTAGGTTGTCATTCCGTAGAGTATTAAAAGATTCTTGATAAACATATATATAAAGATTTATGAAAGTTACCGCAATTTTCATGATTGCCTTGAACACACCTTGAATATTAAATACCAATTTCCAGACAAGATATTTTCAGCAGCCAGAAGATGTAGAGGAGGAGGAAGAAGAAGAGTGTGATGTGTCAGGACCGGCCACCCGACATCACTGAAGCGAAGGCCCAAGATTGACGGTGGAATTCCACCCCCCGACCCGGCATTGTGTTGGAAACAAGAGAAAGATATTCATTTATAAAAATTAAAAATCATACGCCAATGGGTTAAAATCCCGTTAAAATTGGGGTGATGGGGATCGGATTGAGGGGTGATTTTGGAAGTTATGAACTGCTGAACAGCGAATGATGTGTGGGTCAATAACATCAAGATAATGTTGATCGTTTTTTTTTAAATGTATGGCATTGTCCACAAGGAATTCTTTCTGATTAGTTAAAACGTCAATGGCAAGTTTTTCTGTGAAGTTTGAAAGTGGCTGAGGGACATCATTCGGCGTAAATGTACAAACAAGTGAAAGAAAAACGACTGGGTTAGCCACCATGGCAAGCGGCTGTGCACACTTCATACTACAGTTCGTGTCACACGGAGCTGTCCGGTAAGATATTTTGAATACCCCTTGTCTGAGAGAGAGGGATGGTCTCGGAAGACCGTGCGATCGCTCACAGCGACTGAGGGATGGAAAAAAACGGTTATTTGCCACATTAGGGGTCACGTCAGTCCGTGTGACGCGGACTGTATGTTTGCCACTTGCTGGTTTCGAAAAACATGACAATCCTTCCCCATCACCCCTATTCGTACGAACTCACCCCCTGTAACTTATTACTGTTCTCTAAGAAGGAATTCCGGCTGAAATGATACGTCGTTTTAGGGTTGGGTCATTACGCGTAGAATATTAATTTTCTACATACACGTAGAATATGTAGAATATTGTAGAATATTTTTTTAAGTGCCATTGGATTGACAGTGGTAAAATTTGGAAAAGTTGGCAAAGACCAAAATATATTATTTTACCTTATTAGTTGCCCTATTTTCAACTTAGCTTTAAAGCGGTCGAGTTCAAATCTTTTTTATTTACTCTACTCATATTCTATCTTGTATGAGACGATCACAACCTTAATTTTGGCAAATTAGAGAGCAATCCTACCTCTTAATTAATAAGCCCATTCAGAGCAAACTTCCCCTACAATGCTACAATTGGGAACACTCGATGATTTGAATATGTATTGCAGGACATTAATTAGCAAAGATTGTGAAAAATTGAAATTAAAACATTTCAAAATAATTTCTAATTGAAGAGACATAACCATGTAGAATGGAACGTAAATTTCTACTTAGTTGTGTGCATATTCTTCATGTTTGGATAATTGAATCTATGGTCAGTGACAGGCAAAGATGAACCCTGTTTAGCATTGCCAGGTATAGGCCGGCCCATGTTAGCGCGGGTTCATCTTTGCCTGTCACCGACCTTAGATATCAGCATCCAGCATTACAACAAGCAACTACCAAAGTCCCAATGAGATGATTGAGTATCACTTTGCATTTTTATGTTAATATTAAATTTAGAAGAAAGAAATTGTATTTGGTCTCTCTCGTATCAATAATTTGGTAGGGTTGTTATGTACTCGGTACTCATATAGTTAAATAAAAAGCTGTTATTTTGAAAACAAATCAATAAAATGATCATTATAAACCATATCAATATGTTCTTCTTAAAAATAATATTCTACATGTAGAATCAATATTCTACATTACATATTCTATGGTAGAATATACGCGTAGAATACCGATTTTCTACGCGGAATATTCTACTGACCCAACCCTGCGTTTTTACACAATTGAGGAGATGAGAGCACCATTGCGAAACGAGCTCAATGTGTCACACTTAATGACTTCTAGGGATGCATGGAATAATTGAAACAACTCCAAAATTGTTGAATACATGCAGATGGGTACTACTTCGAAAATGACGGTTGAATCTAGGAGTTACCTATTTAGTTTCTTTTACTTGATGGTCATTTCGCGAACTTTTGGCTAGCACCAATTGTACACAAACAGTTGTAGAAGTTAATGGTGAATATTATCCCAGTAAATTTCCAAGACCAACAAGCAAAATTGTTTCTACCATTAGCTCATCATCCTTCTCTGTAATAGCAAACGGATGGGGGAATATTGGCAAAACACTGCAGTGGCACACAGTTTTAAGCTTCATCACAGGATTTTCCGAAACAAGACTAAGGCGCCACGAACTGAATGGTTTTGTAAGCTCACCTTCAATGTCTGAAGTTTTAAGCAAATGTCGGAATACTACTTTCTTGTTAATCCTTAAATCCTGAAACGAGTTAATCTCATTCTGAAATCTACTTATGGCGCTCAGAATAAGTGGATATAAACTGCATGGAAGAAGACATAGATGATCCTGAATGACGACAAAAACTTCGAGTATCGTGTGCATTCGAGTACACCATGTTATTGTCTTATTGAAATCCTGATTGCGGGCGGGAGGTTGAAGTTGGTCCACCGTAGCGAGATCTAAACTTGGAAGTATGTACAAGTAGTCTCTGGTTAATGCATCAACACCAAGCTCCAGTAACATTTGGAGTGACTTTGAAACGCTCAAAATCTTCGTGAAATCATGTGAAGTTGGATCACGAATAATCTTTGCTATGCTGGTTGCATTGTGCGGGTGAATCTAAAAAATTCAAAAATGTAATATTATATGTATGTCACTTTTTAAAGTATAATGTAGTTGTTTCTATATTATAACGAACTACAGTAGGAAAGCTAGGCTAGAAAGTTAGAAATTAATATGTGAGAGGATATAAACGAGTGGGTGAAGAATAGACGAAGTCTAAGACGAAGGCAATGGAATAAGCATGTTGAGAGAATGGAATACAGTAAAAGATGGGAGACCAGCTGTTAATAGAATTGTGGGAAGATCAAGAAGGAAGAAATTAGAAGACGTACAAAGTTGTATGGAGATTGGTGAAGCTAAAGATTCTTTACAGTGAGTGTGGAGTTGGCATTCGGTGCTCTTGCTCATCAATGTTCATCATTCCTCAATGCCAAATGCAAGCACAATATGTATGTCCAACTGTAAACAAAGCATAACTCTCAGAGTTCTGCTTTGACACTATCATAAGGCTAAAAATGGGAACTGCTTGAAAAATGTCAATCAATACTTACATAGGGTCTAATTTCCCCTTCATTTACTCCATCCAATACTTTTTCCCAGCACTTAACGAGCTCATGTACATCTTCGCAACCTAAAATAAATATTATGTAATGTAATTTCCTAAATAAATTTGTAACATCATATTTCAACTTTTGATATCAGTGGTTCTCAATCGGTAGGGGCTTCATTCCCCGCCATGAATAATACAAAACCTGTTTTTAAGTAATTTCAGAATTGTGAGAAATATTCTCAAGTAACTACATGGCAAATATAAAATCAACAAAAGTTATTGTCCAAAATGCATAGAAATTATCTAAATTTACTCTGGAATTTCAAAATTTCCTGGGTCTGTGCAGCCCAAACCTGCATGTGGCTTCCCACGGACACCTCATGGTTTCGTAAGCATTCGGCATATTCGGTCTGTTAACATGTGTTCCCCCGAATACCGTACTTACAAGGAAAATTAAAGGGTTCTCAATATTTTGAGCATATTATTTGAAATTAACTTGGGAAGAACTTATGAACTTATGAACAATGGTGAAAGGAGGAATGAGCATAAAAGGTCGAGAACCATTGTTCTATAGTATTTTTCTCTGCGAACGTATTATCCCCCTATTTTGTACATCCCCCAGATAGGTGGAGTGGGGATGGTCTGCCGCAGGAAGTGCAAGTAGCTATCAGCGAATACAATGGAAGGGATGCTAAAAACGAGGGGTTTTGACCGATTTTGCCAAGCACTGTCTTATACGTTGGGAAGAAAAATACTGTATAGGTATGATATCTTTTGATTTTTGAACGTACAAAACATTCTGATTCGGGAATAATTAGTTCTTATATTGTTACTTACAGATGAGTAATGGCCAGAGTTGATGAGTAAAGTCGTACTGAGGATTAAGATGTGCAGCAACTTTCGTTATAGTTTCATGAAGATTTGTGTCTCGAGGTTCCACATTATTTCCATTTCCCCCCCAGCGAGCACGTCTGTTGCTGTTAAAAATATTACACGTTTAGCTCAACAGTTACATGAAACAAACTATGTAGGTACAAATTGTCGTACGTTAATACTTCTTCAACACAGGTACCTACTACATACATACCTTGTTGCAGTTCCATTAATATGTGTATCAATAAATTGATTTACACGTTCCCATGCCCCAGTTTCGGACAAAACACTACATGGCAAATCAGTGTCATCAGATATATCGCAATTAGCCAATTCATGAAGGTAAACCAATTGTAACCAGATTGGATGCAGTTCACTGTTCACATGGCCAACGAACAATTCAACAGACTGTGAAAAGTAACAGAGATACTCGTTATAGCTTGGACGTAGGTAATACAACTTGGGCAGATGACAGAGTGCAAGGACACTTGCCAGAGTCGCTTGAGATTCTAGCGGAGGTATCATCACATTTCTACGCATAAGTGTGTTTTTCCACGCGACTTCCAGGGATACGTTGGCGTGTTGCTCACTCTTTGACGGATTCTTCACTGTCTCGTTAGCCAATGACTCGCCAAAGATGTCGTAGATGCATGTTACTTCAGATGTCATCTAAACATTGAGCAAAGAGAATTTAAAAAAAATTAATTATTGGGTGGAGCAATACTCTTTGAGAGGTTTTGACCAGACTAATACTGCCGAGTTAGGGATAAGCAACGTAACGACCATCAATTAATCCGTATTTTTAAGGTCGAGGTGCTGTGTAACACTGTGTAACACTGTAACACTTATATAATGGAAATAAGCTTAATAAACAAGGATTTTTTTTTTTAAATTGCATTTTTACTTCAGTAATAAATGCATCGAATTAAAAAAAAAAAAATGTATCAATGTTCAATTAGGAATTCATTTGCGATATAAAAAATTTCAAAATTAAGCTTGTCTTCCATGAAGAAGCTTTACATGACAAGCCAAACACTTCCTCAAAGCTCTACTAAATTACCAATAGTGGATGGCTTGTAAGTGTAACCCTTTTCTTGACAAAAGAGAGTGAACCGACGCATTGGGTCTTCCTCGGTTGTGCTGGTTATAGGTTTCAAATACTTATTATTTCTATTATATAATTATTGTATGTTCCTTACATGAATTTTTAACAAAATAAGTCGTTATCATTGCTAGTGACCTATCCAACAGGATAAGTTATTAGCACCACCTGGCAAAAAAATATGTAACTTAAAAATCTATGTAATCAGGGTTGTAAAAAACCATTAATTTTTTAAAAAATTGGCCAAGCCCAGTGTTTTTTTTTGGTTTTATTCGGTTTACTTGGGCTTTATTTGGTTTTATTAAAAATGATTGTTTATTAAAAAAAATTATCAAAAGTTTTGTTCAATGGTTTTACATTTATAACGTATAACGCTGTATAACCTTGTAACGTACCTACACTTTACACTTCAAAATTTGAAATTTCTTTAAGGAATTATCTCTTTCGTACCTACCTTATTAGTAATTACCTATCATATTATTCGTAGTTTACCTAGTTGTGTAAAATTTATTAGATTATACTAGGGATAAAAATTAAGCGATCCACTGAGTATAGTTTATAGAAAAATGCGATCTGAAAACTTGAATATCCAATGAAATCAGAAATAACGTGTTTCACCATCCAAAGAGGGAGAAATGCTCAGTTATTGTGTCCGTGGGTGTAGATACACAATTTACGAAACCAAATTTTTATGCCAATTGACCCAGGAACATTCCTAAATACCTAATACCAATTTGACATAGTTGACAAATAATTATTGTGCCATTGTAATTATTGAAAAAGTTAATAACATTAAATTTAAATGGTAGGTTTATTGGGGTTTTATTGGGTTTTTTAATTTTTTTTAAAAAGCCCAGTTTTTTTGGGGGCGGGGCAAAATTAATACAGCCCTGTATATATAAATATATTTTGTACATGCAAAATATTTCATAAGTCACCTTTTCTTCTGGCAGCATTGAGCGAGTAACATGAGAATTCTTGACCGATTCTGCTAATAAGCTTATTTCCTGGTAATTTGTGTCAGGTTTGTGATAAACAATGAACCGGTTTTTCCAATTCTCTTCACAGAGAGCACCCATTAAAACAGTGTTTAAAGAGTCTTGCCCATCACACAAAACCCACAATGATTCCACAGGTGGAGTATTTTTGTCTGAATGTAAGTTATATGCAGTTAATATAGACCTGTAAAGAGAAATATAAAATTTAAATTAATTATTAAATTTATTATAAAATGAACAGCTTAGGTAGTACCTACCTACTTGTTGTATGTAGATCTGATCATTCATTGATAAGTTACTGTTATACTTATATGAATTCAAAATAAATGAAAAATGTGAAAATTTTAATGTGGACAGCCTGATGGCAATGTGTAAATTAAAAAAAGTATGTTACTACAAATATATTTTTAAATACCTACAACTATTATGATATTATTCATTTTTGTTAGCAAGTAAAAAAAATGGCTGAGTCCTGTTTCTAATTGTAGCATTAGTGAAGTGTGGAGTGGTCTTCAAAATCCTCATTGACATACAAGTTTCTGGAGATACCCCACCCCCATGGGCAATTAATTATATTGGTGCCTCTAGCTAAGGGGCACAGTGATACACAGTGATAGAATCACAGATATGAACCCAAAAATGAATAATCTTCTTTACTAGGCTCATTAATTATATTATTATTAATATTATTAAATCTTTATTACAACAGGGCTAAGCCCCACATGAAGTTATTTTAAGTTCATTGCAGATACATCAATCAACATGTGTAAAGACATAGGTAGAAACACAAAAGATGTGTGAAGTGGTATCCGGCTGAAACGGAGTTTGAACCTCTCACTTGCTGGGCGAGAGCTCTACCAATTGAGTTATCCAATCGTCTTCCAGGGGGCTCTCTCTGCGTTGGCAGGTTCAGCTCTTGCATATACTTTTATTCTAATGTCTTTTATGTGATCTCACTCTCTTCTACTGACTTTCACCTCCAGTTAAGCCCCATTTACACGGTGCAATTTCTTGAACAACTTCTGTGTCACATTCCTATTTTTCATACAATTTTGTATTTACACTAGGGTGTCCATTCGTCCCGATTTTGCCGGGACAGTCCCAATTTTCTAGCAACCTGTCCGGCTGTCCCCACGACCATCAAGCGGGACGCCTTTTGTCCCGATTTTTGACATGTGACTGTGTTTTTTTAAATTTATAATTTGCCGCGCGGCGAATAGTTGTCTGCGCAGTGAATGAACAGTTTTTTCACAGCCTTCTCGAGTTTCGACAGCCACTGTCCATTTGACTGACAGCCAGCTGATTTTGTCCAATTTGCTTTGTCTGTTATGTTGGGCGACTTGTCGCAATTTGGGCGACTTGACCCTACCATATCGCAACCAACTTCTTGTTGTTGTCGCGGATCGCCGATTTGGGCGACTTCGCAATATCCTTCCATAATGCAAATTTTTGAGAAAATATATGGAAACTAATACTTTGAAACTTAATTTCATTGTGAACTAGCATTTTAGGTGATTGAAATCGCCGAAATTTCTAGTCCAAAACGCATAGAAATGACTCTATTTCATTCTTGAAATTCAAAATTTTCTCGGGCCTGCGTGGCCCGGACCCGCATGTTGCTAGGGAACCCTCCCCCCAGACTCCCCATTGTAACCCAAAACTGTCCGGATTTTCCAAATTCTAAATATGGACACCCTAATTTACACGACGCAACTTTCTGTCACATAAGTTAAAACATGTTCTAATTCCCATTCAAGAAGTGTGACACAGAAGTGTGGTACAGAAGTTGTACAAGAAATTGCACCGTGTAAATGGGGCTTTAAATGATTCTACGGCACATGTGGTTGGTTCCCTTCCCACCGGTGGGGATTCCCGAGTTCATTCTGGACTACTACCTACTCCGTTACTTGATTCAAGAAATGAGCATTACAAAAGTCATCCCTCCTCAATTAGGCAGTGTTCTTATGTACCCCCCCTCCCCCACAAACCCGACATGCTCCACTAATTATTTTTTGCAATTTAAAGGAAGAACAGCAATTGGGCTGCATTAGGGAATATAATTTCAAATAGAAATTTATGGGAGGGCCAAAATTATAAATGTAACAGTTAACTGCCTGGTAAGTATGGAGAGGGGTTGATTCAGTGCACTCTAAAGATATACCAATTTCTCATTCTAGTATCGTCTGATACGAGAAAACATTATAGCAATGACGGACAAATGCAGGCACAAACCAAGTAGATTTTCAGGCCCACGGGTGTCCGTTGTAGTAGTTTAGAGACAAAGTCAGGAAAATAAATATAAATATAATTAGGTATATTATATATATATTGATTCTTTTTGGAGCTGACATTTAAAATTGGAATTACATGCTCGTTAGTTGTGTTTTGTTGGCGAGTACTGAAGTCAAAGACTTACCGTGCTTCTTGGATTGTAAGTGGAGTATAATTTGCTTCCGATTTCAGCCATTTGTGAGGTGAAAGTAATAGAGAATCATCACACTCACTTGTTAAATCAAATGGGCACTCGAGTGGTGTACCAGTCAAATTTAGATTAGGAGTCAAATTCAGACTACTATTTGATAGGTCCTCAATTTGAACTGGATTCAATCTCTCCTGCTGAAATTAAAAAAAAGACATACTATAGGTATTCATCAAATTATGTCTACTGACTAAGATCAAGTAGATGTCGAGCCTGTAACCCATCATGTCTTTAGCAAGATTCAGCAAACAAACGAAGGTGATTTTCTAAGTAATTGTCATACTGTCTACATTGTCAATTACCATCATCATGGCCATGTGAAAAAGTGTACATAACATCTAGTCACCTACAGTAGTAGTTACTGCGAGTGTAGTATCGCATTATTTTGTACCTGCCTCAGAATGGTGGAGTGGGGATGGTCAATCACAGGAAATGCGGGTAGGGCTCAGCCGAATACAATGGAACGGTTGCTAAAAACGAGTTTTTTTTTTACTAATTTCACCAGGCTTACTACACTCAATTTAACAATTAGAATACCACTACAGAGTTGGGTTGCAACTTGCATACAAGTTTTATATCTAAACACAAGACACCTGATGCATCAAATATCACAGAGTATAGCATAATTGGCCACGTCTGCTTATTCCTAACATTTTGAAAAATTTGTAGGAGGAAATCCTGACCAAGAATTAATCTAGGTACCTTAAAACTAAAATAAAGTGGAAGAACTGATGGGTTGGGGAGAAAGTACACAAATCTTTATGGAGTAAGCATGTAGGGGAGAGTCAGGTAGGTAGGGTACCAGTGCGCAACACTCTAATTTTAAATGCGTGGAATTAGGAAATAAGTTGTATTTACTATTTTCATTGTTTCAAGGTTTCCTAAACCTTACTTATGTACAGAAAAAATTCAAACACAAAATTTATATTTTTTCTTAAGATGATAAACATCTTAAAAATTATGTATCTTATCTTAAATAAGATGTATTTTCATTATTTGAAGTTTTCCTTTAGAGTAGTAAAGCATAGGAAATCTTCAAACAATGAAAGAGCATCTTATTTCTTAATTCCAAGCATTTGAAATTTTACTGTCCGCGCACTGGTACCGGTACCCTATCGTCCCTATGTACTACCTGCAGAAGCAGGGCCGGCTTAAGGTACATTCTTGATGTACGCGAAAAATGATAATGCCGCCTATCAAGGGCGTACGCAGGATGACATTTCTATTGTGAGGGGGGGGGGGGGCACGTTCTTAATAATTTGAAAACTTACAGATGAAATAGGGGGGTTCGGGGGCGCAGCCCCCGAGAAAATTTTGGTTCAAGGTCATTCGATTTGGTGCAATTTTGAATCGCAGATTAGTTATTTTTGGGAAATATAAATTACCAATGTCCAAAAATAATTCCAATCATTTTGGTAAGTTTTCGACATGATCTGCCTCTTTCTTTTACTTTTTTGTTTACATATTATTTTAAATGTGCTGCTTTCTTAGATGATGTTCTGATTTTGGGGGGGACGCTCCCGGATTTTTTACATTTCATGGTCATTTTGAAGTAAACCTACGCGTTTCTGGTAAAATTACTGCAACATTGAACTCAATTTTTCTTGGTAATTTTTCATGCGCAAACAAAAAGTTCAGGAACATATCTAGGTGAAGGTATTAACAAAACATGAACGAGATTTGTTTGGATACATTACAAAACATCAGTCGTCGTTTCCCCAAAAATAATTTTATTTCTTCCGAGCTTGAATATTGGTCAACATGATGACACAAAATAGTAAATTTTCAAAAAATGCTGAAAGTGCCGCCTATCCGAATGTGCCGCCGTACGCGGTCGCGTACGTCCCCTATGCCTAAAGCCGGCCCTGTGCAGAAGGCACCTACTATGGATAGTCGAATTTTTAGGTATTTGCCACAACATTCTCAAGGCGCCATTTTGTATCCCTTGTGTTTGTAAACAAAAAGCCTTCAGAATGATGTGCCCAAGTTGTACCGAATTGGTTTGTAATCAGCAACCACAGCTAATGTTCATTACGGAGTGCAACATTAAGAAATCTTCAATTAATTTTCCAGTAGCGAGTAGAGGAATCAAGACAGTTTCATCACCAAATAATGTTTCTGCACTTTGCGATGTTGTCTTTCATGTAAAAAATTGATTTTTCCACAAGACCTTTTTTGTGTCACACAATTAAACTTCTTTCAAATTACTGTCGGATGCATTGCTCATGTATGCCCAAGAGTGTTACCACCCAGCAGCGTCAAGTCATAAGTTTAGTCTTTAATTTGGGGGCGGACGCGTCCTCTCGCTCATTTTTTCAGAGTGGACGCAGCCACAATGCCCACTTATTTTTCAAAGAGGTAAAAATTGGCTTAATTTTATGTACAAATCAGACAGAAATACACCAAATTTATTCCTTAAATTCAAAATTATCGCTGGGTTGTGAGCCCCAGATCAGCATTGTACTCCCCCCCCCCCCCCCTCCCCCAGGCCACTCATTGTTCTGTAATTAAATGTACTATTTACTATTTATTTTCTTTTTCTTGCCAATCGTTATGCGTGTCCACCCACTTAACCCACCAAGTGCCACTGTCGATTTTTTCGACAACGTAAATTTGGGTCTCTAAATTTTATTTAAGGGCGCACAGAGTATTTTGTTGGTGGATTTGTGTTTATTGATCAATAGTGGATCAATTGTTGAGCTGGTTCAGTCGATAAAATTACTTTAAAAGGCCGTGAAACAGGATTTATAAAGATGGGGGTGAAATCTCGCCTATTGTTACCATGTGTGCAAACTGCGCATGCGCATCAACTAAAATCAATGTAGGTAGGTATCTTTTATTTTCTGGCAGATAATTGTTTGATTTTTTTTTTGGTATTTCTCAGCATTGTAAATAATATGTATTTGGATAAAAACGATTACCTATGGTCTTTACTTTAGTGATTATTTTGTGCAAATAATTTGGCAAAATCCTTTTTTATTTGAAATAAAATTTTATAAGATAAATTATATTATTTTTAATCAATTGTTATTTTGAAAAAAATAAAATGTCATGCACTCATGAATCTTTAGAGTGTTCTGAAACTTTTAAAATCGATCCCAATATTGTTGAACAATTATTTCATCTTCAAATTAATTTTCCCAATTATGTCCAAAATCGGGCTGGCACTATACACTTTTAGTTTTCGAAGTGTCTATTTGCACCAATGCGTGCATGCACCAATCCGTGCACGCATTGGTGCGAATAGCCTCGGCCGCGCGGGCGGGGTATTCGCACAAATCCGTGCACAAATTGGTGTGATTTGTGCGGATAGCCAGCCCGCGCGGCCGAGGCTATTTGCACAAATCTTCAAGGCCACAAAAGATAACTTTTAGTCATGCAACGTCGCAAATGACGTAGAGCAGAATTGCATCTTGGGAGCCATTGGAAGATCAGCTGCAAAGATCAGCTGTCACTGTCAGTGTCACTGCCCGTCTGCAAGCATAGTTGTGTATTTGGTTGTGTGTTGAGAATGAAATGTTTTTCCTTTGTTGTTTCTAAATATTATGCTATTTGCGTGTAAAAAGCGTATCATGTTCAACATGAATACCAATAACAAAATATTTCACCAATATTTCAATTTTTCACATCCACATCTGTCAAAAGTGACGCCATCTTTACAGCGGTGCCAGATCTCGAACGTCATTTCAACTCCTTACGTCATTTGAAATTGCACGGATTCGTGCATACCTACACGGATTGGTGCGAATAGTCTTGGCCGCGCGGCCGATGCTATTCGCAAAAATTTGTGCACACACCAATACGTGCGTCACACCACTCAGTGCACCAATCCGTGCGTGCACGCAGTAGTGCGAATAGCATCGGCCGCGCGGCCAAAGCTATTCGCACCAATGCGTGCGGTTTGTGCATGCACGGATTTGTGCAAATAGCCTCGGCCTTTAGTTTTAGCCCTGGCCCTTGAAGGGTTAATATTGTACAAATGAATCACTGGTTATTATAGGTCATTCGGAGTTATCTACCACTAAGTTAAAATTATAAATTGATGAAGGATCCACAAATGTGAATTACCTATCAAATTGAATGTTGATGGTTGGTTGGAGCCTGTCTGTGTAGAAAGGTATGACTTGATTAGGTACCTACTTCAAAGGCTCATAATTATGCGCGTGAATAATATTCACCTTGATATGTTTTCAAAATATATAAAAATTGGCTTAGAAATCGATTGAAATCTTAACTTTGGGCCCAATTCAATTATAAGCAGAGTAGTTCACATTTAAACCTAATAGTTCAGCCCTACCAGGTACTAACTTATACGTGTAGAAACTATGACCCTTACCTATCGTGTTTTTCACACTATGACCATGGTAAGACCAAGATAAGACGGTCCACTGTAGTCCCGGCCTAGTCCGAATTTAATTTAATAATTTTAAGAGACTGTGGCTGGTGCTACGATGGTCTTACCGGCGGGCTAGATCTCCAGCATGCTTTGGCGGACCGCGCTAAGACTTTTTTATATTAAATCGGGACTAAGGAATTGCCTTATCTCAGTCTTACACTAATGTCACACTGGAGGTCTATTCTAGAACGAATTTCCAATTCCATTCTGATCGAATTCGGTTACGGCCATAAGGTTTAACATTGTATGGAATCGAATTCTAGTAGAATTGGGAATTTAAAAGTTCTAGAATAGGGCCCCTGGTCTGGCTGGTGTGACATAGACCCTTAGCTAATAAAATCTTTTCTCTATGACGGTCATACAGTCTACTGTAGTCTACTGTATTACCAAATAAAATCTTTTCACTATGACGGTCATATGACGGACTCTTTATTAGGTAAGGGTCTATGTCACACCAGCCAGACCAGTGTGACATTACTAGATGCTGGGCCGGTAAGCGGGCCTATTCGATGTTATCTTTCCATCTATTACGCTGCTATTAGGTAGTACCTACGTCCCCTAGCGCTTTACTGGACAAGCAGATAAGTTGATAACCTGGCATTTGTTCAGATAGCCCAGACTCTAGCCCAGACTATTTGGCTGCCCTCGAGCACTCATAGGGTACAGGCAAGTCCCTTGAAGAGAATTATAACCAAATTATAATGCTTAACCTTCAAAGCAAGTTCTTCTGGATCATGCATAAGCAGTGAATTAAAATTATATAGGTAAGTGCGTCAACTCCTTACCTCTTTTTTATGAATAAGTATGATATTATTGACCGAAAGAGCAAGTAGATAGGAAGGAGTCACCGACACCGTTTCATAATCTTTATCTTTTCCTAATACTGAGAAAATATGTTCCATAAACAGCGCCATGACGGCTTGTCACTTCGCTCCGACCTTGAAGTTTCCCGCGTAAATGTCACAGCCAACTAGCAGGAAAGTATCCAGGGAGGTTTTCGAAGGCTGTGACTTTGTGCTTGTTGGTTGGTTGGTGCGCGAGCCTTCTTTGACTGTGACGTATTAGATATCGTTGAGTTGGCTTGTAAGGATCTGTTTTATGTATTTGAAAATTAATTAATCACACAGAATCATAGTGTAAGTACCACAAGTGCTACCAAAAAATTCAGACGAACCATTAACTTTCGAAATTTGAATACCCTCTTAGCCTATAGCCAATCACTTCCGTTTGCAACAGGAACAGGAAGTTCATTTCAGATTAATGGCCTCCCCTTACTAATGTCTGGAATAATGAAAACATCCTGCCGCCTTCAGTGCTTCAAATGTGAAACTGTCAATTTTTGCTGAAACATTTCTCACCTCTGATGCCCATCCGAATATCCAATGTTGTATAGAATACTAGCAAGTATTTGAAACCCTCGTCCGATTGGTGAAATTGTACTGGACTGTGAAGTATACTGAGTGTAAGAAGAGCGATTTTTTTCTCTTTAATTTGCACAACATAAACAGCATGTTCTGGATTGGCCAGCCCTGCCTGCCCTGTGTTTGGTTAGTGTTGGTGCAGTAGAGGTAAAATATACCTAGGTAGTATACCTATCTAACTTTGAAGAAGCGGTTTACACTCTTCAACTACCTACCTACTTCAGTGTTTAATATTCTAGTTTATGTACCAACCTGAATAGGCATGAACAGTTAATGTGTCATCCTACCTACCCACAGCCATAAAAATGAAGGAAAAGAAAATTGTATATAATTCAACTAAGGCTATTTGGTCTCCTAAGCCAAATAATGGTCCTAGGAAAGTCAAGAAGAATAAACATGTTTTGTCTGTAGATTTTATTAAACAAGAAATTAACCTAGCAGAGGAGGAGGTTGTTGGTGTGACTGAAATGCAAGCGATGCATCCTGAAACTGTGCAGTGTTCGATCTCGGGCGACACAGTAATTTGCGAAGATCAGTTGATAACGATGGAACACGGCGAAGAAATCATGCTGGATGCTGGAATGATACAAAACCAAATTGATCTAGAAGAGGTGGGCTTAGAAGAACAGTTCGAAGATCATACAGAAATCACACAAGAGCTGGAGATGGAGTCAGAAACTACAGTAGTGCCTCAGGAGAGTCGGTTGATGGCAGTAAGTTAATTAGATTTCTATACATTTGTGGCCTGCTGAAGGCTGTATTAAAATCGATGGCACGTGTCAATGGCCCGCATGTCGCTAAGTATCTGTCAGTGTCAGTGATGAAAAAATTGTGTTTAACCCTTTGACTAGTATGCGCGTATCTCTTACGTGCTGGCATTCTACATATACATAGAAAAAAGACAAAAATTCAAAAAATAATTATTTTTTGTGTGGAAATTTTAAAAATTTGTTTATTATTTGATAGCTCTATATTCTCATCATACAAAAAGCTGCTTCCTAACACATCCCAAAAAGGATATAGAATTTTTACCTCTACCTACCTACAAATTAACTCACTAGGTACCTACTTTAAAGGGTTAATACCTATCTAGGTAAATGCTTTGCTGTCACACATCCTACCTTTGTGATACTGTGTCATATTTTTACCTTCAAAATTAGTTCAGCTTCAGGAAACATATTGTGACAGCGAATATGTTGGCAACAATATTTTTGCTTGTAACGGACACATTGGGGTATTAATTGTCAAAAAAACTGACCACACTGTACGGATATGTGTAAATAAGCTTTACTGATGCTGATCATTAATTGGCACTGATAATGTCTGTGGTCAGTGAGCTGACTAGTGTGTCATTAAGGTGATCGGACCTTGCCTACCTACATATTTTTTTTTTTTTTTCAGGCAACAGATTCTCAAAATTCACGGTCTGCAGCAAACACTTTATTAAATGAACTTGGCAAAAGTTTGCTTACTGCTTCTAAATTGGGAAAAACAGAAGAGGTCAAACAACTAATGGCCAAGGGGGCACCATTCACATGTGACTGGGTAAGACTTTGTTTATTTGTTTGAAACTTTGTCAATATTATCACACAATTGTGAAATTTACCTTTCTTTTGAATTCAAACAGCTCGGTACAAGTGCTCTACATCTAGCTGCTCTGAATAATAACAAAGAGACCGTTGAGATACTTCTACGTGCTGGTATATCTCGAGACTCTAGGACCAAAGTCGACAAAACTGCGCTTCATCTGGCTTGTACGGAGGGACATACGACCATTGTCAAACTATTGCTTCGGAATGGCGCTGATGTCAATGCTTGTGACATGGTAAGACACTACATATTATTTGCTGCGTGGGGAACGGTATTATGATAATAACTGCACATTGTAAAATATGGCTGTCACTAATAATATCTTCAAGCGCTGGTGAAAAGAAAGATAGTATTACTACCTACTTATTGGAATAACCTAGGACATACAGTTTTTTGACATTACTAAAACTATTGTGTAAACACACACTGAAAACTAGCTAGGTACCGTAGGCTACCTATAAAATATGTCTCTTTATTATTATTATCACTTCTTGCTATATTGATAGGATTAAAGTGGGTAATTAGAAGATGTCCTGGGCAGTAGTACTGTATACAATTTTAGTAGTAGGTAATTAGAGTATTGATAAACTCTGAAGTACCTACAAATCCTCTTTGAGGAGAGAAGAGGCACACAATAGTGATATTACTCTGTATCCTCAGGTCAGCATTTTTATTATCTGCAACTGTTTAAATTTATAAACAATCCTAGGTGGTAACTAGTGATGTAATATTCCCGGGAATTTATTGGGAATTTACTATAGGGATGAGTCAACATTAAGAGAAAACATTATTAAAGCATGTTTATGTTATGAGATGTCATAAGACAGGGGTCGGCAACCTGCGGCTCCTTGGCGGTTTTTGAATAGCTCTTTATAATATAAATATTAAATAAAGATCTGGAATAAAAAAATTGGAAAATTCGAAAAAAAAAACGCCCTGTGGGGCAACAATTAGAAGGTTATTTGATTGAATTTGTTCATTTTAGAATCCCAAAATCACTTTTAAATTGTTGAAATTGTTTAAAAAACGCCCAGGGGCAACAACAAGAGGGGGAGGGGGGGGGGGGGGGGGGGGGGGGGGTTCGCCAAAATAGTAGAATAAACTAGTAATTCAATTGATTATTTTTGGAGTATTATATTTGATTGCCTGCTGCGGCTCCCATTAATTATATTATTTATACATTTTTTGGAAATTGGCTCTTTCACCAAAAAAGGTTGCCGGCCCCTGTCATAAAAAGAAAATTAGTGACAAAAAATTAATACTAAGAGCTAATGAGTAATGAGTGACATAGCCTAGGTACCACAAAATAAGAACATTATACTCACGGCCAGTTGTTTATGGTTTCCACGATAAACGCGAAATGTTTAGAAACATGAATTTTCTGTCATATCTTTACTTTTCATATACTCCTGATTCCAAATATAGGTATGTATCTCTTTCTCGCAAATTTTCGCGAAATTAGTGTTTTGACGCGATATTGACGAATTCTCGCGATTTCACGCGATTTTGTCCCAAACCTATGTGTTTTGCAATATTTCCCGATTCAGAGTATATATTTTACGAAAATTTTCTTGATCTGTGTCTAAAGTACCACGAAATAGAAAGAATCACACTGTTTTCTTCGTAAGCCAGCTGTCAGTGCCAGCCAAAGAGTGTATGGGGGTGCCAGTTGGTTGGCTGCTGAGCATGGAATGACGCATCTACATGACCTTGAACAGGGGTGCGCATGCGCACGCGCCGAGTCTCGTTAGTGAGAGGAGGGTTGGTAGTATTGCGGCTCGCTCGCGCGTCATATTTCACACTTATTCTAACAAAAATCATTTTTTTATTATTTCACCACCAATCGCGAAAATTAACATAATTATCACCACCAATTCACCACTTTCAGAATGTTGAAAACGAATTTTGGCTTTTTTTATCACCACAAACAACTGGCTCTGATTATACTTTTTAATTTATAACGAAAAAGTAAATTCCCGAGTGTCGGGAATATTCCCCAAATTTACTCGGGAATATTCCCGGGAACGGGGAATATTCCCGCTGGGCATCACTAGTGGTAACCTTGCCCTCCTAATAAAACCTAATTTAGTAGCATTACCAAATGAGTCTAAGTCTTAAAAGAGCAAATTCCGTGTTTTTTCCCAATTTGATTAATGTGAGTTTTGGTCAGAAACATGGAAGTGCACTCCTAGAAAATAGAATAGAATATTCTAGAGAATTAGAATTTCGCTATAACCATATAAGCAGATCTTAATTAATCATTTATTAGATCAAAAGAGTTAAAAATTACATTGGAGGAACGATGTAAAACTGGTAGGTAATTTTCTTTTGAACCACGTATTATCTGAATGAAATTGGAATCGATATTCATTTTGGTTCCAGTCCCTGGTAGACACTCCGAGTTTCCTGGCTGAAGCTTCAGTGTTTCTGTGCATCTTTTTCACACTTAGCCTACCATGATTGTTTCTCATCGCGCTGCTCTATTGTTTTAGCTACGAATGACTCCTCTCCACTGGGCCGTCGATCGAGAACACACGGAAGTGATTCGGTCTCTGTTGGAACATGGTGCCAACCCCAGCATCGTGAGCAAGTTTGATAAAACAGCGTTCACCATAGCGACTGACAACAACCGACCAGATCTAATCAAGTATATGCAAACAATAAAACCAATGGAAATGGGCATGTCGGATGAAGCGGACTTGGCAATGCACGAAGCCACGTTAGCTGCAACTGATAGCATTGCTCTGGAGATGGGCCAAGTACCAGCAGTTTCACAGCAAGAAGAAGTAGAAACATCAAATGCCGGTAACAAATTTTTTGTACTTGGATGCATGCAATTTTTTACAGACATTCCATGTCTATTTTTATAAATACCCTTACCCTTCCCTTACAGCAATTGTTTAAAGCAATACTTACAAAAACCTCTAATGGTACCTAGTGATTTAATAAGTTGTATCAATCGAACTGTAGCATTCACACACCAACTGGTTTCATGCAAATTCTCTCGTTAGTTGTGGTGAGAGTAAGATCATGACTGACAACAAGATAATTTTACCAAAGATCTTTCTAGAGGTGGAAAAACTGGTCCTAAAGGTGTTAAAATAGCAGGCACTACATATTAGTGCCTAATATGTGCCTAATAACCAACGGCTGGTGTAATGGATACCTCGGTTCTCGTCAGATCACCGAGGTTAAGCAACATTGAGCGGGGTCAGCGGTTGGGTGGGTGACCATTCAACTCTGTCCTGCCAGTTGCTGCCGTTGGGCCAGAGATACTGGGGTGGTTGGGGGTTAGTGTAACGACACCCCTCCACCTGTTATCAGTCTCTCGACGGGCGTTACACCGTCCTTGGGTTGGGACGTTAAAATCAGCATAGCGCAGGGAGCTATAACTACTCACTCGCTTAACATCCCTAAGTTACGAATCCTCAACCAACTTCACCTCCTGTATAATGGCGCATCGTCAATGGAGTAGAGTTGATGAGGCGGCAGTAGGACTACCAGTCCTGTAACGCCATAACAAAAAAAAATATGTGCCTAATATTAGTGCCTAACAGGCTTAATAAGTTTATATGCTATTTACAGTTCTACTATTCCTAGAGGTAAACTAGGCTAAACCAAATCATAAGAATAATGATATTATTATTTTTAACTCTCTTTATTTGTATTAGATGCTAGCAAATACTATGAAGATGAAGAAGCTCTTCATGAAGGCCAAGAAATACATCTGGAAGAAACACATGCAGACACCTCATCTAATATTGATGGCACACTTGTACAAACCACACAGACAATTGAGTACCTGCAGTCGCACGGCATAACTATGTTGCCTATGGACGAGAGCACGTTAGCAGAATCAGCCCTGGAGAGTGGTGGCAAAGTAGTACTTACAGGTAAACCATACTTCTCATCCAATTGAGGGGCCGCGCCGATAAACCATCTAACTAACCGGTTTAGCTAGCTGAGATAATTGATGTCAAACATTAATATTACTTTGGTTCATTCCAAAACAAACCACCCAAAATAAAAACATTTTTGTTTCTGACTTTCTTTGATTTCCATGAAATTTGGCACATTCAATCACACCATAGACAGTAGCATCCACGATTTTTTTAATAATTTTGGGGCTCGTGGTTACAAAGTTATGGCGGGGTCAAATTTTGACCCGTCGGTGACCTTTTCGCGAGTTACTTTGGTTTTCTTGGAATTACTCGGCTCCTATCAGAGCTACAGAGCTGGGAATGTCTTAAATAGCACCACAAAATTGACCTACATCTAGATAAGGTCAAAGGTCAATAGGTCAAAAACACCATCTTCGATTTTTTTTTTACTTTGTAATATTATTCTACATGATGTTGGTACAATCACACAAAATTTGGAGATGGCTAAAAATTTCGTTTCCGAGAAATTAATTATTGAACATTATATTGCCTCTAAATGTAGCAATCCACTGTGTGTAGTATACCATTGTAGCCGTATAATTGCAGTATTTCCTGCAGTTTAATGAAATGAAACTCTGTTTATATTGTCACGTTCATATATTCCACACTAAGAACTGACTCTTCTGTAATCTTGGATGTCTGATCAGGATGATTTTGAGTCTGATGGAGATGAAGATGGAACTTAACCTGATCTAACTATGGGGGACATTGAAGAATATATCACAGTGCAGGCCACTGGTGGCTTGCATTCATTTTAGAGAAGATTATGTCCGAAGAGCTTAAATTCCGATTTCTTTATCCGCACGGGTCATCTCTATACTTTACATATCCCCCAAAGGATGACGAACTTGCACTTCGTCTAAGCCGTTTACTCAGGCCCGTAGGAACTTTATTTTGAGTGGAGGGGTCAAATTTTCAGGGTTTGATGAATGTGAGGAAAGGTAGTGCGCCGACATAAGGGGGTCTGGAGGGCCAGCCCCCAGTTCGCCCCGCAGGGCCCTTTTTGAATATTTTCATACAAAATAATTGAATTTGAGGCTATATTTACCTAGGCATCCTCTCAAAGAAATTTAGAATGTGTGACATGCAATATCCTTTAGAAACTTTAGTCAAATGTAATATAATCAATCACTTTTTTAATAGAATCCCCATTAGCACCCCAGGGCATTTTTTTAATTTTTGAGACAAAATAATCAATTTTTAAGCTATTTTGGCATCTTTTTCAAAGAAATTTAGAATGTGTGACATGCAATATCCACTATCCAGCCTGTAAAAACTTTAGTCAAATGTAATATAATCACTTCTTTTTTATAGAATCCCCATCAGCCCTGCAGGGATATTTTTTTAATTTTTGATACAAAATAATCGATTTTTAAGCTTGGCTTGAATTTTGGCATCTTTTTCAAAGACATTTTAAATGTGGGATATTCAATATTCTTGGGGAAACTTTTAGACAAACTGCAATATAATCTGTAACTATTTGTTATTTGATAACACCCCCATTGGTCCCACAGGGAATTGTTTGAATTTCTGGTAAAAGAGAATCAATTATTAGTCATTACTCTATTTTGGAATTTCTTTGAAAAAGGTTGAATTAAGCAACAGCTATAAGCAATAAACAATAGACAAATCTCACTATATATATGTCAGTTTAACGTGTAATAACTAATTGTTGAATTGTGTTCATGAGGATGATCAAGTTGGTGAAATGAGTTATTGTCTCATCATTTGATAAAAACTCTGTTCAATTAGTTTAGCAAAACTTGAGAAAATTATAAGCAAATTTGCGCACTTTTGCATCTCTGGGGTTGTCAAGATGAAAAGTGGGAGGGGGGGGGGGTAAATGACCCTCACTACCCCCCCCCCCCCTTCCTTCGCGCCTGCATGTACTGGCCAAAGTGCATGTCCACCTTTGAGGTAGATCGTACGCATGTCCAAGATTGAGGAGGAGGGTAGCAAAGCAGCCACTAGACTAGACTGCTGGCAAGTAAATAATATCAAGGTAAGATTACAGAAGAGTCAGTTCTTAGTGTGGAATATATGAATGTGACAATATAAACAGAGTTCCATTTCATTAAACTGCAGGAAATACTGCAATTATACGGCTTCAATGGTATACTACACACAGTGGATTGCTACATTTAGAGGCAATATAATGTTCAATAATTAATTTCTCGAAAACGAAATTTTAAGCCATCTCCAAATTTTGTGTGATTGTACCTACATATATGTAGAATAATATTACAAAGTTTAAAAAAAAACGAAGATGGTGTTTTTGACCTATTGACCTTTGACCTTATCTAGATGTAGGTCAATTTTGTGGTGCCATTTAAGATGTCCTTGATGTGAAAGTCACTTATTTAGATAGGAAATTTAATTTCCTTTCCAATGAGACCATTCCCAGCTCTGTAGCTCTGATAGGAGCCGAGTAATTCCAAGAAAACCAAAGTAACTCGCGAAAAGGTCACCGACGGGTCAAAATTTGACCCCGCCATAACTTTGTAACCAAGAGCCCCAAAATTATAAAAAAAATCATGGTTGCTACTCTCTATGGTGTGATTGAATGTGCCAAATTTCATGGAAATCAAAGAAAGTCAGAAACAACGCGTTGGGTGGTTTGTTTTGGAATGAACCTATAACCAAGTAGGACAACTATACATTTTTTGGTTTAAAATCATTATGGAAGGAATAACACAGGCTCCAACTGTATGGAGTTGAAGTAAACACACCACTGATGCATGGCTTGCTTTGTGCCCCTAACCCAACAAGTAGCTATCTTCCTCACAAAATTAGAATTCTAGGGGAAGATATTAATATCAATGCAAAATTACTAATTAGGGTAAAAGTGCACCAAATTCAATCAATAAATATAAAAAAAATCCGGTACGCCCCTGACTTGGGTCTTCTTTGATACACTCCCCTGACTTGCATCTTCTTTGATACACTCCCCCAACCCCCATTGTCTTCATGGAGACCATTGACCATCCTCTCCTAATAATGTTTCTGGAAAAGAGTAATTTTTTGTGGCCCACCATCAAATTTAAGATCTCAATGCGGTCCTTCAGCCAAATGGTTTGCCCAGGTCTGTGTTACACTGTCCTTTGCACGTTAAGTCATTGGCTTGCTTGATGCCATGAATGAGCCATTCCATTACTCCGCTTGACATTAGTAGGCTCCCTTTCCTCTCGTCCCTTATATAAACTCCTCACTAGAAGAATAACATTCTGTTTTAGGATACCTATTAATAATATTAGTAATACTGTTACCTTCCAATGAGGTTACTCAAATAAATAGTCAATAATTTAAGAAGTCTTGTTACACTTTAGTAATTTCATAGTTAGTAATTTCATAGTACCCAAAATTCATATGTATTACTTTCCAAAACTTCCTGAAGTAAGGGATATTCCTTTCTATCATGTGGCTTTAATTTTATGAATTATACATTTTTGTAGCTTGTTGTTAACTTGTTTACTAATAATTTGTTTTTAATGTATTTTACAGAGGCTGGAAAATTAGCTTTAGCAAAAATTGTTCCACAGAAAACAAAAGGCTCCTCTCCAAAATTGCATATTCAAAGGAAGAAGTTGATAGCTATACGGAAGCACCCTGGAAGGAAAATTATCCTGAAAAGTCCAAACATTCTCAAACGAATAGATGAAGAAATGGTGGAGGAGATGGAAATCACGCCCACGATCGCTTCAATAACTGCTGATGGTGACATCACAATGGTTCATGTAAGAACTTGAAGCCTAAACTAAAGTAGATTTGATACCTCGAAGAATTCTTTAAGAATTATGTTTTCCATTTGTTATTAGTACTGTATGTATGGTTTTGACTTGCTCCATATCTTTTGGTGATTGTTTTTAAAAGATGAGTCTGGAATTGCAGGAAGTCATGTTTTGTTCTATTTTCTTTTTGTATGTCAACTCCATCTTTATGAGACCCATTCAATAAACCAGCAACATTGGGTTGCTGGAAACGAGGCATGTGGACCCAGTAATCCCGGTCGTGCTTTCGCATCAATTTAGCGCTTGGTTTGTTTTGTCAACTGATTTTGTTCTGTTGGAAACATTCTGACCATTCTGTTAGTTGGCAATTTAAATGATTATTGTAGAGTCAATAATACTCAAGAATTTTGCGATTCGGATTTACAAAATTTCCAACAAATTCATGAAAATGCTGTAGTTATGGTTTGTAAGTGACATTTAATCATATTGCATAATACTTCTGTGAAGTAAGTACACCCACCTCCAAGTGTTCCTACCGTTTTGTACATAGTGCTCTTATGAGAAAGACAGTACAAACACTTGGAGGTGGGTGTACAGCTTTGGAATTGTATGTCGATCATCCCTACGCTTATACCATCCCGCCATACAACGGAGCACTGGTATACCACTTTACGATCTCCGTTGTATGGCGGGATGGTATAAGCGTAGGGATGATCGACACACAATTCCAAAGCCATACATAACAAGTAATGTATTGAAAACCACGAAAGTCCATAAAATGGCAACTCATTTTATATGAAAACGACTGGACGGATCGACTTCAAATTTTCGCATCTTATTACTGATAAAAAGTCTATCTGTGTTTCCCTATACTTAAAATTACATATTTATTTGGATCTTGCATAGAACAAAGAGCAAAGTGGGTTTTATAATACATTTTGGGCATGCTGTCGCGAGTTAACATTTTGAGCCGGTTTCAAATAAAACAAGCCACCAATTTGTGGTTTTAATAAACGTATTCAACCAAGTGTGTTAATTGCACTTGGCTCCCGAGGATTTTTTTTAATCAATTAGTGTTCAAGCACTACTGTTGTCATCCAGAGATTATTCTCCCCATCTTTTGGATGACCTCTTATAACTACGGTTTCTTTTCTTTTTAAGTCCGTGCCAAACCATCGCATGTATGAGATGAAAGCTCAACTGGACGAAGCGAGGCAGAAAGCCGCTGATGCTCAACGACTAGCCAAGGATGCTCAACGCCAGACGAAAGAAGCAAGGCTACAAATGAAACAACTTAAGGAAAGGCTCAGTAAAATGGAAGAAGAAAATGAACAATGTCGAAACTTGATACAGACCTTGCAGAAATAGTCAAGGTAGAAACAAAACGTTTGTAGTATTTTACAGGAAGATCAGCATGAATCAGCATGAATGAATATCACATTTAAAAAAGGAGTTTGCACAAGATGACAAATAATCCAATTGTAATTTGTAAAACTATTATAGTATTTATGATGATATGATGTATTACACTTACTGTTTTTGATGATGCAGTGCTGTTTAATGTTCATCAGCTAATTTAGAGCTATGTATTGATGGTATTGATTATTATGGATCTTTAAACGAGTCCTCATAATTTGTGTAAAGTAGAGCAAAGAGAGAAGGTACAAATGCACTGACTGGTCAGTGTGAAATATTCAAAAGCCAATATGGCATGGTGGGTACTTTTGTATGAACTAAACCCACTCAATTCAATTCTTGCTGCAGTGGTTAGACTTTCCATCAGAATACATATTAAAATAAACTATTGCTTGTTTTTGAACTACTGATCTCAGAACAATTTTAATGCTTTTTTGGATAAGCCATTCTTTAGATATTGGGTGTAAAAATTTCCTCTGAACTGAAGCCAAAAGATGCAGCACAACAGCATTTTCTGCCAGTTGGCATTGCTCTTTGGTTGTCTTTCATTTGCTTGTCTCGAGTGCATGGTCCTTGTTCAGGTTGGTCTGGTAGCTCAGCTAGACAGCGATGCGAAGCTCCTTAAGGTGGTGCAAGCGCGAGCCATTTTGCCGCTTGTTGCAGGCACTTTTTTGGATACGGTTGGAGATAAAATGGGTTGATATTAGTTGATTTTTGGTGAAAAATAGTATATTTTATTGTCTCACTGGGTGCCATATGAAAGTTAATTTTAAAAATGTGCTAAGTGAATAGTGATAAACTAAGTTTGTCCTTTATGTAAACAAGATTAAAATTTGAGATCTTTTGGTTAACGGATTTGGTCTCCAATCGTATTGGGAATTTCATAGTTTTGACCGGGTTTGTAGAATGAAGCAAAAATTAAAAAGTGTACTATTATACAATCGGACTGATCGTGTGAACATCCGATCAAAGATACACCCACTTATAAAACCAGTTTTCTCTCTCAATTTGCTAAAACGGCAGAGCGCTTGTATCACCTTATATCAGCCTCTTTACTCTCTAGTTTATTTCGTGGATTCTTCTTTTCTTCCCAACTCTTTTTTGACAGTCTTGTCCTCTGTCTGCCTGGAGTTAACTGGTGTCTCATACTCTACCTCTTTCAGCACCTGGACCACCTCTGCGTGCTGGAAAGTAGTTGATCTTCGTGCTCCACACGATCGCTGGCCGTGTGGCAATGCGCGACACCACGCTCAGAGTCTTTGTTTGTGCTGATGAAATACACTGCACTCTTGACCACCTCGTGCAGTGTCTTGACAATGGGGGTTGTGTGTGTTTGCAACATTGCATCATGGCAACTGTTGGCCGAGCGGCTTCTTGTTCCTTGCACTGCATAAGTGCGCAAACTTTATAGTCTCGACGAAGTCGGTTTTGATGAAAGATACCCGTCTGGACAGTGGTTCGGGTGCTTGATTTGCGACGGGTGTAGCCAGCGTACCTTCAGTGGTGGATACATTGTTTCTACTTGCAGTGAACTCAACTTGGCAATGGCGCATCACCATAGAAGAGCTTGGCCCAGCTGTCGTGACCTAGGTTCTACTCCAATTGGGACCGGAGTGATGGCCGAAGTGGACGGAGCTTAACAGTAAAACCTGAACTTGAAACTTGCTCCTCGTAGACTTTTATTAAACTCCTTCAGAGGATTGCAATCTTTATCAAACGTCAATTGTGACTGACATAACAAAGTTCTCCACGACACGTGAAGTAAAAACAATTAAGAAGTTCTACATGGCTCGAGAAACCTATTTTGGATTTAGAGTTAACCATACAATATCTAGAGAATGGCAAATAGCAACAATAAAAATGCATTACAATACATTCAAAATACAATACAAAGGTCAATAAACAATAAATGTGTTTTTTTTAATCTGATGTCTGCAAGTGGGTAGTATTTTGTTTCTTTGAACGATACCTTGACATTATAAAGTCGCACTAATTTAAATGTACCTAATTTTAAAATTTACGAAACAATGTTTCTCTCAAAAGACTTTAGGAGGAAATGTCAATGCAGGTACATTTAACCAGAGGCAAAGGTTTGTTGATTAATCAATAAAATTATAGATTATTAATAAATCAAAGTTTCTTTTTATTTATGATTGCGATGATTATGCAATTTGCAATCTGTTTCGATGCAATGGGCCAAGGTCGGAGATGCAGCTCGAATGGATGACCGTCTTCTAGTTGACCAATTGCAGAGAACTCCTCATTCCCATACCCGAGTACCTACATAATAATAAATATCTTTCTCCCGTTTCCAACACAATGTCGGTACCTACACAATATATCATTTTGTTCTGGTATGTTACAGGCTCAGTCTGTTATTAATGAAATTTGAGAGGAATTAAAAAATTGCTCGTAAGTTAGGTTACCCATTCCATGCAGTAGCGGAACCACAGGGTTGTGGGGGCCCGAAAATTCTTCACTGAACGTGCTCTTATATAAAGTAAATCTTTGACCAATGGCTGGTGTATTGGATATGGTATTGTATTGGTTAAACATTGAACGCGGTAAGTGGTGGCCCTTCAACTCAGACTTGCAAGTTACTGCCGTTGGGTCTCAAATGAAAGCATTGCCTTTTGAACCGAAGTGCATATTTAATGTAAGATGAATAAAAATTACTTTTTTTTAGTATCAAATACATTTTTTCAAATATAAAAAAGTATGTATGTCCATAGGCTAACTTCGATTGTACCCAGCTTTATCTCAAAATCGATTTTTTACAGTATTTCGTTTTGAACAGATTCAGAACTTCGAAAGTGATAATGAGACCACAATGAACATATCATTATGTACTCTAGTTGAATCCACATTTAATAATTATTTTTTTATAATAATAAGAGAGAAGTGGAGTGGTCTTATCAGAGAAGACAAGGAAGACAGGCAGCAAAGGTGGCAGAAAGTGGAAGCAGATAAGTGGTGGGAGGACAGGAGGAACTGGAGGGAGCTGGTGGAGAAGTTGGAGGAAGGTGACGAGTATGAAGAAGAGGAGGAGGATGAAACGTCAGGCCTGGCCAGCCGGTTTGGAAGAGATCCGAAGCCCTAGACCTAGTGGAAGCTCCCACTGTTTGACCTGACAACATTGTCGGAACCAGAAGAAGATTATTATTATTATTTAATAAATTCTAGGCGTGCCCAGCCGGTCTCCAGTAGTCCTGCGGCCCTAGTGTTGGTGGGAACACCCAAGGGTAGTAGAATAGTGTAGTGTATTTTAGATACCTTGGGGAACACCCACCCCCTGACCCATTAAATTGGAACCAGCGGATAGATGATTATTATGATAAATTCTCAATCCGAGAGTTATCCAAACAGAACACAAAATCTTAAAACTGGCTACTTCCAATCAATTGATTTTACTAGATTGTATTTGTTCACCTAAGAACTACAGTGGTGGCGGTGCAGCTGAAAATCACCAGTTGGAAACCTACACAACGGATGCCACTATAAATTAGGCATTTGTGCAATTTTAATAAGAATTGGGAGGCATTTTGAAATATACCACTATCTCAACTGATAATTCAAGATTGATCATATCTCGTGATTTGTTTAGCTATTTGGATGGTAATCAATTATTACCTACCTTCCCATTCTCTTCCACAGAAACGTATTATCCCAAGATGAACTGCGAGTGTAACTGAATAGTAATCGATGCCTTTGGAGCATTCTTCATGATTTTGAATTTCTTTCAACTCAAGAATAACAGAACTTTTAGCCATATCAATTCATTGAGCGATTCAACACCACTCGTACTTTGAGGAGAAACGAGAACTTTATGGATGGTGTAAAAATTTATCCTATATTCTGAAATATTATAGATTTCTTAAAAATGGTTTATTATCTTGCTTGCTATCAAAATGAAATATAATCCACAACTTGCAAATAATTTCACAATAAATATTGATCCTCTACTCCCATTTTTTATAGATATTATGTGATTGAAAAGAGCACAGACAATAAAATAACTGTATTTTAATAACTTTTCAATTTGAATGGAATGAGGCTCTTTCATAAGTACACTTAAATTTTAATTACAAATCCATCAAAAATTAAAAACTGAGAATTGGATCGAGTCACTGTGAAGCAACAAATGAAAACAACATTATCATTAACTTTTGACTGTTCACAAAAAAATATGTAAATAAGCACCAAGCAAAACCTGTTTGGCCAATGGAAGTGACAATATAATCATAACATTAGGAAAACAACAGGTGTAATTATTATCGTGATTGGGTAACATAATTATTCACACCAATACACTAACTGCATCGGCTCAATTACCTAATTGTTTAACAGTGGTCGAATGCTCATAAATATTATGTGCGAACATTTTACGTTTCACATCGCACGTCAAATCACGCTACATACTACATAGACAATGTATTCTGATTCAATGAATTATTCAGACTGCAGTCAAGAAATCTATTAAGGCAAATGAATGAGCAAAACATAACCACATGTATGTTATTTGTTTCAATTCAATAAATGCACATTTATTTAAAAACGTCGAAGTGAAGTTGTTGCATTCTTGTATTGCATATCAAATGACCTGTAAAAGTTTACCCGAATATGGTATGCCAAATTACCAAGTAGGTAGTAAGAATTATTTGATTAATGCGTACAAATGATTCACATAAAATGCAAATGATAATAGTACATGATTCTCTTCCTACAAAATAACTATGAAATACCAAGATTGCTTATTAAATATTCTAAATCTAGACCGAATTGTATTTTACCTTCAGGTAAAAATTTAATTTCGTGTCGAGGTGACCAAAACAAACAATAATAAATACACTCTAAAAATTACCCGCATTCTGATTCGAAATCACTTATTGCAGCTCAGGTTTTGGAATGACACAATAACCAACCATAGATTATGTTCCAAATCAATTTGACTAGGGAGTGTTCATTGCCACATCAATTTTCCTTTCAAGGTAAGGGTTCTTGGTAAGCCACTAAGTTCTTGCTAGAATCACTTTTATTGGCCAAACTTTATACTAGAGTATAAAATTGATTTGCACTTAATATAGATACAGAATGTTATTTGCTTAATAAATAAATAATATGTCCAGAAAAATGTATATTCTTGACAGAAATGGTTTACAAATAAACTATCGCCACACATAGAAAGATGCTCCCACCGATTCACTCGCACATACTTCACATGTACAGCATTGACACACAAATCAAGCGCAGGCTACAGATATTAGATATCGTTGGCTGTACATTATTCAGCCGAAACCTTTGGTGTGCGACCAAACAAAAGTACAGTATTTATTTATTGTTACAGTGGTGATTGAATTCTTATTACTCCACAAGCTCGCAACTTGGGACTCAAAATTTGATCCACAGTAATTTTTCACACTAACAGCAACATAAGGACTCGCGCCCCAAATAATCTAAAAATCACATGAACAAGATGCTTTTATAATTTATTTCTAATATTTGCAATTGGTAATCAGGAAAAATTCCTCATTTTAAAGACTATTCTAGGTTTTATATCATATTTATATATAACAATATTTATATTATGAAATGTGAATTTTAGTCACATGCACAGAAAATCTTTCAAGTATTCCTTTTTCTCATATTTGCCTCACATAATAAAAAAAGAAACAAAACAACACTTTGGCTTGCATCTAAGGATTTTTAGCAATAATAACACCATTGTTAAACTAATGGCACTAGAATTGCTTTTGCTGCAGTCACTGATATGCAATGACATAAAAACTCTTCTCTACCCCCTCCAAAGTTGCAAGCCGAAGGACAAGTGGGCACATCTGAAGCATGGGACAGTAATTGGAAAGAGTCTGTTGTTTCCATACTTGCACAAGTGCATTTATGCAGGTTATGCCATTTCATATGTCAAATGACATAAAGAGAAGTTTCAAGTGAATTTCACATTTCCCATATCTTTGAAACAGCAAAGACTTCAAGTTACGATTTTTTTCTAATTTCCAAAATAGGAATTGCAGGTAGCATCGAATGGTATTAACGGTTATGTAAAGTCTCTTCGAGATCATAGAACTAACAAACACCGGATGATTTCGTGCAACCAAGAATTAATGCCGAAAAGTGAATACAAAAATCATAACTTTTGCCATACCGTGCCTCCACCAACTTTGGCCATAAAAATAAAAATAATAGAAAAGCTGCAGACAATAATGCTACGACCTTTCATCGACTCGTTATCCGACCTTTAGGAAATTTCCGTCAAGCACGCTTCGATATAAAAAAGCCAGACAAAGATGCGGCACCTTAGCAACCTAATCGAAAACAGCAAATCGGACATAATCAAGTGTTCCCGTGTGACAATCAATTTGCTAAGCTGGGGACGATTGAATACGGTGATGGTGTTCATTTTTCTTTCTTCATAGAAAAAAGACGTTCCATGGCATCGCTTGTTCACCGAAGCGAAAGATCCGATGTTTGCATTCCAAACATCGCTCCTCCAAGTTCAAACGTCTAAGCGAGCAACACAGACAGACGGAGAGCCGTCCACGGATCAAAGATTCCGAAAGGAAAACAATCTTTTACACCAGGTTGTATTCTTTTAGATTTGATTGGAGAATCGTATCCTTGACTGCTGCGAACACGAACCGGATATTCTCCGTATCTGTAGAAGAAATAATGTTTTTAATATCGGAATGAGGGAGCATATAAGATGACATCAAGTCACTTCTACTCGGATCATGAAAATTAATACTCTACATTCAAGACATGACATTGAACTTACCCATAAGTCCCTTGACGCTGCCATGCATAAAACAAGTGCATGCAATGCAATACAGTTCTTGTAAAAGTACAACATTTGCAAAAGCAAAACATTCAAATTGACATATTTCTCTAACTTGGTGCAAGCCAATCCAAGCCATGATAGGTACTTGAATAATTTAAAAAATTATAAAGGTATAATGCCAAAAATTAAGCCAAGTTAAATTCTTTCAAAGCGTTTTGCATTATTGTGTCTTTTACGGCACAGAATACAAGTTTAATGTTCTCAGTGTCTGTTCATTGATGACAAGAGAGTTCAGTAATGCACCACAACACAATGTCGCAGGCAACATGAAATATGAACAGCGAAGCATGCCACACGAACATCCAGGAAAGCAGCGTGCAAGAAAGAAGTGACAGATTAGTTAACAGCATTTGATAATAATTACCTGTGGCGCAAGTAAAATGCGAGTAAATAATCTTCTCGCTGTCAGGATTTAGGTCAACAAACATCCTTAGGATAAATTCTCTTGCTGCTATGGCATCTCTTTGGGGTCCTTAAAAATATAAAACAACAAAAGTTTCAATCAATTATACGTAATAGCTTGATTATGAATGAGGGTTGATGTCACGGAAATACTGGAAACTGGGTGCTTATCTCTTCCTGCTTCCCAACTACCTAAAGAAAGTCCATCTAGTAGTATAGCAAATAGGAGGTTATGAAAGATATCTATTGTAAATAATCATGTAGCAGCATTTCATGAGTAATGACTAAATAAAGAGAAGCAGTTTTTAGGACACTCAAATGTTCAGATTAGTATTATATACTAATTAATTAGTAATCCCCCATTAAATAATACTCCATGTGAAAATACATGCCTAGTCTCAACTAAAAAAAAATAAAAAAAATTAATAATTCTTCCGGTTTCAAAATGGCGGCACAAGAAATTTGTAATCAAGCTGGATAAGTGGTAAAAGTTTCAGGTCAATCGGCTCAGCCTTTTAGGCTGTGGCAGAGACTGCGGAATTTATTGGAAGATTAATCATTTTTATTTATTATCAATATCAGAAAGCGGTCTAATTTCACGACTTTCGCAGCCCTCTAGGCAGTCAACGGCAACTTATTGTTGGCAAACTTGATGGTAGGGCTAGCTCCCAATTAAGATATTTTGCAACAATGTAATATTTCCAGTTTTTAAGATCCAGTAGGCCGAAAATGCCACTATGATGTTTGGTGTAAGAATGGGATGCTCCAGCCTTTTTATATTAAGTCAGGCTTATGTTGTGTACGAGGGAGCGCGCCGTATGATTTGGCTCATGTGGAGCGACCGCTCCACTAGATTAGTCCTACAAACATTGGTTGGTTTGTCATATTCTTATTTTGAAGCGAATGATGACAGCATTTTAATTTTGTACCACCTTTGTAGACACTTTGTAGAATTTGGACTTGAGGCCAGACTCAAACTTGATGGTAGGGCTAGCTCCCAATTAAGATATTTTGCAACAATGTAATATTTCCAGTTTTTAAGATCCAGTAGGCCGAAAATGCCACTATGATGTTTGGTGTAAGAATGGGATGCTCCAGCCTTTTTATATTAAGTCAGGCTTATGTTGTGTACGAGGGAGCGCGCCGTATGATTTGGCTCATGTGGAGCGACCGCTCCACATGAGCACACATGATTTGGACTTAAGGCCAGATTTTCAATGCCCTGTAAAAACCAGTTGTTGTTAAGTTAAGGTCATTCAAGGAATGTCCTTGCCTGTTGCCGTGGCAATAGTTATTTATAATCAACTGTTGAAAATTTAGAGGAACATTGAAAAACTGGCCCTTTGAGAGTCCAAATTTATCAGATGTTTATTAATTTTTAACTATCATACTAATTTTAGTCAAATCTTGGTTTGTGATTTTACATGCAATGGGCTTGTTCACGCAAAGCTATTACAGATCGCGCTCGGCGCTAGTACTGAGCTTACTATCAGTGCCTTCTTGATACACTCTCTAGAGAGAGCATGAAGAAGGCACGTAAAACAAAAATTTCTGGTTGCTATGGCAACAGATTGATGTCTTGTTTAGTTTATTGCCCTGAATTTTATATCAAGTGAAAACAAAGGAAGATGTATGAAGTAAAGTGATTTCAAAGCATAAATAGTAAGTAATTGAAACTAGTTTAATATAATAGGCAAAAACAAGAGTGGACTGCCATCCTTGCATGTACATGTCCAAATCTGACGGCGCCATTTTTAAGCAGACTCTATGCTAGCGATTCTGATGAGAGCAAATGGCAGTGAACAAGCCCTTTGATGTGTCTAATATTGTGATTGGTATTGATTATTATTGAGGCCCCATTTTTACAATATTTATAGGTTCAAATGAAGTAAATAGGTTCACTTGATACCGCTAGCATACTACTCAACTAAAGGTTTCCTACAGTCCGTGTCACACGGAATTGTCCGCTAAGATATTTTGAATAGTAACCCTTGTCCGAGAGAGAGGGATGGTCTTGGAAGACAGCGCGATCGCTCACAGCGACTGAGGGATGGACAAAAAACCGGTTATTTGCAACATTAGGGGCCACGTCTGGCGGACAACTCCGTGTGACACGGACTGTAACTATACATAATATTATATTAATTATTGTATGTATTTAAAAGCAGGGTACAGCAGCACAAGAATGGTCATAATAAAACGTAAAACACCATTTACGCTAATTACGTATCAGTTGACAGAAATGAGTTTCGACAAACCAAAAACTTTTCATTTATGTACATCCATTCATGGAATGATTGCAATAAAACGAGAAACAAATAATTATTTACGATGGAGAATCTATGTAAATCAAACTGATTGCATTTAAATTCTGGAACAACTTAAGCAAGAGTTTGTTTGAACTAGCTTCTGTAAATCATCCTCAGTCAATAAATAAATATCAGAAATAACAAGGTGTTCAACCTTTAAATGTTGGAACAGCACGTCATGCAAGTGGTAGCCACACCCAAGCCAAGTCCTTGGGGACACGGCAGTGGTCAATTCCCAAATTAAGCAGAACCTCATTGAAGAAGGCTATAGGGCAATAATGAGTCAGCTGCTCCAAAGATTAATTGGAAGTGCGTAAAGTGTATATGTACCATTTTAGAAATATGTCACCCAGATATATGCATTTTGGCGCTTCAAGGACATAAAAGAAAAATAGTATTAAGGAGGGACAAGTGATATAATCACGGTCTTCTGGAAATGTCTACAAATTTGCAAAGAATTTCGAATTTCTAGAAGGCCGTTTTACCATGGTAACACAATTTTACAAGTAAAACTGCACTTTTCAGATGGAAAAACGTAAAAATAAAGCAATAAAACCCTCATAGCTTGGTAAAACGTCCTCCACGAAGGTATACATTTAAAAATGTTATAATAAAATATTGCATCTGATACACGCTATAGTTTTCCAAAAAATTCTATACGTTTGAAAGCAGCCAAATACGCTTTTAAAAATATCAGCATGACTTTTTCCATATGGTCGCAAAGTTAAACTGAGAAAAAACTGTAACTTTGAAGCGATATCACTCCAAAATTAGTTCACGTTGCCCACTTTTTCTCGCCATATTATGATGCAGAACATAAAAATCTATTTATATGCGAAATTTGAACTATTTCTATAGAGAAGTGAAATTCGGAGATCCCTCATTAATATTTTAAACATCTGCAATAATTGAAAGGTTATGTCAAAAGTGCACAATTTTATCTCTTGAGCCCTGCAGCAAGAATAACTTAATCAACACAAATACAACCATATAAACTAAATGACATACAAATCAACATCAAGAATACTTGGTAGCGTGTGGCATCAGGCGGAGTTGCTACGATCTAGCGTTTGACTATCTCCATGACAAACCTGTCGCGGCTGTAAAGTGAGAGTAACACATGCGTTCGGGGTCTGGATTTGTGTTCAGATAGACTTTCAGAATGAACTCCCGGGCCCCGACGTGGTCTTGTTTTGCTCCTAGCACCATCACAAAAATCATTCACAAATGTGGAGTTTGTATCATATCACTGTCGGTCACTATCAGAAGCCCATTTTATTAAAGGCGTGTTGTTTGGAAATGTCACTTTCCAAGGTTAAAGATTGCTTTGAGACACACATCTCTAAACATGTTTTTGATTCCTGTATATTTCAGCTAGTGCTATTATGAAGTTATATTATTTCTATATTTTTATTCCTAATCGTCCTAAAAAAACTATAATATGATGAGAAATGTTGAGGGCAAAAATATCAGTCAATGCCATCCATAATTTAAAATACCTTTCATTAAAAAACCTTCTGTTTTATAAACATATTTTAAAGTTGTCTATTGTAGGTCTGGTGACAGTTCTAACTAACTACGAGGGGATAAGTTCGCCGCCAACTCAAAGGGTTATCCTAGAAGAGTGAGTTTCTAGTGTACATAGTTCAATTGTGTGTGACTTATTAAGGCATATGTACCAAGTTTTAGCATAATTCTGTCATTATTGTATAATGTATAATTTCAGTCGACCTGGAAGAACATTTCAATAGGCTTGTTCACTGCCATTTCCTCTCACTCGCGGCGCTAGCAGTGCAGAGCCAGCAGAGCTGTCTCCGGCTTAGGTTGAAAAATGTTCTATTTCCGCTCTGCATTTTGATTGGCTCTTTGATTGACATTTGATTGACTCTTTGAGTTTTGGAACAGTAACGCCATCTACATTAGTTTTGCGTGAACAAGCCCATCAATACAATTGAGTGTTGCACCGTCATCACGTGATTTCAAAATTAATGAAAATCAGCTCAAACAATATTGGAAAAGATTTGTCTATGGAAAACCATGCAACAGTCCCCGTAAACACTAAATCTCTTCCAAAGTGATTTTCATTGATTTTTAAAGAACTTGATGACGGTGCAAGACTCAATTTGACCATTTAAATGTTCTTCAAGGTTGACTTGCTTTTTCGGCAATATCTTATACAATAATAACACTATTATGATAAAACTTGGTACATATGCCTGAAGTAAGTCACAGAATTGAACTATGTAAACTAGAAACTCACACCTCTACGATAACTCTTTTAGTCCGCGAACTTAATGACCTCTCACATGTCTGTAGTGAAAATGTAGTTTATTCCTAAGTAAAATCCATTCACTCTTCTTCACTCGGTCAGTCAAAAGCTAAAAGAACAAGTCAAGTGTCAATTTAGAACATTTTTGTATGTGAATTTAATTCACAAAATATTTGTAATGCGATTTAAAGCAGCAAATTAATATTAATAGATTTTTTTATTGAATTTTCTATAAATTTAAAATTTCAGAACAGGGACACACATGTGCGTACATAAAAGATAACAATTGAATGACACTCGGAAGATAGTTGTTGAATTGATTTGTTGGTGTTTGCCTCACTTTGTTTTGATGAGATAAGAAGATCATAACTGAGTGATGGCACACCATTTGCACTAGTGATTGGCTGCATCGTTTCATATTAGCTGTTTTTTTTAAATTCAGAAGCTGATGCCTTAGCGTATAACCTTAGAATAACCTTCGAGTGAATGGATTTTAAAACCAAATTTGTTAATCGCTCTAGTCCATCTTAGTGTCTTGGAGCTGTGCAAAAAGGTAGTTATGCTAAAAATGTGTTATTTCGACCCCCCCCCCCCCCCCCCCCCATCACGCTGTGTCACACTTTTCGAAACCCTGGAGTCTGGACCCCCTAAAAGCACATCACAAAACTATCTCGACCCACCCTAAATATAATTTGTATCACTGCAAAATTTATCAGAATTTATCATTTTTAGCGAAATTTTAGGTCACCACATGTCAACTGAAATATAAAATGCTTTAAAATTAAAATTTCCATATCAAAATGCAACGTCGTCCCACTGGCTTACCTCCTCATTATAAACCCCATCGTAATTAACAATGTAAACACAGGTGTCTTGGCTAACATTTGTCTCGGTTTGATGTGATGTGAATTAACACAGCGCGAATTGAAAGAATGTTCCTCCTCCTCATAGATTCTTTTGATGTGCTTTTACGTCTTTTAGTAGAAAGACCAGGCATACTGTTCATACACCACCCAATATGTTATACTTTATATGAAAGTAGCTTACCATCATATTCAGGGAAATAATCAACCAGATGTGAATATATTATCTTCTCCTCAAGTAAATCTTTCTTGTTGAGAAAGAGAATTACAGATGAATGTTGAAACCATGGATATGTGATGATGGTTTTAAATAAGGCCTTACTCTCTTCCATACGGTTCTGAAATCAATGAAACAACATTGAATCATTTGTGTGTTCTGTGAATGCAATTGAAGGTTTCCTAAAAGAAGGGTGTAGGGCAACGGTAGGAAACGTGCAGCCCAAAAGATCTTTTTATGTGGCTGCCAACATTTTATTACCCAAATGGCAAATATATTTTACAAATCACCTCTACATTGTTTTCTGAACTGTATTTGGACATTTCATTGTACTACTTGAGTTTTCAATTGGTCCAAACAATTTTGATACAAATTTTGAAGTCCCTCTTTGTTTTCTTATTTTTTTTATTTTCTTAAAGAGAGGCTAAGATGGTACGGACATATGAAGAGGATGGGAAAAGAGAGGATACCATGTAGAGAGGCAGAGCGTGCAGCCATGGGTGTCAGAAGAAAGGCAGGAAGACCTAGAACCAAATGGATCAACGGAATAGAGGCAGCTGCAGAAGAAAGAGGAGAGTGTTGGGGAGTAATTACAACAGAGAAGTGGTGGGAAGACAGAGAGAGATGGAGGGAGCTGGTGGAAAGAGAGGAGGCTGAAGAACTGGAAGAAGAGATTGAAGAAGTGTGGAGTGTCGGACTTGGCAAGTCGGCTCTGAGAACACAAGTGCCCTAGAACATTGGTGGGATCATCCCACCCCCTGACCCGACAATAGTTGGAAGCAGGGTCGCGATATTATTATTATTCTTGAATTTGCAATTTGCTGAAACTATAGTTTCATGCTGTTTGTCTGCAAATAATTGCATGTTATTTTTCATGCGAAGAACAAAAATAATATACATTTTAACTTAATTGTTGGTAGATATGTATCTTTGTTTCTCTTCTTAGTAATATTTGGCCTATCAACAAATTTATTTCCCCTGGCATACAGCAATAGAAATTATCTTATGATACCTAGCAGAGCTGAACACCCTGCTCGAAGACTATTCAGTTCAGACAGTAATAATTTGTTATAGAGAATCGTTAGCATTGTATCAAGTAGATTTAGATAGTAATATTTGCAAATCACATAAAATCAGTGATGTTTACAAATGTGTAGTATTGGGAAAGAGTAATTCGCAAAACCATTCGATACAAAATATGGTGTGAATAAATAGGTATTTGTAATAGTATGTGTAGATTTTTCAATTAAAAATTTTCAATTTTTAAAAATTTTCGATTTTTCAATTCCAAAGAGATTTTTTAATTATTTTTGTTCAATCATAAAATAAAAATAAGAATGTAGGTACTGGAGTTAGCAGTACAAATTAACTACAGATTTAGTTTATGTCATGAAGTTATGTCTTGATATTTAAACACCTACTTTTCAAGAATAAAAGGAGCTCTCCTGGAAGTCTGCAGAGTAAAATTTGTTGCGCCGAGAGCTTTCTCAATCAGTATGTTAAAATCGGTTAAAAATTATATTCTGGACGAAAATTTTGAAGAGAAATATGGTCACTTTGTAGAATAGTCACTATGTACTAGAAAGAGGAAAATATGCCTAATAACCCATTTGAGTGCAGTTCGACCAGTATCGTGTTAAATTTAGCAAATCATGTGATATTGCTCAAATAACCTTTGGGAAACCTTCAATTCATAGTGTGTGATGTTTAAATAAAAAATGTGATTGCTATAAATAAATCCAATCAATGCCCACCTCGTTTTCAGATTCAAATAGAATTTGATCATATTCGCTAAGAGCGACTAAGAATATAATGGATGTTACATTTTCAAAACAATGTATCCATTTTCTTCTTTCTGATCGCTGGCCTCCAACATCCACCATTCTGGAAAAGAAAAATGCATGTCGAATTATAAGTAGAGCCTAGAGGTATTATTGAAATGACACGAAATAAGATTTGTATTTTCAGGCCAAAAATACTACTCCTTTTACAGGTAAGCAAGTTACGTTAAATCATGATTTGGGCTCATATTACCTTGTACATTTTATTCAATTTCATACATTTAGTATATTCAACTTCAAATACATAAACTGTTGTCAACCTACGCGCACCAGTGTGCGTACTCACTGTTATTGATTTAGTTGTCATTCATATGTGTTAGTAGAATCAATACATTTCACATAGAAGCTGGTTAAGTTTTAGACAATGTACTAGAAAAGCAACAACCAACATTATTTGGATAAGACCATGCAGAGTAGATTGACTGTAATTGATGACAGTGAACTGTTTGGAAGTAAAGTACCTATTACATATCCTCAATATCATGCAAGAATTATTATTGCATTCAGAATGAAGTTGCAACTAGCAAGCAGAACAATTTACCACTACTACATTGATAAATAAGAAGAGAAAGACTAACATGCACATTTTAAAAAGCACAGTGTTTTAGGTCTTCGCGGGTGTCGTTAACTATTGTTCTATGAATATATTTTTAGTTTTAGCAAATTGTTACCAAATATTAACTTTTCGAAAACTAGACACAATCATACGGGACAGCAACTTGGGTATCAATGAGCAAAATATGTAATATTTCATATTTCTGTACTTCAAATACAAAATTTCAGTACTCGATACTCGCATAAACGACGCTATGTGCTTATGTTTCCAACAGGCCAGAACCAAATTTATGAGTACAGAACATTGCATTACACTGATGTAATTTCCACATTTAGTTTTGCTGCAAATTGGGATAAATAATTGTCAATTTATTTTGCCCGAGTATACAATGATGCATTAAAAAAATAAAAATAGCAAAATAATAACGAATTATAAAAATATTGTGTCAGTACGAAGCTTGACATTTTAATATCACAACTAACTAATTCAGACTACACATAAAAGTTTGGAGCATTTCTCATGCGACATTCAAGAGTACAAAGGAAGGCATGCTCGGAGTAATTAGTTAACATTATAGTTCGATTTTACAAACACTGTGGAATTGGACAGGTCGTCTACGCAAAGAGTATCCTTCATTGTTTTGATTTGACGACCGAGTATCTAGCCAGTCAACATATATAATAATTGCTCGAGGTGTGGGTCAAGAATCTGCTAACAATAGCAAATGGGTAGTAGTAGTATTTAACTTTGGGGGAGCAATCTGATCTACACGATTCGATTACCTAAAGATGATGGAGTCCAAATCAAAAGGATATTCAATAATTCCTGTTGTGGGAGCTCGAGCCCTAAGAATATCTTGCTCAGTGGGAAGATAATCAGGCTTCTCGATTCGGTCTAGATCACCAAGATAGCTGGAACAGAAGTCGGGGTCGGCCATGCAATGAAGGATTTAAATTTTTCTGGATTTCCTGGAGGACGTTTTAGTGAGTTATTTGGAACACGCAGCTCACAGCAAGTCGAATGGTTGGTTCGAAATCTAGGAGACAAAGAGAGGTAACTAACAACCAAGAAATAAAATAGTTACTAACAATCAGAAGCTGTATTAATAGTTGAACATAAAACATATGCACAGTTAAAAATCGATGGCATTAATCAAGTATAGTTACCGTTGCGCTTCTCGTAAGTCGTTAAGACATTAAGTGTAACAGTGTGTAAAGCTCATACATAGATATTAACATGTTAGTACCACCATACCAGACAAGAGAGCTTTCCACATTGTTGCCACACCATTTTCCTCGAAAACAAGGAGAAATAAAATAAGGAAACAACAATTAACATTCCAACGAGACAATGCACAGAACATCCATGTTAGCATGCAGTTGAGATGACACATCTAGGAAGTGCCTATACATCCACTGCGTACCTAAACCGGATCTCTTCCAAATCGAACGGATATTCTATAATACCAGTTGTGGGCACTCTCACACGAAGAATATCTTGCTCTGTGGGTAGGTACTGGGGATTTGCGACCCGGTCGATCTCCATCAAATAGCTGAAAGGCAAGTTGATTATAAACACACTAGAACACTTCTCAGCTGCATTGTTGTCCATACTGAAATGTCGGGATTGAAGTCCGAAGGATTGAAGGGCATCACCATTGGCTAGAGTAGGGGTCTCGATTGATTTTTTTTGTAAAATATAATTTTCCGTGAAATAATTAGGTTAATTAGTTAGATACAATTTATTGTTTATAACTATTATTGAAATAATTAGATTATTTTCTATTATTTTTTATCTAATTGATTGAATCAAATTCATTTAATACGTTGTCAAAAAGTGAAATAACCCCAACATTGGCTGGTGTATTGCGGAAGTGCACGTGTTTGAACATTTAACTTGAATGTAGTGAATGTGGTCCATTTGAGTTCCAATTAATTCAATTGTCACTGATCAATTTCAGTAGGGTTGAGAAATTTCAATGAAAATAAAGAAAAAGAGAATGTTTTACTGAACTGCACTCTAGATGAATGCAATGGAATAATGGAATTTACCATTGGGGGCAGCCAACTTGCTTAAAAGTAGCACAAGACATATATCGAGCTACACACTAAGTTTTAATTTTTGAGCAGGATAATTGAATTTTCTGACGCTCAATTTATATTGATTACGTTTTAACCAATTCCATCATAATCACCAACACCCTTAGTTGAAAGGGTTTCCAGTACTACTTCATAGAATAAAAATGTCTGAATTAGATGGAATGATTTTACATCATGAGAGCCAAAAGAAACCTACAGAAGTGGGTAATACTGATTCCCGACAGGTATAATTGTTTAGTAAATAGTAGTAGGAAAATTTCTTGTAATAAATTTAATGTAGGAATGTATTAAAATTTAAAATGTCTTTGTTCTGCCTTTGTTTATATTGTAACATTTTACCTAGAAAAGTTATTGAAGATGAGATTGAAATTTTGTTGTTCTATTAATTCCTATTGTTGTGAATGTGGTATGTACACGTACCTAGTGTAACTTAATTAATAATTAATTACAATTCATTGTTTTTCATAGCTAAGTTCTGAAGTCCCCAATTTCTAAAAAAAAAAAAAAAAAAAAAATCAACTAGGCTGTAATTGTTACATTGAGAGCTAAACACGAATGTGAAGTTCTAAAATGAGTGATTTTCTAAGTTCCATGTGCATGAAATTATCCACTTAAATATAATTCCACATCTTGGATTAAAGCACATCTTGGGCCACCCAATATAATGCGGGTCCGGGGCCCATAACCCCAGGAAAATTTTTAATTTCAGGACCAAATTTGGTGCCTTTCTATGCGATTTGTACACAAATTTAAGACAATTTTTACTTCTATAAAAAATAAGTGGGCAGACGGCGTCCACCCTGAAAAACAGTGACGGGACGCGTCCGCCCCCAGATTAGCCACTGACAAAAATCACAAAAATGCATGTTAGGTACTTTTTATGATTGAGAGACAAATTGAAGTGAATATGTATGCATAATACCTATGTGTAGTTATGTCAAGATTACAATTTTTTAAGATATTCATTTCATCCCAAACAAAATAGAATGTTACTGGATTTTGATGAAAAATTGCTAGGTACTGATTTAGTACAAAATACAGTCCGAGTGTCAATGAAGTCATCGAAATTGTTACGACCCTGTTGCATCCACCCATTCATCATGTACAAAACTAGCTCTACTTGAAGTTTGTAGTGTGAAAATTGTTGTACTTGAGCATTCCCACTGAACATGTTAAAATCAATTAAAATATGTGGTACACTTGAGATACTGTGTGTGACACAATAATAAACATGATATTGGCCAAACCACTGCATGCAATGGGCTAAAAGGGTATTTTCCTTATACCTACTAGAAGTGATTCTATAACTCAATGCGTCTCTTTTTCCTACAAATATTTTTGTCCAGAAAATGTTTGATTTAATTAAACGTCTTCCTTTAAACTACTGCTGTCGATACCACAATTTTCACACTACAGACTACCAGGCAGCTAGTATAGTTTATGAAGAATAGGTGGACGACATGTCTGCCTCAAATGTCAATACTTCATTCCTACTCCCAACTGTAAACGCCACTAAATCAGTATGTAATATTTGAATAGAGCAACAGGTACATTAATGTACCTATTATTATTTAATTTATTCACCTAATTATTTATGCATTTATTGAGGTACTCAAGACCGATTTATTAAGTTGGCTGCACCCAGGGCCTGGATTCACAAAGGAGTATAATTTTATGACCAAAAAATCTAATATCAATATTATACCATGTTTTACGGGCATATCTGAATTTAATTGTACAAATAGCCATTTATAATGATAAAATACTAAGTTTTTACATGGTAACATCATGGTAATATAGATATTGGTAGTAGTTATAATTAGGGGTGTTCACGATTACGATTAAATCGAATCGATTAATCGATTATTGATTTTAAGTCGATTAATCCGATTGGGAGGCACATAATCGATTAGAAGAAATGCCGCCAAAAATTTCAAATTTAGTGCTCTTTTTTCCGTTAGAGCTCCTCACTACTCTGTTTTTCACTAATTTCTGAACATACCCAATCCAAAATGGCTGCTGTCAGCTTCAGTTCATGTTGATAATTATAATATTTCTTTGTGTGCGTCGTATTTAATCAAAATATTCGTGTTTCGAGTGATTACATTGGCGTCTTGAAATGAACCTCCCAAATAATTGAGTTACAAATGAGATGATGCCCTCCCTCTTTGTGTTCCAACCCTTCACAATACATAGATAGGATTTAATCCGATTAATCATCGATTATGCTTGATGCATATCGATTCGATAATCGATTTGAAAAAATAATCAATGAACACCCCTAGTTATAATGCTATACCGGCATAAAGTTATGCCAGAATATGGCTTAAGACTATTTGTGAATCCAGCTCCAGGTAAATTTATCATGTCATAATATCCTAAATAAATATTGCAATAAAATTTTGTGCCATTAAAATTAAAATTAATACAAATATGAAAATAGGTACCTTCTTAGCGCAGCTACCTATTTCTTTGGTCGACCTTAGATATAAGACGATACAATTTTCAGCGCAATATTGGAGCCCACCAAACTCAACTCAAAGTTAATGTAATTGAGTTCTTTTACCACTAAATCGAGTTGGGGCACAAACATATTATTTCGAGTTCACATTTCTTAGGTCGACTCAAATATTAGGTACAGTCAGGGAAACTAGATGGTTCATACTCTGCCTCTCTCTGACCCATAACATAAACATGTTTTTATATGGAGCAGAGAGAGATAGAGTATGAACCATCTAGTTTCCTTGACTATACACACAACAAAAGATAGTTCAAACAGTATTTGAAAGAACCGGATTGGCTGAAAAGGATTTTGATGTTGTTATCCGATGAAGTATATTATGCTAACTCGTTATCTAACTCTAGTAGGTAAGCTCTGATTTCATTGATAATACCAAGGATTGATTATCAAGGAACCTGACCAGCAGTCAATCCATCACGTTCAAATACCGTTTTAAGTTTTGTTAGGTGTACACACTATCTGTCTTATTTTTATTATTTAGAAGGGTTCAAAAGTTAAGATGATATTTAGATAGTAGGTATTATCACAAGAATTACTTCGGGTGCAGCTGATTTTAAAGATTAAATGAAAAAAATAGATAGACAATTTATAATTTGATGAACAGATACGTACATTCACTCCAAATTTTGCCTTTTTCTGACTATAAAATCAATTCTGTTAATTCCTTTGACAAAGCATTTGTTGTTTTTGTAGGGTTCATAAATGACTAATTCGATTTAATTTGTTACCTACTCCTTCTAATACAATATGCAGAAAAAATGGCATGTAATAGTAAATAATCTTCTGGTAATAGGTACAAAGGCCTACATAAGCAACAAAGAATTGACGTGGGAGTTTGCGATGCTCTTTTCATTGCAAGCATTAAGCAGAGGCTGAACGCCTGCACTCCTTGAAAACATTCAACTGAATGACAAGGTGAAATTTAAAATTTAAGGATTGTATATTGTATGTTTCTTGTGCATTTTACATTGTGGTTTAACGTCACATTGTCCTGCAACTAGGCTAATGGGGACAGAAGAATGATTAGTATAACTTAAGGAGATGATAATGAAGGATTGGGAAATGTGGAAGGTGGCACGAAGGTTTTAGTAGGGAACCTTTCCAGCATTTAGCTCGTGTTGCGACGGAGGAAACCAAGAAATAATCTCAAGTCAGAAAGAACGGCAATCGGAATTGAACCCGAGTTTGTGGAGTGTAAAGCTGTGTCCACATAGACCGTTTTACATTTTTTTCTAATAATCAAGCAAAAGTCTTAAGTGCAGTTTCTAGACAGTGGACGCAGGTTTAGGCCAGAGCGTTACCGCTGCGCTAAATTGCACCATTTCTGTTTATTGCGTCAACCTGAATTTCATATGCGAACAGTAATTCTCACACTTGTGAAAACAGCACTTGAATAGGATGATCGAAGAGTAACTAAGCCATCTTCCTCATCTAACAATAATGCTGCTCAATTCCCAAGTGACATCTTTTCATTTACTTCCTGCTTGAAAACAGACAGACGAAAGTCCATATAATACGTATGATCACGTAGAAATTACACTTCAAAACTAGGAGCTAGACAGCCAATTAGCAATTTTCTTTCAGATTAAGAAAGGTATATATATTCTAGGCACCTCAAATTCTAGGTAAAACAAGAAATCTTTGAATTCTGGCACAAGCATTAGGAGAGGTTACGTGGTACTTAGAAAACACAAGGTTACAGTTTATGTGGTAAAAGTGTAAAATAAACTAAATTACTCATGCTCTTCAATAATCCATCCCTCTCAACTTATTACAGGTATTCTACATGGCCATGAGCTTCCAATACAGTGACAGAAACAGAATCAAGGTTATCAGTTGTCGTTGGGTGCAATAGAGTGCAGCATTTCTGCAAATTTTGCAAGAGTATTAGGTATATATACTACCTACCAGATGGCAATAATACACGCAATTGTAAGAAAGGAAGCTCATCGACCCCAAAAATACTTGCAGTTGTAGAATCTTGCCGACGAATGTGTGGCAAACACTCACTATTTCGCCGAGTCCGTGAGCTGATATTCTCGTCGTCTGTCGTAGCATTCCTGGATTCCAGCCTCGGCCCACAGGTCCTTGATTGCTTCCACGTACGGACTTTCAAATGTTGTAACCGTTTCGAAGTCTACCCCTCTGATCAGCTCGGCTTTTTCCTGTGAACATTCCAACAGTCTTAAACAATGGTTGTAACAAATTTCCAAACATTATTTTATTATCGGACCCAATAAAATGCTTCGAATATGAATTACTATTTTAAAAATCACTTTTTAGTTACACAATGTCTTGAAATTAAAATGTGAGCCCAATGCATTAAAAAGATACTAATTATATTCAATAATTCAGAATCTGTTCCAGAATACAAAAAACCATCCATCTTTAAAAATGGACGCTTAGGACAATTACCTAGTGATAATTTTGTATCAAGTGCACACTTTTGGACAAAAAATAAGTTATTACTGATTTTTTTTAGATTGATCACAGTCTATTTCTTACTTCTGGACAAGACTTCAACAGAGTAAATGGCAGCTACCGTGTATTAATTGGTTCATATCTAGTTTACTCGACACTCTGTCTGAATCACAGAAAGTGTCTCTGTTCTCCTCTCATAACAGAATGCAAAACTATTTGCTTTCTATGTATTCTCTACTATTTATTGCCATCCTTCCCCTCCCATATAATAGCCCATCGAGGTGGTTCTGAAGAATACGGCTGAGGGACCTGACACTGTATTATTATTACCATAGGCCCTTGGGTCCGGTCTATTGTGAACGAGAACAGGGACACTTCTTTTCTGTGATTTTGACGGAGTGTATACATTGTGCATCAAACATATCCATGTTGTGGATTGCTAAAAATACTCTAGGCAAGCAACTGTCCAGGCCACACTTGACTACGCAATACCATCATAAGTTATCAATTGCTTACTGGATAGAAATTTAAGGCTTTTTCCATTGATAATTTAATCAGTTTAAGGTATCATTATAACTCCATTTACAATACCTAATGCCCATTGTGTACTTACACCTAAGGAAAGAGAAAGTGTACACTTTGCACACTGCTCATTCCTAGGTTATCAGAAAACAAAAGCTTCCCACCTAATATTAAAAATGGTATCATACTATGTTGTAAAATGTGTTTCAATTCTTGAAAATACTTAACTACCTACAATTACTTGGTTTTCATTTAATCTTTAAGCCATATCATCAGTGAGGGAAATTTTTAGACTTAGTTCAAAATTATTTAGAAAAATTGATCATACAGACAAAACTATTATGAATTAATATTAAATTAAGTACCTATGAATTTACAATTATCTGGTTCTTCATATGATTCAACCAAAAACTGTGAAGCTTCAGCACGTTCAAAGAACCATGGGCCTGTCAGAAGTCAATAAGGTAGGTAAGTCACTTCAGACATAACAAGAGTAATCAAGGGTTTTTGGGAATTGGGATTGTAAATTCCTAAATTTATCTTCCAGGCGCTTTTTCCTGGTGCCTCATTGTTCTTAGAAAAAAATTAAGAAATTCACGATTCCAATTTAATCTATTAAAACCCTTGATAAATCAAGCTACTTCAGAAGTGACTTAACTTGTTCGGCTTCCGAGAGGTCCATTACATGTGATATTGTTCTATGATCTAAAAATCAAATATTTTACGTAAATATTAAACCTTCTTCCCGACTATGAACAAGGAGTCCAGGAAGTCAGTCAGCCCCCCCCCCCCCCCCCCCCCCCTCACCAAACCGACCATTAAGTGATGGTAAATTACCATCTGCTATTTAATAAAAAAATTATTTTACAACAGTAGGTATAGTACGTCCAGCGAGCGTGTAGCCTTTCCTTTCATAAGATGAGCAGTATTGTTCGACCCTTGTTCGACAGTTAAGCTCTGACAAGATACAACTCTTTTTATGACCTGCCACCCCTTCCACCTACACTGTTGCCATTTTAAACAACTTTCCTTGAATTTTAAAAGCCAACTGCATTGAAAGATATTTGGCACCACAACAAAACAACCCATTCCAGAACACCTGCAGTCGTTGAGAGATATTTACAACCGCACACGCGTCAAAACACTCAGGATTACAAGCTAAACCCATTGTTGAATTTTACACAGCATTTTCTGAACTGGCTACACGCTCACTGGACGTACTGTAGGTAGGTATTTGGCCGAATAGTGTAGCAAAGCACAAAAATCTACTGGACTTCACTGACCAGACCGTGCGGCTTGAGGGCCCATTTGAAAATAGGTACCCTTCAATTTCAATAAACTTAAGCCAGTTTCACATAAAGCGCGGAAAGTGGAAAGCGTTTTGCATTTTTTTCTATTAACCAATCACAAGTCAGACGCGAGCTGTTTCTGGACTCGTTTGGTTTAGAGAAAAAACGCAAAACGCTTTTTGCGCTTTATGTAAAACAGGCAATAAGGATGAACCATCGCTTTGAATGACTATATTCATTACATGAGATAAATTAATTCAGAAAACGCATGTGTAAACTTTAAGACCTAGTTTTATCATGTAATACCTGTGGAGAATAATATGATATGAGATAATGAAGAATTTTATAACAAAGTTATCGTTAAATATTTTTGTTAAGGATACAGGAGTGGTTTTGACTAGTTAAGTTGTCCCATGTTAAATGGCCATATACCTACCAAGATTTTCAAACATTTTAATGTCATTAGGTATCTCAGAAATAAAGTCGGTGACAACTGACAAGAGTATTTTAAGTTTTCAATGCATTCAATATTAGTCGAAGAATATATCAATAGTTTTTGTTGAAATTGTTGGTGCGGATTAAAAATAAATTAGAGTAATGTAGGAAATAATTCGTTCCCCCCATAAGAGCCATGTAAAAATCTCAAACTTTGAAAACGTTTTACATAAAAGTAAGGTCAGTAAGGTAGGTATAATTTTTTTATCTTATTGTAGATAATACCATTGGGAACAAAATAAATGGTTTGGAAAGAAATTGTTGGTAGATGACCTGGCGCAGGTTCATCCTTAAAGAAGTGTGGAAACTGCATGCTTTGCCCAAGCTATCAAACACCTCTGAGGCTCTGGCAGTGAAGTTGTAGTCTTCAATTTGAATTTCAATAGTAGGTAGGTACGTGCATTTCTAATTAGAGGCAACATTTAATAACCTACAATGTCCTACAGCAGAAAAAATATAAAAAAATATACGATGTAGAAAAAAATATACCTACATAATGCTCTTGCACAGTTGCACAGTTTTTAATTAAAACTTTATAGAAATCAATAAATATTCAGTACCAATCTAATAATAAAACTCATACTTTTAATTCCCAATAGGTAGGATCAATACTTTCAGTATATAATATGAACTTTGTAATTTGTTCTGAAACTACTGATAGGATTATAAACAAACAAACAAACTAAAACTAACATATCAGATCAAAAGCATGGTGCTGATTCTAAGTCCAGTTTCAATCCAATGCTACACTAGGCCAAACTAAGAATGGTATTTGAAAGAAATGGTTTGACTGATAAAGATTTGATAGCACCCTAAATTAAAGTAGGTAGGTACCTAATGCTAACTCGTTAACTGTAGTAGTTGAGCTCTTAGTTCACTGATAATAACAAGGATTGATCGTCAAGTAACCTTACTACCAGCCAATCCGATATACCTATCTACAAAATACTGAATTTTGAACACAGCAATGCATAGAGTTTCCTATAATTCCATGTCGTAAATGAGCCAAGCAGATGCTATGCGTGTCATTTCATCTATGATTTGTTTGTGGCATGCTAAGGTGTACAATCCAACATTACTACATGACAGTGAAGTCTACCATTGAACTAATGTGATGTGTGTGTGTAATATTTTCTGGTCCAGAAAGCAGTTTTAACAATTAAGTCACCTCCTCCACATCAATTTTCTCATCACATCAGACTCTTGAAAACTTACAATGTTTGAAGGCTCTGCAAACTGTATCTTCAGTAGGTCCATAGCTCGTATCATACTCTGCATCGCCATGAATATGTTCTGGTAGACGAGTTTGATGAAGCCGCGTTTGTCTTCATCGGAGTATCCGGAACCGTGAATGATGCGCATTTGCTTGATGAATGTAGACTTGCCGGACTCGCCAGTGCCTGGAAGAACACATGGAAACATGAATCGCCTATTTCAATACCTAGTGTAATAACTTTGCCGTTATTGTTATTATAGGAAAGAGTTTGTGTCTTTTGAAATCAAGTAATACCGCAGCCTCTAATTGGCAATTAGGTAGATGAGCATACAGTTCACAGTTGTTTTAAACCTGCAGGTAGGTATAGTGTAGGTGCTAATAATAATCCTAGAAAACGTGAACCAGTTGGGAATAGTTTTCAATTGCCAGGCAATGTTAAAATTGGAATGAATCAGTAGGTACCTACTAGCTCAGTTATTTGCCAACCATAACCATATATTGTGAAATTTACAAATATGAACTCAAAAATCTTGCGATAGGTGTATGTACACTCGGCCAAACAAAAATTGAACGTTGACCAAATTTGAATGACTGCTGGTCATGTCCCATAACCAATCAAAGCTTGTAATTATCATTGAAATTTGAGGTCACCTACTAGAGTGAGACAATGATATCGCTTAGACTGACTTCTGATGGTGCGATCTTACATTTATCAGCCTATCAGATTTATTGAACGTTCAATTTTTGTTTGGCCAAGTGTACCTAATAAATCAATAATTCTCCCATTCGAATTTCTTTCTAGATATTGCATTATTCTTTTCTTTTTTATTCCAAGGGTCTACTACTCTGTTAGGTCAGGAAATAAGGTTAAAACAAAAGTGAACCATATGAAAAAATGCCAATCAACCCAGACCTAGACAAAAGATTTATTCCACATCCGAGTTGGGCAACTACCACGGAAAATATGTTATTTTTAGTAGATACATTATGAGTAGCTAGGTAATATAATTTAGGTATACTAATACCAATAAAGAATTCAATTATATTCCAGAAGCAGTTGCAACAAACAGTTTCTACTTGCATATAAATACACGCTTTTTGGCAGTGGGCTATAACTTTTTTAATATTCAAATTAATATTCAACGGTTTACCAATAGAATAAATGAAACGATTTGAAAAGTTCCAGTTTTAAGCCTACATCAATGGAGACAAAAAATTTGCATTTCACCTATAAGACAGATGGCATAAGGCAAAGGCACATCAATTGTGCATGTGGGCTTACACTAAACAAAGCAAGCAAGCTACCTACTTTTATTTATAATACTAATGATTTTGACACGCGCCATTAGTTCTTTACAAAGTTCAAATAAAATTTGTATTAAAAAATGTCTCATTTGTACCTGTCAACAACAAGAATAATACACGTGAAAGTAAACATCAATAATGATGGAAGGAAATAATTGAAAGGTGAATTGTAAGATTCACACACCTAAGTTCTTTTAGCGACAATAACAACAGGTACACAATGTTTGAAAGTAGATGTTGAAGGTATTTTTAGGGAAAAATTATACAATACATATTTTAAGCCCTGCTAATTATTAAACATGAAAAGAGATGAGGTTGATAGGCAACCTTTCTCAGTAAGCTGACAATTGCCACGCGTGACTGTAACATCTCATTATTTATTAGTAGGTAGGTAGTGAGGCGACATAGAACCATAACATTACAATGGCATTATGAACGCGACTAATAACCCTACTGTACCGGTGGTAGGCTACCTGTTATGAGTAACAAAGATTGGAAATCGTGACTGGAGGCAGAGCTTATGAATATAATTTGCGAAGGTTTGCGCGACTTTATGTCAGACAAGTCATTTGAAAGAAAATGTTTAGACATGAAAGTGACGCGAAATTAAAAAAAACGGCAGTGCTAGTAGGTAGGGAATTCCGAATTAGTAACTAGGTGTACCTAGAGTAGAGAGATATGTAAATGTTAGAAGGATACATACTCCCTGATAAGAATTAGATCGTTTCACAAAATTGAACACAAGTTATATTGAATGTGGTTAAAAGTACAGTAACGTTACATATGAAGTGTCAGAGTTTTATTTCTGTTACAGAATAAAAAAATTAGTAATTAGTAATTACCATAAAGAAACTAATTGACTTTGTCAATAATTTATTAGAATTAGCTACTCACTGAAAAATGCATAGGTAGGGAATAGGAGGGGATAGGTAGATGCCATGGCAACACCAACACACTAGCTCGTGGGGACTCTCCGCGGGCGGGTGTGAATTGGGCGCGAGGAAAAGGGAAGGGAGGGGGCAGGTCTATGAATCGCTGGGAATGAGCCCGAGTTTGTTGGGATCGTGGGCGGGGGGCGGGGGAGGGGAAGGGTCGTCAGGCGCAAGTCCTGTATCATGATACCACCATGACATCTCTATGCAACTAAAAGCCCGGCATGCCATGAATGAAAGAGTGACTTTCGACGAGGAATGAATGGCATGGTCACTAAAAGAAAAGCGAGAAAATCTACCTACTTATTGACGGCGAAGTGGACGTAATCTGACTCTTAAGAAGAATTCAGAGTAAACCGGCGGACACATTACGAACAGACAAAGAGCTCTCAAAATCGCTAAGTGATGGTATCATATTTTCATCAGTGGGCTTTTCTGCAAAAACTCTTAATAGTATGACCTTACTTAGCAACTTAGTTTAGCTTCGTGGATTTTCATCAATAACAATCTCTTACAATAAGCTTTACTGATAAGAAGAACAGAGATGATGCGAGAGGATGTGAATAAGACTGCAGCACTAAACTAAATGATTATGAGTTTCTGTTATCTTTCTTGTTGCCTCTAGGTATTTGTTTGACATGTCATGTGTCATCACATGGCGGTCAGGCACGCGATTGTCCACAGAGATCCTTCGCATTTACAGCCGGCCGGATTCCACAAACACAAGATCTGAATCCTCCCATTCGAGTCACCTCATGGACATACATTGCAGACTGTAAAGTCGAACTTCAAAGTGTCACTGAAAATCGATTTTAGTGATACGATGTCTGAAATGTATAACAATGGTTGAGATGAAACCTAAGAAGTGTGTGGATAAAATTTGAGTGAAACCATACAAAAAGTGGTTATAGAACGGCTCGAAAATGATCATACCACTAGCTTCACGACAATGCAGTAACAGGTAATGACATCTACAAGAGGTATGAAAGACTATACGTCCTGCTTCGGGGTGAAAGTAAACATTCAACTCCATAGATTGTTTTCAATCGTCGACATGTAATCCTAGAAAATCTTCATATTAGGTACTACCTACACTTATTAACACAGACTTTATCTCCAAACGTTAACAAAGGCTGAAGTGATATGTATATCTGAGCTACTCTACTAGTATCTAGTGCTGAGTGGCATTGACTCGCTAATAGGGTCTACAGAATATTATCATGAAGTGAACTAATCAGGCCAAGTAATTCCGAGGTGCGTTGACATAGATGACAGCACTCCACCTGTCAGTGGGGACAGCCTTTCCGAACTCACGATGTATAATGTAGACACACCACTTCCTAGGACACCACCTATGAGAACTGTCAATTCTGTCAAAACTGCTTGATTAAACAATGTGTCTAGCACCCTGCAGACCGCACGTACTTATCAACAATGCCGGGGTAAACAAAGCTACACATGAGAAGGCACTTGATACTTAGCAACTAGTACTTCTATGTACAAGTAGTAGTAGCCTAGGTAGTAGGTAGAGTACGTCTGTAGGTAGGTACATGCACATATGATCGCGACGGGGGTACAAGGACCGCATGCAGCTGGGACAACAGTAAGTTACTTACCCAAGAGAAGTAACTTGAGTTCTCGACGTGCATCACGTTTGTCCCTCCGAAGTTGCCGTTCAATTTCTTGATTTATTCTCTTTTGCTCTTTCGCCTCTTCCGACAGGCAGCACGCCATGTTTTACTCCGGAGGGTTGCTCAGCCAATATTATCTGTAATGAGCCGTTTTCCGTGCCGTTTTGAACTCTATTCAAAACACTCACGGCTCCTTACTTTCGTTGAACTCCTGAAGTGTGAATGAACATTGAATGTAACTGTATTAAATCTGTATTCTGAAAGTCCGCACACACATTCACGCCACACACTAATCGCCTCCGTGTCCCACCGTCTCGACAGCACTTTGGTCTCGACTTCGACTGCCTAGCTGTCTCTACCTCCCTCGCCCTCCAATGGGTGTGGTATCAACGGAGAGCGCAGTATCGAACCTCACAGCCCTCGATCGTCTAACGCAAAAGCCACATTGTGACGCCAATTTATACTGTCTTTCGCGCCGTCGTCACGGGACTCAATCCTATTACATTAACTTGATTCAAGAAGCCAATTCCACTCTACTGGCACGTGTATAATAATAAGATTAAAATCCAGAACACAAAATTAACTAGGAGGGAGGACACAGATTGGAGCAGCCAATGTTTAGGTTACGGTCTTTTTAACTGTTTAAAACTGATAGAACGTACCCTCACAAGGGTGTCAATTAAAACTTACATAGATTGGTTCCAATGACTTATAGATAATGTATTATTTGCAACTAATAGCGCACATATAAATACACAGCACTTTCTTTCTGACCAGATTGCCGCTTGCTAAAGATGGCGGGTGGACTTCCGATGATGTTTACCCATCATGCAATAATCACTCATGACAACAAAAATTCGGCACTATGCGCACCGGGAAATTTAAACACGAAGTTAAAACATCAATATTATTATATTATTATATTTAGAATGGATATAATAATACGCCACGCGCGGCGCAAGGTACATTGCAATTATAAAATTACTGAACAATTCGTTCGCCGCTACCAAATATCAACACAAGTGTTATTCACGAGAGATCAAGTCACTTTCAGTTTATTTGGTTACAAACCAAGTGTAGGTGTAGGTAATTTTATTTGGCAGCTAAATTCTGAAGTAATTATTAGTGGTAAATAAATCAAAGTTAGTACTTAGTAGGTCCTTACGGAGCACAATTTAAAATTCCAAATATATTGTGTCTTCCTCCTCTAGAAACTGTATTGCATTTTTTTTTACCTCCCCATTTGAATTTTCTGTGGGATTTGAGGAAAGTTTAAAAAAAGTTAGATTTGATGAATTTCTGAAAACAAGTCTTAAATTTAGAGTGCAGATAGTAGCATTAAACTTTGGCCAACCCAATGAATTTCAGTTAATTTTCCACTAATTACGTAGGTGTATCTATTTAGTATTTTCTTATTTCACAATTTATTCAAACCACTATCCAGCCCAAAATTCAGAGTCCAAAATTGGCTATGAAGTACCTATTGAAAATCCAACAAAGGGCAGGAGGATCCTTCCAATAGATAAACACTCCTCACAGTCACACCGTACCCCAATGCAAAGACAATGCGAGAGTCTTTTCTGGATCCTCTCTCTCCGTTACCGAAATTTCAAATCAAAAATGAAAAACTAGGAAAATGTATTAAATGTTATTCCCCCTGCCCCTGCCTACACGATCAATTTTCGGACTCAAGCAGAAAGAAGACACCTATGTGAAACCTTAAATGCAAACCTTAATTCATAAAACATAAAATACTGACACTTCCTTGTATATACATTCTGGAATCTATTATGAACATAAAACAAAACAATTGAATATTATCACGCAAAATTATAAAATGCATAACCATAACACAATGCAAAAGACCAATATTGCATACCACAAGTTACAAAACAAAACAAAAATTATAATATAGTAGTTACTAGTTTTCAAAAAACGCTTAAAAGACTACTTGCTAAAAATGCATTCTATTCAGTGGACGAATTCCTAAATAACACATAAGTAACATAATAAATAAATTGTAATGTAGTACATTTTAAATTTCTTTTTTGAAACTGCAATACCTGAAGATTTTCAGGATGAAACAAATCTCTAATTAATATTGCTATTTTTATTATTATGTATGACTATGTATTCTTTGAATATGTATGTGTGCCTATCTTTTATTGCCCGTTATTCCAACAAATCTTAACCCTGGGGTATCTTGCACTTATTGTCCAATATTTGTGTATTATTGGAAATAAAACAAACACAAACACTGGTTTAACGGGGTGGATTCGTGTCAGTCAAGTCATAAATGCTAATCTGTTTTATTGTATACCGTAAATCTTTTAAAGGATAGCTCATCATTTGAAACGAAATTACGTAATTAAATTGAGGTATTAAATGTATAAAAAGTGATCTTCGAAACAGCATCAAATCTACGGAGCAAGCTGGCAGGTCTTGATTCGAATCCTGTGACCGGCCGTCTTTGACTGAGATAATGTTTTCGTGGATTCCCTCAGTCGAGAGGAAACTGCATGAGAAGGGTCCTTATTAACAGGTCAAGACTGCTTTCTTCCTACCTTCCATCATAATATTACCCTCTCATCATCGACTTCTCCCAATCGTAATCGTACTCATTCGATAAATATCTACAGTAGCTGTCAAGTCATCTGCACAACACTATAATATAAAACACATTTCGTTCAATTGTAATATTCAACTTTGATTTTCAGATTCGACTTTAAATGTGGGAATGGGAATATGGGAATATGGCGCTTCGATAACAGTTATAAAAATACGGCTGAACGATTTGTCTTGATTCCCAACTATCAAGGACTGTTGAAATTATTTTTGAGCATGACCTATATGAGAAAACAGGAAATTCAATCGCCAAATTTCGAATAATTTAAGTTTGGTCAGTAAAATCTTAAAATCAGCTCTTGTACTGAGCATACAAGCAGAGAAGTTTGGGGAATAATTTTGTAATTTTTAAATATTTTTGGAAATATTTTTGGGAAATATGTTCGGTGGGCGGTAAAATTATTCAATTAGATTAAAATACGATAATATGGGTTTTCAGGGGTGCCTAAAGCCCGGAGATTGTTTCATCAATAAACGTAATATGGAAAATATATGGCAACGTTGGAGCATGTTTATTGTGTTTTACATTTTCCTTGTTGACGGTATTGGTATAAATAATTACAAACATTTTACAGATATGGGATATTTTATAGAGTTCCAGACATAACAACCGTATGCTTACCTATTCTAACAACAATAGCTCCGTTTTCCATAATATGTAAGTCCTATTAACTGACTTAGTTACTTTTTAATAGAAATATACACATTTCAATACATTATGATTATGAATTCTCTTTATGTCTTTCACTTGCCCTGGCGCCAAATAAGATAATTCTCACGCTCTCTGCATTTGCAAAATAAAAAGCAAAATTCTAGTTTATTTCCATGCACTCACAAATGCAAATCGCACGTCTATTATACAGTCCCCATCATTTTGTAATACGATTGTAAAGTAAATCCCAAATCCATGCTTTACTACATTACAAGATTAGCATTATTGATGGATTGCAAGTTCTTCAGAGCAGGTTTTACTCCCTCCGAATAACATTGTTCGAATCCGTAAGGCAATACTAGTCCTGTTCATTTATTTAGCGACACGTAGGGTTTTAGAAGGTTTTAGCCACCCCCTCTATAGGTACACAGTGTGACAGGCCAGTGTTGAGAATATTTTACCAAGACAGCCACACATTCGAAAACGACCTTGCAATACTAATAATTGGATCAATTTCTTGAAGGGTTTCTTTCATCCAGGTCATTTAGTAAATGGAGTTGAACTATATTTTGTGCGTGCCACTCGCATTTAATCTTTTTTTAATTTCATTTTCTGTTGTTGAATACTGGAGAGTCTAAATTTACATTCACAATTCAAAAGTAACCCGTAAATGTAGTAGTTTATTTACCTATCTTTAAACAATAATGTTTTAGTTTTGGCTCTGCTATCCCCCTACAAGTACACCATCGTAAACTTCCATTCACAATATCTGTAGTGAGTATCTATAAAAAAACATTCACAGTTTTCTTTAAGTGACCAAGTTGTAACAGTATTATGAATACTTAAGTTTACTAAAATGTATAAGTATACTAAAATTTGAATAACAAAATATTGTTATGTGAAAACAAATTATTGTAACTTGATAATAGTTTCAAAATTATAATAGATTTAGAATTATGGAAAAAATTCGTTTACTTCAAAAACTAAAAAAAGTCACAAGTTATGTAGGTAGTATAGTTGCGCACGAACAAAGTAACAACATCCTTGTTGCCTTCGCTTCCAACAGAGATGAATTTAACAATGGTAACATCATTGTTGGGTTGATAAAATTGCATCACCACAAGTATGTAGGTAATACCTACATCACATTCTGTTTTACACGCTCAAATGTTTCAGGAAAGTTTGAATTTGAGATATGATTTTTATGAATGAAAATATTGATTTACCATTAATTGTAATGAATGTAAAAAGGCCCACCCACAATTGATGGAGGGACGGACAACGTCATTCAATATGACAATCTGTCTGCCAGTATAGTAGCAAAGATTTAAGAGTAGGTGTGTCTTGATCTTTATTTACGTGAGAACACCTAGTTTTATCTCTAGTTTTTTCATTTGTCATATAAATAATTTTGAACAAATGGAAGAAAAGTATTGTAAGAGTTGATTCATACGATAGCAGGGTATATTCAAATGCTGATCATTTCTACGAGAGCTTTAGAATGTGAAATCTGTGAAATCAAGACATCATCTTAGCACGATGGAAAATGGTTGGCCGTAGGAATCGAACCTGGGCAGTACGATGCAAGTTCAGAGCGTTATCGCCAGAGCCAAGATGTTTGCGGACTTTCATTCTGATTCATGTAGAAAATCGAATCTTTCCTCATGTGTTCCACAATCCGAACATGAATGCATTACTCACCTCTCGTTTATGTCTAGTGTAACATTCAGACTTTGTTTACCAGATCTATATCAATACGGATTGTTGTTGGTAAGCAACTTCTGAATGTGACCGTACTTACCTTGGATGGTTATATCATGGGTTTTTAACCATCCATTATATATAATGGATAGTGTTAGGAAAGCTATTTTTAAAATTATCTTTTAAAAGTTTAGCTTTTATAGAAAATTGGAACTTTAAAATTTAAGTTCTTTTTCAGACGTTTTGACACAAAGTACACTTATAAGTATAAGTTCACTAATATTAAAAATGATAAGTTATTAGCACCTAGGTAGTTTATTTTTTGGGTTAACGTTAAAACGCAAACTTAGGACTTCAAATTAGGGTAACATTAAGGTCTAAAGAATGCGAAGGTTTCTAAGAAGGCAAAATGTTTTTAAAACGTCGTGTTTTTATGTAAAAGTTACGTAAAATTAGATAAGTATTATATATACTGATAGAAGAAGTATTAGAAATTAGATAAGTTATACCTGTGGTTATAAATAAATTAAAACTCGAATATTACAGAATAAATTGACTTAATTTAAATCGACTGTTTCTCATTCTTAAAACATCATCTTCAAATCATACTGGTATAATCTGGTATAATCAGATATAAATAAATGGATGACTGGATATTAAGAACTTTTAAACAATCACGTACGTTTGTTGCGTTTTTCACGTCGTTTTTCACTAACCTGTAAAAAAAAACTAATTAAAAGTGTAGTGAAACACATTTTAATAAGAAATAATATTTATTACCAGGCAAGTTGGTTCAGCCAATAACGATCTGGACTTGCTCTATGAGGTCCCGAGTTCGATTCCCGCTGCCGTGTTTCCTGACTGAGGTACTGGTTTCCCTCAGTCGAGAGGCAATGCGGGGAAGGTTTTCGTGGGCTCCGACAGAAGGGGAGCCAAGGGAGGTGTTTGTCCCCTCCCACTGGATGTCAGGAAAAGTAAGACGTTTTGATGTACCTATTTAGTTGCCTTTTGTAAAGAAAAAAACAATTGTAAGGCAATTCCATTGTGACAGCTTACAGACTATTCTTGGTCATGTGAACAAGTTGTAGTATAATGGAAGGCCTAAAAATAAACTAATGAAATAAAAATAGGTATACATTAAAATATGTAAACAAAATGAATCTCAAAAAGTGTACAAATTGATGTCGTGTTAAAAACTTTAACTCATGCCAGAATGTTTTCGACAGAAATCCTGCCTGCGCCCATAGAAGCTTTCCTACAAATACACCACGATCACCTCCTACCCACCGTCCGTCCTTACCAACTTCATCATTATCTCCCTAATAATCATAATCATTCATCCATCGCCACTATCCTCGAACATTAGTTGTTGAACGGTGGGACTTTAAAGTTAAACATCATAACGGAAAAATAGTAATACAAATCTCTCTCTCTCTCTCTCTCTCTCTCTCTCTCTCTCTCTCTCTCTCTCTCTCTCTCTCTCTCTCTCTCTCTCTCTCTCTCTCTCTCTCCTCTCTCTCTCTCTCTCTCTTGCTCCCCTTTCATACAAATCGAAAAATAATATTTCACTGAACTTATTAAAAGAAATAACGAGGTACAAAGTACAAACCCGAGGTAAAAAAATATTGAAAGGAGCGGCATTTTTTATTTTCCTAGAAGGGATAAAATATAATGAGTTAAATATATATATTGAAGCGTGTTCGATATATTATACCTGTTAGTTAGAAACAGAAATGTGTATTGTCAACTCATTATGTTGTGATAAAACTCACCCCCTATCGCGACTTCCAGTCGTACACAGACGTAATTGCCTAAATGATAGATATGTGTGTAAAGAGATGCGATTTGCAAGACTGGTTTATCCCTGGCTTTTATTCGAACATAACGAGGCGCCGTATTGAAGGCATAAACAGAAAATATCAAAGATGTCGAACCTATTATAAAAGTACCAATCCTCTTGGTTGACGTTAAAAACTGGTCTTTTTCATTGATACTTCTGCCATCTTCAGGATAAGTCCATCTTTAAAAATGCATACCAACTTCCATATTTTCTAAGCCAAACCCACATTTTTAAACAACCGAACAAAACACCATTCAGTTGGGGCGCATAGGTACGTGCTAGTAGCAAAATAATACTATTTATTTATCCTTCAAATGTAGATACAGTATTTTAAAAATAATATTTTCTGTCACTGAAAGAAAGTATGAGGTATGTGTGACTTGGTACTAGATCTCGTGAGTTTTTGAATAATTGAATATTGACATTCAGTAATATTAACATTTAGTAATATTCAACGGCTGAATTTTTCAATAATTATGAATCAAGTACCCCAAAATTGCATTTGAAGGGGTTAACAACTAATAGTTTTGGTGTACACCTGACTTCGGATTTCCAAGATTTCCGAAGATTTCCAAGATTTCTTAAGATTTCTAAAGATTTCTAAAGATTTCCAAAGATTTTCGAAGATTTTCCAGATTTCAAAGATTTCCAAAGATTTCAATGATTTCCGAAGATTTCTAAAGATTTATACTGGGATTTCAGCAGATTTTACAAGAATTCTAAGATTTCACGAGATTCCCAAATTGTCCAAGATTTCCAAAGATTTTGAAAGATTTCTTAAGATTTCAAAGATGTCCAAAATTATATTGATAGATTTCCTAAGATTTCGTAGATTTCCGAAGATTTTCAAGATTTCCGAATATTTCCAGGTTAGTGTTTGTACACCAGATTTCCGGAGTTGATAACCCTCTCATTTGACTGCACAAAGTTGGTCAACTAGCTTCGATTACCAACTTTTTTCAAAGTGTACTAATTGAATATTTTGAGAAATCTGATCGTCTGACGGCCTGTGATTTGATAAATGATAGAATTTAGATCCTCGAGGTAATATTTTGAAGTTGCAATATCACAGTAAAATGGGATGAATAATAGTTCGCAATCATTAGGTTTACACATTAATTGTAATACAAATATGAATATGGGTTCGCAGTTTCGAATGCTGTGAATAATAACGAATGTTAATCCATTTTGGGTACCTACCTATAAAGCTGTTATTAAGTTATTATTATGTGTATTTACATCATTATATTTATTTCAAGAAAACAAAACATGCATTTTTAGAATTTTGATAAGTTTTCTGTAGATAACAATTAGTACAATCTCATGGTTACTTTCTTCCGGATGTCATTTTGTTTTTATCGTAAATTTTATGATAACACATTTTAACTAGATCATTTGTAAGCAATCCACAAAAAAACAATACTTTATTCTTTATACGTTAACAATTAACAACGAATTATTAATATTAAAAAAGGTACAAGACTCTGATTTAGCCACACGTAAAATGATGCAATGAGGTCCTCTTTTTCATTTAGTACCTACTTTGACTGAACCCTTGTAGGTCTTTGGTATAATTTAATTATTTAAACCGATAATACGTAACGTAGGTATAGGTAGCAAACCAGAACCACACGCTATAATCAACATAGGCACTGAAAGACAACTTCAAAACAGTTTTCTCCTTTATTAAATAACATGTGCTATATGAATGTTCTAACCAAAATAAATTAAAAAATCGTATTCAAAAGGAAATTCGCTGCAAAGCATCTGAGATTTTTAAATTTTAAGATTCTTATCTGGTTTACATTTACGAGTTCTCGCCTTTTCTACAGTTGATTTCACTGTACCCCGAAATAATTACCAAATATAATTTTTTCGAAATGTGTTTGGCTTTTTGGAGTCGTTCAAATGATCTACAACTGGAAAATAATATTTCTTACATTTCTTCAATGAACACTAGAATTATTAACATTTTATAAACACAATTTGTGGCCCTAATCTCGAAGATAAGGATTAAAAATTATAAAAGTCACTTCTTTCACATTGGCGACGAGATTGGGCACACAAAATATCCATTTTTAAATTAATTTGATTTTTAGAAACGATTTTAATTCCGTCTAAAAATTAATTATTTATAATAGGTATTCTTAATAATTTTAAAGGTTCTAAAATTGACATTTCGAAAAAAAAAATCCGGATTTTACATCGCTGTGACAAGTCTCTCAACCATCTGTGACCGGAAATTATATTAAAATTACAGCGAAAAACGATTTCAAAATTAAAACTATGAAATATTCAGCTTTTTTCTATTATTCTATGTTCTGCTGTCTGCATAATATTGTATTATAACTTATCATTTTCACACTCGAAATTCAAAATTTTCACATCATTACCAACCGAGATCATAAAAATTGAAACTACCCGACCTAACCTAGATTTGTTATTGTATTGATATAAATCAGAAAATATTATATAAATAATGATCAAGTTCAAGTTCATCATAAACATCTTTATTACAAATGTGTCGAATTTAATGTGCCACTAACGATCTGCCATTTGAGCTCAAATGAGAGGATGTTACGTTTATCTGATAGGATGTTCACTTGATCAGTCTAATTACATATTTTTGTTAGCTGGTTATTATTTCGCTTAGTGTCGCGTTAAAATCACAATTGGGGATGTTATGGACCTGTTGACAAGAGTCAGTAGTGCAGAAACACAACTCACAAATGAACAATTTTTGTATCCTGTTTTTTTTTTATCCTGGTTAAATAAAGATTAAGGATGTGTCATTTCCGAGTTTCAATCATCTCTGACCACCCCAAAAACATTGGCTCTTTGGATGTCCTGATTTTTGGTAGGTAGCGTTTTGCGCAAACGTAATCCCCACCAGTTCCTATTACCATTCATTGCCTGAACATTAATTAGAGCACATTAATTACAGTTACAACAATATAGGTGTTTTAAAAATGAGATTCACTTGCAAATTATTATGATAGTAAAATTGTTGTTTTTTGAAAATATCTAATAGTTGGATCAACCTTAGACACTGGGTTTTTCAAGAAAAAGTCCTATTTATTTAACAAAAAACAGTGAATTTGTTATTGACGGGGAAGTGAGCGTAATCTGACTCTAAGAAGAATTCCGAGTAAACCGGCGGACACATTACGAACAGACAAAGAGCTCTCAAAATCGCTAAGTGATAGTATCATATTTTCATCAGTGGGCTTTTCTGCAAAAAAAAGATTCGTGGATTTTCATCAATAACAACCTCTTACAAAGAGATTCACTTTTACTGTGAACAAATTCACTTTTGTTACACTGAACATCTTTATTGAGGTTCCGAGCATGAGTATTAAACCGACTACTTTAATCAAAATTATCAAGTTATTATTCGGGAACAAAAAATTAAAATCACACTACACAGTAAGAATTCCAAGTGCGTCCTCTTTCAATCATGTCTTATATTATTCAGTTCCTTTCGTTTAACAGTTTTTCTGCAAATAATACAAAAATGTATCACCAAATATAGTGCAAGCAACACCAAGCTAAAACTTTTTTGCAGTGATTCACTACTATTGGGTTTTAGAGTATATTAACATTATACTGTTGCTCTATTCTGGTAAGGGAAGTCATCGGTGTGCTAACCATCGATGGGATCACATATAGACTGGCGAATTACCTTCAAAGTATTAACATTACATAATCAAATTTATTTAAAATTATTTAAACAATGTACAATGCTCAGCTGTTGGTGTACCACATAAATGCTGCCATCATATCACCGCCCTAATCACTGCCAACAAGCATCACAACAATAGGAAATGTTTGATAGGTGGCAAAGTTAAGTAGAACATTGGAATTGTATTTCATAAATGGCAGCATATCTGACAATAACACGTTTTTTTAATACATAGGTACTATTTTTGATCTGTTATTCAATACTAGTGATAATAAAGACATGAGAATTAGTATTTAAAACTCATCATTTGCTCGTAATTAGTTGGGAGAATATCAATGAATAACAAATTAGCGGTGAATGGCACCAGAGAACATTGTGGACCCCCGGTCCCTTCCCAGAAAATGCAGTGAAAAGTAAAAATTAGAATGAGAACAATGTAAAACAACATGAGCAAGGATGAAACAAGTCTAAGAAGGAATACCTATGATGAATACTGATATACTAATTTCTTTAAAAAAGAAGAACAATCCAAAAAAAATGTTCAGAAAAAAATACAGGACATTGACAAATCAGATCTATATATGACATTTACAACATAATATTCACTGCACACAAAACAATCTATTGTTTATCTTCTTAAAGTCACCATACTAAATCATTAAATATAACTACATACAATTTAATCGTGATATTATCGTCCTTAAAATGATGAGTATTAATTGTTGTATAATAAAATGATTCAATTGTTAAATTAAATACCACAGTCCACAGACCATGAGAATTCACTCATTTTAAGCCTTTAAATTAGTACGATGTCTGTTAGCGTAATATTCCATCAACTGGTGTTCATTGTTATTCCGAAGGGCAGAATACAAAATAACCTAGTATATTCTCTAAAATTTTCATCCACATATTAACAGTGCAAAATACTGGGAATAAAATACGATCTAGTAATCATACATAGGCCAAATTTTGAGTTTAATCAGTACATCCAACCGATCATTAGACATAATTTCATATATTAAGTATATATATATACAAAATAACAATTGCAATGCCAAAAAGAAGACAATGGTTTATTTTTACAATAGGCACCAACTGGTGCAAAGGCACTGATATATTGGCATACACTACCTCAATTACCAAAAATCTGTATACTGAAATTTTGATCGCATTTTTAAAAAAATTCTAGATAATAATATCCATTTATGGAAGCTTGAAGATTTAGCAACACCATTATTTTCAAAGAGGCCTTGTGAAGTTAGCTGGGAACATTCCTTTGTCTCCTGTTCCTTCCTTGACACCCATCAGCCACCCCTCCTCCTGAAAAACAAGAAAAAAAAATATTTTTACTCATCCTTTAGTACATAAAAGTAGTTAGTACTACTCAATATCTATAGATGGCAATTTGTTTGAAACAGAACTTTAAGGGCTGATTATCGAGATTTCTATTACCTATTAAGCCTCATCTATGCTCTAATTAGGGGTCTCAAAACTATTACAATCTGAAAATCGATTGTGGAATCATCATTATAATTATCGATTATTAAATTGAATAAAATTATAAAATCACTTTAGAAACTAAAGTAAATGTATTAACTTGTGTCAACACAAATAGTTGCTGGTAGTTAGTGGAAAATCAGAACACTTTTCCAACAACGAATTCACTACTCGAATTTAAATGTGAACCAGAGTGCACCAATGTCGAAATCAAGCTGACCATTCAAAAGTTCAAAACAGTATACATCGATTTCTTTGTGCTAGCTCGTTGATATTATCACTTTGTCTTCCAAGTAAAGATCAGTTCGTCAAAGCGTTTTTTTGAAATTTGTCTTCACACTAACATAATTTTAAAAAATCAGATAGTAGCGACCCATTACAGCTTAATTGACTAAATAATGCCCCACACTGGAGTACTTTTTTTTGTCTGGGGCTTAACATCGCACTGTTCTGCAGCGAGGCTAATGGCGACGGATGAATGATTTTGAGGATGATTGGGAGATGATGGTGAAGAGTAGGTAAGGATGGAAGGTGGGAAGGAGGCGGTCGTGGCCTATTAGTAGGGTACCTTCCCAGCATTTGCCTGTCGACTGAGGAGTCACTGGAGTACTTTATGACACCTGGTATAACCTCAAAGTGTTAAATACGACATTCATGGTAAAATAATCGTAACACTTTGAGGTCATACCAGGTGTCATAGTTTACTCCAGATTGTGGCATTATATTTAGTCTATTTGGCTGTAATGGGTCGCCCTATCTGATTTTTTTAAATTCTTTTAGTGTGAAGACAAATTTAAAAAAAAAAACGCTTTGACGAACTTGATCTTTTCCAGTTTGCTTACAAAGGCCTCAACATCTTTTGTGGCAATATATTTTGCACCGAGGCTCCGATAAATCAACAAGTTGATTCGAATTTGAAAACTTCGTTGAATAAGAAAAAGAATGGTCAGACGTACTTTTCATGGCAAATAGTTTAAGTAGGTAAGTGAAAGATGTGATAAAAACTACTAGCAAATAAACACCACCGTTGTTGTTTTAACTAGGCTACCATTTTCCTGTAGCAATACGATTTTATTTAGTATTTCAAATTTGACCACCAGTTGTCACTGCTGATTTAAAATATAATAATTTCCCGAATTTGACTTGCTGCTACCAAAAGTGCATCCCTAAGTGGAGCATTAACCCCAGTGAGTCGAAGTTGAAAGTGATGCAAGTCAAAAAGCATGCTGAGTGATGGCATTCGTCTTGTTTTATAAAGTGTGATGTTTTTCAGAAATGGGACTACAGGGGTGCGATCACATAAAATGATAACTTTCTTGTTACGGTGACAAGCTTCTCATCTCACCCTAGAAGACCATGAATTAGGTACACCGAGATGAGAAGATTGTCTCCGTGACAAGAAAGTTATTGCATTTTATATGATCGCAGCCTAGGGTTGCGATTCTACAACTATTTTTCATTGTTGGTGGAATAGCAATCGGTAAAAAGCTTATGGCAAAATCTCATAGCTAACGAAATTGCTACCGCTTTGCAGTTATGGAATCCCAACCTTGGTCAGGAATCAGGATAGTCCCCTGGTTTAGGGAAAGTCAATCTATTTTTGGGTTTAGTATTGGTTTCTCTTATAAAGTTTCACCATACGATATTGATAGCATCGAGAATTCAATCTACTCCTACTTTATATGTGAAGTGATTTTACGAATAAGTGAGGATGGCAGAATAACTAATAGCTTTAACCTATCTGTGCCTTAGGTATGTTCACAAGATGCCACATACTTCCTAATCTTAGTATTTAAAAAGAGGCCACGGCTGTATCAAATGTTCAATGCTGAATTATCAACAATTTGTCACTTTTTCACACCTTCTTATGTCTAAATAATATACCGGGTGCCGCAAAAAAAAATCACCCTGTTTGAGAGGTCACTATATTGAAACTATTATAGATAGGATTTTGAAATGTGTTCACATAATAGAAAACATACCAAAATTTAATATGTGCAAGTTTCAAAAACATTACAATTGTAGGAAAAAAGTTACAGCTGTTCAAATTTGGTTGTCAAAAAATTGATTATACAGAGCTCAAATAGCGCGCGTCGAGAAAACTTCTAATGCCCGGGACGCTGTTTCTTCAAAACTACGTAAGATATCAAGCTGAAAATTTCAAATTATATTGAAAATATATTAAGATCGATTGTGTAAAAATTTCAATCAATTTGAATGGACGGAACGAAAACTATGGAATCTTGAAGTTGAGCGTAAAGTCAGAATACCTATGTAGATTATTTCTAAACTTTTATTACACACGTTATAAAAGTGATTATTTTCCCATTATTCTGTTTTCAAGCTCAACGTCAAGATTCCATAATTTTCGTTCCATTCATTCAAATTAATTGAAATTTTTACACAATCGATCTTAATATATTTTCAATATAATTTGACATTTTCAGCTTGATCACTTACGTAGTTTTGAAGAAACAGCGTCCCGGCCATTAGAAGTTTTCTCGACGCGCGCTATTTGAGCTCTGTATAATCAATTTTTTGACAACCAAATTTGAACAGCTGTAACTTTTTTCCCACAATAGTAATGTTTTTGAAACTTGAACATATTAAATTTTGGTATGTTTTCTAATATGTGTACAAATTTCAGAATCCTATCTATAATAGTTTCGATATAGTGACCTCTCAAACAGGGTTATTTTTTTTTGCGCCACCCGGTATGTATTTATTTGAGCAAATAAAAGACTAAGAAACATACCTGCTCTTCAGGATCATCATATTCAACAACGCGAATGATTTCTCCAACTTCGAATGACAGTTCGTCGACGTCTTCTCGATTGTACTTGTACGTAGCTTTCACTCGGTACATGACACCCGGCGGTAGATTGTCAGTGCTCGCTCCTGGGAACAATTAGGCATAATTCAGCTACGTTGACAAATAATTATCAGCCAGACTTGGAAGAGTCACATTGGCACAATAACAACTAAACAGCATAAAAATGTCAAACGTAAGCAGCTACTAGAACATGATGTTATTTAGTAGATACTATGCCCTTTACAAAATGCATGTTTAAATAAAGATTCTCAGCAAATCAAACATTTTCTGTGCATATTATGATTGAACCATCTATGCACATTAAATCACACAAGTATACTCTCATATGTTTACAGTTTGGTAGACAATAAGCCTCCTAGCATCAAATTACTGTTAGAACTAGACATTGCCAAAATGTTAGGTATTAATTTTCCATTTCTCAATGAAGTCTACTATGATTTCTTGTTTCATGTACACTGTAATATGCCAGGGGTCGGCAACCTTTTTTGGTCAAGGAGCCAATTTCACAAAAATTAATAAATTATGTAAAAATGGGAGCTGCAGTAGAGGCAAATATTGATTATAAAACACTGAAAATAGATGTATTGGAGATGAAAATAGAATTGGATGACAAGTTATTTTGATATTTTTATTTTTTGTATATATTTTTTTATGACGAAGCTCCCCAATTGTTGCCCCGCAGGGTGTTTTATTTTCGAATTTTTCGATTACAGATCTACATTTAAATAATAAAGAGCCCTTCAAGAACCACTAAGGAGCCGCAGGTTGCCTACCCCTGCTGTATGTAGTAATAAAATGTACAAAAATATGAAAGTGTTACCCAAAATGGAATAATTGTATGGAGATGACCGATAATTATTGATACGTACAATATATATTAGCCACTTCAAAATGTATTTAATATGCGTTTGACTTGACGATTGACTATTACTTTTATATATTTATTATTTATCAACAGCAGAATGTTGAATCTATATGATTTAGAATACAGAATAAGTCATTTGGTAAGACAAGCTAGGTACATGATTTTAAAATGTGCACCTAAAATCAAAGAAATATGTAATTCTAAAATTAAAAAGTGATGAAAATTTATTACAAGATGCATTTATTTACAAAATTATAGAGTATTGGCATATCGCCCAAAGATATCGCCTAAAGAGGGAGGATGACACAACGAACCTGCAACTACTCTGTCCCTCTATCAAACGGCAGCGACTTTAGAGCCCTTTAATAATTGGTCACCAGACAAGTACTGAATGAGAATGACTACAAGGATTTTTAATCTTGGTGACCTGACTAGAACCAAGGTATTCAACTTCAATGGTTATTAAAGATGCTTTCTGAAGAAATCCACAGAAGGGTAGACGAAATATTGATTAACAATAAAAAATAGTTTGTGAAAAGTCTTAATAGTTTTTCAATAGAATTAAGTGGTAATTTTAATGATATAATTCTAGACAAGTATTGTGCTTATTCTTGTCTCCCCCCTTCCTTCAGCAGGTCGTGTGACAAAGACACTAACAAAAAGTATTTTCACCACCAAAGAAAAACCCGATCGCTTTCCCTGTTGCAGGGGCTCCGAGGGGCTCAAACACTCCTCTTAAATATATTTGCGAGGCAATTAACTATAGAAATGTAATAACCAGTATCAGCTGAAATCATTAAATAATATTATTTAAAAAATTGTTTAATTAATGAATTGCTCTACTAAAAAAATTTAAAATCCAGAGAGTATGATCTATTTCCCTATACATAATCCCTATGTAAATTAATTTATAATGACTAAATGAGTAAAAAATTACCTAAATTTGGTATATTTTTAATCTTTGTGTTATACTATTAAGCTATATTTAGGAGATCAGGTCGTCTAAAACTCCACCCAAACCCCATAAGTAAAAGAAGTGTATCATTCAAAACATTTCCAGGGCTGTGCGCCCCAGACCTACACGTCACCTCCTTCTAGGCCCACAGCTCAAGCAGTCTGAGACATCCCATTTATTTTAAAACCATAAGTTTAGCCTCCCAGAACAACGTTTAAATTGTTATAATTCTAAAACCGCCCTGCGGGGCTGGAACTGGAGGGTTTTGCCCCCTCCCTTCCCCCCGAACCTTCCTCCGGGTGTGGCAGTCCACCCCCCTCACCCCCCTCGGAATTCACAAGTCAGCGCCCCTAGCCTGTTTAAATTACATTTATTAAAATTAAAGTGGGTTGTTATTAATAGTAGGTATATTATTGTTCCTTAAAACAATTCAAGATGGCATATCAAACTCACAGAACACAAGAGCACAGTATTAGAGAACACGAGCAAGAGTTTCAATGTGAAGGAATGTTCGGGAGAGAGAGAGAGAGAGAGAAGGGCAGTGCTTGGATAACTCACCGAAAGGTATATCGTACACTTCTTCGCCACCGTTTTTGTTGTTGTTTGGCGAGTCCGGAGAAGTCGCGTTAGACGTCTTCGCGTTTCCGTTTACTTGTTTCAACTTCTCACCTCGAGCTTGCGCCCGATGAGGTGCCGGTTCACCGACATCGTCAGAGGGTGGTGGGGCGGTTGGGGGTGTGGGTAGAGAGGGAGACGGGGGTGCCTGGCCTGGAACACACATTCATGCAAATTAGTCTCGTAAGAGGGGCAACGCAAAAACTAGGCCACAAAGCTGTACTTTTTAAGGATTTTTTTTTACAAATCCCATAATATCCGTAAAAATGGAAATTGTATATATGCAAGTCTATAGCTTGCTCAAGAATACATGTCAAGAATGAACCCAGTATAAATGTATTTTCTTTAGGTATGTTGTTTGCACACCATTTGCTGTAACTTGCAGTTGCCTGTATTACACCATCTGTAACTACACTAGATTGTATATCTACTAATGATTCATGCTTCCTTGTAAACTGTATGGACAGTGTGGGTGTGTGTTTGTATTGGTTACCTAGGTCATATTGATTCTTCATGCCTTCCAGCACGGTTATAACGACTCTCATACTTTCAAAATATTACAAAAATTGATGTAATTTCAGAAACAATTAGGGAATACTATAATTTTATCTGAAGGAAAAATCACTAAGTACTTTGCTAGTGATAGCAAAATACATACAGACTCAGATCTGTTATATATGTGGAATGCCACTAGCATCTACAGATCTCTCTTTATTCATGCCTCTGGAAATGTAATACGGCCATAATCAACTTGCAAGTACTATTAAATATTTATTAATTAATTCCCTTTTTCATTACAGAATTAGTAACAATATAACATTGATCATCATCAAGTTACCGACTAATTACTTATTACTCTCTGAAGTGCGTATATCAATGAAAACGAGGCACGCCCTCTCTGAGTGAAGCTTTGAAAATAATGTTTATGTTACTGGTTTCTGTGAACCAAATCTCCAACTGTGATGTAAGAGGATCCAGTCTAGACAAATATATACTAGCCTTTCTTGATAAGCCTTCCACTTCCCATTCATCATCACAACCGAGTTCAGGAATATTTTCGCAAAAGAACTTCTCATTTGATATTTCAATCTGGCTCACAAAATACTCATTTGAGTAAAGAGAAAATTAATAAGTTCTGCACATATTGTCGTAGTATATTCTACTATGTCGAAGTGGATATGTCTTCTATGGTGGTTGAGCTTGTGTTAAGTTATTTTTTGCTACACGTGCATACACAGAATACTAGGAATATTTTGATATGACTCGATTAAATTGAAATCCATTCCGTGACCAATTTGAAGCATACAGCAATATTAATTACTTAGCTCAATCAACATCTACACTAGAAACGTTCACAGGCAGCCAGATCACACAGGACCGCAGCATCATGCTAACAGAGTGCTCGAGACATTGAGTACTAACCTGTTTGAGAGACAGGGGAGCTGGGCACACTGTTGACCATGCTGGAAACAAAACAGACATTAGAATTGTGCTCGTTTATTGGACCACAAGACTAGGAAAATAGAGTTCAAATGATTTTCTTATATAGGTAGATGCAAGACTAAACACATTAATTCTACCAAAGAATATTGCATAAAATGAATTGAGTGTGAAAAGGTGTATCACAGATTTGACTTCTAATTTAGTTGCTTATAAGAGCAAATTATAAAATTTGAAATTAAAAAAAAAAACATAAATTTACAAAACTAAGTATCCCACATAGCCAGCCCTAGTGGCTGTCTATGCCCCTAGCCCCTAATGCCCCTAATATTAGTTCATTTTTGTATGAAACAATTGATTAACTACGCGCCATATATCATGTTTAAATCACCAACATCATCAAGTCAGTTGAAATAAAAACAAAATATTAAGACAGGGGATACTTCAGTGAATTTGTGGTTGAGATCCTCAGGCTAAGTATATGCGAGGCCTATAGATGCAAAACCGGCATTCTCCACTAGGTACTCTAGTTTGGAGAAAAACCAGAAAAAATAGTAAGTTGTATAGGTAAATAGTGGGCAAATACTTGATAAAGTAAAATAAGTAGGTAAATTGATAAGTAGGTACCTAATACACATTTTGCAATGGAAGTTATTTTTCACAATATATTATGTTGTAGTTACTTCAAGAAATCTACCCTTATGAAAGAAATTAACCCTATTAGAAATTAATAACCCTTTTGAATACAAGTGAAAAGAGATTTTTTTGGAGAAAGCCAGGTTTGCATACCTATGCAATTGGTGCAGATCCTCTTTGTTCTAATAATTACATAATTATGCTGCTGATGCTGACTATGTACAGACAATGACCTTGAACCAATATTCAAGGCAATTTAAATTAAAATGCCAGTTAAGGTATAAAATATGAAAATTGTATGCTCCAAGATCAAACAGCTGCACGAAGTAAATCTACTTATTACCATCGAGTGATTCTATTACATTTGCACTCCGCGACCATTAACCAGTACTCACTTGTTGTTGGGCGTCGACGGTGATTTCGGTGAGCTTTTCTTGAGCGTGTAAGAACCGCGTTGACTATCGGTCGCCAGCTTGTCGACGAGCGCTTCCAACTCGGAGTATACTTTGGCCGTCTCCGCGTGGAACACCTGCTCGGCAGCGAACAGCGTCTGCAAGTTGGTCACGAGGAAGAGGACCCGCGAGTCGTAAAGTGCCGGCAGTTCGTCGTGCAGTTCGCTGTTCAAGATCTCGTATGTCCTCTTCGACTCGTCGAGTGTCTCTTTTGCCTTTGCCACCTTGATGTCGTCGCGTTTCTTTGGATTAGACTGCAACGACTGGAAGTTGTGGCGTTGGCTGTCGTAGTCGACGAGTTTGCGGCCGCGTTTGTCCACTTTTTTCTGAATAAGGAGAGAAAGAACAGATTATTTATTATTTCTCTTCTCAAATTGTTTGAAGACTAGTTAAGGATCAGATAACTAACTAAATTCGGGAGAGCTCATAACATAATTACTCTCACTTCTGACTCGGATCACAAAATATCTATCATGTATCGCTAGAATGGATTTTTGCATTATTAAGTATGGAGACATAATGTCTATTAGGAACTTAATAATAATGCTGTACCTATAGAAAAATAAAAGTTATTCACAATTTGCTAAACGCATACTAAATTAAATGATTTTAAACTAAATCAAAATAGCTCTAGTGACGGTCTAGCTGTAGTAGGTAACTATCGAACCCACCGATACTGCTGTGTATGCTTTGAAAATGTTGCAGCTGTGTTGTAGAGCCAGCTTCCTGGCAATCACTGACTTAATGTGCAGGCTGGGCATTCACTTAAGCAAAACATGAAAGTGTGACATTCCGAGATAAAGTTTGATAACAAGCGAGCACCTGACTAAACATCCAGGATTATTCACAGAAATATTTCTACTGCCATTTGCAGAGGTGATGGATGATTTTATGCAGCATGCAAAGAGGCTATTTGCATATTTTTTTGAGATCAAATATAATTATTGAAATCGAGAAAAAGAGTTAAAAAATCAAATATTCTTGAGAGTTATCCCGTAATTAATTGTGAAATTTTTTGAAATTTGAATGCGCGCCAAAACGTGGCAAAACCTGCCTAGTAGCTGGTGATGTCACCAGTCAGTCACTAAGAACAACACAACACAAAGCAAGGCAAACTGGCTCATAAAGCTGGTCATGGCAGGTGATGTCAAATCTCAACAACTGTCGAAACATTTTGAAGTGAATTTTTAGATTTAAAATAATTTTCTAGACATTTTATGTTGATGAAATTGTATTCAAAAACGAATTAACTATTTTTTAATATAATCCAAACCTAAAAATAAAATCAATGCAAATAGCATATTCTTCTGCACAATGTTTGTCTAAGATAAAGTACATATTGTAAGCACATAAAAATAAGTGACTCGGGAAAATGTCAGTGCTCAATATCCAATATCGTCAGTAATTAAGAGCATACTTAAATTGCGTACCTAAGTTAACATGCACTAAGCACTTGAGATATTGGGAGAAGAAATAATGTTTTTGTCAAATCAAATGAGGTACATCTACCCAATCTATCAACCCACAATAGAACCAGGAAATTAGCAAATACAATAACAAGTGGTCAAACGGCAAAGGTAAAATAAAAGACTAGTGGCAATATGCCCTGGGATAAAAATAACTTAACCCATGAATTTAAGTAGCCTCTCAAAAATATAAATAAATATGGAGGTCCTTAGTAGTAAGATCTTTGTATACTAACAACACTCCAAATCTATAAACAATTAAAGGTGGCTAGGTAATAAATTTTCCTGCAACTTGTGGATTGAGTGGTTAGTGCAGAAAACTAGTATTCAGCATTCTTCCCACCAAATCAAATGGAAGACCTCCGTTCTTAAGGCTACACAACATACAAGTTACAAATACATTTCTTGAATTTACCTAAAATAATTCCATTAACAATATAATACACATAGTGTAACTATTGTACAGTGACATACAGAAGTTATTTACCAGATCCCCATATGTCAATACGGGTTGGTAAACAACTTCATAATGTCACTTTACATGCCTGTCGCACTGCCAAGTCAAAATAATGATGACTTCTTGTAAGTATGAGTTACATTACAATAAAGTACACACCTAAGATAAATTGATAAGTAGGTAGTAGGTACATGTTTATGAACCAGAGAAGTTTACACTACACACCAAAGGTATCAGTGTTAGAGGAAAAAACAATATGAATTCATGACTTTCTGATTTTCTCATTTTGTGTCCTGTCAACTATTAAAATTCATAATTTTGTACCTTGATTTGGCTGAGCTACGTCATATTGCACTTGGAAAGAAGGTGGTTATAGCCTACATACTCATGGAGCCCTCAGCATCCATCAGAGTGAAACTGAGAAAACTGTTAAAACTAGGTAAGGAGTTTGGTTGCACTCGTTCATTACATCCAGAGTATTACCTTCCTAGCCGGCTTTCTCTGTATTATGAATTACCTATTAATACTGCATAGTATACCTCCCCATTCTAGTTAATCTAGAGGTTACGTAGTTCATCAAACCCTTTGAACCACCTGAATTGTTTGTCCTTATTTATTATTTAATCTATGTTTGATCCATGAATAGCATTATGAAGGGTACAGGGGAAGAACGCTACAAGTAACAATCAGATGAAACTGAGACAAACGAAGTTTTATGTTGAAACTTATAGATCTTCCATGCAGATCGATTTTTCAATGGCTTTTTCAAGACTTTGTAGCAATTTTCTAAAAATCAGGGAATATTCTGAAAGCTCATAAAAATCACTGCAAGATGACACCTTAAATTAATTTTTTCAAAACATTTACTCATAGCGTTTTTTCCCTGTACCTACCCTTCATACAATACATAATATATTGTATGGCATGAATACCATAGGTAATACATACATGTATAATGACACATTATAAAACTATAAGACCGACCCAGAATCATAAAATGATGGCATTTCAAGAACCCCCTCCCAAAAAAAAAATATTCACAAGGACTACTTTGGTAGCAAGGAGTCCTGAAGGATACTCAACGCAGATTGTATTACATTTGTTAACTAAGGCTGTCACCCTCCCACCATTGGTTACGCTTGGATCACTCTCACAAAAGAAACGAGAAACATAATCACCCTCATCTCCGGGAACTGGCTCTGGTACGTGTTGAGCGGTATCAGCACTTGATCCCCGAGCTTGTGGCTAAAGTCCTGCCACAGCATCTCGACATTCTGCGCTTGGACGTACAGCAGGTCGTGGCCCACCCAGTTGCTCTCGTAGACTTCGTTCAGGGAGTCCATGAGCGTCTTGGACGCGGTCTGAACGGCCCGGATACACCGGATGTAGTTGTTGAACTCTTTCTGGAGGCGTGTTGCTGCATTCTGCTGCCTCGTGAAGTTCTGCAGGTGCTCGTCGAAGATGTCGTCAGCGGTCCGATCAACTTTGCCCAAGTTCTGGAGGATCTGAAAGAGAATTAAACAGAATATTGTAAATACTTGACTCATACTGTTAGTGACACCAGCCTCAGAAGAGAGACTTTTCTATCTCAAAAATGTACCATTACCTTAGAATTTTCATATGTTATTTACAACTACTAATTAGGTAGGTACCTATGTTCCTAATGAAAATTTATCGGTATATTACGAGTTACTACAATACTATAATATAACCACTAAAATTGATTTATTATCTCTTACTTGAGAATATTAAGTAGGAAATTAACTAGCTTAACTCTGCAGTAAACCCTACCAGCAGGCAGCAATAACTATTTAGTGACCCATGTCAAGGAATTTAGTTCCATTTTACTCCATAAAAATATGCACAGAATGAGGAACACCAAAATGTGCCAAGAATGTTTTGCACATACCTATCTACCTACCTACCAGCTTTACCAGCTCATTAAGAAACAAGATTTATATTGTGACAACACATTAGTTGCTAACTGTGCAAATGCTGTTTAAAGTATGTTTCAGATGTTTAAAGTGCATATCCTCTGCAGGATGCTTTGCAGGATGTTGATTTTTCAAATCAATAATTTCTTCCTACTAGATTTGCATGGCATAGAATTAATCATCAATTTTATACGAAATACGAAATATAGTATAAAGTAGGTGATTCTCATGAGTATTACTATTGACCAGGTTATGCGGAGTTCAGTTAAGTACCCCATTTGGAGTTTGTGATGTTACAATTAAACAAATTCTGTTTCACAGATGTTAGTCTAGGACTAGATAAATCTTGATTCATTCACTCATCAAATGAAATTTTTTTGACTAATTAGTAATTATTTTAACAGATTTATTATTTTTGGGAATAATCAAATAAAAAATTATATTTTGATTCCAGTTTATAACTAGATATAAACATAAATTATGAAGGCTTCGTCATAGTTTCAATTCATATTTGGATCAGCAGTGTTCATTTCTTATTACAAAATTATTTATAACAAACTTCCACCCCGATTAAATAATCTAGAGTAGGTACACCCACTTCCAATAGTTCCTATACCGATTTCCCATATACCAACATGGGGATTTGACCGGCTTCTTTTGACGCTGACCCTACCTTCACATGGAGATAAAAAGTTATTAAGATAATCATTCATGGAAAAAATAATTTGATTGATTACCTAGGTATTTGTATCATTATTACAAATTAAAGTTTCCACGGCTGTATTTCATTTGTTAGTAAATTGTTGCATTTTAAGATATTTCTTTTTGCTGATACAAAATTTGTATAAAAAGACACCACAGACAAACCAAACGTTTGGTTTTGCTTGGTTCGGCAATAAACTGTTTTAATCTATTGTTTTTATTTATTTATTTATTTCATAAGCCTTTTTTCCACATTACAATAAAAATTATACAAAATTTACGAATGTATAAAAGTTGTCAAATAAAATAACTGCACAAAAACTGTCTTCATTATTAAACTTTCATTACTAATGCGTGATTGGACAACCCAGCAATGAACGACGTTCCAACATGCACTGAACAACACGTGGTGTCGAGTACATAACCTCAATCAGGCGATTTGTGAATGAATATCAATTTGGCGAGATTGCGTTCAAGAATGTGTCAACTGTTTACGAATTCACGGACATAACTTGCAAGTACATTACGTAGTTACATAAGTATGTATTAGTGAATAGCTGTACTAATGATCCTACATTGTTACAATCCGTGACGCATGGTTTTGTGATAAGGGCTTGACCAGAATTTATGACACAATCATGGACTCCGACTTGAGAAGTTCTCCTCTTGTCATCAGATATTTAAAAATAACGAAGTAAATTTGTGCTCTTTCGACTAAATTGTAACAATAGACCCGTTTTAATGCCTTTTTGACTTTGTACCCAAAAGTGATAATTTCAGCGCATCAAACTCGTTTTGAATGTGTCAAACACCAAGCAAAAAAACGCCCTGTCTGGTACACTGTTGGTACACAAGCCTTGAGTTTACGCTTGAATTGTATAAAACATGAAAAGGTTAGAGGCTAATTTGCAACCTTTTCAAGATCTAAGCGAGAATGGTTTCAAAACGTAATAGCTCAAAAAGTGGCCTACTGGACCGTGTTCTATCATCAATAGGCAGCAACTTCCCCTTCATTGAATTTTCGTTGCAGCAATGAATCTAAAATTACATATTTTGTAACCCTCCGCCCCCACCCACTGGCAAAGTCCTGGCGGCGCCTATGGATATATAATACGTGATGCATCACTTTCGAATCCATCCAACGACGATCCTTCCAATGACCCAATCGCTCTTTTCTTTCCCTGGCGAGGCGACCTTTGCAGTTCTCCCGTCTAACATTGAGTCATAATGTTTGTCGTCTTTGCACGGACGTTTTCGAAGGGAATCTTAGATCATTGAAGAGGTTCGAAGAAGCTAAGGAGCTTTCGGAAGCTTTTTAGAGCTTTCATGCTCGACACATTTTTTGAGATGTCGTAATCTCGGAATCTTCTTTGCTCGGGTCAGAAGTTTCAGAGATTAGTTCAGAAAGAGTGATGTGACACTTGTGTCACAAATACATCGCAAACATTTCAGGAAGTGATTGTGTGAATGTTTATTAGTCGGAAATATAGCTCCAAATCACTCTTTCACTCTAACACAGATTTTGGGGTACACCAGACATTCATTATTCATTTCCAACCGGATATTTTGTCGTTTTTTAATAAATTCCGTTGCCAAAAAAGTGGGAGAAGAAATTAACACCGACGGGAACTGTATAAACAAACCGTCCTGAGGGGGATCAATTATATTCGCGTTCTGAGGTGGGGGAATTCTACTTGGTAACAGGTTCACGGTTTAACCAGTGGATAAGCGCTCGCCCGGCTGAGAGAGACGAGAAGCTGTGACGTCAGGAGGGAGGCGGGGGAGAGCGAGTAAGACAGATCACACACTCATATAGCAAATGATTCTTTAACATTCATCTTTTTAAAAACATGTACGTAGGCACACTCGAACAAATAACAAACGAAAGGTACCTCGAAAGAAAAGGATTGTGTGGCATCATCCCATGAAGTCTGTGCTAATGCATTATCTAACTCTAGTAGGTGAGCTCTGATTTCATAGATAATAACAAGGATAGATTGCCAAGGATCCTGACAAGCAGCCAATCCGTTTTGTGCAAATACCGTTTTTAATTGGTTTGAGTGTACGTTTTTATGCTTGTACACCCCTGAAAACTTGAACCAACTAAATTGTTCGCGGTTACGTTTCGATGGTAAAAAACGTGAAAAGTTGATTTTTTGTTAAAATTTTCACGTGTATAAAACAATGTTTCAAAATAGATAATGTTTAAGAATTAAGATGCAGCCCCAGAGACACTAGTTGTAATTTGTAAAGCAAAAAGGGAAAAATATACGGGCTCAATTGCAATTAGATAAATTCACTATACTGAATGAAAGAATTCCATACCGACCGAATATTTCTAAGTTACTTTATAACAAAAAATATTAGAGCACAGAATACAATGCGACCACGAGCCGCACTTTTCCCACCCCTAGTCTAAATATGATCTCAACAATTTGACAGTAACCCATGTAAGTTTGACATGTTTAACAATATATTTTCGATTTTAAGACTCTCTACAAGGTTGTTTATGCACACACATGACGCGCAGATTTAAAGACCCATGATATATTACGCGAGGTGAAACACATCAACTGATGTATCATAAAAACACATCACAACGTAAGCTGATGATTATTTGCACAAAATTAACATTTCATTCCACTGTATAATGCCCGATTACACTATTATCTAACTGCAGTATAACGGAGAGCGGCCACAACAAACATACGCAACAGTAAAATGTCTGGTTTGGCTGTCGGTCTGCTAACTGATAGTTGGTTTTTGGAGGCAGGGCGTATCCAGTGATCAGCTTCGATAAGGGTGTGAGGGGCGACTAGATTTGAGTATTTTTGAAGAAAAAAATTGGTGCAAAGGCCCCGAGAAAAGTTTCTACAATCACAATTCATTGTAGTGCAATTTTGAAGCATATAACAATATGTTAGGAAATCCAAGAAATGTAAATTATAATTTATTTCTACTTTTGTATATAATTTTAATATTCTTTATTGTAATATTATTATTTAGTCCTATTATGTAGTCCTGTGAATTTGCATAGAAAATCATTCTGTATTGTTTCATATAAAATAATCGCAATATTCTTCGACATATTTTCTTGAGGGGCAGTGTCAGTGCCCCCCCCCCCCCCCCCACACACACACTCTTGGACAAGCCTGGATTCTACACTGAATAAATACATACATTTTGACGCCCACCTAAGTAATCACTGCACACTGCCGCCCTCATTGCAACATGCTTAAACTATGTACTAATACAATCACTGTCCAAGGATTCTTTTCACAGACATCAAAACCAACGTTCCATTTGTCAACGTTGAAACCTGTCGGGGCAACTAGTTCACAACATACTTCCAAGAGTCACATGGCACAGAGCAGACATAACTTTTATTTAAACACGAAATTGCTGATAAGAAGAGTATCAGCTAAGGTATCAGTGTTGTGACGTGAAATTGGCATGTAAGTGCATGTCAAGAGAAGAGTGGAACTCTACGATGCGTGACCATACCCCTGGCAATTGGAACGAACACTCGGGCCCAAGGCAATGCAATGGCGTGATTACCAACCAGGATTTCATCATTGAGGAATCTCATCTTTGCAGAGTATTTCCAACGAACGATATCAGAAAGAAGAAAAAAATTGAAGCTTATTATCAAGGATATTGTGCTTAAAGGTAAATGTACAATGAACTATAGAACGAAACGAAGTGGCATTATACTAATCAGAATAGATAGAAAGATAATTTTGTATGAATGGTATGTTTGTTGTGGTGTCGCTTTTGCTAAGTAGTTACAGACATTCAAACAATTTGTATTATTATCACTTTAAGCACAACTTTACTATTTAAAAGTGTGGATAACTATTTTATCTTAAGTACGACATTTCAGCCAGCTAAAGCATGGGCCGAACCCGAACTGTCAAATATTTTACCTGAATAGCGATAACGCAATGTAAAATAATGTTTTGAATAATTTTGATTAATTATCAATCATTATCAGTTATGGTGTCACTGTCAGGTACAATATTACATGTGGTCTACTATATTTAGTGTGCTGTTTAAAATAGGTACCTACATAAAATTGTTAAATGTAATGTCAATGTTTTTAAATGTCAAACATCAAATTGTTTGTCACCTAAATTTAATAATATCAGTTTCAGTTGTATTTCCTTCATAACAATACATGTTCTTACAGTTCTTGAAATCTATTGTAAACTATTTAGTCCTAATAGCATGTGCGCAAACCAATTAAATGGCATTTGTTGTCGGAACATGTCAAAGAAATCTTGTTCCATGCAAACTGCAAAGGATGTGGTTGGGTTGGCCCTCTAGTAATTTGTTTTCGTTTCCCTGAGAACGCCTGAGAAGCAAGGCGAAGAAAGTATTTCGTGCCTCAGATTTACGATGAAGCAGTGGAAAGAGAACTTTCAATTCTGATCGTAAGGTGTTGATAAGACCAACTATTTGATGCAATCTACAACGCATTCCACGTGAAATAATTCATAACTCAATGAAAATAATAATTACTTGTGAAACTGGTGCGATTAATTCGTTACATTAGTTACGTTATGTTACCCATCAGTAAAGCTGATGTTGGCGGAGTATTAAATAAGCAATGCCACATTGGGAAACTAACAATCAACCCAGAACAATGAAGAAGACGAATCTATGGTCTTTAGACCAATTGCCAAACAAGAAGGGGAGTTCTTCGAAATTTTAATAGTATTATAGTTTTTCTTTGACAACAAATACATGACGCAATTTCATTCACCTTGAGTGCCCATAAATGCCTACATTATTACACAATATCTTATCAGAAGAATATGCTCAAATTATTTTTTAAGTTCACAGTGATTTATTGATAACGTCAAATCAACCTTTATTAATAGCTCGTCATTTCAACCAGGAATTCCAATAGAAACCTTTAAATAATCTCATATAATTCTACTTAATCTGTTTCCGCCTGTGTTCCTACCCCTCTCCCCCACCCCAACTATGGTCGGGGTTAACTTTGACCTTAGATGGCTTCAGTCTGAACTAGCGTGGATGAAGGTTGAAATGCAGAGCCAGCCTACAGTGTCAGACAAGAACTAGCCTGCCTGCTCGCCTACAAGCTTCGCGAAGAAGTGTACCTTCGAACATCACCTTATTTGTACGGCATTACAGCCAAAGAGGAGGTAGAAAAGGCGTCCACAAACACCACAGAGAGACGCAATAATTCTAGAACCTATTTTACTTGCGTCAGGTTTCTCTGGACTTGATTTCAAAAAGTTCATTCAAATCATCACGAATCTATAAGGTGAAATCTTACATAATGTGAAACAATAAGTCAAACCGAAGTATTGCACACGAAACATAGCACTACGATAATTTTGGAATAGATGGAAATAAGTAGGTAAATAAAAAATGTATCTTCTGTATCTAGGCAACTGTGCAAAATATACTGTAAACCTTGGGCTCTGGTCTTTTGGCAGACCTCAACTTTCTCAATAATCGTGAGATTGCTCCGTGCGTAGGAAGAAATAATTTCGCATTCGATGAACCACCATTTCGCATGATCAGCAGTGATTATCAAAGCATTCAAAAAATAAAATTATCTCCTCCTAACTCCCTCTCTTTCTCTCTCGAAGCTTTCGACAACATATCCCTATAAGGTGATTGGCCACTAGGACAACTTTGGTTTCAAGATAATATTTAATAAAAATAAAGACGTGTAAAAACATAATACCTGATCTCAGTCAGTTCTAGCATTGCCCTTGTCGAGGTGATTTTAAGACACGACGACCTTCACTAGGTAGCTTCACGTGATACGTTACGATTCTCTAGTAACTATATCAAGTCGCTCATTTCTTTAGCTGGAGCCTACCATGTCAATGAGAAGTACATCGTTCTTCAGTTCTCATAAGTAATGCAGAATATGCAAAAGACGATTGAGTCATAACTTACGTAATTTTGTGTCCAAGATTTTTCTTTAACTCGAGTGACTCTCAAAGTGAGGTGAATGAATCGATGAGACAGACTAGCGTGGTTTTGCGGTGAATGTAAGACAGAGACTAGTGATTAAAGATTTCAATGTTTCATGCATGTGGTGAGATTAATATGGCACGAAATGAATCCTACTATCTGCATTCTACCACTCGATTCTCTTCTATTGTTTTCCCGCTTCAACACATCCGGTAAAGAAGGGGGAGGAGAGAGGGACCAATTTCCGCACACTAAAACTCGTTACACATTTACCATTCTATACCACAAAAACAAACGGAAAACAGATTTACGGTATTATTGTACTATACACATTGTACTCGCTAGTCTTATTCCCAGTTGTATCTTCTTCTTCAACAAAGTTATAAAATGGCTTAGATTATGCAATGTACCTACGTTATGTGCATTCAGGTATTACCAAACTCTTGGATACCACCTACAAGCAATGCAATATAAATTGTAGTTATCGCATACGAAAAGATTGACCCCTCAACAAAATAACGACACCCAACGTGAAAGCAGCAACATAACTTCAGTTTAGAATCGATCACAGCGAATTATTAAAGTGTTGAGAATTTGTCTCAGTACATCATTTGCATCAAGAAGAATAGGTATACGTTACGTTGGATTGCTACAGTAAGCAACATGCATTTTATCACCTGCAGAGGTGGTAAGTAACTGAAACTGTAAAAGTACGAAGTTTATTGAGTGTTCAGCAATAAACAAGTGCATCAGTCAGCGATGAGCTAACGAACAAGATGAACCTAGGTATATCAGGTGTAATTCGATCAAGATAAAACTGAGAAACTCATTGTTATAATAGCTCCTTGATGCACTTTTTCGAAAGTTAATAATCGGCTGTACCCCGGGGTAAATTCTACAGATGTCAGAACTTTTAAACCATTCAAGTTATTTACCATGTGAAAAAAATGTGTTTGCAATTTATGCAGTTTATTCCTAGATAGACAACTTACATCAATTTGTAAATACACTTTTATGGTAAATGGTACCATACCATGGTTTATGGTTTATACGGAACAGGTATGGCCGAGTGGTAACGCTCTGAACTTGTATTCCGGATGTCCGGGTTCGATTCCCGCGGCCGTCCTTCCTGAAAGGGTTTTATCGTGGTATTCCCTCAGTCGACAGGCAAATGTTGGGAAGGTAACCTACTAATAGGCCACGACCGCCACCTTCCATCCTTACCTACTCTTCACCATCATCTCCCAATCTTCATCATAATCATCCACCCGCGCCATTAGCCTCGCTGCAGAACAGTGCGACGTTAAGCCCCAGAAAAAAATATGGTAAACATGGAACATTTTACCATTTTCAAAACTTAGCGTCGAGAATGAGCTAGCTCAAGTAGGTAATAGATAAAGTATTTTGCACATTTTACATGCATTGGATAGTGTTAAGATATTTCTGAAAAATTATTGCCATAAGTTACTTTGATTTCAGTAGTAGACTAGGTAGGTACCTCCGTTATTTTTCCGCCAACGTGAAATTTACCTACACCAGATTTTGATGAGGGTGTGTACCCTTCAAGGAAAAATTGTACCCACGCAATAATAAAAACCCGTACCAAGAGGGTGGGTGGATGGATCGAATTGTGGGGGTCATGATTAGATAGATTGAGATGGCAATGCTCTCTCACTCCTCTCTCGTTCTCTCTCTCTTTCACTCATAATACCAATTATTTTCTTTGCATGAACCGCCAGTGTGAAAACCTTCCGAGTCTGGCTCCAATCCAAACCCGCGACCGATGTAAAAATAATGTCCCTTACTGTCTCGACAGTTCTAGCATTCAACTGAACTTAAACTGCTCTTAGCGAAGACAGAACCGAAAGCATGAGTCTCAAGAGTTGGGACAAATTTGAAATTAATGCGAGAGTCAATCAAGATTGAAAAAAGACTCGATCGAGCTTCCAAACACAACTGTGAGGTTGTGAGCTAGATAGGTCCCAGCCTTGGACTTTGGCTAGGTCTCCCCACACATCTTTTGATAATTGACTTGGGTACCTCACCTAACCTTGAAAGTTATCCTTACATGTTAGTGTCCTATACAATACAAATACATTTACAATTGAGGTTATTTGTCTTGCTCGTAATTAATATGGTCCATTGATAAGACGCTAACAGCATCCTCCTTGATAACTCTAGAAATAGTCAGCACAGTACTTCTCGACTAGTGTTCTTTAATCACTTCCTGTAAAGTGTTCACACTAAACTAGGGAACAGAATACGCACTGCAGTCGAGAGCTAATAATCTCTTGATTCGAGAGAGTGCAGACAGCTAATTTAGTGATAATAGAATTACTCTGCGACTGATAATCGCGGAGCTAACAGGAAACACAAGTATTTATAAGAAAGTAGGACAAGAGCACAGAAGAGTTGGACAAGTTTTGTTAAAGGCAAGATGAGGTGGTTGGGTTGCGGTAGAATATGCGATGGAATGCACACGTAGGTAATGGGTCGTAACGGTATATCAAAAGGAGTAGGTATATGGATATTAATTCACATCGATGACATTAGTTAAGTCTTAAAAAAAGAAGGCGAGGTACACAAGACAATTCACCACGTGCGGCATTACCTATAGACTGAAGACGTATTTCAAAGAGAAAACGATCACTCTACCGATGGAGTTTATTCTGTAAATTAGCACGGTAAAAGTTTAGAAAGAGGTCGCTACGTTACATATCTATAAAACATCTTACTAGTCACTAATGATTCCTTCACGACAGACGAAGATCATAATATTCTAAATCAACATTCTGATATGACGTACTTTACCTACATAAATTAAGGGATTTGACAATTAGTGTTTTTCATTAAATATTACCTACACCTTTCAATAACTTTTAATGAAGTGTTAATTTACTCATTTTCAAATGAACCGAAATAAACGTACAAAAACCGGAAGTAGACCAAAACATAATTTATTCTACTAATTCCGATTTAATAAACACTATCATTACTTTTCATCCTGGCAGTCAAATTTGACAGATATAAGGCTCGAGATTGCTGGTCATGTTTCATTTGGGTCAGCGATTATAATATTCGGTACGGTTCCGCAAATAGTCATTTGATTTCACATCAATTCTATGCAGTAGTACTACCTAGCCCCCCTAATATATATTTATAAGCATTTCTGCAAAATTATAACTTGTGCTCAGCTTTCCATAACTAGATCCAAAAATAGGAAACTAAGATATATATAATTATGATATTGACTTCTGGGTTAGGAACTATCAAGTCGTATTCATATCTACGTCCGCATTGTTCATGCACCTTCGAATACACTAACCTAGGATAAGTTTAGCCAATAAAATCATCTCGAGAGATAAAATCTGTCGCATTGGTTGTCTTGCGTCTCTCTCTACTGAACGCAGTCTGTGAATTCCCTGGGATGTGTTCCGTCTTTTAGCGAGAGGCTGCCTAGGAAATGAACACCCTCGAGCCGAGAATAGCACCCATCTATCTATCCCAATCCGCCGGCATACGACAACCGGGCCCATTGGAACATTCCAAATCGACAAAAAGATCCAAACGTATCGAAAATAATCGTACGTGAAAATAATCGACGGTAAAGACAACCTCATTGTACATGTGTGTGGCCAAGAAAAAAATGCATTTGTCTAAACAAAATAATAATAATAATGAATTGGTAGATTTTATGAGAAACTCTAATAGATAATGGTGTTTGAATGTTAATTTTCCAGAGAAATCAGGGGTTTAGTTCAAGACACGATGAAGAAAATAATCGATATTAGGTTAACAGGTCGATGAGAATTGTAAATTGTATTTAATGAGGCCATCATTTGGATGAAGCTGCAGCATGCGGCTATAAGTTGATTTAGTCAACATGTGAGAAATCGACCAAGTGACATGGTCCACTCAAACTCGCAAGACAATGTGCCTCCCTTGCTAGACATGTGACGACCAAACCCACTAGAACTGGTAGTCAACTAGAATGTGGCGATGCCTGCGAGTGGTCAACATTCCAAAAAAATTAGATTCGTAAAAATATATTGTTCTCTGTAAATAATAATAAAAAAAATACACCCGCCAAAGTGCTCTTAGCAACGATAATGTTTGTATTTTACCGTAATGTAAAGGTACAGCTTGGCAATGAATGGTGCGAACAAGTGAATTTTTCCCACGGAAAAAACAGATGCATGTACAAGTATTATGACCGTAGGAAATAATAGAATTACACAAGTAATATCACATCATACGCACATATAGGTAAACCAATACATAATTGTCTATTAACGATATTCTTTCAGTTATTAATTACTAGGTGGTTGGTAACATAGATGGTAGGCTAGTCCCTTAAACAGCATGCACACAGTATCATACGGGTTGACTTAAAGCGAGTGACAATATTACATGGATTATCAGTTATTAGATCAATTTAAACTATTGTCATAAATGTCTTACCTTTTCCTTCGCTCTTCCAGCATGCTTTTGGACCGACTTGGCCAGTAATGCACCCTTACTCTCTGCCATCTTGCAAGCAGGACCTTTCTCAAGTACACCACAACTCACATACAACTGGCGCAGGCTTCTCGATCACAGCAAAATGTGCGGAGTTCAATTTCAATAACTACGTTCATTGTTGCGAACAGCAGCACTGTATAAGACAGAATAGACAGCCGCCGCCATCTTGTGAGAAAACTGCGTACTACGTAGAGTCGCGAGTTGCCATGGTTACCAAATGACACAATGACAACAAAGTAGAAACTAAAACTGTACGATGGATCGTCACTGTGCAAATAATAAGACAATATTTAATCCTTGGCCATACCAAGTTAACTTTTGGGATCAAAATTTACAAATACCGACCGGTGAGTCTATTATGTCAACTCAGTGCGTTAATTGTCTAAATGTTCACAGCTTACATGTAAATAATGAATATTGATATATTTTTTTTTATTTGATATTTTTTATTAGGCATCTTACAGTTGTTTATGCACGGTGGTAAGGAATCCTACTACATGCTAATGTGCACTACATAATGGCACTTTGTTAATTATATTACAGTCGACATAATAATAATTCTTTTCAGTTGATTTGTCTACAACCTGCAATGACAGCAGGCAAAGGGCTGCTCTGAAGGTACAAGCTTTGTGGAGGGGAGTACGAGTACGCAAACAATTTCAGTCACTAAAAGTTAATTTGAGAGAACAGAAAGCAGCAAGAGTCATCCAAAGGTGTTATCGCAACAGATTATATCTAAAATCGGTCCAAGCACAGCCACTCCAACAATATCTTGAGAGGATAAGTGAAGACAGACTGGAACACCTTAAAAGCTCAATCAACAAGTAAGTGTGTCTATTTTCAGTTGTGTATCCATAATTCTGAAGTATGTTTTGAGCGTTATTAAATTAAACATTCACTTTTGTAGGTGGCAGAAAAAACACAAGTTTACTTATCAAGGTCATGAAAAACTAGAAGAACAACACAGAGAAGTACAAAAAGGATTACATTCATTTTATTTAAGATCTATTACTAGTCAAAACCGAGATCGTCAAACAGTCGAAAAATGTGCCCAAATTGAAGCAACTGCTATTCTACTGAATGGTAAGTTAATGTGTCATACACAAAATCTAGGAGATCATTTTTCCGATATTATAATAGTCATGACTTGGGATGAAAACAAGATTGTAATCTTTTCTCATCACATCATACCCGAGATCATACCGTTGACTTTGACAATAAATAGTTCCATTTACAACTTAACAAAGTGGTATGAACAATTCTAAGGTTGGCTCAATAATAGGTAGGTACCTACCAATTATTTTTCACATTGTAGGTAAATAGTTTTAATTAGGTAGGTACCTAGGTACTTTGTAGGTATTGTATTGTATTTTATTTTATTTCTTCACATATCAGTAGGTACAGCATGATTTAAGGCACATGTTCACTGTGTTTATTATGTATGACATTGTTATTATTTAATCTTTATTGTTTAAAGATTGTTTATTGGTTGTGGCCCGAAAAACAATAAATAATTCTTATTCTTATTCTTATTCTTATTCTTATTCTTTACAGCATGAGCATACAGATATGGGTATCGTCAGTTTACAATTAGTTCACAAGTATTTACAAATTACAAAATACAAACACAAATTACAATTTGTAAATTTATTTGTAATTCTGTAATTTGTAAATGTAGGTACAAATTACAGACAGGGACGACGCTTAGGGGGGGCCTGGGGGGGCCACGGCCCCCCAAACATTTGCGCGGCCCCCCCTGTGCCCCCCCAAACCAAATGTGGGAAAATAAATATCCTTTTCTTTAATTTTTTGCACTGTTCAAATTATCAAATAAAACATCAGCTGACAATGTTTTGCAAATAGGCGACTTTCGTATGCCAGACATAATGAAGTTCCTAAGAAGTATAGCAGGGTTGACAAAAATTGGATAAGATACGGAGCTCAAAAATAAGGAAAGATCTTGCAATGGAGTCTCTAAGTTTCAAATTAGGAAAGGAGAGATTGAAATGGTTTGAACTTTGGTCGATTGAAAGGGATGGGACAAGAGAGGATACCGAGAAGGAAGGCAGATAGAGCAGCAATGGGAGGGAAAAGAAATGCAGGGAGACCGCGAACGAAGTGGATGAGTGGAGTGAAGGTGGCTGTGGAAAAAGTGGAGAGTCTTGGGAAATGGTAAGGGACGAAAAATGGTGGGAGGACAGTTCATAAAATTAGTGTAGGGATAATTTTTGAAGGCTTCAGTTTTTTTTAATTATCCTCACCAGGCGCGTAGGAAGGGGGGGGGGGGATGGGGGGGAGAATCCCCCCTCTGATTCAATACCCCTTCCTATGTACTTATATATTTATGTGTCGAGAAAAAATGTGCTTAAAAAGTGTTAAAATCGCATAGAAATGCACCAAATTGATGTCTGAAATTCAAAAAATTTCCGGGGCTATGCGCCCCAGACCTGCATTTAACTGGGGAGCCCTCCCCCCAGACCCCCATTTTCTTCGTAGACACTATAGTATCTCCAGCTCAAGTTATTTTACATATTATTCCCCCCTTGCAAATTTAGTTCCTACGCGGCTGATCCCCACGCCACAATATGAAAATATACAATTTGAAAATACGTTTGCCCCCCCTAAAAAGTTTATTGCCCTACCTAGGCCCCCCCTGTATAAAAATCCTAGCGTCGTCCCTGGTTACAGGTACTAGCTAATACTGAGAAGATTCAGACCAAAATGCAACTATTGCACCTTTGCATTCATTCCGATACAATCGTGACAAATCTGTTCGGAGTTTTATACCTAGTAAAACTAAAATAATATAATATGTATGCCACCTTATCTCAAAAATAGTTTCTTTATATTAGAATAGGTACATACCTACATAAATATAAAAAATTCTATCACACACAAACCTTTTACCCTATACACGTTCGATTCTTCGTCCCCGAATTATTGATACATGTTTTTGATATTGCAGGTTCCCCATCACTGAGAGAATCGGCAGCGATTTCTGCAGAGATGAATAAAGAATTAAGTTTCTTTTACTGTTTGTCTTTAGCAGATGCATCCGAGGCAAGACTAAGACATAAAAAACAAATGAAAGTACTGGATAATCGTTGGTGGCAAGCACTTTAATTTTAATTATTGTCTTCAAGTGATATTTAAGAATTAATTTATAATATTACAATAATTAAAACGGTATGAAATATAATATAAGTATAACTGTTATTGCATCATTTTAATCATAAGTCATGCCTCATGGAGTATCAGAACGTCAATAACTCAGTTACAATTAGTTTTGACAGATCGCAGATCCACACATGCAGCAAACCTCTTTCTCTGGCCTCTGCTTTCTACTAATTCCTCCTTCTATAGCGTATAGTTTCTAGTTCTTGGCAGGGTGTCAAGAAGGAAGACATGTTTAACAAAGATTTTTTTTGCACACAATCCTGTGATTCTAATTGTATTGTACAGAAACATTAGCGTCTTTTGTTTTCCTACCATTAAAACGAATGGAGATTCTTTAATATTATCTTTTAGAGTCAATAAATATCTTTGTCTTTAGTCAATGGTTATGAAAGTACATAGCTGGTAAAAGGAAGTACTGAATAGTAATTTTGATACAGATTATTTCGAGTTCATTACATTATGATAAAATTATTTTAACACTTTATTTTTATGCATTTTCATTTTTCTGTCTCAAAAACAAGCAGAAAAACACTGCAATTTTAAATTTGGGTTTAAATATTACCGCGCATTGTGAAGTTATCGATTGAGCCAACGACGGGACGAGACCGGTCACTTGTTTGGCCGATCAGCTGGTATTGACAGTTCCTAAACAAACAAACAGGCTGGGTTTTGAAGTTTTGCGACTTGCGAGTCATATCTAGCGATTGATAATATAGTTACTGATTAATACCTTTTTATTAAGCAAGTTAATTAATTCAAAATTGTGGTCTGATCGAGTTAAATGCTAAAGTCACTAGCGGTAACAGTCGCGACTAAATACTCAACCTTCATCAGTCAATCATTGTTGAAACCTAGGAACTTCAACCACTGCTTCAACACAGCAAGAACAATGGTTAAATTTATCAATCAGGAGGAAGCTATTCAAATTGACCAAGAACTCTTCAACGAGTATAAATTCAGCGTTGATCAGCTAATGGAACTAGCTGGACTCAGTTGTGCAGTTTCCATCGCAAAGTGTTTTCCAAACCTGTCGAAAGTTCTTGTTCTATGCGGACCCGGAAACAACGGTGGTGATGGTCTCGTCTGCGCACGACACTTGAAGCTATTTGGTTATAACCCTGAAGTATACTACCCAAAAGTTACAGGTAATCAATTGTATCAAAACCTCTTAAATCAATGTCAGCTCATGGATATTCCAATACAGCTATCGTCACCAGAAAACTTCTCCAACTACGAGTTGTTGATCGACGCTCTCTTTGGGTTCAGTTTCAAACCACCTGTTCGTGAGGAGTATTCACAAGTAATGGACAACCTGATTGAAACGAAGATCCCCATTTGCAGCATCGATATTCCCAGCGGCTGGCATGTTGAATCTGGTCGCCCGGAAACCGGTGGAATTCTTCCTCAATTACTCATCTCTTTAACAGCTCCTAAAAAGTGTGCATTATCCTATACTGGAAAATTTCATTATCTAGGTGGCAGATTTGTTCCTCCTAAACTTGCAGAAAAATATCGTCTTGATCTTCCAAATTATCCGGGACTTGAATGTTGTATTGATATTAGTGGAATCACCAAAAAAGCATAAAAAAATTGTACAAATAAATCTTGGTATTTTGTGAATTTTTTGCCATTAAAATGTAAAAGAACTTTAATGGTTTGCTTTTTATTTCAACACCTGATTTTCTAAATAACATTATTTTGGTCTATTGAATACTAAGTACTACCTACCTAATCAAACTCCCTTTCGTTTGCCATCAAAATTATTTTTGGACACATTTGGAGCATCGCAGTCCATTGGATGCGGCGAAGTAAAGGGATGGATGGACATCACCCGAATAATACAGTTGGATACGATTTGAAATAAAAGTTCACTACCTAGGTAGGTACTATTATATTTTCAGGATGAGTGAGTCAATTACATCAACCGAAAGTAAGATCAAGGTTTTCCGAGGTAGGTTGTATAATATTATGAAAATGAAATGAGAGTTTACTTGTTATATGCTACTTGTTATACTTGTTCCCTAGACATACAATTTTTATGGTGCAATTTCTGTGTTTGATTTTTCCCCTGTGACCACCTCGCCTAGCCTCGGTGCGTACCTACTCCAATTAGGTGTACCTACCAGCTCCAGGCCGCGTTAAATGGTATTTGGTCGGAAAAATATCGGAAATCAGATATTTAGTTATAGGTAGGTAACCAAATATAATTTTCAAAAAAATATCTATCGACTCAACAATGTAATTATGGAAGGATTGGTTTTAAAGATATAGATAAATTCATTTGTGAAATTACAACTCCATGATTTTATAGTTAAAATATATATTGTAAAATTACTCACAAAAGTTAATTATATATTTAAATATATATAACGTAAAAAATTATGTTAAAAATAAAAATAAAGTTTACTAAGTTTTTAGTTATTAAATGCAAAGTACAAGCCTAATAGGCTATATACTCAACTCAAGGGTCCAGGAGGCGTATTCTAGAACGATTTCTCCTGATGGAATCCGGTCAGGGCCATAAGGATTAACATTGCACCGAATCAGATTCCATCAGAATTGGGAATTAACATGTTCTAGAATACGGCCCCAGTACAATACTGCCGTGTTACGCATAAGCAACGTATTGACCATTGACGAAAGTGATGCGCATGTACAACGACTAAAATATCTGAAAAACAGAACGATCACGTGATTCATATACGCGGGTTCCAGCCACTGATTGCAACAGAATGTGATGCCATCCATGCCACCTCAACCCGTATCTTCATGGTCGATACGTTGTTTATCCGTAACACGGCAGAATAGTTCAATTGTACATATGAAATGTACTAGGTATACCTTGGAAAGAAGGCCCGAAGTCCATTTCAATGATTACCTATGATGCCTTCATCCAATTCTATTTGTAAATGTGACACCAGTCATATTGATAGAGAATACTTAAATATAACTGTATAGGTAGCTGTTGACTGTTATCTACATAATTCCAAAAGGTTCAACACAAAATCAAGAATATGGACTTTGGGCCTTCTGTATCTGAAGTACAGATTACTTATTATGGTAGGTAGTACTTATTTGTAGGTACCTACCTACATAATTCTATATCCGCTACTGAATTGATTAAAATTTACACTCGCATCCAAGCACCAGGTCCGATATATTGCAGGTTTTGAAGCGCTTATCTACAAATGAAGATGGTTTGACAGGGCTCTAGAAAAAATAATATTACAATAATTCGTGTTAAAATTGCACGAGTTACATGTAGTTAGAAAGTCAAATAATTCTTACAGGTTTTGCATTGATGTTAAATGCTTCTTTCAGAAATAAAACCATTGTGTCAGAATTGCGTTTAATATTGTAAACTTTGCATTCTTCTAGGACATCAATTTCTGAATTATATAACAACATTGCCTGAAGTTTACTGATTGGGAAAACTCCATTTTTACTGTTATATGCTGTACTCATCACCAACAATGCATGCCTGTAAATAATAACACATTCTAAAATAAAATAGATGAACATTTGATTTGAATTTAATACAACATGCGGAGTGCTTGAATTAAAATAACAAACCTAACAAGAGAGAAACTCTATTATTCTGCTTGGTTGAAGCAGTAACAATCATTATGCCAAAACTATGTATTTACTCCTCATGCATGACTGAGATATTTGATTGAGTAGTCTGCACTCTGTATAGTATACAACTAGGTACGGTAAATCCTCCGTATCTACCTCCTTAATGATGGCAAATGTAGCGCAGCCGTGCATGCTAATAGTAATGGTAATGTCACCATAAGCTTGCAAACTCGAACAAAATTGCCAAGCAATGAAGCAAGAGATATTTGAATTCCAGTATTCACAAGGGCTGTTCTGTAAAATAAATTTCATTCAAGAACAGATTGCGATATATAAGTTTCAGCATAATAATACGTATAAATTAATTAAGATACCTGATCTTGGAGTTTAAGTGATACGCCCTGTACAGAGCATTTGTATCGCCCAGATTCAATACAAGGTACAACGTTTCCATCTCACTTCGGTGCTCAAATCTAGTTTCAATATTACCCTCCTCATCATACAACACAAGTAAACTTTTTAAACATTCCAAGAGATGGTTTCGATTAATAACAGGATCAAACTTTGAAATCGGTTTTTCACAAAGCCTGCGGAAGGAATCGATTACCAAAAATTAAGAATTTATCTGATTATTACCTTACTCTATTTGTAAAATTTGAAGTGATGCTGTCACGATCACGATACCTGTATGCCGCATAAGCATGAAATCTAATGATTGCTTCAAAAAGAGGAATGCATCTTGCAGTCAACCCTTGCATAACCATGTCTTGCCTCACAGCTCGCAACCGGTCAAACACAAAATCGTAAACAATGATCCAGTCCACGTTGTTCATAGGAACGATTCTGTAAATTTGACAAATGGATATCTCAGTAAAATTCTTAAAGATGTTTAAATATCACTCGGACTAACAATACTTACTGATTGAAGAGGTACTTGACAGTTTCATCAAGTACTTCTATGGGTCGAATATCCGATGGCTGTGGAGGTTTTTGACCGGCAGCTGGCCGAGAGAACTGTTTGACGATACGATTGGGATCGGCTACGAGACGATTCTCTTTGTTTGTTGCAGGATATTTTTCAAAGGGATGAAGTAGCCTTTCTTTTTCTCTCCTAAGAAAAAATTGATTATATGAGATGAGAGAGTATGTGATTTTAAAAACCTAGTCAACCCTAGGTCTACTTATTTGCTCACAAGATCTGTTAAGTAACACTCTGTCATTTTGATGGTCCTTATCTCCTACAGGGGTGAGTTGGGATGCAGTGCAAAGTTTTAAAATATATTTAAATTTATTTGTAATTTTATTGAAAATTCATAAGCATCATTTACAATCGCTTCTTTGATGCCATCAACCCAATTTCAAATAATTAGTTGTATTTTTACATTTATGGTTAAATAACGATTTCACACGACAAACGACCATTTGATTATTTCATTTTGGGTGCATTCCGTATTTTGACACGGGATGGGACGTCCAAAATTTTTCAAGTGCATACTACTAAATCTTATACTTTCACCTAATTTTCATGATATTTACAAACTTGATGCAAATGTATCCAGTCCAACCTTGGATCTAAAAGCTCAATGTAAAATATCTGAGGCGTTTAAGGCCATGGTATTGGATTCTGACCTCGTGGCAAGTTTGATTCTATGGAATAATAACAAATGCAGATGTAGGATTTGTAAGCTGAAATCAGTGCACTTAGGGTTAATAAACACAGACTTAACTTGATTGTCTAAAGGCATCAGTCACTAGTATTTCGTCTTTTCGGAATTTGCAAACATTTACTATAAATTAATAAGGACTACATTTGAAGGATTTATACTCACAAAGAACGCTCCCCATCGGGACACATTTTCATGCAGGTTCCTTTTACAAACATTGCATCAATAGATTGGAATTTTCTTTGATTGGGTTGACTCTTCTGCCCATGTAGTGTTTTAATGATACTGGCCATATAGTACTCCTTTCCTGTGGAGTGTAAAAAAACAGTGAAAAACAAGGAATAGATAGCCCACCTAAAAAGATCCACATAAAATCCTACACGATAAAATACATAGAATGACGATTTGTAGGATACACTGAGAGTAAAAAAATGTACCACCTAATCCTATAAATAATGAAGGATCAACATTTTTATGAGAATCCAGAAAAACAGACAAAATAAATTGAATCCTTAAAAAAAAAATGGAGATAGTTGAAACCTTTTGCATATTTTACCATTTCCAAAGTCACTAAATAACATATCGTTGTTGATAGATCAGTTTACAAAGAGCCGTTACATTCAGTATTTCGAGATAGAAGTTTGTATTTTTTTATCAGAACATAGACCAAAAGTTATGACAGAATTGTGGTCAATCATTAATTTACTTGCTTTCCTGATGGAAAGTCAAACACCACAGCATCAGATGAAGAGGAGACAGTCAACTGTGGAAGCAGCATGGAGTGGAGATTATTCAATCTAAATGTAAGGTACGTACAACGAATGAACAATTAATGGCTAAGTGCAATGGAAGGAACCAAAAAGGAACCAACAAGTATGAAGTAGAGCAGGGTAGAAGCGAGAAGAGTTTGAAGACGTATGTGGTGTGACGAGAATTGAGAGGTACCTACGACAAGCGGACATGGATTTCATTTTTTGAAGAAATGTTGGTATTGGAAAACAAAATCCGAAGGGAGAATTGGTAAAAAGATTTTTTTTTGAAACGACAGGTCTAGCTAGTCAATTTTAAATGAGATAATAAAATAGATCAGCGTTAGCATGATTTCTTCAGCCCTAAAAAACCTGCAGGCTTTTGAAGAAAAGTGGGAGTTTCAAAATAAAATGACAAAAGATTTATAAATGCAGGTTATAACACTTTAGGTATAATTCTTTTAAAGTTTCAAACACTTGTCAAATAAGTATTATGTAAATTATAAAATATTGAAACAATGACATTTGTAGGTAAAATATAAAATTGTCTTTACCACCTTATATCTTACAGAAAACTGAAAAGGATTAAAACCATCTATATTTCCGACACTACTAACGAAAACTACGAAGCAAATGGACACAGATCGCAGGGTGGGGGGAGGGATGATTTGGGCCGGTGGGACCCGAATTCAGGGGGATCACCATCTCGAGGGGGGAGGCCGGCCTGAGGGGTCCGCGAATATGGGGAGGGCATGGGACTAGGTCGACCTTGAACTGAATTTAGTTGAGACCAACTCGTAATTGAGGAGGCCCCTTAAGCCCCACCACCGCGTCAAGGTAGCAGTAGTCTTATTTTGTATTGTTTTGTCTGACTAACATATGTTTTACCAGTTTTGGTTCTATAGAAGGAAATTTCCAGAGTGCAGTGGAAATGCAGACACATGTTTCTTGATTCACTTTCTAAAATGCCTATCTACATATATTTTATAATTTGATAATACAATGCGGCACTGGTGTATTGCCTTGAGAAACGATGAACTCGTGACATTGTATTTGTAATGTCACCTCCTGACAGGTCAACTCACAAGGTCAATGCCAAATAAATGTCTGTAGCTCAACAACATTCAGTACTGTGTACCTTACATGAGCCTTAAAGCGTCATCCACAGGTTGACAGTAGTATGCCATATTTAGGTTCATGAATCTGATTTATCTCTGATCTGCAATAAGCTAGCGTCGCCTGGTTGACAACTTTTTAGGTCAACATAACCACACAAACATGTGAACAGGACACTATAAATGAACAATTAGATGATCGAACAGACATGTACATGTAATATATTATGTACATAAGCCTTCAAAATGATTGAATATTGTTAGTTTGTACTGTTTGTATAGGTACCTAGGACTAGATTATGTGCAATAATATTAGCACATTTCTTGTTTCGATACCTATACCTCTAGGTATTTGAAATATTAAATAATATTAACTGAAAAGTACAATATCAATGCAGAATTACACTCCCAAATGATTTAGGTAAATTAAACAATAATTACACGTGCTTAAAGTAGTTTGAGTGTTGTTGATAACAACATAAGAGGTTAGGTCACTTCTGGTCACGTCACACGTCACACACACGCAGGTGATTTTAATGAATTAATTGCGCATGCGCGTCATGGTATGTCGATAAAAGAAACTCGATACTTCATATCGATAGGTCGATACATCGTTCCACGCATGCGTACATGAAGGGGCGTAGGAGGTGAGCTCACCCGACGTCACGAAGTGAAGCAGCCATATTGGTTTCTAGAATATATTGGATCAATTTCTTTTTCCAATATAACTTCGTTTTATCTGTGGCATCACTTAATATCAAATTACGTGAATCGTTTTAACGTATTCAGCGTAATATTTACTTACTATTTATCAGTTACACGTTGCGAGTGATATATATTTCCCGCATAATTACAGAATTTGCAAGGACGATAAGCTGTTTTTCAAGTCACAAAGATGAACACCAGAGACGATGAGTACGACTACTTATTCAAAGGTACAGAAAATTGTTATTGTGTTTCCGTAATAATATTTGCATTTCATTAACGTATAGTTGATACCCTTTCTTCCCCGCTGATAAATTTTCCTGGCTATGGCTGCCATAGATATACGATGACAGTTCAGGTTTTGCTTGGCCTAAAATTTGACGTTTAGGCCTTGCAAGATTTCAATTTGCTAGCTACAGGTTCACAAAGGATAGTAAGCTTAAAGTTATAGTAAGAATTACACACTTAAAGGTGACCAGTACCCTTGCAGCCTTGTGCTTGTAAAATCTAATATGCCTAGGTAGTTTGTAATGGTTTTACAAGAAGTTCTTTTAGTATGTTCATTCTGCCTACCTACCTCTTTTACATAGCCGTACTAGTCACTACCTGCATACTTCCTACTAATAATAGGTTTTAGATAACTGTCATTACCTATTCTCAAGTAAAAGTGTATGGGTGCACCAAATTTCTAGTTTCTACTAAGATCAAGTCAATAGGTAGCAACTTCATCTCTTTGTATGTACTTGATGTGAACTTAAGGTGCAGTTACCTACCAAACCAATATCAATGCAATGAATCACATATTAGCTTATGGCTAGGTGTGCCAGTAATTTGTACTGATAGACTCTTTTTCTTTCTAGTTGTGCTCATTGGAGATTCAGGGGTTGGCAAGAGTAACTTGCTGTCGCGATTCACTAGGAATGAATTCAACCTGGAATCCAAATCGACAATAGGTGTGGAATTTGCGACTAGAAGCATACAGGTGAGAATGGGCAATAATAAACCCGCTAGTGTGTCCTGCTACTAATAAGTCATCTACAGTTGGACGTTTTACAAGGCCTTATCATCATCTCTCTTGTCCGCCAACGGAGGATTACTTCGTGGCAATATTATAGAAAATATGTAGCATATACTTGTTTATTGTTACATTAAAATATTGAATTATATTTTAAATTATCTACATCTGTTGTTTGCAGGAAGTCAGTTATCCCCAATTATCTTAAATACTATCTGCTGTATCATATTTTATCAACAAAGATAAACTACTTCCTGACTCATGACATGAATCACTTATCTTGTCAAGATGTATTTTATTTCACATACCTACAGGTTATTGCATATTGTTTTTAAATGACTGAATTTGAAGTACCTATTATATGTATACAGTCTATGAAATGCCTGTTGCTTCTAAAGTATCTAGTAGGTAGGTACACTCGACAATTCATGAAACGGTATTTGAAAGAAATGGATTGTCTGAAAAAAATGTTATGGCATCCTCTGATGAAGTCTGTGCTAACTTGTAAGCTACCTCTAGTATGTGAGCTCTGATTTCATTGATAATAACAAGGATTGATTGTCAATGAACCTGACCAGCAGCCAATCTGTTTCGTTCAAATACCGTTTTATGAATTGTCGAGTGTACCTATGTTTAGCTTAAAAGTCCAATTTTTGTTTTTGAATTCGAACCTAGTTTAATGTGTTTCCAATTATAAACTTCTGGGACCATGCAACACAGCCACAGATCTGCATTGCCGCTACCAACTACTGTCTTTGGACCCTCACCCTTTGAAAGTATTAACCAGTTCATTTCTATGGAATGAGTCGATGACAAAATCGATGACGTTCAAAATGAACTATTGTGTGTTCTCAACTTCTTTTTGATACATTCAACATAAAAATGTACTTTTTACATACTTTGTTGACTTAATACAGTTAGAGATTACCTGCATGAAATGGCAGCGTAGAAATTCTTTTATTGTACCTAACTCTGCCAAAGTGAAGTAGGTACTTTCAGTTACTTCTTACTTGTCACTGTACCAATGCCAATTTAATTATTTAACTAAATATATTCTGACGATTGTTCTAGGTGGATGGGAAAACTATTAAAGCCCAGATTTGGGATACAGCCGGCCAAGAACGGTACAGGGCCATCACATCTGCGTAAGTTTATTACCTCCTTTTGAGCCATTGTTACTCTACCTGTAACGTGACCATGTAGTTGGGATATAATTTTAAGGATCAATTAATGACTATGAGTTTTGGCACCGACACTCATGGTCATGTTCAGGAAGCATTACCCAGAAGTTCATCAACTTGCCACCACTAGAAGTCACAAGTATACTGTCTTTGGGCCCTCTAAAGCATAATCTATATAAATCAATCAGCTGTCCATTTATCTATGGAACAACAGACAAATACAAGTGTGTTCACTCTACTAGTAATTTATAAGTAAACCTACCTAATGCTTGTTGAAGATAAACATTTGTTGCCTTTCAACTTGCAGTTATAGGTTCTCCAGCTAATAAGTATACCTAAATGTGAATCATTGGATTTAGTTTCAATACTCCACTGATAGAAATATTCTAATGTGGCTCCCCACTATTCATTGTACTACTGCTATGACCGAATGCCATTCCTCATGTAGATACTACCGAGGAGCCGTCGGAGCCTTATTGGTGTACGATATTGCAAAACACCTGACTTACGAGAATGTGGAGCGATGGCTCCGTGAGTTGCGAGATCACGCAGATCAAAATATTGTGATTATGCTCGTTGGCAACAAGTCCGACTTGAGGCATCTTCGTGCGGTTCCTACCGATGAGGCGAAAGCCTTCGCTGAAAGAAACGGTCTTTCCTTCATCGAGACGTCTGCTCTTGACTCTACCAACGTTGAAACGGCCTTCCAGAATATTCTTACTGGTATGTCACTTATAACTAAATCTATTCAATTCTTACCGTTCTCTATATTATATGTATATATATCAAAACCATCTTTTTTCATTGCTCCTGCATGCTTTGCTAGTAGTACCTATATTTTAGCTTTTACTGTATTATTCCTTTATTTGGCATGTTGACAGATTTGCTTACATTATTTTCTTCACCCTAACAATTTCATGTGTATAGTTTACGCTGTTTGTTGCCATAAGCTTCTTTGTTGTGGCAGAACCACACATTTTGCAAAAAACAAAAAAAATGAATTGATCGACAACTTATTAGTTTTTGGTTGCTAATACATGGAGGTCAAACTTTGTAAATACTGTACACTGTACATTAAATTATTTAAATCTTATCTTTTGACTTAATTCAAACGTAATTATTTTTTCTTTGGTGATGGTTTTTGATAATGCACATACTATTGCACATCCCTTGGGCCCAGATCCACTACTCTTGTGATTATTTTGTATAATTGTACTGTACTACAGAAGAAAAGTTAACCTTGAACTGCTGGGTTATTTTACCCATAGCCTACCTCGCACTGCCTTTTGTGTTCCTGTTAGACAGGAATATCTCTTTTAAAAATTCCCTAATTATATACTACTCTTTTTGGTGAATGCTCATCATAAATATTGGCAAATATGAACATTCTTATGACGATTTAACTTGCTCATGGCAGTAGTGGCAAGGTGGTGCTAGGATGAGATAACTCTTTCATAGCAATTACCTACAAGGTCTGGTTTAGTGAATCTGGGCTTCAAACCAATAGAGGATGTTGTTATCAACTAATAAAACTAAATAAAGCTACGGCTATCATTGAAAATAATTTGTTCTTAACATAAACTGAGGAGTTTAATTATATTTATGATGAAGAACTTTTTTATGTTATATCGACAGAAATCTATCGTATCGTATCCCAGAAGCAAATCCGTGACCCCCCTGAAGGGGATACTATCCGTCCCCAGAATGTGGAACCAATTGACGTGAAGCCAACCGTCAACTCCGACTCTGTACGCAAGCAATGTTGCCAGTGACTCACTAAGAACAAGCACCATAACTTAGTACGTCTCGGTTTGTCTCGTAATATTTTCATTGGACATTTTCCAACTATATTCTGCGCATGTGTTGTCATTCAAATTAATCAGCATGCCAATAACATAGTGGAATTCAAAATTTATGCTTGTGAATTATGATACATTTGGCTTATTGTTATGGTAAATTATTTTGTGATCGTACATTATGTCATGTATAAAACTTTAATGTAAATAAATCAAAATTTCAAATAGTATTAAACTGCATGTCTACTGTTTTTTCATAGCTTAGTAATCTTGCATTTCCTACTCGGTTGGTTGTGTAAAAGTGCAAGTATTTGTTTATTATTATTTATTAAAATTGGTTGATAGGACAGTTGCTAACGGCAGGTATTCAGGTGGCTAAAATGTGCTCATGAACAGCAGTGATGACTGACAAACGAGTACCTACATTTAATTTCTATTTAATTTATTATTTATTGTACATATTTGTTCAAATTTTAAGCACATTAGACAGCATATTCGTTTCTTAACACCATCTCTAGCTAGCCACAAAGTTTTAATTTTTCTGTTAGATCTAATTTTTATTGGTGATTGCACGTTTTGTGTATCCTTGCGGTTACATTTTCTTCCATCTACACCTGCCAATGTTTTGAGACACTCCATAATCCTCACTGCCAACACGTCAAGTCCATGGTATGTAGCCTGCTATTTAACATGCACTTAACATATTAACTATCTTCTTCTAATTACATCTGAATGTTTTGTCTTTAGTTTTTTTTGTTATTTGGGGTTGGAAAGGTAAGCAAGATTGTGTTGTTAATGAACTGTTGAATGGATAGCAATTGGCAGTTAGGCTGAAACAAGTACTTTCTGTTTTGTTTTGGTTATGTTATTTAGTAGGTACCTAGTTAGTAGAGCTTGCTGATGATATAGTTATTATTATAGGACCCTAACCAAGGTTTGAGTACAGTTCAATTACTAGGAAATGATGGTTTTTGTTGTTCAATACAAGCATTTCTTTTCCAGAGATTTACCGCATCGTGTCTCAGAAGCAAATCCCGGACAGCCCGGATGAAGACACTCCGTCCGGGAATATGAAGCCTATACATGTGGAGCCAACAGACGAGAGCGCTGCCAAGAGAGCGTGCTGTACGCCGTAACTATCGGATGTCCGAACGTTCGATCCAGGGTGGGCTTGCAGAAGTGATTTGTGAAAAGTGAGAGAACTCGCTAGTGAATTATCGGTAACTGGACTTTCGAATAATTATTATAAGAAAATATTACTACTATAAAATAATTATTAAAGTAAAATAACGAAGTAGTTGACATGCTGCCGTTGGTATTTCTTTGTGTTAGCCTGTTGCGTACATTGCGGTAAAATATACACACTGTCACAAAAATGTCAAATGGCCAGCCTCCTAAAATGCTCTTTAACTCGATTGCTAAAGGTTTTCATAAAATTTATGACTTTGATCTACTGTTGGTTTATATATAGCAAATTCAAACACATTCCTTGCATTTCTGTTGCTAATGGCAACAAATTTGACATTGGAAACTAAGTTGTACCTTAACATTTGCTCGCTACGACTTGTTTATAGGCCCCATCCCATATACATAAAAATATATATTTTGAATATAGTTTGTTAGTAATTTTGCCATTATCTACAGGTTTCTTTGAGTTAACATTTCTATTGTACATACAATATAATTCCCTATTATGTATAATTTTTAATAAATAGGTTATTAATTTAGTTTTCAAATTGTTTGCTGTGCGATATTTACATCTTTAGTTAATAGTTATTATTAGGTTTCCAAGTGCGTAATAAGAATGAGATCAAATGCCATATTTTACACTGGACTTTTAAGGTGATTTACAAATTTAAGAAGTGTATTATAGATGAAAAAAAAAATCATGATGTAGGCACCACGTAAATTTGATGTTATATATTATGCAAGATGTAATTGGAAAAATGTATCTGCATCCATCTTTGTTATGTTTCTGAATTTGATATACTGACAGGTCCTATTTTACAGTCTCCCCATCAGGTGTCTGGTAGCCATATACCAGGTAAAACTAGTAGTTACCATGAAAACAGCAGTTGTCCCACCCCACCAGATATCTACCAATTATTTGGTCGATCGCTATTCGGCATCCGAGTGGGAAATTGTAAAACTGGTCCTAAGGTGGGCATGCAATTTTTTGTTTTACTGGTGCTGTATATGCCTGTGCACTTAGCAGACACTTTAGAGCAATCTGTCTGTGTTGATTGGCTTGGCTGTTTTTTAAAGAGCTTACCAACCCATCATTCTGCTATATCTATTATATTACATTTTCATGTTAAATACAGAATCAAAACAAGTCCCATTGTAGTAAATTCTGATTATGGCCCAAATAAATTCATTTACTCATTATTTATTCAAAAAAATGTGTATGTACTCTTATTAATTCACCAACTGAAAATAACACTATGCATATAGCCTTTGACCTGTCCAAAGTCCAACAAGAACCATCCTTCTTTTGGTATAATATTAATTATGTAAGTCACTTGTGACCTACAATTGACCTCAATTCTGCAAAGCTCTTTGTCAAACAATTTGTGTGATGTATATCTTGCCAGTTTCAAGTGTTTGCAGTCAACAGCTGATGTATTCATTGTTATTAAGCTGAATCATTGTCTGGATCTCCTGGGCTGTTAGTCTTTTGTGTGAATTCTTAGGGTCAACATCGTTAACAGTCTTGTTCGAAACTCGATATGTTTTACAACAAAGGTTTAATTGCGTTGTTGTGCTTCACAATGCTTTGTGTTGAAGCACATAAAAAGAAATTTCAAAATTCAGTTATTGAACAATACTCTGAAATTGATCCACCACCTCCAGACCAAACTGCGAAAATGGCAAGATATATTGTTCACAATGGAGATTGGGCATCTGTTGCTACTATATCCACCATGGATAAGATTAAAACTTTTCCGTTTGCTAACATATTCTCTGTAAGTGATGGGCAAGTAAACAACAGTTCGGGAATACCATATCTCTACATGACTCCTATAGACATGACTGTTCAAGATTTGGTGGTAAGTTTCAAAAATTCGGTTTTTTAAATTTAGAGATGTAAGTAGGTAGTGTAGTGTTCTGTAAATGTTGACTATTATTTTAGAGTGACAGCCGATCCTCCATTACAATGACATTAGCCCAGGGTGATTATTGCAAGAGGCAGAGTCTGGATCCTGAAGATCCTCGGTGTGCTCACGTTATATTGACTGGAAAGATCAAGAAGGTACATTTTAATAAAATACTTCTGCTGTAATTACGTTCCTAATTTTAATTTAATTTTACGATATTGTGCTTTCTCAAGGTGAAGAATGGAACTGAAGAAGCTACCTTTGCTGAAAATGCAATATTTACCAGACATCCATCGATGAGAACTTGGCCAAAGGGTAAGCAAGATCTTTTGTGTTGATAATATATTTTTTATGCATTTTTTCTTATCGAATGCATGTTTTTCATACCTAGATAGTTCTTGTACTTTTTAAAGTCTACGATAATGTAATTAATAGAAAAGCTGATAAAATGTCCTATAATACATTGAATTGGATTATAAATAATCAGATTTCAGTTTAGTGTCTCAATACTTGTGTACCTACTGATTTCGAAGTAAATTTTATCACAAGGAGGAACAAGAGAAAAATTATTCCTTTTTTGGCATTACTTGAAAAAAGTGCATGTTATTGTTTTACAACATCCCCTTAGATTATCATTATCAAATCTCAAAATAAACGATTACACCAGAATCAACCTTAATATCATTAAGAAAGTTATATAACTAATCAACGAACAGATTTTACAACTTATACCATTACATACCATTACACACAGGTGTGGCTACCTACCTACTCTAATATTTTCTCATTTTTGCAACAAGTGTGTGAATTGGATTTCTAGTATTTGTTAATTTTCAAATATTTGACATAAATTATGACAAGTATTTCTGCCAGAAATTATGAAAATATCTAGAAAATACTAATTTTTTTGTATTTAAAATTATCAACTCCACTGAGAAAATATGTGTAGTATTGTATTGGTGATACACTGGTAGAACATTTCAATTTTGTTGGTCAATTCAAGATGGGACAATTCAGCTATTCAATTTCATTTTTTTTTCGAGAAAATCGAATCGGACTACAAAAAATTATAAACATCGATAGGAAAAAAATCAATTTCAAACTTTTGATTAAAATCAAACAAAATTGAATTTCAATTGGCGTGTTTTTATCCAATTTAAAGGAAATATTTCAATACGACATACTTCGAGAAATCATTCACCGATAAATAAAAACTCGGAAAATTGATGCCAAAATTGATACAAATCGCCACATAAAATACATTCAGACCTTGATTAAAACAGATCGTAACAAGTTACAACTTAGTAGCGCAGAGATAAAATTTCACCCTGAATGACCCTCTTAAATATCATGAAGACACAGTCCAGAGTCTTTTATTGCTTGACCCAGGAAAAATGGCTACAGAAGCAAATTTGGCGATTTTACTTGCTCATCAAAAGATAAAATTGTGAAATAGTCCAGAGTTTGTAGTGTTTGTCTCTGACAAATAGCAACCAAAGCGAATTTGATACTGTTGAATACAAAGAAAAAAATGATTGAGAACATACTAAAGTTTTCCATCCATGCACCGATGATAATTATGTTATCAGTAAAAACTTAAAAAGTAAAAACCAAATAATAGATACCAGTACCAACCGACTCCCATCATGGGCATCCACAGGTGAATGCAAAATAAAATGTAAAAATCCATGAAAATATATAATTTCAGTACCTTTTTTGTCCTTTTCCAAGAAAGTAAAACTTTGCCTCACCTATGATTTTTTGGCATGTGCTTTAAACGAACGAGCTATAATTTCTTGATAATTCTGTCAAAGTAGGAAATTACGGCTTAAATGCCTCAAGTAGAGTGAAAAAAGTGAAAAATTCACTTGAAAAAAAAAAGTGAAAAAAATTGCCACGGATTAAGGGGGGTGTGGGGGGCGCACCCCCCACCTTGCCCTGCAGAGCTTTTTTTGGTTTTTTGACACTTTGAAATCCATTTTGAGACGTTCTGAGGAGTATTTTGTTTACAAATTCATTTTTTTTAAAATTTACAAACCTTTTCACTACAACAAGGTATGGGTGTGGGCGGCAGGGTGTTTGTTCAGGGGGCTCGGGGGCGAAGCTCCCGAGAAAATATTCTCCGATGTCAAACATATTAGAGCAATTTTGAGGCATATTAATAAAAGGGGAAAAGCCTAGAAATTCATGAAAAATCGGGTTTTTGGAAGGTACTTTATAGCCATTGTTTTCGTGGTATTTTCTTCAAAATATTGTGTTTTTGATCAAGCAAGTACTTGATTCCAGTGATTTGAGCAACTCCAGTCTACTCCAGCAAAATCTCCGCAGGGAGATTTTTTTTGTTTAAACCCTTTTAAAACAAAATTTTGACACTATGAGGACCACATTTTATAATTTTTTTAGTTGAGGCTGACCCATTAGTGGCCCCCCCCCCATGCGCACGCCTATGCCTGTGAACACCGATGCCGACTTCCTCCAGTTCTGCAACAGTTTTGTGATGATCTGACCAAAGGAATATGAATGTGGTCATAATACTTGGTCTGCGTCTTTGACCCACTGTTTGTATTCCATACTCGGTCATTTTCTTTGCCGCATAGCATCCTTGACCTGGAATTAATATGAGCTAGTTCTTTCTAAGGAACCCCCCAAGAAAATGTTTCTTCGAGGTCATTCATTTTGGTGCATTTTGATGTACACTCCCCCAAATAATAAACGGTAGGTATTCGAAAGAAAATGAATTGACTGATTAAGGTTTGATGGCATCATCCCATGAAGTCAGTGCTAACGCATTATCTAACTCTTTTAGGTGAGCTCTGATTTCATTGATAATAACAAGTAATGATTGTCAAGGAACCGGCCCAGCAGCCAATACGTTTTGTACCAAGTACCGTTTATTATTTGGGGGAGTGTACCTACCTGATAAACTTTTTGTGCTTAATTAGAGCAATCTCTATTTCTTTTCTTGAATATTCCAAATATTTCTTGGGATTGTTTCGAAGTCAGTGATTTCATGCTACAAATGGTTTAGAATGGCAGTGTTGTCTCAACCGGTGGGTTCAATTCTTAAAAAGTGCAAAAACTAATTTTTAAATGTATTCTCATACCTAATCAAGAAAAAAACTCGTGTGACCAAAAATCGAATCGACAAAAATTATTGTCCAAACGTAAAAAAATTGTTTATATTCACTTCGGAATTTCAAAATTTTCCCAGTCATGTACAGCCCTGACCCTATGTCACGGGGAGGCCCTCCCCAGTCCGTTCCGAGCCCAGTCATTGTTCCGTGCCAATTTTTTTTTTCCGAAATGAGACAAAGAATCGAAGTAGGTATTTAAAATTTACAATAATGCCTACATTACATAATATTATTTTATTATATCATATTATTATTATTATTATTATTATTATTATTATTATTATTATTATAAAGTTCGACTATCTTTGGGAATGTGGTATTATAATATGCGGGATGGGGGGATGTTGCAAAAATATTCAGAATAAGATTTGGGGGTCCGCGACCACAAAATATATTTTAAGAGTGTCTGCGGAGTAGAAAATGAACCACTGATCTAAAGCATTTGATTAATATAAAACTATTTTACTTAATTCCGTTTTCCTTAATGAAGGCCGTTGTTTGATTCCTATCATGGTCTGGTTTGAATAACCATTGACAAACTGAAATAATTATAACTGTTAATTACCTTTGATTTCTGCTTCGATTGACCTTAAATTATCAATGTTAATGCATTCACGTTTTATGTATGATTTTCAACTTATTTCACACTTGTAAATTCTTCACTTGAAAAAACAAGATTTTTTTAAAATTATTGAACTATGTTTGTTTATTGTTTGTGTGTATTGTTTGTTTTATTGTACTGTTTGTTATTGTTTGTTTTTATATTGTATTGTATACATTTTAATAGCTTTCATACAAACCTTTGTCTAAAAGTTTTAAAATTAAAATATTTTTTATAGCAATTAGACAGATTATAATTAATCACATGATTAGACACATTGCATATTCTGCGTACTATCCATATTCTGGGGAGTAGGGAAGTATTCAGTTCTGTGGATAAAAAAGGGGTTAAAATAACAGGTTATATGGTGGTCTGGGGAAAAGTAAACAATTGACATGGTTGATAAATGATACCAGATTAAAATGTTACGTCCTAGAAAATTTAGTAGAAATAATGCTATACCTTATTTTAAAAACTTGGCAACCATGTCCATGCCCTTTTTTGCTGGCCCTGCAAACTCAAACAAATTTGTTTATTTGTTGTTGCCCCTCTCTAATCGACAAAAGCCGCATATGATTTAACACACACACACAAAATGAATCAGTTGTCATCGATTTTGTGACAAACTGTGACATGGGGGGGAGGGGGAGTTGACGAAAGCCTAAAAATCTGACGTAATTAATTGATGTTACCCTATACCAGTGGTAATCAACCTGCGGCCCGCGAGACTAATTTTTGTGGCCCACCAGTTGATGTTTCAAATACCTACCTACTTATTCACAAAATATGTACACTGTGAAAATAATATTTAAAAAAATAATAATTTCTCGTTTCATTTGAGAGAAATTTGAGAGTCGTCATGATATTATCCACGCATCAAGCTGAAAATGCGAAGATAGCTAAATGTAACTTCATGCTGGTTGCAACAAAAATGAAGCCTTTTACTAATTCCGAAAATTGTAAAAGAATGTGTTGTTTTGGCGTGTGAAACATTGTTTGATTCGTTTCCCAATAAACAAGACACTGAATGAAGCAGGCACGTATGAAGCAGACTGCAGGTTGCTAGTAGGGTGCTGGCTGACTGACCCCCCACTCTCCATACAAACTTAAGTTTAGCGTCCCAGAATCACTTCAATTGCTTCAAATTCTAAAAAAACGCCTTGCGGGGCAACAATTGGAGGGTAGTTTGCTTCGGCAACTGTGAAAGGCCGAGAAAGATGACAATTCGTTTTTCAATGATATTATACACCTAGGACACTGTAATTTAAATTTTTAAATGTATTTGAGAGTACAACAGACTACCAAAGGATATTAATACCTAAATTGGTAATTTAAACTCATTAAAACTCATTTAAAGACTGTAATGAGTTCAAGTTCTATGTGACATGTCATCAATGTTTAAAACGCATAATAAGTGATGTATTTGTGAATATTGAAGGTGATGGAAAATGTAATAACAACTGTAATGTAGAATAGCATATATTCTTACTAAAAACATCATAAAAATCTAATTACAGTGTCCTAAGTACCTAATATAAGTGTAAAACGAATTGTCATCTTTCACGGCCCCACTTCACATTAGTTTGCTTCAGTTCGGGTACTTTAGAGCCTCAGAATCAATTTTAAATTGTTAAATTCATAGAAATGCCCTGCGGGCCTAAGGCTGAGGGGCTTCGCTCCCCCCCCCCCCCCCTCCCCCAATGATAAGAGTAGTTTCTACACGCCTGGATTGAACCTACCTGATCACGACGTGAGCATTTTTGTACTTTTTTAAAAAGTGCGGCCCGCAAACAAAAGAAAATTTGTATCATTGGCCAGCAAGTAAAAAAGTTTAAGTACCACTGCCCTATACTATTCATTACATACACCTTGGCAGGATCATTGTCACTAGGTGCTTTATTTTTTATTTACGTAGCACACAGTCTTAGATAATATTTCATTTACATCCATCACTCATTTTCAGTTTTGCATCTACTAACATTCATATTTATTTATACTTAATTCCCTTTAGCAGTCCATTGTACTTCCTAATGCATCTATAAAATATACTATTATTCAAATTGCTTAATTACAGTGTCCTAGATACATATCCTAGCATGATCATGCTCAGACTTGTCGAAAAAAATTTAGATCACCAGTGGCCGCTAAAATAGCAGTTGGTTCCCACATTGCTGAATGTTGCCTTTTGTACAAGATGCAAATCAATATAATTGAAATTAAAATTTAAAATAGACACGTATGTTTGGAAATGACTCGCATAAATTATAATTATTTGGTTCTTAATAATTTAATTAATATTAGGTACCTAGTACCAATAGCAATGGCAATGCCAATAGTTACAAATATAGTACTATTTCTTAACTGAGTACATAGGTACATAGTTCTGAAAATATTAATCTTAGCTTTCTTTATTACGTAGGTAATAGTCTGTAGGTATTACATCGTTTGATTTATTTACTGATAAGTGTACTGAGTGATTAGTAATTAATTTTACTGACACCTCATGGTCAATTGTACAATTCAGTCTTTAATATTATTTTTCTCTGAAATGATGGTAGCGGTATTTAAATTAAAATGGATTTGCTTTATTTTAAAATTAAATGTTTGATTATGCATTATTTTGCACTACGAATTTAGTTAGTTTAGTAATTTAATATATTTAGTTATAGTTATTTATTTAGGATGAGTTGTGCATTGTGAAAAATATACGACCGAACCGGAGTAAAAGAGTATTGCGCACGCAAGTACAATGAGACATGGTATCAGTATCGTCACCGGTGGTATGACGGTTCATAGTAAGCATTCTCTACCTTCATTCCATTCTCCACGGAGATCTCTCACCCTCATCCGTGCGTTGTGTCTAATGTGCTTCCGTTCTTGTGCCAGTCCTCTTCTCATTTATCAATTGACTTTTTATCTCTTTCGACATCTCTAACACTCTGTGTTTTTTTAGTAGCGTAAACATATTTGGCCCATTTTAACACTCTTTGCCCCGTATTTGCTTTGCTTTTGAGTCACTGTTTTAATCTAAATAAATTCTTAAGCAGATGGAATTTATTTACAATTGAAATTGGTTAGATGGTTATATCCACATTTCCAGGAAAATTATATAATTTTTTCTTTTTTATTCAAAATTTAATGCGTTTTGTTAAAATGAAGGATTGTAAGCATGAATAGCATAATTTTTTTTTATGAATTTGAAACAGCTTAGGTAATTTGAATATGAAAATTTCCTGAGTATTGTGGCTCAAATCAAATCACACCTACGAGATGTGATAAGAAAGTATTTATTTAACCCACTTAGTACAAAAAACATCTTACAACGTATTAGTATTGCTTATATTCTAGCATCGAGAACTGAATGAGGACAGTAATGCTAGTTATGCTAGTTCCTTACCAGTCTCATTTTATGGGTAACCACATCAATATACTTGACATAAAATGTGTTTGATAAGTAACTTCTTAAATTTTTAAACGTTCTGATTTTGTTGTTTTTAATTTACCATTGATACAGACTTTGTATTAGTATATTGTAATTGATATAATGCCTTAAATTTATTTTGTTTTAGATCACCACTGGTATTTTGCAAAACTACAAATAGAACATATCTGTGTAATGGACTATTTTGGAGGTCCAAGGTTTGTGGAAGTTGCCGATTATTTTGCTGCGGAAGCAAATCAATTGTTATATGTATAATAATCATGATTCATCGACATATTTGAAATGTTAGCTGCATATTAACTAGATTCATGATTTTGTTTATGAATGCTTATAAACTTCATACAAATGTTGAATGAAACTAATGCTACAAATAATTTCATTTAATATTGAAAAAATAAATATCTTGGTACAGTAACATATGTGTTTTAGAATTTGAAATGCTTGTTTTTCTCCAAGTCCATATTATTCCAGAACTCTATTTCCGATTAATCTCTTAGGTCCATTCACACAGGTGATTGCATGAAATTGATTGGTATAATTTTACCAGAAGTTTTATTGGATGTGCGCCGGTCATTCGATTCTTACCCATTACCGATCGAATCGCGATTATAAAAACTATCTCTAAACTTTGTGATTCAAGATTTCTGATTAGCGTCGTTGACCAATCAGATGTGAGAATTTCAGCTATGTGGTACTTACAAGGAAATCAAAATGGCTTCGAATGTTTACAATGACATTAGAACGGAAATCGCTGTTGTTTTATTATAACAATTTAACAAATATTTAGATTCAAGACGAAATTAAGATGAAAAATCTTCCTTCTTGAATATTTCAACAAAAATATAAGACAAATTCTCGTGCCTACGTTCCTACGCTGAAGCAGGCAAGGTCTGATTGAATACTTTGTCGTCTGAACTGAAGAATCTCGCACATCCAAGGAAACTTGTGGTAAAATTATACCATCAATTTCATGCAATCACCTGTGTGAATGGACCTTTAGGTGGATACGGATGTGTAACAATGAATGTTCTATTGTGTTCCCATAAATCACCACACTTTTTTCTAACAATGTCCAACCCCAATTTGTTGGCACCAAAGTAATTATAGTAAAACAAGGTAACAAGTGAAGGGCTTAAAAGAAAAGCTTTTAACTTGCCATCACGACTAGACGGAGAAGAACAAAAAATACTGTAATTTAGAAGCTCGAGTCGGTAATTTTCAGCCCTTGTTTTGAAAAGAAATATTTTTTGCACAAATTGTTGAATTTAGAAAATGAAGAAATAGAAAATATTTTTTTTTTTTACTGCAAGTTTTGCTTCTTGGTCCCTTGAGTAAACAAGTAGATTTGTGTAAACCGCCTGGAAGCATTACAAATAAATAACACATTTCCTAAAATAGTTAATAATAATAATGGACATTTTATAGTTAATTTCAGTCTAATTCACATCCATTCTATTGTAACATAGGATAGTCTATCTCCAGCCTTTAGGGAGGATTCAATAGAACCGGATTTACAAACCACATTTTTTTTAAATGTCTATTATAGGATTGACTACACTATATTAATAATAATAATTTAGCATAATGTTTTTATTCGAAATTTGATATTCCTTAATTAATGTACGATGCAAAAAATTTTAGGAATAAATTAGTATGAAATGTGTTTCTGTTTCGTTTTCAATAATGGATCTATCTATAATGATAGTATTGTGAGTTGAATAAAGGGTGTGTCATTATACCTGCTGGGTGTGTCACTTTTTCCCAGTATGTCAGTCATTTCCGTCTACAATGTACTGTTACTACATGGTACAGGATGCAATTATTTGTGCACTGTGTACCACGATAAGGGGAATAGAGCAACACAAAGAAGAGGCACAATTAATTAGAATATTTATGAGTTTTACAGCGTTAGAGAGTATTCATAAGTTCTGAAGGATCAACAAGTGGGTATACCTGACATTAAAGTTAATTTTTACAAATTTAAATTGGTAAAAAAATATTAATATTTTCAAGAAAAGGGACTTCTTCCAGCTCTTGAGAATCCAAGATAGACTGTTGTAATCACATTGTAATACAAATTGAATTTTCCCGCAAATAAATAGATGTGCACATGCGCACAAAAGATGCAGGGTTGTACAAATTATTGAACATTCCTAATTATATACACAACTTAAGAAATATTTTATTGTTTAGTCAATACGATTTTAATTGGTGACTCAATAATAAAACATTATATCATTAGTTAAATATATATTTTCTTTCAATATACAAACTTTTTCTGTGTACTTCCGCCAACTTGAAACACGACGCCATATTTGTTTCCCGCCGCTTCCCTGATCGCTCGCCATTGTTGTGAGCTGTTTTTCGTTGTGTGCGTGTGAATGTGATAAAGTTGCTTCAAAATGCCGGATAAAACCATGCCCGAGAAAGAGGATGCCGATAAAACGATTGCGGAGGATTTGGTTGTTACAAAATATAAAATGTCTGGCGATATTGTTAATCGTAAGTATTTCATTCTAATGCAATAACTGTGAGTGACCACTTCAACAATGTTGTTCTCTGTTCCTAGGCCATATGGATTGCCAGGTTTTGCCATGTGGGCAGCATTTATATCAATTGCAATGAATTAATATGAATCCCAACATGAACTTAATGCCCAGCGAACTAGACGATTGCTTATTACAAAGTCCCATTTTGTAGCTATGAATGTTTTCTCACTAGAAAATTGTACACGTAGGTCAGTGGTTGAACTGTTGCTCTACAATGGCTGTACCTATAACCTCAGTAGGGTACTATGTACCTAAGGATCTAGGTACCTATTCAGTGCCCATGCCAGCTTCAGGCCCATAATACATAACTAATTACAGTATGTCTAATGTCGGACTATCTGTCTTGGATAATGATCACATTGTAATATAATAATTCTTTTCCAATCAATTTGCTTCTGTATTTCAGACATTAAATACCTAAGCGTAGGCTAGTTAGTCCAACCTGCTTCTATGTATGACTCGAATATAGGTTCCAATGTTAACTTACTAAAAATTAGGTGATTATTAATTCTATTGGCGGGTCCTACCTACTTCTACCTAGTTCATTTTGCAAAATGTTTGTCTATGTTGACAAGCATTACACCTTGATACGCATACATTTTAACATTAGATGCATCCGTTGTTTGCAGCTATCCACAAATGTAACATTCACCTTAGGGTCATAATACCTACTCGGTCTTCCACGTCAGCTGTGTGTCCGACTGTCACTATTGACTATTGTTATGCATTTTGAAATTATCTTGATACTCCCTTCATGATGATGAATTGATCTGTCTTTGTTTAAAACCTTAAATGCAATTTTTTTTTTAAAGATCACGTAACCCACAACAATGTTTAACCAGTGTTCCCTGTTGCTTATAGTTTCTGGGTACAAATTGGAATAATCTACTCTCATGAACTTAATCAAATCAGGAAATGTTAATAACATTGGTGGCTTGACTTAAACTACGTTAGGTTAAAAATGTTCCGGCGTAACTTAGTAGAGTGGGTGGGTGCCTTGCCAGTGTAGCTATCTCTTGAATTGAAACAACTTGACTTTTCACACTGAAGGTAGGTATGTTAATAGGTACCTACTAGGTGTTTGAATTTGGTTTTCCTCATGATTAGGCGGAGAAATGCATTTACTTAGTATAGTTTGGGGAGTGTATAGATGTTTTTCCAAACGCTACACGACCATACCAAACTGAGATGGTGTGTGTGGAGGCGTCAATCCAAGACTAACAGAAAGTTTGCCAGTAAATGGAGTCTCGGATATCTGGACATAGTACATTTTTTGTTGTTGGTGGATAATTGAAGGATTACTAATTTCTAATCAACTTCACAGGTGTTTTGAAAACCATCCTCTCCAAATGTGTGGCTGAAACATCTGTCCGTGAACTCTGCGAATTGGGTGACAAACTCCTTACTGAAGAAACGATGAAGATCTTCAAGAAAGAGAAGGACATGAAGAAGGGAGTTGCTTTCCCTACTTGCATTTCCGTCAACAATTGCATTTGCCATTTCTCACCTGTAGCAAGCGAGCCGGACCTAACGTTGAAGGATGGTGATATTGTTAAAGTGTAAGTTATTTTCTTAGTGGGACAGTTGGCTTAGTGCTTACGACATTGCCCAGTTGTTGAGAGGTCAAGTTCGGTGCCCATCATCATTGTTGGTCCTTTGGATACGATTTTTTGGTTTTCTTGAATCATAAATGCAAATGTTGGAATTATTTTCTTTTTCTAGTAATAATCCATCCAAGAGTCTAGAGGAAGGTTACTCCTTACCATCATTCATTGATCAATTTAGGGATGTGCCATTGCCAATTGACTGGTCAATTACTCTTGGTCAATTGATCATGTATAATTAAGGTACACTCGACAATTCATAAAACAGTATTTGAACGAAACAGATTGGCTGCTGGTCAGGTTCATTGACAATCAATCCTTGTTATTATCAATGAAATCAGAGCTCACCTACTAGAGGTAGATGACGAGAAAGTATAGACTTCATCAGATGATGCCATCACATTTTTTTCAGACAATCCATTTCTTTCAAATACCGTTTTATGAATTGTCGAGTGTACTTTCAACAAATCATATAACAGTTTTTGAACAAAATGATTGGCTGCTAGTCAGGTTCCTTGACATGGCAATAAATCCTTGTTATTATCAATGAAATCAGAGCTCATATACCTACCTACTAGATTTAGATAACGAGTTAGCCTAGACTTCATTGGATGATGCCATCAAATCGTTTCAGCCAATCCATTTCTTTCGTTATACTACTGTTTTATCTTTTATTGGGTGTACCTACTAGACTAATTTTGCTAACAAAATTGTAAGTTTTAATTAGTTACATGCTAAAAGAGAATCTTTCACTTCAGGGTTTTCAGAAAATGATGTGAATTTCCAGTTTTTGTTGCAATTTTTTTTACTACATGGCACAAATAAAAATGATCGCTCAATAAATCTGATTGACTGAAAAATGTTAGATCGCACCATCAGAAGTCAGTCCAAGCGATCTCATGTCTTGCTTTATTAGGTGACCTCTCATTTTGATGATAATGTCACGCATGCTTTTTATGGAACATGACACGAAGTCATGCAAATTTGTTCACCGATCCTTTTTTATTTGGTCACATGCATATATGCCCACAGAACTTTTAACATGTTAAATACTGATACTGATATTAAAAACTCGACCATCAGTCGACTAAAACGCTATTGATCAGCCAAATCCTAGTACTATCATTCATTAATCATTGACATATTCTGATCATCGCAATAATTTATCTCTTAAGTCGATATCATGGCCAGTGTAGGTAGCTGCAAAGTAGTCCCTACAGATGTTAAATCTAAATGTTTTTCTGTTAACTGTGTATCTGCCATTATGTTGCCATATTCTATATCATTCTTGTAATTATTTCAGCGATCTTGGTGCTCACGTTGATGGATTTATTGCTGTTGTTGCGCACACAATCATTGTAGGTGCTCTACCAACTGTTAAAGTGACTGGAAGAAAGGCTGATGTTATTCTAGCAGCGCATTATGCCTCGGAGGCGGCATTGCGACTTCTTAAGCCCGGAAACGAAGTATGTGTGTTCTTTTAAAAAATATTAGGGATGGGACGATTCCGATTCCTCCGATTCTTTACTTTTTAAGCCATTTTCGCGATTCCGATTCTTAAATTTTCGCGGCAGTTTCTTGCTATATTTTCATTAGTTCCAGACAATTTTTCAATAGTTTAATCACATTTGAATATACTTGGAGTTGTGTAAGGTAATATTGCAAATAAATCTCTAACTGTTATCAAATATAATAAGGAAATAGGTAGGTAACATCAAGAAAGATATTGATTAGGTACTTGTTAGTTGTTATTTATATCCTGAATGCATCAGTGCACAAGTGAGATTTTGGTCAGCTGTGGTGACATCATGCATGTTCTCTATTAACAAGTAGGTACTAGATAGTGAAAGTTTAAATTTTTAAATTATCTTTTAATAAAGAATCGGAATCGCAAGAATCGTTTCAAAGATTCGGGATCGGAATCGAAATCGTGAAATATTGGACTCGTCCCATCTCTAAAAAATATATTAAAAGTTTTAAAATTATAAATCTAATCTTTCAAACAATTGCTTTTTTTATTTTAAACTTATTTATTTCTTCTTATATTACAGACGTATGCTGTTACTGGAGCAGTACAGAAAATGTGTGAAGCTTACAAATGTAAGCCAATTGAAGGAATGTTGACACATGAGTTGAAGCAGTTTACAATTGATGGTGCGAAGACAATTATTCAGAATCCTACTGAGATTCAGAAAAAGGAGCACGAGAAATTTGAATTTGAAGTGAACGAGGTCTATGCTATGGATGTTCTTGTTTCGACTGGGGAAGGAGTTGTAAGTATAAACGAATGCAGTTAGTTATTTATAGTAATGATTTGCTCCTTTTATTTGTTATTGTTCAATTCAACAATTATAGGTACTACCTACAAGTAACCAAAAAAAATGTAGCTTGATCGGTCCTTTGATCCCTGACTAATACCAGTTTCAAACATTCAATTTCAAACTGATATTGGTTGGCGGACCCGGTATAGCTTGCTCGGCAGACACGTTACTTACTCCAGATTTCTTAGTCAAATGCAATGCAATTCCAGGCACAGTAATGTGGGAATCAGTAATTTCATGCACGCAATGTACCTAACGTTTCGCAGACGGTCATGTCGATGCGTCTCAATCTCAAATTATATTCATCATAACTGTCTAGAATGTGGAGCGTCTTGAATATGATACAAAAAAGCAGGTACCTATCTACTTTGAAGTAATTGTAATAACAATTTATTAAAGAGCCAAGATCTGGAATCAAAAAATTACAAATGTTTAGGGATGTACGAGGTCAATTGACCGGTCAATTGACCAGTCAATTGACCAGTCAAATACATTGGGTCAATTGACCGGTCAATTGACCGAAAATATAAATATGTTTTTCGTCCCCAAATTGTATAAATTTGAATTTAAACATGTTGAAAATGGCTAACATGGCTTAAACTTGTGTTAAGAAGAAGAATAGGAAGAAGAAAATGATGAAGTTTTTGATTTGGCTTCATCGGATGATACTGATATCGCACTTGCCACTCAACTTGATACAGGAAATCAATAATATTTCAATGATAATATGGATACTTAATCAAACAAAGTACCTAGGTGCTCAAAAATGTGTATTAAATTGAAAAAGCAAGTTCTCAATAAAATACTTCCCGAGTATAAAAAAATTACAGTTTTTGCGATTTTTGTATTTGACCGGTCATTTGACGTCAATTGACGTCAATTGACCCAAAAAGTATTTGACCGGTCAATTTCCATCCCTACAAATGTTCAATTTTTTAAAGAAAAGCGTCCTTCGGTACAACAATGAAAACGTTATTTGATTAAGTTCGTTCAATTCAGAGTCCCAGAATCACTTTTAAATTGTTGAAATGAAAAAAAACCTGCGGGAACCCCCAGAATGACTTTTAAATTGTTGAAATTCTAAAAAAATCGCCCTGCGGGGAAACAACTGGTGGGCTTTGTTAAAATATCAAAATGAACTAGTCATGCAATTTATATTTTTGGTATACAATATTTGATTGCCTTTACTGCGGCTCCCCATTTATCTAATTTATACCGGGTGGCCCAATAAAAAAACGCACAATGGGCGAGACATCGCCGAGAGGAATGTACTGCACAAATCGGGCTGAATATTTCACATAATATAAACTACATACTAAGGTTTGATGTTTGAAAGTTTGAAATACATACTTTTGTGGGAAAACGTTACAGCTGTTAGAATTTGGTGGTCGCAAAATCGATTATACGGAGCTCAAAGAACGCGTTCAGAACACGTCAATTGGCCGGGACGCTGCTTTTTCAAAACTACTAACAATATCAAGCTGAAAATATTAAATATTATTCAAAATATATTGCTATCAATTGTGTGAAAATCTCAATACATTCGGATCAATGGGACAAATGTTACAGAATCTTGAAGTTCAGCTTAAACACAGAAACTCCGGGAGATAATTTTATGTTTTGAAATTATCTTATGTAACAAAACTTGTGAAATTAGTTACCCTGTATATTCTGCTTTTAAGCTCAACTTCAAGGAACCACAACTTTTATTGCAATGATCCAAATGGATCGAAATATTACATAATTGATAACAATAAATTTTGAATAATATTTGAAATTTTCAGCTTGATATCGTTAGTAATTTCGAAGAAACAGCGTTCCGGCCAGAGGCCGTTTTCTAAACACGCACTATTTGTGAACGTGTAATCGATTTTTCGACTACCAAATTCTAGCAGCTGTAACGTTTTTCCTACCCAAGTTATTTATTTCAAACTTTCACACAAACCTTAGTAGGTATGTTGTTTATATTATGTGGAATTTTCAGTCCGATTTGTGCAGTAGTTTCGTCACAGCGATGTCTCGCCAATTTTGCGTTTTCTTTGGGCCCCCCGGTATATTTTTGGAAAATTGGCTCCTTGACCAAAAAAGGTTGCCGACCCCTGTCCTACGTCATCATCCCGATCTGTATGAATTAATTTAATTTTTTCCAATTAACATTTTGACAATATTTTTGTCCAAAAGTTGTTCAATTGTTCTTCTCCAGCCACACAGACATTAAAACCTGAAGGTTGTGTGGCCATTAACTGAAGCTCTAGATGCCATTAATCAAAGGAAATATTTTTTTGTTTTTTCTTAATTGAAGAAACTTCAAGGAAAGTGCGGAAACTCTCTTTGTCACCTTATATTTAAGATTGTTTGTTTTTAAATAATTCTGTATGGTGGTTTCTAATTTCTTTTTCCAGGGCAGGGAAAACAAAACTCGTGTAACGATCTACAAGAAAACCGATGAAACTTACCAGCTTAAGTTAAAGGCTTCTCGAATGTTTTACACAGAAGTATCCAAGAACCACGGAAACATGCCATTCAACCTTAGAAATCTGGAAGACGAGAAGAAGGCTAAACTTGGCCTTGTTGAATGCTTGGGGCATAAGCTCATGGAACCTTTCCAAGTATTGTACGAACGTTCAGGCAAGTTAACTTCAATAACATTGATTGAAGATTAATTACCTACTGACATTCTATTCAATGTAATAATAAAGATCGTACCAAGAACAATAAGTCTGCAGTTTACACTCCACTCGGGAATTTGAAAGGCACATGCCACATGACAAGCTATCCTGAAACCTCAGTAGTTTTACTCTATTTGACCAATATCCCATCCCTCAAGATCATATCAGCTAGAGATGGGTCGATACCACTTTTTCACCGATACCGATACTCACTTTATGATTAGCGATACTAATCCACAAACAAACAAAAGAAACTTTTGTTTCTTTATATTTCTGTAGTTCCTGTCCACCAAAGTCTCAATTCAATCAAAATTCACAAAACTAGAGATTTTTTTGGAGATTATGTCACTTGCAACCTTGGCTCTGATTGGTTGAGGCATCTGCCAATGGTGATACAGCTCACTGACGTGATGCCAATGAGCACCAATGGCGGGAAAACGGCCACAATTCAAATTTCAACTAAAAAAGTAATAAGTATCGAAGTATCGAAAATATTGCATTAAAATTGACCAATACTGATATCACTGATACCATGGGTATCGGTGGTATCGCGAGTATCGGTATCGGCCCATCTCTAATATCAGCATTAGGAAACGTGCAAGATTATTCTTCTATTTGACATTCTCTTTACAATGACAGTTATTCTTGGTAAATACTACCTACTTAACATTTTACACCCTTCAAATTATTTTTACTATAACCAACTGTTTTGTTTCTGTTTTAGGTGAATTTGTGGCTCATTTTAAACATACTGTACTCATCATGCCTAATGGGCCGCACAAGATCACCGGCTTGCCCTTCCAGCCAGAGAACTATGAGTCGGAGCACTCTTATCTCAAGGAGCCGGAACTTAAGGTTTGTCCCATGAACGTCATACTCGGCCATCGTAATCATTGCGATATAGTTTATAATGGGGAATAACCTTATATTTTCTTTCATTTGAATTAAAGAAACAGTTTTAGGTTTTCAAATTTACAAAATGTATGCTTAAAGCTGTGGGAGCATTCTGTACAAATTAAATGTCAACGCTTTTGCTAGGGCTGCTCAAAATAGAGCGTGTATGTGTTATTCACATATCCTCGAAGAAGTTATGCAGCACGGCAAAAATAAAATTGCAGCAGGAGACTTTTGATTTGTTAAAAGATAAATGCTGTAGGTACGAGAAATGCTCTATGAGGTGCGATCATGTAGACAGGTAACAAGTTGCACTAGATCAATTTGCAAAATTTGAAAAAAAATCTTGTGTCCACAACTCAATATGATAGCCGTTATCAAAATGACAAGTATTTAAATAAAGTATCAATAATTGTATGTAGGTAATACTAATATTTCATAAGAGTTTTTAACAAAGAACCTGCGGGATCCCAAATTCCGCTTCTGTTTCAAAGTTCGAGTAAAATTATGTCTTTTTGAAGAGGACACTAAATTATACTTCTTTATATGTCTCGAAAACAGAATTTAGGTATTATGATGGTGCAATTGTCCGATTCCATTTGTTTCAGTCATAAAGTAAAGATCAGTTTTTTGGAAAGCTTATGTTTTCAGCTAAGAATTACTGAATTGTACAGTAAATAGTACATTACTTTCAAACAATTGTTTGTATTGTATCAACACGTAATAAATAATTATGTACTTTTCTTACCCTCCAGATCCTGATGGGTCAGTCGATTAATCTGAAAACCGCCAAGAAGAAAAAGAAGAAGACTGGTAAGGGGGCAGAGGCGGCGGCCATTGCGATTGATGGAGCTGGGGATTCGATACCAGATAAGTCACTTGACAAGCAGAAATCAGCATAATGCTGAATAGTGTAAAAATCGACGTCACTCTTTTATTTTTCTCCTAACTGTTCATTTTTCATCCCTTCTGGTTCCAAACGTTGTTGAGTTAGTAGTAAGTCGTGTATTCAACTGCTTTTTAATTTTAACTACCTACTAACTAATATCAAGATTTTAGGATGCAGCACAAAAGAGCAGTTATAATTTGTTATTTGTTTGGACTTGCTCAATACATATGTAGGTATAACCTCGTCTATTGATCACCAGAGGTACACTGGCGGCATTAAGTTGTTTTTTCTCTATCTCTCTCTGCTCCATATAAAAACATGTTTATGATTTGGGTCAGAGAGAGGCAGAGTGCAACGATCATATTGCCGCCACTGTACACATTTAAAATTACTAACATTGGTATTGGCAACAGAAGGATGTTCACTGTGCCTCAATATGCTTGTTTTCTAAGCTCCTGACACCATGCAGAATACTGTTTTTTATTTAAATAATAAACAAACCATGGTTTTCATAAATTTTACCTTTCATTTTAATTCCTCATTCACATACATAACAACTGGATAGGACATAGCTATGTGAATCACTATTTTGTGAAATTAATTCAGTTTGCATTTCTTGGAATTTGGTTTCAAGTAAGAAGTAAGTGAGGAGAGTTTCAGTTGTCAGTCAGGCTTGGATGGTGCAATGGAAGTTGTAAATACGTAAAGTTCCATACCAAAATGGTACTACTAGGTTTTCCGTAATGAAGCTTGGTCTGCATTGAAATCTGTGAAAAAGGATAAGCAACCATTTCCACTCCTTACAATATAACATCATCTTCTTGCAGTGCATTCTACATGACTGTTAAGATTTGTTTATTAAATCAGTAATGAACATCTGATTTTTGTTAATTTGTGACGATACATCAAGTTGGTTTAGCGATCTGAATTTATAGTCTTCACCACCTAATTCAGGACTAGGACTGATGTCATTACATCAAGATTAGGTGTAAGTTGAACTTTAACTACATTTCATGGAAACTTTACAAATTAAAGAGAGTTTTGGATACCAGTTGTGCCCGACTGCTTCGTCTTCTTGAAACCCGCCAAGTACCTACACGAGATTCAGCTGCGACACTTGGATGGCTCCATCGCACCCGCTCCCTACAGAACTCTTGATGATAAGCCTTAAGATGGTGTGGGATCGCAAACTCTGTCGTTCATGCCCATCCCACAGATGCGTCTTTTCATTTCTCCGCTTCCTTCAGATCCGTGATCATGTGGTTGGAGCTGACGCTCTCCTCGGTGATGCAGTTGATCACCACCTGATCACCGCCACCTCCACCTGCCACCTGATCACCGCCCTCATTTGTTGAATGGCACTGTCCAGCCTGCCTTCACATCAACTTCATTTCTTGTTTACAGTTTGGTAGTCCTCCACAATTTTTGCACCAACATTCTTTGTGAAGTTGCATGGCATTACTAGTGGCTTAAAATGTAAACATTAGGAAAACGCTCAGTGTAATGCGTTGTGGGCGAGCACAGAAACGTGCAACATCAGCCAAACTAAACACGATACAATATTCTTTGCAACTATCCAATCTCCATACACTGTGGTTCTGGGAGAACAGAATAACCGATCCATGTGTCGTGCGTGACTGAGGCACTTTTCTACATTCTCTTTTGACAACCCATTGTAAACTCTTAAACTCTTGATCGGTCCGATCAATTAATCAGAAGATCATTTTGTAAAAACTTGAACCAACCAACGGATTTCAAAAAATTAAGTTCTGCAAACCCCAGAGATGGTGTGCAAAAATTCAGCTCGATCGCAGAATAAATGTGACATCGTCAGTAACAGAATTAAAAAAAACAGATCCGTGCCAAAAGGAGTCGCTCGCTCAATAAAAACTCCGATTTATTACATTCTGTTAATGATTTACAATGAAATATGTAGTTGCATAGGTTTTTTGATTTAATTTTGAGTGATTCCTCACAGTAAATTTGTGTATTAAGTTCGTAAAATGCACCAATTATATTTCTTCTGAGAATCAAAATTTGTTCAAACCTGCATGTGCTTTGTAAAATTGTTGTACCTAGATGTAGCTGCCGCTCAATTAAAATGAATCTTTACAGATAGACCTTTCGGCTTGGTTGGCTGATGTGTGGATTAGTTCTTTGCTTGGCACTGAATTAAATTATCCTTTCGGGAAATCCTTTCATTGCCGAAGACGCGTAATTGGTGTGAGGTTTTACTCCTAGTGCACATTTTAGCATTTCAAACCTGGTTTAATCACCTCATGTAAATGTTGTATCGGGGAATCCGAGGGTTAATTCTAATTTTTACATTGTGAAATATGGTTATTAGCAGAATAAGTAGGTACTTTATGAAGTACCTAGGTAGGTATCCTATATTGCACATAAAGTGAACACAATTAATTTTAGCTTGGCAAATTTGTATAAAAACTGCTTGGTTCAATCAACTCTAATTCAATTTGCAACATAAAAAATGCCACCACCATTTTGCCAGTTCCTTGGAATAAAATATTATCAAAAATTCTAAGCGAAGAACACATGCACCAGTAGCTAAGTTACCAAACCTTAGTCATGTGCACTGATATCATTGAAGTGTCTAGTATTTGATGCTGATATGCAAGTTATTTATATAAAATTCGATCACATCTATTATGTAAGCGACCTGTACAATTAGGTTATTTTGATATTGCCTTTTAATGTGTAGTTGTGCTGTGAAAGTTAATTTTAATGGTCAAGTTTGGATTCTAAATGACCTGCAATTTGCAAACAACATCTGGAGTCAAAATAAATTTTATATCCCTGCACTTTACATGCCTGACTGCACCACTGCCTCCTTTTTGGATGGGAGGAGCAAGGAAAACAAGCAGTGAACTCATGGTGTTCATCCTCCACATCTCCCAGTGATGACAACATGAGAATTGTCTCTTGTTGAGAGTACTGCACTAAGATATAAATTTAAATATAATGTTCAAATATGTGTTTGAATGAAGAGAAAAAATGCATAAAACCTAGGTACACTCACACCAATAAAAATTGGTACTCAAAAAGAAAAGGATTGGCTGCTGGTAAGGTTCCTTGACAATCAATCCTTGTTATTATCAATGAAATTAGAGCTCACCTACTAGAGGTAGATGATGCGTTAACACAGCCTTCATTGGATGATGCCATCAAACCTTAATTAGCCAATCCCTTTCTTTTCGAGTATCGATTTTTATTGGTTTGAGTGTACCTACTCTTTTTTATTTTTGCTCCAACTCTTATAGGGAAAAAAATAATAATAATAATGTAACTTTAATAAGTAAGTTGTAATATAATGCATTTTTTCCTCACTAGTAATTCTATCCCTTTATAATAAAGCCTGGGTAGGGTGGGTGTGCTTATAAGTGGTCTCATAATAGGGAAGATTCCTTAATTAATTTTTCTTTAGATTAAATTAAAAACTATATGAAAAATAATAAATACCAACACTTGTTTCACTTTTCTAGTCCTTCGTTTTCTTTATCAAATCTCGCATTGAATTATCTACTACCATTCAGGCGGGAAAAACAGCGTTTGTCAACATTACAACAAGTGAAGTAGACAGCAATGTTATTTGCGACCAGAGCCATCATGATACATTGTGTTTATGTGATAATATACCAACATGTGACATCAGTTGTCCCTTAGGCCGTTCTTGGCCTCAGTAAAATTCAGTACCTAGTTTTATTCATATTTAGAATGAAGATTACTTTATTACTATTTATCGCACGAGATTATTATTTTTATTATCGATATCAGAAACATGTAAATTTTTATAAATCCATGTTTTTATAAATTCTAAGAATCTTCCCTATTGGTTGGAAATACTTGCCGGATTCAAGATATTAATTTCATGCTTAGTAGTAATGTTAGGTTTCATTTGATAATGACCAATAAAGTATTATATCCCTCGCTATTTGATTGTACCAACCAGTGCTGTTAGATATAAGATTATTAACAGTTTTCAGGGAAATGTAAAATACAAGTTTGTACGAAGAAAATAAAGTGTACTTTGTAATAGATTTGATTTATTATTTTAATATATGTAGTCCCTTATCACGAATGTTTTACTATACATATTTTTACAATTGTCAGGTTTTATTATTTAACTGTAAAAGCCACTGTACGCTGAGTAGCAAAGTTGCACAGAAGCTATTTAATGAATATTTTTATCAAATTTTACAGCACTGATGTGTAGCCTACTGGGTTCAAAAATCTGGTTGATGTTAACATCCATTAGATATGGGAATGTTCTTGCTGTTGACAGCAGATCCTCTGGCTTACCGAGTGCCTAGAACTCTAATTCCATCTTACCGATTCAAGTACACCTACAAATAATTTCAACTGCCAGGTTAAACTATACTGTACTATACTATACTTGCTATTACATACTTTGAAGTAGAGAATTAAATGTGCAGATGAAATCATTTGAGTTAAATACAGAATATTGGTTTACTTATTCATTGTTCTATGTAACTACTGCTTATTTTCATTGCTCGGTTTTGTATCCTCCGTATCCTGAACCTGTTGCAACTGTTTGTTCACCATTTGTACTGCACACTGTGACCATTGAACCACATTTGCAGGAAGTTTATATATAAACATAGATGTAGCAATAACGCCTTTATTCCATCCATTCTGGAAGAAGAACCACACTTCTTCGGATTTTGGTGGTTCTGGAATCTGCAAGAGGAGGTTTGTTTGATCTACTGTTACTTGGAAATGTCAATGTGGAAAGTAAGTACATATTTAAAATATGACACATTACCTCAATAGGGATATCCTTCTTTATACTGCTCACTAGAGGAGCTACGTTTTGATAGATCTTGCCATACAGAGTAGCAGTAGCATCACTCTGTTTCCAGACACCTTGTTCAATGGTGTAGTAAATGGCTCCTCCAGCAATGGCCGATTTCAAGCCAACACTAGAAGATAGTGAAGTGTAAATACCAAACATGAATGATAGTTTATACTAAATAATTGGTAAGATTTACTGGTTCTAAATATGTGACAAACAATAAAATACGAAAACGAACATAACCTTACCGCAAAAGAGCCATTATGATCTTACGTCACTCAGAATATAAAGTTGTGCGCAAGCGCTTAACAGTGTCACCGCCTTCTTCATCGTTCATAGTTCGAGGAGTTCGAGGAAGCTGGGAACGAAGGGGAGGACCACTTGAGAAGGCGGTAGTTCTGCATAATGATTTATTAAAATGGATTATATTGATTATTATATTGATATATAGTGAAAATGTAAGAATAAAAGATCACTGCAAAAACATGTTGGTCGTTCTTGTCGATATAATCACAGCCACGAAGCCCAACGACCCAACAACAGAAGCTTTCATCATGGTCAGACAGCTGCAGACTTCACTTTCTGGCGGAAAGTTTGATTCTTGAAAACTTCAGGAACCTCACTGCTCAGAGTCAAAATTAGGAATCCGTCCATTATTTTATAAAGAAAGAACACAATCCATACTTTATTTTATGTCCAGATTACTAACTCATACAGTTCTGGGCTTTTAGAGAACTTATTCATGTAATATCTTTGGAACTTTGTATCTTCCTTATCCACGATGTTTGCTAATGCTACCTCCCCTCCCACAACCGATGACGTCATAACAAAAATGGCTGGTTACTTGTGGAATTTGTCTGTAGTTGTCCATTAGCTAACTGTTTATTGTACTTTGTAAGTATGGATTTATGAATTATTGTTCGTAAACTATTCTGACTTGAACTTTATATGTTGGAATTAAATGTTACTTTCAACATATTTTATGCCAATGGTCTTCTACCTACAATGCCGAACCCGGGCCTGCCTAGCCTAGCTTCCATTCTTGATAGGCTAATACACCTACCTACTAAGGTACCTAGGTACCTACCTAGGTACCTAGCCTAGGTATAGGTAGTAGAGAAGGCACACGAGACAAGACTTTAAAAAATACAGATAAATTTGATAGTACCTAAGGTATAAGTAGTTGGTGCAACAATGTACTAGCTCCCCGGTGAAATGTACATTTAACTATTTTTTTCTTTAGCACATTCGAAGAAACGTCAGAAATGGCTGACAGAAAAGCAGAACTCGAAAGAAAGAAGGCGAAGCTGCAAGCAATTCGTGAAGAAAAGGAAAGGAGACGTAAAGAGAAGGAACAGAAAGATGTAAGTCTCCTTTAATGATGCGAACAATTTTGCTTGCATGTACCTACACAGCGAGACATATGTCATGTAAGGCCGAGGGGCACTCGGTACTCGGTAGCCACACCACATGACCGCATTCAGTTCTGACACCATCTTGTGCGTGTAGGCTTGTGTTCTTGGCTTGTGTTGTGGATTGAAAAAGTGCTGCCGTGATTCAATCCAACCTTGCACTTGCTTTCTTGTCTCGGAAACGTTAGAAATCGTCATACCTATATTTATTTTATCTTATTGATTGTAGAATACCTTTCTTCTACCATAAGTCAGCTGATATACTCATAGTTCCCTTATGTAACCTTAGAACTATCATATTATGTTCTGGTTGTTAATGTTGTTAGGTACAATGTTTTAGTATGAGTTGATGTTTGTATTTTTTTAAATTGAAAAACAGAAAAGTTATGAGAATCTAGTTAGTGGAAAACGTTATTTGATAACAAAGCATCTAATGACAGCTGTCAGGCTTGTAATAGCATAGCTGAGCCCGCATCATACAAAATTTTCTTCATCTCAATGCAAGACCCAGCAGCATATTCGTAAGTCCAGCCAGATTAAGGAAAGATCTTGTATAGAAATCAATTTGGCCTGTGTTCAATTCTTTGTCCACTAGGACATTGATGATGATCTGATCTCCTGAAGTACCTACCTAAGTTTATTTTTAAATATGGCCATGAAATGAGTTTACAATTATGTTTGATCAATTACAAATAATGTACTTAGCTCTAAGATGCAATTATATGTCAATATTTTGATTATGAAAACAGCCTTGCTTACATACATACCAAGCTTTTTTCCCACTAAATCCAAGGTGGATGTTTGTAAACAGAGCTGTGCTAGGCTGCCACAATATGTTGTCTATCTCTGCTTTTCCCTCTCACTCTGTCTGCACTGCTCAAACTATGCAGACAGACACAACATTATTAACATATTAAATTCCAGCAATAAAATGTTTTCCCTTACATATTATGTTTACGTCTGAAAAAACATTGGTCTGAGAGGCATAAAATAGACTACACACTGCTGAAATGGTGACTGATGATCTTCGTGGAAGGGAAGGCGGGTTGGGTTTGTTTTGGAATGCAGAGGAAAGGCAGGTGCGTCTGTTAGAGCAAACATGAGCTGCTCGGAAGAGACCCCCCCCCCCTTTCTCAGAAGCAGGAAATTACTGTTTGTTTACAACAAGTTGGCAGTGATTTTCATTCAAGCTGGAATTGGTTAGCTGGAATTGGTTGGTTAGCTGGAAAACCAACATTTAGATGGATATCAAGTATGCAAACACACACTGTTTTTCATGATTTACTGGGCCCTATACACAGATGGGAAGTGTTTTCTTAAAATATACTTCTCAAAACAAGGGTGCACTTGGGCGCGTCTTATACACGAGTTAATAGGGTACCTACTAAGTATTTAAAACTTCATTTCGTCAACATTAATTAACCTTCTAGTGGCTGTCAACCACCTATTAGCCACCAATTAGATTCTTACTTGATCAAGGGTTACATAGTGTTACCTACATGTAGGGATGGAAATTGACCGGTCAAATACTTTTTGGGTCAATTGACGTCAATTGACGTCAAATGACCGGTCAAATACAAAAATCGCAAAAACTGTAATTTTTTTATACTCGGGAAGTATTTTATTGAGAACTTGCTTTTTCAATTTAATACACATTTTTGAGCACCTAGGTACTTTGTTTGATTAAGTATCCATATTATCATTGAAATATTATTGATTTCCTGTATCAAGTTGAGTGGCAAGTGCGATATCAGTATCATCCGATGAAGCCAAATCAAAAACGTCATCATTTTCTTCTTCCTATTCTTCTTCTTAACACAAGTTTGAGCCATGTTAGCCATTTTCAACATGTTTAAATTCAAATTTATACAATTTGGGGACGAAAAACATATTTATATTTTTGGTCAATTGACCCAATGTATTTGACCGGTCAATTGACCTCGTACATCCCTACCTACATATAATGTGGGAGCTGGAAATGTGATATTGAATACAGGTATAGCCATGTGATGACACCACAATGCAAACTTCCCTTTTGGCCATAGGCGTGCGCAGGAGAAATCATTAGGGGGGGGGGGGGGGGCAACATGGGCGCCGCCAGGATTAATGACAGGGGGAAATTGCCATGGATGAAGTGGGGTGTGTGGGGCTCACCCCCCCCCCCCCCCCCCCCCCACCTTGCCCTGCAGGACTCTTTTTGGTTTTTTGACACTTTGAAATCAATTTTAAGAAGTTCTGATGAGTGTTTTGTTTGCAATTTTTATTGTTTAATTTTACACACCTTTTCACAACAATAAGGTGTGGCAGGCATATCCCAAAACCTGGCTGGGCAGGACATTTATTAGATTTTTGGCACTTCAAAATGAATTTGAGACGTTTTGAGGTGCAATTTGTTCACATAATGCAACTACGTTAAACCCACTAAACATTATTTTTTCACGACAGATAAATATAAATTGTGATGAAAGGTGGCACATTATAAGGAAATAATTTTTAGGGGAAACCTTAGATATTCATGAAAATCTTGTGTTTTTGGAAGGTTCTGTATAGATATTGTTTTCGTGGTATTTTCTTCAAAATGTTGTGTTTTTGATCAACCTAGTGTACTCGATTCCAGTAATTTGAGCCACTCCACTCTGCCCCGCAGGGAGATTTTTTAGTTAACCCTTTTAAAACAAAACTTTGACACTATGAGGACCACATTTTATAATTTTTTAGTTGAGGCTGACGCGATTTTTTGAAATTTCTTTTCACGCTGACAAAATTAAAAAAAATCAGATAGTAATGACCCATTACAGCCTAATAGACTAAATAATACCACACACTGGGGCTGGATTCACAAAAGGTTTTAAAAGCCCTAGATACCGGCATAACTTTATGCATCTCTATTAGGTACCATGATATTACCAGGTTAAAACTTAGCATTTTATCATTGTAAATGGCAATTTTTTCAATTAAATTCATAAACATATGTCCGTAACACATAGTAATTGCTAATATTCATATTAGTTTTTTCGGTCATAAAGTTATATGTACCTACCTACTTCTTTGTGAATCCAGCCCCTGGAGTTCGCTATGACTTCTGCTACGACCTCAAAGTGGTAAATACGATAGTTTTGGTAAAATAATCGTATGTAACACTAAAAAGTCGTACCAAGTATCATAAAGTACTCCAGTCTGTAGGAATATTTAGTCTATTAAGAATGGTCACACTAGGTATCTGATTTTACGGAACAGGTTGGGTGAGTGGTTAACGCTCTGAACTTGTATTCCGGAGGCCCGGGTTCGATTCCCGCGGCCGTCCTTCGTGACTGGGGTTTTTTCGTGGTTTTCCCTCAGTCGACAGGCAAATGCTGGGAAGGTACCCTACTAATAGGCCACGACCGCATCCTTCCCGCCTTCCATCATCTCTCTCATTACTCTTCACCATCATCTCCCTATCATCATCATAATCATTCATCCGTCGCCATTAGCCTCGCTGCAGAACAGTGCGACGTTAAGAGTCGACAGGACTCGCAGAAAATTTAGAAACGATGATAATGGCTTTTGCCGTGTATAACATATAAAATAGTAATATTCTCATGTCACGTATACAAACAAACAGTCGAGCTTGGTCATAAATCGCCTCCAGTTCTGTAAACAACACCACTTGTGAGTCGTGAATGACTGTTGCCTTTTAAACTTCCGAGAATATGGTCCATAAGGAGGGAAATAGAAAAATAATGCATTATTGATTAGTTCATCGAGTGTAATACATATTTTAATTCGACTATTTTAATATGCTAGGTGATTTTTTTTCAATGCTGCTTACAAATATATAGTTTTTATTATTTGCGATTATCAAATTTATTGATATCAAATTATCTTTAATTACGAATTTTAAAGTATAATTGTGTTGCCTTGTATGATATATGAGAGACTTTGCGTTCCAATCAAAGATAGGTAAGTTGACCAACAAAATGAAAACAATGTAATTTATTGCTCGCATGTGCTCGCAATATTGTTTGATTGTATTGTTGCTGATTGTTTTAGCAGTAATTTCTAAGATCAACCAAACAACGGATTCGGAAGTAATGTTATGGATAAAAACTGGATAAGAAAGGAGGTCATGGGCTTTACGTACCTACAGCTTTTATCCAGAAGTAAGTGTTCACTAAATTTACTGTGTAAACGGCTAAACGCGATCATAATTTTTATAAGCTGTCGATATAATTAATTACTAATAAGCACTTTTAATAATTGATGGCTCATGCAATTCGAAGTTTTTCACTGAATTTATTAAAAATTAGATTTTAAAATAACAACATCTATGTTGACGAAACAAACTTTTTGCACTCAAAAATGCAAGTTTTCATACATAAGTACTGTGTGAAATTTTATTCAGTGGACATTTTGGCGGGAAAACGGTATTCCTATCGCGTGATGACATTTTACCATCCAACAATGAGGTTGCCATGGACTTGCCTCTTCTTCTTACCTTTACGTTTCCCCTTATTACCGCCCATCCTTATAATACCTCAAGGACACAAAACATTCACAAAACAATCGTCACTGTACCAGAGTAAACACAATAAAGGCTGCGAATTTACATTTCTGCTGGACGACCTGACCACTCTGGAGCACTGAATTTCACTAACTCTTACGCAGTGTTGTAAAATAAAATCCAAATCTGCATAAACACATTACGCAATTTGTCTAAATTGGGTTCATTCTTGCTACTCGAGAGAAATAGAATTCCGATGACTCTGGTCTCTTGAGTTGAAAATAAATTAATTTCCTTATCTGTAACAAATCGTCGATTTCAACTCGTGCCGAACCTTACTAAAAATGTTTTGATGTATGTACTTTTTATGCATCACCTGTCGACCCCTGGTCAAAAAGGTGACATGATGTAAAATCATTTTGATTTTGCAGCGTAAGGCTGCAATCACACGGGGCGATTTTTCTTGCTCTGTCGTGCGGTTTTTCCCCCTGTGGAGTTTTACACGCGCACGGGACGATCAAAAGACGCGCGCATCTTTTGCTCGTCCCGTGTGTTCGCTCCCATAAGACTCAATGGTACAGTACGTCCAGTGAGCGTGTAGCCACTTCAGCAAATGCTGTGTAAAATTCAACAATGGGTTTAGCTTGTAATCCTGAGTGTTTTGACGCGTGTGCGGTTGTAAATATCTCTCAACGACTGCAGGTGTTCTGGAAGGGGTTGTTTTGTTGTGGTGCCAAATATCTTTCAATGCAGTTGGCTTTTAAAATTCAAGGAAAGTTGTTTAAAATGGCAACAGTGTAGGTGGAAGGGGTGGCAGGTCATAAAAAGAGTTGTATCTTGTCAGAGCTTAAGGTTGTGGGAGCCCCTCTGAGTTCGGATAAAAATATTTGTGTTGAACATTTAATTGTAATTAATCCCGAAGTCACAGAGAAGTGCGCAATGGCTTAAACCCGAGATAATTTCATTTGCGATTTAATGGAATTTGATTCAAATTCTTAGTGCATTCTAATCAAGAGCCTGAGCGACGCTAATGATGTAACTTTTTCCATTTTTTCATTGAAATGGGTCAGGCTCTTAAACCATTGTGTTTATTAAGCTGATATTTTCACAGATCATGAAGGACCACTATCCGCGGAGAATAAGCTATTTTGAAGCTCGTATCTTATTTGGATCGTCTGTTATTAATTAATTAGTGTTATTTGTTGTTGCGGGATGCATGCATACAGGTGTGCCCCAACTGCCTGATTTGAGCTGCAGTAAGGCATCGAGCGCAGGTAGAATGACGGTCGCATTAGTCATTTCGCTTGACTGAACCGACTAATGGGGTTGAGGGACATCCTGATCAGATCTTATCTCTTTCAAAGTCGTTTCGAATATTTCGCATCTCGCTAAAGATTCTCATTTCGCTTGACATTCTATTATCAAGTTACAATATCATTTCAGTTTTGTTCTCTGATGATAATAAAATCGGTATTATATGAAAATATATAATATATAAAACAAATTTAATTGACATATAATATTTAAATTGAACTTCAATAGCTACTAAATAAAAAAAATAAAAATTACAATTTACAAAAATGAATTTATTTTAGAACATTAAAATAGCAACAAAAAACTGACAGAAAGAATAATCATAATTTACGACAATGATGTAAGTTCGTGGAGTGTGATTTATTTTAGAGAATAACTGGAATCAATAATCTGAGAAAGTAAAAGTCGTTGCACTCTGTTATACTATCACTATCAGATGTATTCGCGATTATTACAAGACCGTCTGTGGTGGGATGGAGGTACAAACAAACCAAATGTGTTTATAAACGTACATTTTATTGTCATAATTTGAAGTTATAATTACAGAATAATTATTTAACAAGAACTTCGCGGAGGGGTTCTTGCGGCGGGTGTGAAGAAGGAGTTCCCTGAACATCTCGGAAGTGGGAGGGGCATTTTTCTGAAGTACTTGTGGGGTGGGGGACAGTTTACTAAGAATCTCAGGGGGGGGGGGGGTCAGTCTTCATCTGATTCTTGAGGAACTTGAGTAGCTGGAAAATAAACACACATTCGGCATTATAAAATGAATTCACATAAAATTGTTTCACATGTAACAACAATAAATACAATAATATACCCCACCTTTCTTTGAACCTTTTTTCGCATTCTTCTTAGATGTTGTTTTCTTCCTGTGAGTTGTTTTCTTCCTGTGAGTTGTTTTTTCCCTAGTTGTTACCTTTGCGGCGGCTGCACGTTTGGCAATCTCTGTTGCAATGTATGCCGGCTCTCGAACTTGCATGCCTCTGTGCACACGGCCATTTACTATTTCTGGCAGCATGCAATTCATGTAAAACATACTCAGCTTAGGTAGCATCTCAGATTCCCACATTTCCCTATCTCGTTCAATTCTCACCACCTAAAAATAGTACAAAGAGTTGATTTTGTGATTGAATTGATAAGTCAATAATAACTATGGTAGTAATGGCGTAAAATCAGAATCAATTTCTTATTAGTAATTTGTGCAATCGAACCTCTAATCCAGCTTCACACCACAAAATTAAATCGCAAAACTGCCGATCCGCTAAATGCAGCTGTCCCTGGATTTGGAAATGGTAGTTATGGCGCTTTTTAATTTCAAGTTCATTGTCTTCTAATTTTACACAAAGGTTTTTTTTTGACGAGTCGAGTGCAGATCTGATCGTTTCAGTTCCGAGAGAGTACAAGCATTTGACTTCGATGAGTCCATCACTGCCAATCAACCCATCAGGGCTTGCGCCGAGATATGGCAACTCAGGGCGAATGAAGATGCCGGCTTCTTCCACTATCACACCATGAAGTTTTTCATAATCTTCTATTGCAGTCCTCTCATTGTCAATGCCATATTGTATAGCCCGGGAATGTATTGGTTTTGGATATACAAGATCCTTCACCTATGGATGGATTAGATGTCAGCATTATGACTTTTAAGGTGATAAACTGATAATACTAACTGACCCGCCCGGCGTTGCTCGGTCTGGTGGGGGGAGCAGCAACCCTTCCACACCTATACATACACACATCCACCCACACACCCACCCAAACAGACATTCGACTTTATGTATAAGAGTAATAGCAATCATGGTATATGGGAGTAGTAAACAAAAGCAATTTTGATTATTAGAAGAAGTAAACATTTGTTTTTGCTTCTGTCTCCAAAGGAAAACGTGTATTATTGAACTCACCAAGTTGTGGCATGGAGTGTAAGGGCGCCGATTACATACAGCGCCAAATTTTGACGCAGTTAATCTGTCTTTTCTTGCGTTTACCCACTTTTCATTCTCTCGTTGCTTCACTGTTCCTCTCTCCACGGCATGCATGAGCTCCAAAGTAGCAACTTGAGCGTGCAGCTTGTCAAGCTTCTCTTTCATGAGACGCTCAAGTTCTGCGTCATCGATGTCCGGGACAGCAGCATTTGGGCCGTAGTCAAAATCTGCCTCCGCTGCCTCCGCAGGCTTGCGACGACGCCGATGTGGGCCCTCTTTCTCGAAGTTCAGGTTTCTTGATATCAAGCTGACCTTCCGCCTCGTCACCATCGTCTTGAAGACGGGTCCAGGGCTCTTCGTTGTCATGCGTCTCCAAGGGCTTAGATGCCAACTTGGGCCCCCAGAATGTGAAAGGCCCGCCCCCATTGAGCGATGCTGATACCCCTTCCCGGTAGAAAAATTGACTCTTTTGCCACCCACAAACTTTGCCACGCAACCCATTAACCTTTCTGCCTGGTTGGTTGTAAGATTGTCCTTGAGGACCTCAGCTTTTCCAGCTAAGCCCAGAAAAAGCTTTTTCATCTAAATGAGTGAAAAATAATTTTTTTTTTAGTTTTACATTGAACTTTAGCACGAATAGAAAAATATAATTTACTTTGTTGAATACTTACTTCAGGCCAAATGTTAGATTTTTCTATGATTGGAACGTAATCAACTTCGTTTCTGTTGTTTCTTTTGCAGAAGTCCCCGCATTGCGAGTGTTTACCCAACACGTGGTATGGGGCGTTGATGATATCCGCTCTAAGTTTTTGGGCATTACCCTCGCAATAGCGAATTGCAGAACGTGAACCCTTGCAAAGGCGGTCAATAAGAGGCTTGATTACTTTTCTTGCGGCAATTCCGAAACCTTTGTTTTTGCACAGTGCATACAAATTATCTTTATAGCACCTGATCACATGATTGGCGCACTCACGCTTCTCAACGTACCTTCCATATGGTACATTTTGTCGAACTCGGGCAAATACCGAGGAGTCTCCGTCGCCCACCATATATCTGTACATAACCCCGTGTTCCTCAATGCTCGAACAGAAGCCTTCTACAATTATTTCCTGTTCCATTCCTGTAGATGAACCACAGTAGTTTTTGAAGCACACATGAGGCACCTGTTCTGCTTCATTATCTCGCCGAGCACAAGCATAGCAGTATTTGTTTTTTACAGCTAAATATAATAGCTTTTTTGTTCGGGCACCGATAATACAAGCCTGAAATGAAATTAATTTCGATAAGTTCTAATATTACTATACGACCATAGACCACAAACAATACGCGCAATGGCCTCAACAAATTTCAACATTTTTAATTTGATAAGTCAAACTGTGTGAGCTACAGGCCACTTTCATTTTTGAACCAATCGGAAAATTTTGTTCAAATTTTAGCATGCACATTTCAGAGGTGGTCTTTACAAGTGTACACAATTTAGTTCGATCACATATACGGTGCGACCTGTACGAGCAGAGACAGACAAAAAACAAACAAACAAAAACAAACATCCGTGCCAAAAGCGTCAAAAGTAGTCGCTCGCTCAATAATATGCGTGGAACGTTATAGAAACATAATCGAAAACATAGAGGGATATGTGTCTTGGTTTTTAAAGGTTTTTAAAGGCTACTTACAACACCAGACGCTGCATTGTAGCCGTGCTTGTATGATCTCTTACTCCATCCTCCATCCACGATGACAGTTACGTATGGAACGCCATCCAAGTAGTCCCCGTGCAATTTTGCCAGACGCAGTTCTTCTTCTCCGTGCTTTTTCATTTTTTCGGTTAAATGTTTTGTCCAATTCTTGTACGATGTACAAAAAAGAAATTTCAATAAATAATAATATTTTCATGCAAGCTATTAGATCCCATAGTATTTTAAAAATGAATTACTGATAAATATTAAATATCTGCCACGTTTCAGCTGACTTATATCCGCTTTTATCAGGCAATGACAGGACAACAAGACAAAAATTGAAACTGTTACTTTACATTGTTGTCTTGTCCTGTCATTGCCTCATGAAAGCCGATTAGTCAGCTGAAACGTCACAGATATTAAATATTTGTCAGAACATAGCACAGCTGTTATTTAATTCAATTATTAATAATTTCAAATGACCTTATCTAGGTATGTACAATCAAGGAAATTAGTTCCATTCGCCCCCACCTCATTCAAACATTTTTTTCCAAAGATACCAGTCGAGAGGGAGCCCGGCTAAACTAACGTAAATTCATGGAAGGGGAAGGAGGGTGACATGTACTTGTTTCCACTACAATCCAGATATTTGAATAAATTTTTACCTGTCCGATTTTCTCTTCATGTCCCCTGAACTTCTTGGCCGTCATGATGGGTACATCCATGACGCCCAAGAGCTCCTCTAACTGCGCCCTTCCAATGCCCACAGAAAGCGAGCCCCACACCGCTGCATCGTTTACTCCATTTTCCGTCGCATCGGTTTTGATCAGGAACTGCTTTTCGCACATGTTGCATTGATATATCAGGGTGGAATGTAGCCCATTCCTTTCTTCTCGTGATATCAAGAAAGCGCCATAAGTGCATTGCGTAGAGTGGATTCGTTTCACCTTTTCAAATTCTGCAAATTGTTGCGCAACGTGGAAGAGATCGACGACGCGACGGCCAGGAATCACGTTCATGACGGACTCTCCATCGGGTTTATCCGTGACAATGACGAGCGGTGGAAGATGCATAGTTTGCTCAACCATGCCTTCATTTTCCCTGAATACATAATAAGATAGTTCCCATCAAATGTTTCAATAAAAAAATTGCTAACAAATTGAATGATCGAGATGTATGTTAGAGAGTGTACTAACGGTGAGGTCTGCGGCGATGACGTCATTGGAACTTCAGCTAATTCTGAGCTATTCACGGCGGACATAGTACGAGTCTGCTGAAACCTGCATTATAAAACGAATTATTTTCAAATTATTTATTAAGTAATAATAAGTGAATAAATAAGTTAATAATAAGCTTTACACTTTTTTAGTGTATAAAGGGTTGATGAGCCAGTACATGCAATACAAAAGTGAATATCTCATTTGGTCCCGCAGAAAATTCCTAGAGCAAAAAATTTGAGAACAGAGTCAAAAGTGTCGAAATGAGTAGCTATCGCTTTGCTTTTTCAACAACTAAACCAAATTTTGTATTAAAATATTGCATTTTCATTATATCGATCATTTAAATAACACACTTTGTGAGACACCGTTCACATATCAACTAATTGCAATTAATTAAATCTCACTGACCTTCTCTTCGGTGGTGTGCAGTAGATATTATCATTGTGGCCGGTGCTGGTACTTGGTTCACCCAGAAGTGCATCTAATAAGCTCCTGTACAGTAACATTAAAAAGTAAATGAAAACGCATGGTACTTATAAGTTATAATAACATTATCAAATTCAGTACGCCCTCTCAATAAAAATTATTATTTTGGAGCATTATTGCTGGAATCAATATACCTAAAGTATTCAAAACTATAGTAAAAGTAAAAACGTCCAGAATATTATTTCTAGTCGAATAGTGCGATTGTGTAAAACTGTAATTTTGAGATGGCGAGCTACAACATTTTCTATACTAGCCAGAGCAAGACGAAAAGCCGGCCTTTTCCATTGGCAAAGAGTGAAAGATGTAGATATTTCAAAATTATAATCGAGTGTTGATAAGCTTTATAGCTTCATAGGAAATGGACCTACAGTAGGACATCAATATAAAAATAACAAATAAATATTATGTATCATTATAAATCGCCATTAAAATGTACTAATGATAGTAAATTTTTTACACTTACTCCGTATCTTCGGGATTATTCTCTGCCTTCCTTTTGGCAGCCAGCCGACGACTTATCATCGATCGTTTGTTTCGCTTACGACTTGTCTTATAGGTGCGCATTTTATATAGGTACGAAATAAATACAAATACAAGAACAAAAAATAAATCTTACACTGAAAGGTACTCCAGTCCCTCTTATAACTTATTTAATAGAAAGCTTTTTCTTTATTTTATACACGAGAAAAATGTAAACGCAGACGGCACTCAACGCACTAAAATCACTCGCCCGTCTACTTGAATACTACGTAAAAACAGAAACTCTAAACACTAAACATATCTCTCTTGTCAATCAAGCAAAATTATAAAGACACTCCAATGACACTCAAACTTGGCTATATTCAGATCACTGCGACTGTTCACTAAGAAGCAATATCTGCAAGTGAATGAATTTCACTGCATTTCACGATTACACGTAGCAAACTACCCCAGTTCAGGCGACATGAACTTCAGGGATTTTCCCGTGTTTGTCCCTCTTGCTTCTAACTTTCCCAGTAACTCCCTCTAATGTGCATAAGAAATGTTAGAAATCACTAATCAGATGACTTTTGTCTAATTTTGTCTTTTAAAAGAACGCATGAGTTTTACGAAATACTTTTGTATTTTTACAATTCATTGGAATTTGAATATTTAAAAGAGGATGAAATATCCCATGAAATACCAATTATAATTTGAATGCATAACTATTTTGTTAATTGTCTTTTAGTGAATTTGGATTTCCGTGGATAATCGTTTTTATATAATCCAAATTTTGTTTACCATGATGGTAGTTGATGTAAGTACCTACTGTCCAAACATCGGATTAATTAAAACGATCTAAAAAATAAATGAACTCACTCCTTCGAGTACGAGGTAGTATTATATTGGGCTTCAGCTTCACACATTCTTTGTCAATACATTCTTGATTATTCACATACATTTTGTTGGATAAGGGCCGGTATTACTATAAGGCCACATTAACTAATATCGGACTAAATTTGCGTCACAGAAAATTAGATACTTAAAATCAATTGAATAATTTTATTTGGTATTATGCCAAACCTAAATAATTTAAACATAACGAAATATCCTAAAAATGAATGAAACCCAAATATTTCATCATGTCTGTAAGAGTTTCTAAGCATTAACAATAACATCAGTTAAAATTGCACTAAAATTCCATTTTAAAAAGTGAGGTATGTTGTAATTAGTATTCTAAATTGTTAAAAACACGCAATTTTCACGTAGGTCTACTGCGTAATAATATCAGTACGGCAATTGTCAATAAGTTGTGTCATTAGAGCAGGTAAAGGGAAAGGGTCGCTCAGGCATTGTTCTCTTCCGCTCATCGAGTTGCTGTCAAGTCTAGAGATTAGGATCTCGGCCGGACAATAGCCAGCTCAAGCAACCCTTCCTCCCTGCTCGACGAAAGAAGTAATATTTGATCAGAGCAATGAGAAACGTGACCTCTCTCTGGAACGGTCGAAGACCGAATGAGTCAAAAATTGCGGAAAGTACCGTTACAGGGGCTCCCCCTACCTTAAGGGGGGCAGCTCAGTTCCCCGATTTGACACAGGTAGTATTGAGTCAGTCGAGGTTGGACCCTTGTGGAAGCAGGTTCACGTCGCTCCTCAGAGCAGTCGATTCATATCCCCCTCCCCATGCGAAACTTACCCACACCTGTCATGGCAAAATCCATCTGACTTGATCCCAGGTAGATTCCATTGTCTGATTTGACCATTCAGCACCACTGATACCTGCCTAATTGCCCCCCTCATATGCAAACATACTTTGGTTGTAGTTTTTCGTAATATAATTATTATAACCCCAGATAATTATTCCACTTTGAATTTGAATGCAATAGCTTTTTTAAAATTTGTTTTTCGCCAATATTTGAAGATGAAAACGAAACAAAAAGTGCTTCGCTTATTTTGATGATATATTATCATCGATATTTGAATTTTAAAAAAGCACTGTAATTTAATTTCGTGTCTGATTTTACTTAAACTATTGCCATAAATAAAAGATTTGCAAAAAAACACACAAAAAGTCAGGAATTTCACAGCTCTTTGAAGAACTCGGAGACATTGAGAGACTATGGGCCGCTTTTATCCTGCCTATTATAATACGCAGGTGTACTTCCAGACAAGAAGTCTACGACCCTCCTTTACCGTCTACTAGACAATATTACACGTTCTTGTTGTTATTAGAGTACAGCTCTCTGTGCATCATATTGCAATTATTTTTTGACGAAATAACTTTCACTAATATTTCATTTAAAGTACTTATTTTATTATTTCCGCTGGCTCCACATGACAGTGAAAACTGTTTAGTTACAACAAACGATTCTAGATTGATTGACTGAGGGTCTGGGAGCCGTTGCAGATACTTGATGTCGGTGCTTCGGTTGAAGCTCCATTGTTCAAAACTTCACCATTCGACCTCCGACACCTAGGATGACGGAACCATGTCCGCCGAAACGTCGTGGCAAACGGCCCTTTTTAGGCCCAAAACCACAAACAAACAGTGGAGCTTCAACCGAATAACCGACGACATCAAGCAACGATTCTAGTATATACAATTATTATAGAAACCCTACACTAGACAACGCCGCGGTACTAAATATAACAATATATTTAGTTTTATGGTTTTATATTTAGTACCGGGCGTTGTCCAGAGTAGGGTTTCTATAATATGCATTCCCGGTACATCAACTTCTTCGTTTATTATTATTGTAGTAAATACAACTTGTTACAACTCATCTTTACTTTATGGCGTTTTCCACTGGCTGCACTGGGGCTGCACTGAAATGACGTCACCATACAAAACTCAATGCAAATTTGAAACTGAGTGCAGCACTAGTGCAGTCCAGTGAAAAACGCCATTAGACTTCGGGAAGATCTTCTTTCGGGTCTTTTGTTTTCATATCCGTTCAAAACAAGAAATAAAAGAGTAGGTACATGTCGTGTTTGTATTTTACGAGGTTGCCACTGAAAATCTTTTTTTTCAAACCCATCGATTTTTTTTATTCATTACCATTACCTAGTAGCTAAAAGTAAATAAATGTAGATATGAACTATGTGCTAATGCAGCTCTTCAAAACAAATTCCCGAAAAGTCTGTGTAGGATATTTACTTTCGTATGAATTATTTTACAAACGTAAGAAGAAAACTCCGCTGGAGAATGCAACGCCGCAGGAGGGAAAGAAGCAGAAGAATTAATGTAAAAATTGAAATATTAAATATTATGTATAAAAAAATATTTTAGATTGACATTTTGAAGAAAACTAATGTGCTGCTGACACTTTTGAACCTGTCTACAACCTACTGTATTTTACTAAATAATTATAGGTAAGCTCAAAGCGTATAAGATTATAAAATCATAAATTCTCGGAATTTTTTTTTAGATTTCCATGCGACATTTTTAGAGTGTTCTTCAATGAACTAAAGATATCTTTATTATTTGGCCATTATATTATTTGGCTTCTATATAAGTTTTTAGTATTATTTGTTTTTCAAATTTCCATTGTTAAATAAATATATTGTAAATAAAAAATTATTTAAAACTTCCCAATACCAATTTTCTTTATTGTGTCATGCATGCTTATAAAAATTAATTTCAAATTGACCTAAACGGTTTTTGATAAAAAAAATTATTTGTAAATAATTATCAATACTAATATAACATCAATAAAAAGTTATGAATTGATTTCATTTTTTGAAATTATTTTCTGACCAATTTTCGATACGAAATAACCCGTTTTGGACTGCAGTTCTAGATTTTAGATTTCTAAGTAATGTCCGTCCCCCACCCATCCCAAATACATGTTTCTATTTTTTAAATTAATGCAATTGCACAAATTACTTCAAAAATATATATGCAGTTTTAAATTATATTATTAACGAGAGCTTAAATGAAAAGTAATCATTTTCTATACTACATATTTAATTTATTTGCCTTATTTTTTTATTATAACGTAAAGAGAGTACCTAATTAAATAATCAAATTATTATATTTTTCCTAATAAATATTATAAAATGTTTGCTGAAAGTGGGCTAAATATTAAAGTTTATACCATTTGTAATCGTTTACAAGTAATACGATTGATTATACTTATAATCTTTACAACAACAAAATAAACAAATCAATTTTTCAAAATTAGCATGTCATACCAGACCTTTGAATATTTAATCCTTACGGGCCAGACGAACTTCGTATTCACCTTCTGGAAAAACGTTCTTTTGAAACTCCAGTTGTATTGTGGTCAGGTATCCTCGGTTAGTTAGGGTTGCACAGGATTGAGATAACAATCTCTGCCTATTGTTCACCCTCTGCCCTCTGCCTATTGTTCACCCTCGTCACTCGGCCTTCTCTTCCCCCAGCTAAGATTGAGGCATATTTTCGAGCAAAACTTCTACATTTTGTCAGAAAACTCTTGGGTTTCTAAACCCGCTCAATTCAAATAAAAATTACATAATTAAATGTACACGCAAAAGTATTTATTAGATCACTTTGAAAACATTAACATCGCTTCATCATGAATGGATGCAAAGTGTGTGAAAAAATGAAGAAATTCCGATCAACACTTTGAAAGAACGCCTTGAAAATGTCCTTAATTAAAGGCGATCTTAATCCGTGGATATTTAATTGAGATGAAAATTTTATCAGGTGAAAGATTGATTCCTTCTCTATCTACACTGCAGTTTTGGCGATGATCTATCATTTAGAAGTGCCTCAAATAATTAGGTTTGCACTAGCACTTTCTCGTCGGCACCACCCCTTAACGGTCGAACAAGGGTCGAACAATACTGCTCATCTTATGAAAGGAAAGGCTACACGCTCGCTGGACGTACTATACCTACTTAGACTAAATAACTGCGGTACATATCTGCTCGGCGTCTCGACGGCGTGCAAAATGCCGCGTCTGGGCATGAAAAGTCTTTTACTTGCGCTTTAAACAAAACAGTGAATAGATAAGCAAGGTTTTGAGTGTGTACATAAAAAATATATTACTCCAAAGCCTTACAATACTAATTAAATAATCAATTAATTCGTTAATTATAATGTATTAATAATTAAAAATAAATGTGCATCTAAGCAATGATTTGAATCAATTGAGCATTGAATGATGCATGGCAATCAAGATCCAAGTCAGTGAATAGTGAAAACATCTGGGAGCAATTAGCACGTCCGTCACGTCTCATTTCTCGCAGTCGAATTTGTTGATATTTAGTATAGTACGTGATATTTACGAAATTCCATCGTGTGATGCGGGTTACATACCCATCTGCATTAGAAACTCAGAATAATTCAAATAATGAAACCTTGAGAGCCTGATGAAACCCACAAAAGCATAAAAAGGCGGCCCCTACTTTTTTCTTCATGGCTTGACCGATTGTCTCAAAATTTTTACAGCACAGAGATAAAGAGTAAATCTGTGCCTCTAGTGCTCCAAAAAAATTTAAAAAAATGTTTTTACTCGTGTTGAGGAGGTGCCAATATGAGCATTATACGGGTCCTTTTGGCACCTCTGCCCTGAAAATACTAAACAAAAAATAACACTTTTGGCGCACTAGAGGCACAGATTTATTATTTATCTATAATCTGTGAAATTTTGAAGACAATCGGTAAAGCTGTTTAGAAAAAAGTAGGGGCCGCCTTTTTGTGCTTCATAAAACATGGATTTCATCAAGTATCGTAGACTCTTAAGCCCCAGACAAAAAAAAAGGTATCTGATTTTTTAAAATTTTATCAGCGTGAAAAGAAATTTTAAAAAATCGCTTTCACGAACCGTGCTTTTTTCGTTTGCTTACGCAGGCTTCTTAACAATATTTTTTGTTCACCCTCACATCATTACATAAATGGACCTACTTATTTGATAAACTGGATCCTTGACTACAATATTGAAAGTTTACATGGCTCTGAATCTGATTGGAAATCATAAACATCATCATTCGGATCCTACTCCTTTAAATTCCTTTATTTCTTGTACTACCGGACTTTACTGGTCACCAATCGACTTTTGGCTACATTTATGTCGTTGTAATGATATTAATTCTGCCATTTCATCCATACAATGACTCACAACAGCCCTTAGTTCGGTTGTTTCTTAGCTCTCACGAATCAATTTTTCAGCTCGTAGTGACTCCCCGCAACAATGGGGTATCTGCACAGCCAAATGTTCTGATACTTTTCTATTCATATCGATGCAATTTCTTCAGCAATTCTCTGTTATGAACACATAATTAATTTTGAAATTATAAGGAATTACAAAAATAATTACTTAACAACAGTAATACAACATATATATCTATTTGGTTAGGGGCTGTGCATAAAGGACGTCACGCTAAAAATGGGATATTTTGACACCCCCCCTCCCCCCTGTCACGCTGTGTCACACTTTTCGAGACACCCCCCCCCCCCCCCTAAAAGGACGTCACAAATCTATCTCTACCCCCCCTTAAATAGAATATTTTTGACTGTAAAATGTATCAGAATTTCTCGATTTTAGCGAAATTTTCGGTCCTGACGTATCAACTGAAATTTAAAATGCTTGAAAATATCTATATCAAAACGTGACGTCCTACTGCCTCCAGTACCCCCCCCCCCCTCCCCCCTGTCACACTGTGTCCTATACTGGTGAACCCCCCCTCCCCCCCTGAAGCGTGACGTCCTTTATGCACAGCCCCTTATGTACTCTCATTTTCTTTTTTGTAGGCTGAAGATGCTACAGTCCGTGCTGGTACTGGCAGTTCGGGCGAGAAAGACCAAAGGAAGGAATTGGATCAAATGCTCTCCTCGTTGGGAGTTGCCCCAGTCAGTGACATTCTATCGAGTTTATCCAGTGCATCATCAATTACGCCAGAAAGAAGTGCCACACCCACTCCAGACTCCAGTCTTACTAGTATTTATGTAACACCCTTAACAGGAAGGCAAGTATCAATTATTATACTCGTCAAAATTTCGAGTCAACTAAAGGAGTTTTCACATGTCAAATTAAAAGCGTAGGTGTTGTCGTTCTCTTGGTGAATTTTTCTCGTTTGTTGCAGCCGTAGAAATGCAAAAGTGCAGTTAAGCGTCGTGTCTGTGCAGAGCACAGATATACCTCCTAAAGAACAAGTAATGTACACAAAACAGACACAAACGGCAACAGCAACGGGGCACGAGAGAGACGGTGAGTCTGACATTTGTCTCATAGAATTCTTGCATTTTATTCATAACGTACCTAGGTACTAAATGAAGACTTGATCATCAGGTTAGCATTTGAAAGTAATTTACTGACATGCATTTTAAAAATGCTGAATTGTCGTACCTTCACTAACTTTATCATCAGACAGTTGTCAAATTGTGATTTGCCGTACCTACAATTTACAAATATCTGCTGCATGTTCCTTGGAACTTGGCCAGTTTACCTACTTTAAAGTGGAATGGTATTGGAATGATAGTACATTATACATAGGTACCTACTTGTTAATTCTGCCTACTAGATCTGAATTGGTCTTGTACCTACCTTTATTATTTTGAAAAGTATTTTTGACAGTAGCTTGTACCACCATTATTAATTTGATTTAGGATCTAGTTGTATTGTTTTATTTTTCCATCGGTTTTGTGATGAGAGTGCACAAAATATTCTGTTTGGTTTTTTTGCAATAAGAATAATACTCTCATCATTTAGGAATTTGTTTTGTCATTCTTATTTTAAGTGCTTCCTTTTTATAGTCCCTTGCAAAAGTTATACAAATGTATGTTTTGTGGGAGAAACACAGTGGTTGTCTTTGAAACTAATGTGAGATCTTATTTGGGATATTCGACCATGTAGCATGGTTGACTTGAGGTGGTTGTGCGTGCTTTGTAAGTCACTTTTCAAGTTTTCGGTTGTTGCATGCTCCCAGTTGTTTTATTACAGTAATTTTAGGCAGTGGTTAATTTGGGGGCGGACAAGGGCGGACACGTCCCCTCACTCTTTTTTCAGGGTGGACGCCGTCCGCCCACTTATTTTTAAAGAAGTAAAAATTGTCTTAAAATTGTGTACAAATCGCGTAAAAAGGCACCAAATTTTTTAATGAAATTCAAAATTTCCCGGGACTATGCGCCCCAGACTTGCATTGTGTTAGGGGGCCCTCCTCCCAAACCCCCCTTTGTTTTCGCTGTCAAATATGTTTCCCTGACATCGCCGAACGTCTGCCTACTTATTATTTTACAAATTAACCACTGATTTTAGGTGTAAATCTATTGATTTATTTTATATTTTTGCCGTTTTTTTTTAAATTGATACTCTCTAATAATTCACGTTATTTTTATTGAAGGACATTAATTTATCAAGATCTTCGTGTGGTTTAATTTTCACATTTTCATGGGAAATATGATGTGGTACCTATCACTAGGTATGTGGCGCTTGCTTTGAAAAGCAAGCAGATTGGTTGAGTATTTTTAAATAACTTCCGAGTGTTGCATTAATAGTAGAAGAAAGGATTAGGTTATAGTAGTACCTAAATATTTTTTCGCTACATATTTCGGCAAATACTCTGCCCAGTGATCAATCATTAATCATCTACTGTCAATGACGTTAACTCCTGGAGTCCTGATATTTTAACATTTCCAGCGAGATGAACGCATATAGGATCTAAGATCTTGTAACATTCCTAATGAGTAATGACTCATACAGCTGAGTCATACATCTAGTTTGATTATAGATTGTAAAAGATGACCATCTCTATCAAACAGGTCAAATGTAGACTCTATTTCATTGTCAAGCTCTACTCTGACATTTCTGAATGAAACCTGGGAAGTAGATTTAGCGAAAAACAGTTGCTTCAGTTAATGAAGCAACTATGGGGAGATTGGTTGAATCTATTCGGAGCTTGTAGTAAATCCTCTGACAAATATTGTTGACCTATTGGCATTGCGAAAAGTAAGAATTTTAATACTATTTATTGGGCAAGTTGATATCACACTGCATATGTCTAAATTTGAAGTAGCCTACGGTGACCATTTATATAAATATAATAATTCAACTTAAACCAAACCTAGCTGTGTCAATAAATTCCACATTTCCCACTCTTCTATTGCATGTATTGTAGGTTGACCACATGGTTTAGCGTTCTCATTTTACTCGTCTTCCAGTCGAACAGCATGGGCTTAATATTAAGTGTGAAGAAAACTTGGTGCTCGGTGGTTTACCCACAATAACTTTCGCATTAGTTTCAATACCAACCTCCCAAGTTTCTCTGCAAAGTATAAATTTGGCTATGTTAGTTTTGGGTTTCTTATGCCTTGTATTATGTCTACAAGAGTAGGTATTCACTTCATTTATAACATTCCTGACTGATTACTCAGTAGGATAATTTTGCAGCATAGGTTTGCATCATGCAATCCTATGATGCATACTTGTTATTGCTTGTTATTGCTCACGATACAAGGATCATCCTCATCTTCTTCTCCACTCAAAGGGTACTTCGAAGACTGGTGGAGGCCCCGCAAAGGTTAGTGTTCATCGCACATTTCATCATTGTCGTGTCTGCATTAATGTTTTTAATTTCTTAAATTTGAGCAATGCATTCTGTAGACCGGGGCATTACACAGAGATCACAACATTTTGCTATTCTTCATATATTTAAAATATTTAATCAAAGTAGAGTATAAGGTACTTCCAAATAGAAGTTCCTAGTTCTTTTACAATCATTGCTTAGTATAAACAATTCCTTTCTAGTTTGGTTGGGTACATTTTAAAAATTTCTAGCACCTCCCCTTGAGAGAAGGTCCAATGTTCTTCACCAAATGCGCTTGAGCCAATCAAAATATCGTGTGCAAACTTACATTCACAGAAGCCGATGGATTACGATGAAGTTGTTTTTATGATGTAATTGTTAGCACGTTTGTTTGTTTTTTCTCCCACCCATCCCTTCAGCTCATGCAGTCGACTACTACGGTAAGCTATGATTTCTCTTGGTTTCGTTATTATTGTTATGATTAATTATTATATCTGTAAACAACTCACTATCCGACAGAATAATGCAGTTTATGAGTTTGTTACAATTTTCTTTTCAGAAATTAAGTATTATTTAATAATCTGATTTGTATGTTTTCAGAGTTTTCCTTTTCCATTCTATTTTGGTTTATTTAATGAAATTTTTATTTATATTCTGTCGGAATTGAATTGTAGAGATGCCATACTTTATCTATCATTGCAATTTATTTGAATGAACCAAACACATTTAAAATTTAGATGTTCATCTTACCAAAACATGTTACTCTGTGGCTGGTCTTTAATTGAATCAATGTTATTCACGATCTCTGTCTTCTCGTTACACCAATCAATGATGTTTAAACAAGCAATCACACCTGTGTAAACGTGCACTTCTAAGGGCAACTTTGTTCATGGTATAATATTAATAGAGGTATCTACATTTTTGTTAGCTATGTATGGTCTGGCATCTCTTTATCTTACTTATGTGACTTTATTTTGGCTGTGATCTCCACCCGAAAAAGTTATATACATTTACTGGCTCAATTCTACTGCTATTTTATTTGGCTTCGACATTGTAAAAAATGCCATTTGATTTTCGTCGCAACTTAACGCATCTTCCTGAGTTCTCTATTAGTATGCTAGGAACATTCGTCACTGACTGAAGTTTTCATTCGACACATGAGTTTTATGATTATCTGCTTCTTGTGGGGAGTTGCATGGTGTGGGAAGTGGATTATACTCAGGGGTAGGTGCTGGTTACAATCATACGTATCTAATCTTTCTCATCAACCTTGTGATTACTCTGACTTTTGTCTTGTGGCTTTTGTTGGCATGACTCATATTTCATTTAATATAATGTTTAACTTGACTATCTATGTCTGCTCATTATCATATAGTAGCTCATAGTCATAACCGATATTTTTCCTACATTATTAACTCAACTTATTACCCGTGTAGTTTCTATGTAACTGATTAATACCTTCATCTAGAGACACATACTTCTGCTCACATTTAAATGTGGTTGTGTGCACCTACTTAACAGGAGTTAAATTTTCTGAGCATGGGTTCTCCATTATATATTCACTTCTATCTTGATATGTGTAATACATAGTAATTAATATAACAATCTTAATGTGAACTCTCATTTCTATAACAAAAAGCAAATGCAATGCACACAACTGTATACTAACAAAACTAACCCCTTATGTAACACAAATGTACCTGATAGGTAGTAAACAATTGGATCACACCGATCTACTATTGATTATAGATTTTTCTTTTTTCCTATCTTTCAAGACGAGTACAATCTAAATCCTGGTTTAGAGTGGGAGGACGAATTTACAGGTATGTGTTAAGCCTGTCGTAGTAATTGGCACGAATGTGTTGTAATTTATAAATACTTGTAGCTGTGATTTTAAAAGTGACAGAGAGACAAATTATACGCATGTTCGCATGAGAACCTCAGGAAAGTTGCGTTGCGTTATCAAAAGAAAAGTTTTGCCGTTCAAAGCATATAACGCACTTCATGCAGCAGCGTTTGTAATGGATGATATTTAGGTGTACGTTATTCAATTGGTTTTTCTCTAGCAATGTCATTGTAATTCATAGGTATCATAGTTTTTCCCATAACAATTGTGTTGCATATTGAAATAAAAATTAGTCAACATCTGAGTAGTATCTATTCTTTGGGTACTTTATTTTCTAGAAGTATAATTTATATTTTATTGTAAATTGATAGATTAATTATTGTTTTGCTTAATTGCTGTATAAATATTCTAGCCATGTATTGGTTGTTAGCTGCATGTATTGGGTATTTGTGATTTCATTTTGCAACACAATTATGGGTGGAGACATGGCTAAGTAATCGGTAAGGTAAATGGATCACCGTTGTTGGATTGCTTCCGAGAGCCTGATAGTTGTGTGAAGTAAAGCTTGTGGGATGTCTGTGGATGTATTGTCATCGACGTACTGCTTTCCATAAACACTTGATTCAGTTGGATAGTGGCCAGTATTGTTGACCAAGGAGAGAATGGCATGCAAGTTGTGTGAATGCTCGAGTGAATGCTTCTGGATAGGAACGTTTTATTAATGGATTAGTATTGACTTTTGACCAAGCCGAGGATGAAGAGAACTCTTTACCGCCACACATGGATGGCGGTGGAATGTTTCAAAGCAAACTTCCACCCGGAATTCTTCCACACGGTCTGCCGCAAGTAAAGGAGGTTCAGCCGGCCATGACTTCATTAGAAACGCAAGCTGTTGAAGTCAAGAAAACAGGTTAGAATTGTTGATTACCTAATTCATTCTGATTCTTTATTTGGAAATAATTACGTATATAAGTCGTACCACCCTAATGTGGCAGTAGAATGAGATTGTTTTACTTCGATAACATTTAAAATATATTTCCCATTGCTTTTATGTAAATAAGTTGTTGGACTTGAATAAGAAGGACAGTTTTAGGTAGTAAGTGTCGTAGGAGTTACTTGCCATCTGGGTATAATTAAAATAGTTGTTTTGTGGATACATTCCCCTGCCACGCGAGGGTGAGACAGACTAAAAGGCATAATTTTTTGAAAATTATTTTCAAGGAAATTAATATATTTATTATTTTCTTAATGATAGAAGCCTTTTTCCTGTGTATATCTTCAGTATACTATTATGTAATACTTATGTATTTCTCGGTTGATGAGAGTTCAATACTAGTGTTATTTCCTGAAGTAAAAAAATTGAATTTGCTCAAATGCCATCGAGTTATATGTTACTGTGCTATGTGCATGCTCTCCAAGCGAATATTTTTCTGCTTTGGTCCAGTGAGAGAGCTTTCAGAGGAGGAGAAGCAGACTGTGCTCCTCACGCAGGGTTTCCAGCGGTTCTTCCAGCGTTCATCGCAGCTGATGGAACGAGCGCTCGGAGAATCTGTCGATATCTACGCAGATTACACGGGCGCGACGGACGGCGATGATGCCAAGTGAGACATAGCAATCAAGCAAGTCATTGAACGAGAATTGCAATATTATCCAAGACTTAGTGGAATGTGCACGAAAATTTATCTTGTGTGAAATTTGTCTTATATTGGGATGGGACCCAACATAACAGAATTTTTTGAGTCATCATATGTAGGTATTTGAATTTAGGGTGCAAAAACCCCTTCAAAATGTTTTGAAGTTTCAAAACATCATAGATTATATTTATTTGTCATATAGAGTGTTGCAGTCACATTGCAAATTCTCATTCATTGATCAGATTCATAATGCAAGATTGATGGTGTTGGCTGAACCGTGACTGATGCTTCTGTGTTCAATTCTTAGTGATGATAAATGGAACGCCCGGCTCTCGTTGAATCGTTATTTTGTGGACGAGCGGTGGTCTAAGAATCGAACTGTCACGTCGATGGATTGGTCGACACAGTTTCCAGAGCTCTTGGTTGCCAGTTACAACACTAACGACGATTCGCCACACGACCCAGATGGAATGTGCCTTGTGTGGAATACGAAATTTAAAAAGACAACTCCTGAGTAAGTACCGATTTAGGAATGTAGAGTTATGTTATATACTTTACAATGAAGTTTGTTCATGCACCCTTATTAGTTGGTTTATTATTCATTATGGTGAACAATATTAATTTTTAAATATATTATGATATTTTCCAAGCTATTATCTTTGAGTAAAATAAATATTTTTAAAACTCGATAGGTAGCAAATCTGCGTGACTCATGGTCTTGTCCCCAGGCCTTGTCCTCTATGCATTAAGATGACCTTGATTGATTACTTGTTGCAGGTACATATTCCACTGTCAGTCAGCTGTGCTCTCCGCCACTTTTGCTCGGTTTCACCCCAACTTGATCTTCGGTGGTACCTATTCCGGACAGATTGTTCTCTGGGACAACCGAGTTCAGAAACGAACGCCTATACAACGCACCCCACTTTCCACAGCTGCCCATACGGTAAGTGTGCATAGATAATATGAAGTTGTGAGAGTAAAGCTCATCGTTCTTGAAGCAGAATATAGATTTAACGTAGACGTTAAGTTCCAGTGACTGCCTGTACCTGATCAGTGATCTTCAATCAAAATAATTCTAATATATCAATGCAAGGGAGATTTTTTTCTGGTCATTGTCAATAAAAGCATCTACTGTACTTAGTCCTCTCAGAATTGTGTTCGAACATTTAGTTTTTCCTTTAGAATCAAATATATTAAAATGTGCAGTACTATTTAACAACCCTACACTACATTTCAAGAGCTTTTGAAATTTCCCCCTAGAGTGTTTAATCCAAATAGTCTCCCATAATCTACAATGTGATTGATGTTATCAAAAAAAAATAACAGCGTTTGACCTTGAAGAGTTTTTTTAATCAATTTTTATCAATAACTGTTACCAATGTAATTATTAATAAAAAAAAAGCTTTCTACGAGTCTTCAGAACAGTTCAATGAAAATAATTTCATAGCTTGGAATGGTTTATTTTTTTTTATTTTGTCCTACAGAAATTGTCCTACTGATTGTCCTACTGAAAATTAGTAAAAAATATGGCTTTAAACGTCTGTAGGACGAAATAAAACTATTACAAACTAGGAAATTATTTTCATTGAACAGTTCTGAAGACTCTTACGAAGCCTTATTTTATTAACAATTACATTGGTAAAATATTAAAATATATTGATAAAAATCGATTAAAAAAACTCTTCAAGGCCATGCCCACTACTCAGCCGTCTAAATTTGTTATCTGTTCGACAGCACCCCGTGTACTGCCTCAACGTGGTGGGCACTCCCAATGCTCACAACCTGATCTCGGTGTCCACTGACGGCCGTCTCTGCTCGTGGAGCCTTGACATGTTGTCTGCACCGCAAGAGACGCTCGAACTTCAGCACAAACAGGGCAAGGCTGTCGCGGCCACCTGCCTGGCATTCCCGCTAGGAGACGTCAACAACTTCGTAGTCGGCTCAGAGGACAGCACCATTTACTCCGGTAAGAGCTGCACTATGCTTGTTCGTTGATTTTTATTGATAAGTAAAACTAAGAAACAATTGTATTGACTACAGAACAGAGATAACCAAGTTTGCCAGATTGCATACTTTATTATTTATTTACATGTTTATTATTATTAATTGTCAATTATTAATTATTATTAATATTAAGTGTCCTGGCACTACCTCTTCCTCCTCTCAAAAAATAGAGGAGCAAAATCAACACCCCATTTCTGAGGGGTATACAGCAATTTGTTGGCATTTTGTTCTGGCATGCCCTCTGGCACTGCAGAGTCAATGTCAAACGTTCTAGGTATGTACAGGTTTCGTGTATCAATTAAGGGGTTTTATTTGTATAATAAATTGATGTAACTTATTAGTTATTACAATCAAATTTCGTAACTAAGATGCATTAGGTACTAGGGATGTCGGCGGGTCCAAAAATCAGGAATCGGGACCCGTCATAAATACTCGGGTCGGAATCGAATAACTAACCCCCCCTAAAAAAAAAAAAAAAAAAAAAAAAATTTTTGGTGGTGGGTAGGGGGCTAGGTAAGGGGGTAGGGGTTTAGGAAAATAAACACGTGGCACTTAGCTGCGTGAGAGGAGAAAATGACCCTCTCTCAGGGCCATCTGTGTGCTTGTCCTTGAAAAGAATTTGAGAAAACAGGACAGGACATGATAACATTCTTTGATAACTAACAACTTCAATCATAAGAAAACACGAATTTGTGCACCTTTCTACCCAGGACTCAACTTTTTCACTGTGCTACAGTGTGATTGAAAAAAAAATACAGACGCATTTTTCCCATGCTTCCTACTCCCAACACATGATTTCACCTCTCCTTCCCCATTCCTCTCTCACCCCCCAGAGCAAGCAAGGTCGTTGAGCTTCCCCTTGAGACGCAGCTGATAACTGTGCGTAAACAAATGTATTTCAGCTACACTAGAAAAAAAAAAAAAATTTTTTTTTTTTTTTTTTTTTTTTTTTTTGGTACCCGTGATTATTATTTATTACCCGAGTAATTGATTACCCGGAACCGCCCGGGTACCCGCCGACATCCCTATTAGGTACCTACTATACTAGAAATAAGTTGAGATGAAATTAATATCTGATTTTTTAAGTTACTTGAAAGGTTATAAATAATAATTATACATGGAGAGAAAACTTTTACAACCCTAATGCAGGATGTGCCCCATTAGCCGTTGCAAATATTACGATGTTATTTTGGTTGCCATAGTCCAATTTGTGTGTATATTTTGTATAATGTATCGTAATTTTTTTTAGGATATTTTATCCTTCCAACTTATACCTTTTGTGGTTACATTTAGATGTTGCATTGCACTTCTTTAGGAACATTCTTCAAAGAAATTGTGTTCAATTAATAATGATTAAAAATACTTTTCACTTCTAATACTGCAAAGCTATTCACTGTAGACCAATGGTAAGATATTGTCTATGGGCTTACACTTATTGAAAAATTGTAATTTATTTTAGCTTGCCGCCATGGAAGCAAGGCTGGCGTGACTGAAACATTCGAGGGTCATCAGGGTCCGATCACGGGAATCTCGACTCATGCGGTCCAGAATGGCGCAGTCGACATGTCCCATCTCTTCTTGACTAGCTCGCTCGACTGGACGGTGAAGCTTTGGTCAGCGAAAGACGCCCGCCCGCTGTACTCGTTCGAGGACAATGGCGACTATGTGATGGACGTTGCCTGGAGTCCAATCAACCCAGCGGTGTTCGCTACGGTCGACACGACAGGCCGGCTAGACTTATGGGATCTGAATCGCGACACCGAGGTGCCAACTGCGACTGTGATCGTCGATGGTGCGCCGGCGCTGAATCGCGTCTCGTGGACTCCGTCGGGCTTCCATGTCACCGTCGGTGATGGTTACGGCAAGATATGGGTCTATGATGTGGGAGAGGTAAGTTCAACTCATTGTTTGAAATATGAAGGTATCATTTACATTCGAAAATATCCTTTTCCTTATTAAAGGACTCCTGCTCTGGTATTCACTGATGTAGAATAAATCAATTTATTTTGCATTTTAACAGTACCTACCTGTGTTGTTCAAAGTACGCATTCTTTTTACTTCCTCCCATCAATTTACTTTCGTCCGTGTTTCATGTATTATCATTTTTATGAAGGTATTCTATAGTATCACTCTAATTACTTTGTCTTCAAAACTTCCATTTTGTTCGTGTGAACTCTAGTCCTCTTGCTATGTATTCGGAGTAAATACTACCAAAGAGAACAAAATAAATGGTATTGAGGATACCATAGGCATTTTTCCCTTGATTACCTAATACTAGTCCACAAAGTTTTTAATTTAATACATCTGACATCATACCTCTCATCATCAACTACTGACATGTTGTAAGGTCTCAAATATATTCAATTGTCACCAGTTTGCGACATGAAAATCCTCTGATCTCTTTTGATAGAGACAAGAAACCCAAATATTAATTCATTTTGTATAATGCATAGACGGTGTCGTCGACACTGCTGGTACAGTACGCCAAGCGAGCGTGTAGCCATTTCAGCAAATGCTATGAAAAATTCAAGAATGACGCTTAGCTTGTAATCCTGCCTGACTGTTTTGACACATGGCCAGTTGTAAATATCTCTCGACCACTACAGGTGTCCAGGAAAGGGTTTTTTCTTGTGCTGCCAAATAGGTATCAAACTATGCAGCTGGCTTGTAAAATTCAAGGAAAACTGTCTAAAATGGCAACAGTGTAGGTGGAATGGTGTGGCAGGACATTAAACTGGTTGTATCTTGCCCGAGCTTAACTGTTAAACAATGATGTACATATCATGAAATGGAAGGCTACGCTCGTTAGGTTTGGCTAGGCTACGCCAAACGAGTACACTCATTTGGCGTACTGTACATGTAGGTATCGTAATCGCTGTGTAACTATATTATTTGCTTTGTATTGTTGCAGCAATTGGCACAACCACGGCACGAAGAATGGTCCAAGCTTGTGTACACGTTACACGAGCTCAAGAATAATCAAGCCGATGAAGAAGTAGTCGATGGTGATAATAGTGTCCCCAACACTTCTACCAGTCCGCTGCGTTAATCATACACACACCTAGCAACTAACAATAGACCAACAATGAGGCTTTTCATCCACTTTATTGTATTGCTTTGGCATCCGCGAGACTTTGGTATTTAGGTCACTAATGAAATTTATCAGCACTAGACGGTTGCTGCTTCGATTAATGTTGGGAATTAAATTCAAAATTTGTTGTAACAAAATTTCAATTGGTTCTGTTGATCTAATATTTATTTCAATAAATCCTCGGTAAGAGTACAGTCCTTGTGGTCAATGTTAATATTTCGGAATGTCCAGATTATGCTGATTGCTGGATTGCTGGATGATCATCTGAAGAGGATAATTTTGATATTAAAAATTATCTCTTCTCTCTTTTGTCACTCTTATGCATGTACCTAACATTACCTACCAATATTTATCACGTGGCATCATCACGCAATTTCCGCGAATATTTGATTGAATTGTGTGAGATGCCTCCTCATCTTCTGTCTGCAAAGTAATAATCACAGTATAAAATTAGTAACAAGTAATGTACTCGAGCAAATAGAAGACATTTTTTTAATGGGCCGTAATTGTGAAGTTTTTTGAGCAAGACATGTTTTGTATACAGATTTTTATGATCATGCAAGTAGTTTTATTTAGTAGTTGTACAATCATTGGCAAAATATTGTGGGGTTAATAACTTGTGATTTAGCATGGGCTGAACCCTAGATTTTTGGTCAAATAGTACAGGAATGTACCAAATTCTTAATTTGCTCGAATAGTCAATTAATGCTTTAAATTGTTACATAAGTGTATAAACTAAGCTGTAGCTTAAAATTGTTCACTACAACATACAGGTCAATAATTATTAACTGTCTACATAGGTAATATAAATTAAATTATTATGCCTTCTGATATTTATTTTACATTTAAACATAATCACAACGGGAAAAATCATCGCCTTCAATTTGGCTTGGCCTTGCAAGGAAACACTGGAGCTAAACTTGTCGGCAAGTACCTAACCGCTTTCAGCAATACACCAAACTGTACTGTTGTGAATATGTCTTACAACATAACCATTGAATATATTTGAAGCTGTGGGCTGAAGGGTTATAATATGATTTCTGACATGGAACTGACTAACATTTATTCTGTTCAAATTTTGGCAATAAATTAAGAGCCATTCTGATAGTGCAGCTATTTTATTAGTAGTTGTAAATATTATTTAATTTTCCATTTGTTTAAACTAGCCATTGGTGCTTTGCAAGCTCTATGCTAACAAAATGTCGGATACAAATAAAACATAACACAATTACAAAATCGATGGGTATTCTTCTAAGCTGCCTATATCACATGTGTTTTGTAAGGAAATGCATGCAAGTTTAAGAAAATTATGGCTAGTTGGAGGGGGGGGGGGGGGGTAGGGGGGGGTGCAGTCTGTCCCCCACACAGGAGATGTTCATTTACAATACAATTGCCGACACTAAATTGAAAGCAGTCGACAACATTGCTCGAACTTGTACTTCTACTCGGTCAAGCAGCTAAGGTTTACAAAGTGTGTAAGGCAAATTAACTGACTTAGGGTAACTCGAGCACCAAAATATGAAATATAACAAGTGTAGTGGTAATAATGTTCTCTCTTTTGAACGATTCACAAACTATTTTTATTTAAAATCTCAAGGAGGTGAAATATTGAGATTTATTATAATATGGTTCGTGAATCATTCAAAAGAGACAATATTATTGTATCTACATCCAAACTAATTATCGAGAAATGAAACATTAAAAGAAGTGTACCCACCCAGTTGGATTTATATAAAATGGGGCTTACAAATTTGTCGGATAAATAAATGTTGAATACCCATTAATTTGCTATTATGAAACAACATAAAATTAATGTTATTGTGCATAATAATTTGGAGCTCAAGAAAAAGGGCAGTCCTGTCGACCTTTTTCAAATCCAATTCCATCTGGTGCAGGTAGGTATAACATTATTAACATACCCGATTCCGAATGAGCTTGGATTAAGACATGATTAAGACCAATCCAATGGCTTAAATTCGTAATAATGCTGGTCCTCGGAGCACATTCAGGACGACATTTTCTTATGATTTTCACATGTTTAATCAATTTTTGTATATTATTTAATATTTTGTTGCTGCAAGTAAAATATATTTTTCATTTATAAAATAGTAAAATCCTGTCATATGCTAGTCAAAACAAGTTGGTAGTGATGTAGTCCTGAAAATATGGACGCTTAAAAATTGATAAATTGATGGGGGGCGACGCCCTCCATGAAAATTTTCCCGAAGGTCATTCGTTTTGGATGCACTTTTTGTTCGTAATCGAAGTCATGAGTACTCTCTATTTATTTACTGTCCCAGACATTTCTTGTGGATTTTTTTAATGTTAGTTTTTTCGTGCTTCAAATACAATTCAATTTCTAAAATTGCAAGTTTTCTTAGCAAATCAATAGAAGCATCTATCAATGACAACTTTATGACACCTTTACATTTAAAAAAAAAAATTGTTGAACTTGATTAATGTCCGATAAAAGGCGTGGGTATACGCCACTGCACGTTGGTATCAGTGCGTTTATTGAAGATTTGTGAATATGTGAATAAATATAATATATTTATTTCCATTGAAGATGATGTGGTTTTTTCACCGAAGGCAATCGAAAGTTAATGTAACGTTAGTTCACTATATTCATTCTCGTTTCCATAACTATCAAAAGAACATGCTCATTTACGTCCTCTATAAACCTGGAGTGTCGCGCATTTTCGTATAATCTTTGCAGTACCTAAACCTGTAAGGTGTGTTCTATAATCATAAATATAGTAATTCCCATAAATAATTTTATTTCGCCAATATTATCCAAATAGATTAAAGTGTTCGGGAATAAAATATATAGAAACTGCGCTAAATGCCCAGTCTTTATTTAGTTCATTTTCAGCCTCGTTTCATGTAAAACTTCCTACGGAATCTGCATGAAATTAATTTTATTTTATAAAAGTTATGTGTGGTTTGGCCACATGAAGAGAATGCAGAGGGAGAGAATACCGCGTCGGGAGTTCGAAACTGCGAGAAGTGATAAAAGGAGAGTGGGAACGAGGGAAAAGTGGAGAGAGCTGGTTAGCAGAAGATGTACAAGAGAGACTGGAGAAGTGGGAAGAAGGAAGGTGGTGGGAAGACAGGAAGAAGTGGAAACAACTGGTAGAGAAGAAGAACGAAGAGGAAGAGCCAAGCCTGGTGGCCAGCTAACTTAGGAGTCCGGGCCCTAGTAAATGGTGGCCTCGCCACCCCCCGACCCAACACTTGGAACCGGGAGAAAGATTATTATTATTATAAGTTATGTGTTCCTTTGTTTTACCATTTGAAATTCGCGCCTGTATATTATCAGGCAACCAACGTTTGAAAATAAATGTGACGTTATGGATTCTTCGTCTGCATGGTCAAAGCCATAGAATGCACTGCAATCTAGGGGAGTTAATATTCTTATTATTGGCAGCTTGTTACCGTCCCCACTCTATTGCTATCTCCCCACGGCAAATATGAATGGTCGAATGATCCTTCAGTTCAGTATACTGTCGTGCTCGGCGGAGTTTGGCAGCGAAGCTAGTGTGTTATTTTCAGTTTATAAGGACAGAAAATGCTTCGTTGGGATTCAGTTCTATAGGTATGGAATGTTTTTTTAATTCGTACGTAGTATAACTTGTTACGTTCGTTGAAGCGAACTTCTTTATAGTATTATATTTAGAATATATTATATTTAGACATGACGAAGGTTATCGTCTTTTGTCCTGAAATGATGGCTACTGAGTTGAATGTCCTTGACTTTTTAGTCTTATCACTTGAAAATTGATGAATAGTCTTCAAATTGCAACACGCGGAAGGTTTTTTTGAACTATCCTGCACACGAACAAATTTTAAAATGCAATGACGGCAAAGTTTCAGTAGTTACTCTCGGGTTTAAACCGAAATAAAAATTTCTGTCGTCGTTTTGAAGGTCTAGAAGCTCATAACCCATATGGAAAGGGAGGGAATATTTTAAATTACACTTTTTTAAATGTACAGCGTAATCGGTTTCGTTGTGTGTTCAGGAATTCAGCTGATTTAGCTGCGAATTGGGCTGTAACTGTATTGAAGCGGTTCAAACTTGAGTGCCACGATAGTGACCTTGCATCACCTTTGCACCAACCGCAAGCCAGGAAGACACATGTTATTGGTTTTACGTTTATTTACCGGCAAGTCAAATACTTACCTGTTTGATTTCTGTCGTCTCGAATTAATTTGTCAGTTGCATTATGTATGAGATTCATTTACTATTGATTGGTGTCGGCCCTAGTTTTCAAGTTTCGAAATTGAGATCATGGAGAGGTTGTGAGTGTGACAAGTTAGAGGCAGGCAACTGAGCTGTGCCTGTTTAGCCTCAATTCACGGTTCGTTGACGGGGAAAGGAGAAGGGAAGGGAGGATCGAGAAAGCAGATGGGGATGGATGCCAGTTGATCATTGTATAAATTCACTCGTTACTCGTGTCCGTCCACCCTCCCACACCCCTCTTCTGCTGACCACGTTTCACGCGCCCACTAAGAAAAGTATCATTTTGAAAGTTGAGAATGTAGACTTTCATCAGGTCTTATTATTGTTATCTCTTGGTGAATGTCAATACTCTTATTATGCTGTTCGTTTCTACACTTCTAGATAATAATAGACATCTGTAACGTAAGATATATCTTCGGAAGGAAGATGCATACTATTTACTAACAAAAGGATTAATCTTGAAATGAGATGTAATTGATTAGCGTTGACCTAGTTAACCACCCATTGGGGGTGGTTATGATGACCACAACTAGGTCGCAAGCTTGGCTCCCAATTCCCAGTCCATAATACTTCCGAGTTCATATCTTGACGCAGAAAACAATTTAGAGATACCTCAATGAAGAACTATTTAAATTTATTCATTAGTACCGAGGAATTCTTACACGAGTTATTGAACAAAGCCTCTGCGAGGACGCGGTTTTGTTTTCAATAACAATAATTTGTTATTGAAAGCTGTTGAATTTGTCGTTTCCTGCTTTTCTTTGACCGACAGAACCTCTAGCTCCCCCTTCTACTAAGTGCTCAAGGCAATAGTAACCACATCATCATTGGAAACTATGCAAATATTTTGCAAATTTTCTCTTTGATAATTATTTATTTGAAACCGTAATAACACATGTCACAGATTTCTCAGTGCGGAGGTAGAGATAAAGATGATGCAGGTACCTACCATTTTAAGTTACGTGTAGGTTTTTATTTAGTCACTCGTGTTTATGGAAAACTTCCAGTGGAGTCAGCAGGATGATATGAATGAAGGGATCCAATGTGCAAGATATCACGTCTAACTGGGGGGCTGAACCAGGGACTCTCCCTTGCGGGGCTGACGATCTACCAACTGAGCAACACGCCAGTGTATGAGACTCGTTCGTATGATGATGTCCGTGTCTAATGTAAGTCCGGCCGGGTAACTCGGATGATGATCTACCAACTGAGCAACAAGCCAGTGTATGAGACTCGTTTGATGATGTCCTTGTCTAATGTAAGTCCGGCCGGGTAACTCAGATGATGATCTACCAACTGAACAACAAGCCAGTGTATGAGACTCGTTCGTATGATGATGTCCTTGTCTAATGTAAGTCCGGCCGGGTAACTCAGATGATGATCTACCAACTGAGCAACAAGCCAGTGTATGAGACTCGTTCGTATGATGATGTCCGTGTCTAATGTAAGTCCGGCCGGGTAACTCAGATGATGATCTACCAACTGAGCAACAAGCCAGTGTATGAGACTCGTTTGATGATGTCCTTGTCTAATGTAAGTCCGGCCGGGTAACTCAGATGATGATCTACCAACTGAACAACAAGCCAGTGTATGAGACTCGTTCGTATGATGATGTCCGTGTCTTATGTAAGTCCGGCCGGGTAACTCGGATGATGATCTACCAACTGAGCAACAAGCCAGTGTATGAGACTCGTTCGTATGATGATGTCCGTGTCTAATGTAAGTCCGGCCGGGTAACTCAGATGATGATCTACCAACTGAACAACAAGCTAGTGTATGAGACTCGTTTGATGATGTCCTTGTCTAATGTAAGTCCGGCCGGGTAACTCAGATGATAAGATTTGCATTTGCATTGTAAATTCCAGGAGAGTACATGATACTCGTGGATGTTGTCAATCTTACAATACAGCCATAAAGTCAAGTAACTACAGAATAAAACTGTTAGTAGCAATTATAGTAGGTACAATAACTTAAGTATAGTATGCAAATTACATTTTATGTTTTCTTTTATGTTATATTTATCTATATTTTAGCTATAATTTTCTCGAGTAATAAGTACCTCACAAGTGAATCCCATAGTATTGATATTATCTCAGAACTTCATATCTAATTTTATGATCTGTATTTTCTACCGCAATGGTCTCTGACGGTTTTTATTATCCTTTTCGTAACAACTGCCAGGTGGATCGTCCTCGTTTCTCGTTTGAAATCTATAACACATGGCTCGTTCACTACGTGTAAGAGAACAAAAGCATTTCATTATGCCGAGTAACAAATTGTATTTAGGGACGGCATAGAGTACACAATGTTTATCTGCCCAGTGAAAGTCCCTCTAGTTTCACAATATTCTATCACTATAGTCTGCGTTCGAAATCTATTTGTTTTGTGGGCCACATGTACATGAATCTTTCTTGCTGTTCAACCTACTTCACACTGTAAGTTATTAGGCCTTCATAATCAGCAAACTTAAGCAAATTATATGCATTGAATATTTAGTTAGTGACCCAACACTACTAGTGTCGATTATGTAGTTTACATTCAAGTGCGTAAGTAATATGAAGTTTACAAAGTACATGATATTTTATTTACGATTGAAAATGATCTCGAAGTTCTTTGCGTACAAATTCGTATTATAATAAATAATCCGTTCCGTTGAGGCAATACGAAATTTAGAGCAATGAAACTTTTTAACAATAAGAAATGTCTTCATAATTTGATCCTTTCTAATGTCCGTGTGGTGCTCACTGCTCTCTCTCTCATGGTGGATTTGACCTTCGAGTTTACAGGAGAAAATATCGTTCAGACTTCGGGCTCAGCTCTCACATATTTCCAGGAAAATTGTAACTCCCTCGCACATAATCAAGTGCGTATCCAGGATGATATTTCGGGGGTGGACATTACTAATATTTTGAAAAATCACATTGGAAAACAAGGGGTTCGGGGGAAATTTTGGATGAATGTAATTCATTTAGGTGCAATTTTGAATCGCAGTGTATAGCTATTTTGGGAAATTATAAATTACAAAATATCAAAAAATTTGAAAATTTTTGGATTTGTAACTCAATTTTAACCATTTCGGAACGTTTTTGACATGATCTGTATTCTGTCTACGTAGTATTTTTTTTTCACATATTATTTTAAATGTGCTTATTTTCTTAGATGAAACCCTGATTTAGGGGGGGGGGGGGCATGGCCCCTCGCCCCCCCCCCCCCCCCCTGAATACGCCCTTGCACATAATCCTTCATCTATCAGGTGGAATTTTACTCTTCCATGTCCGTCATTCTCTGGCAGTTGATGTAGACGTTTTGTTGCATTGCTCGCATGCATTTAATAACTGGCGATGACTTGTGTAACTGCCAACTATTGGTATTTGGGGCAAAGCTTGCCATTGTTTTGGCAGTCGGGCACGTATTTCAGATAATCAGGAAGCGAAGGTAAATGAACTGAAAAACGTAATAACTACACACACACATACACACATGTGACGGCTGCAGTGGCTGTGGGATGTGTTGACATTTCTGCTGAGTCCCTGTCCCATAGATAATTTATCTCTTTATATTATAAAGTGCAATGTTGCACACATACACACTAGTTACACAAAGCTGTCATTCTGTCCTACTAATTTCTTCTTCGAGTGAATTCACTTTCACTTGGACTGCGTAGCGTTTTGTACAGCCTGTACTTGAGCACATTATTCTCATTGGTGTATTATGTTCGTCAGTTGACTCTCCAATCCTTTGTCCCTAGCTTTATAGGTAGTCAGTGTCCAGTGGGCGATAAAATTTCGGTTTATGAAAAACTGTATGCATATTCTTCTCTTTTATCACATATAATTATTAATTTACGCTATTAAGACACTATTAATTGAGTGCTATTAATGATATCTAGATGATATGTTCATATACATAGATTTAAGTACCCTCCATTTCCCCGGGAAGAATAATATATCCAAGACGTTTTTTATGTCTCACAAAACACTCGCATGCAAAAAAAGCTAGCCCAAGTCCTTTAAAATTAAAATAATAGCGTTGTAAAAAGGGGGAGCAAATAAACTTTATTAATAACATTCAGACTAATAAGGAGTAATGTAAAAAATAGGGTCAACTCGATTTTATTTTTCATTATTAACGAATCAACTCCTTCAAGTAAATGACAATGATATTTAAAAGATAATCTTCCTGTTTCTATCATTTTTATCGCGCTAAATATGATTACAAGAAAGAGTGAGCTTCTGTTAGGTACCAAATTCGCTGTTTTGATTGAAGATGGACGTCGTTCAATAGGTCTTTCGTTGAAACAGTTTGATTTTAGAACTTTATGACGTAATACATCAAATTCAATTTATTTTGTTTGAATCAATTTTCAAGATATGTGTCACTTCCGGTTTAAATGTTCACTTCCGGTTTCTAACAGTTGTGTTCTTGAATGGTGTTTGGTATCAAATACCATTGGTTTGGTATATCCTTTCAAGAACGTCACTTGCGGTTTTAGGTCATATCCGGTCGGGCACCCCCAAAAGACCTCGAAAGTTTTCTCCCTAAACTGTGGTGAAATTGGTTGAAATCTGTTCATTCGCTTCAGACTGTATTCACCAGGACATTTCTACACGATGCAAGTCCACGGAGCAAGCTGGCTCAGGGGTAACTCTCTGGACTGGACTTCCTCTCTGGGTACAAAGGTCCAATTCTCGCGGCATCTGGGGGAAGTTTTTCGTTTTCTTCCCTCAGTCAATATGCAAATCATTGGAAGCTTCCTTACTGATAGGACACGACCGCTTCCTGCCCACCGTCCTTCCGTACCTATTCTATATCATTATCTCCTTATCATAATCATTCATTTGCCACCATTTGCCTAGTTCCAGAAGAGTGCTACGTTAAACAGCATTATGTAAAATAAATATAAGTAAATTTATAAACATTGCGAGATTTCCCAAATTACCAATAATGCTGAAAATCGCACTTTTAGTCTTTTAGCACCTTTTGTTAGCAATCAATCATTTGGTTGCGCGTTGCAACCGCGTCAGTTAAAATATTATCTTACAAGCTGACTCGAACTGCACCTGAGACGCAAGAATGCACATCTCCAGTTTCCCACGTGGAACATTTCTAATAAAATGCCTGGTTGAAGAGTTCAAAGACGCACATGTCGTCTCTTATCGACCTTGACTATGCTTACTGGCATCCTACCGAGTCACGTGTCTAGCTTGCATTTGACTTATCATCGGTGAAAGTCAAGTCTGTTGAAAAGTGCTCACGTCTTCAACGTGGATAATATAGAACGTTTAGATACACATTTTTATGTACCCGAGAAGGTACACACACTACGGAACAGGTTGGGTGAGTGGTTAACGCTCTCAGCTTGTATTCCGGAGGCCCGGGTTCGATTCCCGCGGCCGTCCTTCCTGACTGGGGTTTTTTCGTGGTTTTCCCTCAGTCTTCAGGCAAATGCTGGGAAGGTACCCTACTAATAGGCCACGACCGCCTCCTTCCCACCTTCCGTCCTTACCTAATCTTCACCATCATCTCCCAATCATCATCATAATCATCCATCCGTCGCCATTAGCCTCGCTGCAGAACAGTGCGACGTTAAGCCCCAGACAAAAAAAAAAAAGGTACACACACTTCCTGTTAGTTCGGGTAGAAACGTGAAGAACGTTTCTGTGTTTCTTTCTCTTCTGTTCCGAGTTTGTAAGGTAGTTTGTGACCTGTCGTCCGTGGAAAACGGGTCATAGAAAGATGATCTCTACTCTACTCCATTACTTGTCTCATACTGGCCACAGCATTTTGTATTTCATTGTCTTTCGTTTCTTTGTCTCCTTGGCTCCGGATACTGGTCGATTCCAAATGTCCGGAACTCGATTCACGAGATCTAATCTTTCTTCTAAAAGAAAAATGCTCATTACATTCTTTATCTTTATTATTTGCGGACTTCAAAAATGATTGTTTTTTTCTGCTACATTTCATGTTTGAAGTGTCATTCATCTGTGACTTTATATGGTGTACTTAGTCAAACTTGCAATTAATTTTGTGTACTTGACTAATTATCAGTATTTCTTAATTCTTACAGGTAAATTTACTTTCTATACGTTTCTCATCAGTCATGTAAACGCGAAATTTTTGCAATTTAAAATATAGAGCATTGATCTCCGCGAAAATAAACCGAAGAAAAAGAATACATTTTCCATCACTGATGGTTTTTCTTTATAGTATTTCTCTCCGACTGGACGTGCACCTGAAGGGCAAATACTGGGAAAGTTTCTCATCCCTCATCATCATCATTCATCATCATCATTCATCATCATCATCATCGCCCAATCATCATAATAATCACTGGCATACACGAAGTGACCTAGCTGTCTAAAAGTCCTAAGCATAATTAAAAATTAAAATGTAGTGGGCGGAATCCACAAACACCAAATATCTTCCCGATCCCTCCATTAATCGTTTTTCTCGTTCTTGACTTCAATTTATAATTAATAACAAAGTAATTAAACGTTTTATTTCCTTATCGCTTCAATTCAACTTCTTCGCAGTGCTCATTTACGGAAAGAATTACGATTACATGTTATTCTGTAATAGTATTTCATAAGCGTAATAATCCAATTAAAGAGACCACTAACTTCAAGTCATTAATTAAACTGTATTCGAATGTGTGTGATGCTTATGATGATGCAACATCGCACACCAAATTAATTACCTACCGAGATTGTGGATTCGCGTAACACAACGAAAATACAACGACACATGGCAATGACGCTCCTGCCAAATAAAATGTATTTTTGATAAGATTATCTGGCGCCAGAGTCACGTGTTCCGTATCCAAAAATACATTTAATTTGGCAGGAACGTCATTGCCATATGTCGTTGTATTTTCGTTCAAATCGATAGTATCTCCTGCCACGCACAACTCTCCTGCCACGAACATATATCATTCAATTGCACCACTGATTAAGTGATATTTTTATCTCAAGACATTTTCAATGTTTCGAACGTTTCGTTAGTTGCTTTAGAAATATTGACACCCACTTGTAAATTAAGCTTATGTTATAATGAATATGCCATAAAATGAGAGTGATGGCTAAATTTTTATTATTTTTATATTGGACATTTCCGACATTTTTACCATTTTTGACTAGGCTTAGGATTTACAATGGGCGTATGTTTTGAAAAAAACGCAGAATTCATGTGAATGCGATACTCCATAAAACAAATGAACTGCTAGTTTTTATTTGTGTTTTTTGTAGTGTCTACTAATTTTAGTAGTAGTAGTAGTATTTTTATTTTAGCTATCAAGCTATTGTTTGTACAAGAGAATTACAGTATAAAATTTTACATATTATTTCACTTCAATACATCGTTAAAAGAATTGTGGCTAATTAGTTATTCAGTCATTATCACCAATTTACCAATTTGCTATAAAATAAAGATAGGTAGGTAAAGATAAAATATTTCGTATGGTACCGAATTGCTAAAATACAATATTACATGTATCGCATAATGGTTAACACTACATTGTATACCAAAAAGTATTATTACCCGCTAGCGGGTCAACACGCCAGCGAGATGGGTCATTTACTACTTTAAGGCATTCTCGTCTAAAACTCCGTATACTCTCAGCATTTCTCACTTTTAACGGTAGTCTGTTGAACATATTGACACCCTTGGAAAACAAAGTGTTATTGCCAAAGGCTGAAGTTGTTCTTTTTACATATAAGCTATCACACTGGCGAGTAATATGATAATTAGTTACATTTTTATTTACTAGTTTATCACTCAAATATTTAGGGCCAAGACCTTTTGTCAGACGGAATATAAAAGTGAATGTGTTGATCAGTATTCGTTGTTTGACCGTTGTCCAAGATAATGCTCTACACATTTTACTAATAGAGGTTCCTCTATTTACCCAGAGAATAGACCTCATAATCTTATTTTGTAATTTCTGCAATTTAGCTATGTGGTTTTGATTTAGCAAGAATAAAATGGAACTGCAATAGTCAAGATGAGGAGTGATAATTGCTTGGCATATGTGAATTTTACTCATAATAGGCAGGTTACCACATTTTCTTTGGAACAGACCAACTTTCTTTGCTAATTTACTTATAATATAATGAGCATGATTTTGGAGGGTTAAATTTTCATCCAACATAACACCAAGATATTTAAACACATGTACATTAAGAACTATTTCATCATCAATCACAAATTGGGCTTTAAGAAAATCACTATACTTAGTTCTGATCTTGTTGTTACAGAAAACCATACATTTCGTTTTAGGAACATTCAATTTGAGTCTATTAGCAATAAGCCAAGATTCAAGAATATTCAAGTCAATTTTAAGATATTCGTGTACAATGTGCGGTTTGACATTGCTACAGATTAGTAGAGCATCATCTGCATAAAGGTGAATTGAGGAATGTCGAAAAATAGAAACTATATCATTAATGTATAATATAAACAGTATAAACAGTCAATATTCTATCATACGTTATTACTTTTCATTTTTCGTGATTGATTAGTAAACGTATTCATTACACACATGAATATTTTATTGCTTTATCACATTACCTATATTTCGTGTGTTTTGTGATACATTTATTTGTTCATCTAAATTGTTACATTTTAGATCATTTAAGTAATAAGTAGGTAGTAATATTAACTAATACATCTGCATAATTGGCCTACACGTATCAAACTATTACAAAATAAGTGGTATTTTATAAATACTACTTGAGTGTAAGAACGTTTTCAAATTAATGTACCCAAGACACTGGATATTGTAGTAAGTCTAGGCAGTGACCGATCTACCATCCATCGATTTCATCTTCCAATGTGGCTCATGGTCGCTTTATTGTAGACACAAGATAGCTAGAAGTTCATTCTAGGGCGACTCAAGCTAGCTAGGGTAATCACTAGATTGCGTCAACTAAGCTAAAGTAAAGCTGGAAAATGGCGTCTCTTTTCAAACACATTGCCTTGTAATTTCATGGGCTTTTAGTCTTGACTTACTTGCAAAATTGTGTTTCGTGTGAGCTATTTATATCAATCTATATTGGAGTGCAGTGAATTGAAATGAGTTGAGTTTGCCCGATTCTCAAAGTCAGTCAGTGTGTTATTTGCTGGGCTTTAGTACCCCCTGCATTATATAAACTTTATGTAGATTACCTTCGTAGTCTAGTTGCATAATTGTAAGCAATGTTGAGTTAGAGCAGATTAGATGGCAGGGCATATAATTTTGTATACCAACTGCGTTGTAAGCCGTTTTCTTGTATTACATTTGTACTAGTGGCATTATACATGCCGTTACAGATAAAGAGCTAATATTATGAAAGACTAAAATATTTGTTGAATAACTTATTGTTTGCCATTACTTAGGTAAATCTAGCATATTTCACTAAAGTTAGTCTCGTTCGAGAATCTTGCTTATATTCATTCGTGTTTACATAGGTACTAGCATTGTACAAGCTCCACCACAAAATAATTTGGTATTGTTTGGCAGTGTGGCAACTGTACTAAGTAAGTTAAAAATTGATAGTATAATAAGAAGAATTTAGAGTAAAAATTAATATTGTTGAAAAAGTTACTAGTATTGATTTTAGTTGACGGACTTAACAAGTGAACTGAAAATATGTTTGGGTACGCGGGTCGGGTGTTGTACCTGAAAACGGAATTGTTTTGTGCTTATCGCGCACACCCCATCCATTTTATTATTCTATGCCCCAACCTGAAAAGACTTGTCCCAAACCTCCAAAATACCTCTGAAGTGGCATTCCAAAAAGAATGCTTTTCATATTGAACTTTCGTAACGAATTGGCAACCGATCGAATCATTATCGCTAAAACGATAACACCGATTTCGTAGAACTGTGTCGAATCGGATGTAACGCAGTTATGCGATAGCCATAAGAGCGATGAATACAGTCGAGTCACCCCCACACATCTTGTCTCCCAGACTCTTTTCTCTTTTGTCGAATGAGGAATGATGGCAGAAAATCGAGAGTCTTCACCGGCGGGTTGCCTATAGCGTGAACGACTGCCTGCGGGTGCTCTGGCCAGCAGTAACCTTGACTAAGAGCGGACGACAACCCGTGCCAGCGAAGACCATTGACCGCCTATCTCTGTCGGACTGATGTTTTCACACTGACCAGTAGATATACCCATCTTTTAACTCGGCGAAATGGAGGGGCGATTCTGCAACACGGGCCCCATCACTAATTTCGCGTTCCTGTCCCGGGCGGCGGGCCTTCTCTCGACCCCCTCACCCCCCCTCCCCCCACCTTCCCACGATTCCACGAAATATTGATGAGTGACATGAGGATGGAATTTGTTCTAGTAGCGACGTGCGACAGTCTGACAGATTGTTCATCAGAGTGAAAAGAACTTTTCTGTGTACTGGTGTTATTGGGTTGTACACACCAATTTGACGACAAAGGCTTGTTTTCCGCCCCAGTTTCCATCTCGGACGAATTTTTTCCTTTCTTTATCTTCATTGCCGTGAATCTTTCATGTTTTGCTGTGGAATCAAGCACAGGGCAATGAGATCAAAATATTAATACGTGAGATGAACGTGATCTGTATTTTGTAGCAACCCTTTCACGTTTTATTTTTCGGCGTAAGATCGGTCCAACTTGTCGCCTTGCCTTGTATGCATTTTTTCACTCGCTCAAGTAAAAAGGGATAGTTCGTGTTCATTGTCCTTCTGGTCGACCACGTTGGGTGCGATATTTTGACTTGACCCCTCCGTATTAGAAGCTTTTCCCTCGGAAAGCGGGTCAAGATTCCGTGAAAAGGTCGATTCCGGGTTTTGCACTGAGGTCTCTCGGCGAGTCACTCAAAACCACCCACCGAAGGTTCCGTCTCCATGGTTTTCTTGCGATAGCAAAACAATGTAACTCTTATCTCATCGATTCTGAAAAATGGTTCTCGGTTTTTACTTTTTGGACAAAGTACTTTTAACACATTTTTGGTGTCATGGCTTGGTAGATTAGGTTAGTAATAGAAAGCTGTAACAAAATAACACAAATAGCGTTCGCTTTTGAAATGAGGGCTCGGGCATGATCGGGTATGTTCGGGCCAGCTATTCTGTCAGTCAGTGCCATGTGCCACTTTCCCAAGGACGATAAAAGATGGCTCTAACCTCGCATTTTACTATTGATATCAAAAGAAAATTAATCATTTCCCTTACAGAAAACTTCTACAAAATAATAATATGCCTCCCAAAAGAATCCCCCGCTCCCCTTTTCCCGTCCGAGACTGCATCCTAGCTTCGTGCGCACATGGAAGGAATGGCAAATGTAAACGACACCTCGTCCGCTAGTAGCTTTGCCCTCGCTGGCCACGACAAAGGCCACTGAATATTACCGCCTTCCTCACAGTGACGGGAGGAGGTGGGGTACTTTCAGTTGCTGCTCAGTGTTCAGTGTTCACATCCACCGTCGCACCGAGTCGGATACGGACAGTCCGCAAGGTTCATCGTTCACGTGTGGTGCACGAGCGACTCAGATGTGTTCACACCAGATTTACAGTGATCATGTGCATTGTGTGCGAGGCGGCTTAAACGGCGCGAGATATTTGAAAAAACAATAGATTGGTTCACGTGTGATATGGCCCTGGCCAGGTTAGTTTATATTAAAAATATTTGGTAAATTGTTATCTACCGACTGTTTATTGTAGTTATAATTAAAATAAACAGTCGGCTTATATTGGCCCCGTTTTGTGTTTTCATAAGTGTATACAGACCAATACGATTGTGTCCTCGTTCTGCATTTCCGTTCTCCGCCACTAATGTAAGGTATATATCTATCAAACTGATTCTTTTGTACTCCGATCAATCAGCTGTCATGAAGCAAACACTACTTTTATGATCCACAATGTTGCATTATGTTTCTGTTATCTCCAGGGTATTTATGAGTGGAATTGATTTTATTGAACTTTTCTCATTTTCCCCTTGGGTTTTCTAATGATAACGCGTGACTGAGTGACGATAATCGTACGTTACCTTGAGGAGGGAACCTTGGAGTGCCATTAAAAAAGTATGCTCGGTCCCAATGCTCTGGACGCGGCACGTGGAGGCGTCGCTCGCGCACAGAACGCGAACTGCCCATCAGCAACGCGACGCCTGACGTCGTTCTGTAAATACCGTCGTTCAAGGTGCTTCGTTGAATTTAATTTCTGTGGGCTACAGTTAGCCATTAATTGTTAATTATCATGAGATTTTAAATATTTAATAATTAGTGTAATATATATCCCTTTACACGTTTATGAATTAAAATTGTTTTGATCGCATATGATCTGTACTTTTACTTAAACCATTTGCATTGTATGAATTATTTAATGTTTGTGAGGTATGTTTACTAATTTAAATTATTCATTTTCATATAACCAAGATCAAAATGTTGTACATAATATTATGTTCTCATGTCAATTTATTTACGAAATAGCATCGCTTTGTTCTCGTAATGTGCTCGTGCTTTCTAACTTAAACCGATACGGTTTTATCGTGTTCAGCTCGCAAAATATGAGGAAATTTGTACGTATCTAAGTGCCCATTGCATAGCGGTAAATGCGATGAGTGATTGGACTATTTTCGGGGTGGGAGGTTAACTTGGTCGAGTGTAATTCTGAGTCAATCTTCGAGAATATTGCTCTACTTTGAATCATGCCGTCTCTTGACGGAGGCTTACTCTACTTTGTAGCATAATACGTTCCCATTTCATGACTCTAGCCACCCAGCTAGAGTAGTCTGCATATCAATGCCTTTTATGTCTTCTTTTCCTACATCTTTTCAATGAGAGTTCACTGCATCAGATTAATGTCAGTGTGTAAATACCATTAATAATTTTTTATCAAACTTAAACAATTCGTTTGTTTCCATTTAGTAAACCGTTTCAGATAATGATTACTATTACTATCTTATGTAAAGCTTAATCAGTAATCACCATTGTGGCATTGAGTGGTTCCAAAGCATCCTTGAAGAATGTTTGTTGTAGGCGTCAATTTTATCAGAAGCGAGTGTAAAATAGTGTGGTGGGCTGTACGAAAATACATTTAAACCATTTTATATAGAACTCTCCTTGGCTTGGCAAACACCGTGGTAAAATATTCGGGTGAAAAAACATCGGGTAAGGTCGTATAGAATTTTTGATGTCTAAAGCTACAGGTAAGCCCGTGTGGCAACTGGCAGGTAGCTCGAAGAGGCTTTGGAAATAGAGAAATAAAGAAATGTCTGGTCGGTCGGCCCACTTCTAGGTCCCGAAGGTTTGGCCCTCGGCTTTTGGAGCCGCGCTTTTCACTCGTTTTCAGGGACAACATACATTATTTCCCTCGCCGGATAAAAAGTTTACTTCTCATGGCCGGTCCTTGGGCCTCCCCAAAAGTCCAATCGTTCGAGTGGTGTTGGCGTGCCTTCCGCTTTCGAGCGCAGGGCTCTGTTGTATTGTCAACGTAGAAATTGATTGCCGCTCACGGTCATCATATGACCATCAAAATATATTAGCGTGGAGATAACTGCCATCACGTCACTATTCTTATGACGGCATTTGTGACCTGGGGAAATGGCATCATGATTGACGGCACTCGGATCCAGACTATTTCGTCTGTGCACTACTTATCGCCCCACCCCACTCCACCTATCACTCACTGCTATTCGAATGGCTCTTTTCTACTATTTGCAAATAACGTCTTCGTCGAAATTGCGCGCTGTTATATATCTCTTTTGCAAAAGTGTGTTAACTTTCCTAAAAACACGACCAACACCTATAAGAGTAGGCCACAGCGCTCGTTTCTCGTCGATAGTAACGTTCTAGTTACCTTACTATTTCACTTGAAAGTGTCCCATATTAAAACGAAAACGATTTAATTAACGCATTTTCTCAATAGACAATTTCAATAAATTACAGCCATTGTTTGGATTATATTTTCCAAAGACCAAACAAAGGCGGTTTTACAGTTTAACGTTACAATGATCAATTTGCACCTAAAGCAGCCTACTACATGTGTTTCTAGCCCTGAAAACTGTAAGTACGGAATTACTAAATGATGTCGAGGAGGCAAAGTTAACTTGCCTTGTAGTTACGTTACGTATTCGAATTTTGTTACCTACTATTAACCTTGTATTTGGTTTCTGCTCGGAGCTAGCTAGAAATGCGGCAGCAGAGCAGTGTCGAGCTGATATTTGTGTGTATGTGTGTGTGGGGTGGCCTCGGTTTTCTGTCTCGCTCTCATATCGATTTACCCCTGCCGCCTTACCATTCGGCATCTCTCACCCGACTCTGACGATTCGTTTACCATGTGCCAGGACCTCGAAATGGTATTGTCGAAACACCTTCGGACCTATCTGGATAACCGGCCTCCTACAATTGGGTACGCCTTGAATGGCTAATGAAATGCGACCTGATGTGTTGTCTTCTTTGAGAATGGCATAATGTGACAGGGTTCGTGTTAGCGGCAGAACTCCCATTGCTTGGTCGATATATTTTACATCCCCTTGGCCTATTTTGGATTGGCATGAATGCGGGAATTAATATTGTTGAACTAGAAAATAACTAGCACGGTATGTGTGTATGTTTTTATTGGTTTATTGCAGTGCAATTTGACAACAATTAAAACACAATGTTGAAACTGAGCAAACAAGTTAGGTCATTGGAACGTCAACAATATGTAACTTTAGAGAATAGATGACTAGATAATAGAGACTGGATGCAATATTCAGATGAAAGAGCAGACGATATTTTTTCAGTCTAGTTTATAAACCGACTAAAATATGGACACTTACCATGAATTAGATTTTGACCTTGTCATTAGCATTAAATTGTAAATACCTAGTGAGTGAAGCTCTAGACAGGGTGGTAATTTTGTGAGAGCATGTTTATTCCTGTCTCGTGATTTAATTTCCAACTAATAGGCCACGATCGGATCTATCCTTACACATTATTCTCCTCACGGTATTTCACTGTCATAGCAGCTCCAATTCCTCCCAACTCAACTGATCTCGGATGTACGCTGATGGTGAAATTCGACCTGTTACAGTGTACCCACTGGTGTCTCAAATGCATATTTTTTTATTCTTCAGGCAACACTTTCACACTGAAATCTTTGAATACCGATTTCTACTATGGAACGTAATTAATTTACTTGCTCACACCTTTCAAATACTTGTCAAATGTTACAATTTAAACATCCTTGTCGGAGGCACACTGAAATCGGAGATTTTTTAAAACATTATTATTACCTATAATTTTTATTACACTTTCTAGCATAGGTATAAAAAATCTGATCTATAAACACTTAATAAACATTGTAGATGCAGCTTTAATGCAGTCGATGCACAGTGGCTTTCTACTACGCCATCGTCTGTATTTGAAATTGTCTTCATTTTGAAAGTAGCCACTTATGTCGGTAATCTGAGCATTGCATTGGGATTGGGAATGGGGACATCTGTCCACTATTCAAGTCGATAAGGTGGGTGGGTTTCGACTTCCCGATTCACGCGTATATTTCATCTCTCTCTCCTCTCTTAGATTCCTTATTGACGTACAAATCTTTGGCAGAACGTTGAACCATTGAACCTGGCGACGCTCAGCTGTCTTGCCATGCTATAGCCGACTTGTATGGCGGGATGCATACGTTCTCAGGGCGTTGAACTGAATGGTGAATATACACCTACTCAATACTAGTGCTTGCGATAAGAATTAACGAGTGGGGGGGGGGGGGGCTTATAAATCGGTAGTAAATCATTCTGTGAGACATGGATTTTTCAGCTTTCTTTGGGGCGATTAGTGGCGTGTTGTTGCTAATCGTCATCTAATAAATTAGCAAACAACGTTCAAGTTATCTCAAAATTGAGAATACAACAACTCGAAGTTCTTCGACCATTGACATAATTCAAATTATAAAATATACTAATGGATGTATGGAGGTACATTTGAAGAATAAAGAGAATACCTACGTTATTTGTGAAGACACTAAAAACAACACATTTCTTATTGTGGGTCCACAATATCTGTATAAATTCTACACGTTCTAAAAACGAGTAAAACGTATTAACTTCTTTGATGAACGAGAAAACGCAGCATGTAGTAGGTCTAGGTAACTACTTTCGCTTATACCTACACCTTTGTAAGCGATTCAACATCCATGATCAGTGACCACAACAGAGCAATGGCATGACCTCTCCTGACCTCTCTTGGTAACTAAACTTGAAAAAGGAATATAAGTTTGGGATGTCACCGAGACTAATTTCGTCCCGATTAGATGCCTGCTGATGGCGGAAGGGGGGAGGGGGGCGAGGTGTTTGCCCTCTATGGCTGACTGCTAAATCTTCAGCTTCCGACTTCCAAACGTTTCTTTGATTCTTTGAGGTCGTTCACTAGTCCGTCAGTCAGTTGACCTTCGTTTGGTATTACGTGCGTCATTAAAATGTCGTAATAGTGGAGCAAGGAATTTTAAATGCATTTGCGCAAGAGTTTTTTTTTCAAAGCAACTCATCTTTATTCTAATGGACAGCAAATCTTTTCTGTCCAGTGCTAGTGATACATATTAATAATATTCATATTTAAACCATGAGCTTATATTATAGTGAATAAATTACTAGTGTATCTTCTCCATTACTCTTGACTAATAAATGGTTATGTGTCAAGTACTTTACTGAGCAGTTCATTTCCATTCGAAATTCTTGTAAATGTTATCTTTCGTGTAAATACGTGTTGCTTGACTGGTAGCCTTGCCTGTTGTCGTTGTCTATTGACAACATATAATTCAAGAACATTTCCAAGTAGTCTTCAAGTACTAGCAAGTGACACCAAGGGCCGGTTTGGTTTGTAATGTCTCCATTGATGTATTGCTCAGGTTTCCACCAATATTTCGCCGTGCCACTGACGCAATTTCGATGTAGCTACCCATCTATTGTGAGGGGGGGGGGCTTAGGGGGTTCATAAAAAAATTATCAAATGAATACCAAAAATATCAATATGTCAAATCGACCATAATTTTGTGTTTAAATTGCACTAAATTCTAAAGTTCGATTCAAACAAATTTCGGGTCTGCGCGGCCCCAGACTCGCGTATTGTTCTGACCTCCCCATACCCAAATCGGACCTATTGTTATAATTATAATATTTTAATATTTTACCTTCTATCCACCGCTAGTGCATCTAGATTTACAATAATTTAAACGGTGTCATACAGTATTTAAAAATTAACACAAAAATATGCATTTATTATTAAAGATTTTTACGGTACCAGAGGCAAATAAAAAGTAGTGGGGCCATGAAAAATATCCTGCAGGGGGGGGGGGGGGGCGACATCTCAAATTACGCCACTGCGTCGTACGTACCATGGCAACAGGTTCAAGTCAAATACTGGTTTTATTCTGGTGAGTTGCAGGAATATTTTTATTTCTTAATATACGGTTTAATTTGAGCATAGAGATGCATCTGTATACATCTCTATGATTTGAGTGTAGGCCGCAACCCGATGGGGCGCATAGACGCAACACTTTCTGGTCATTTATACGAGCTGGTGGTCTCTCACCAAGCCGACGACGAGAATGTTTATAGATTCTGCCTCGAGCTTTACTTGTTTAGTTTATGCAACTAAATTGTACATTCAAATATTGTATTTTCGCTGCATTTTCGTCTCTCCCACCTCTACAACGCACATACCTACTCCGGAATTCATATGCACATTCTTTAAACATAACATATAAAGCACCACTACGTAAAATATATAAAGAGAATATTTGAAGAAAACAGTTGCGTCAAGTCATGTTAGATTTTTATTATACCTAATAAAAATCCATGTAAATATAAATAATATATACTATTTATTTATACTGTGACGGTGCTAGAGGGAGGGCGGGGGAGGTCAAAATGCTCCCGCCTATGCTATAATCACGATTTATAATTTTTGCCCTCTCCCCCCGAGCTTTTTTCTCTGCCCCTGTTTTGCCCCCTAGAAACCTTTTTCTGGCGCCACCACTGTAATTATAATATGATGCCTATCGAATGGACAACACATTTCTATTAGCTACAAAACACACGTCGTACACTTAATTAACGAGGGTTGAACCCCTACCCCTGGATACTTATTCTATATCTTTTTTAATCTCGTTTCAACCGAATTCATTTCACTGCCATGAAGTCGATCGAAACGAGATCAAACTGTCATACTGTTGACAGCACACAGCTTCTCACCATTTCCCCCACCACAATGCGTGACGTTTTGTTAAAATCTACGCTCCATTGGGATGTTATCTTTTGCATAAAAGAGGCACCATCATCCTGCGGCTTCATATAGTAGGTAATTGTTAACATCTTTTGACACTCCGACTCCATTCCATCCCATTTCATTTTTTTTAAAAATTGGCGGTAATTTGCGTGGGGTGCGTTCATTCTCCCGTCACAATTGCCTCCCTCCAATCGAAAATGTGTTCTTTAACCATTTTGTGTGGCTTCGAGATTTTGGATTTACATTTGTGATTTTTTTATTATAATTAATTGTGACCTTATTAATTACGTTTGATTTTGACATTGATGCCATGTGTTGATAAATATTCAGGTTTTTACTGACAAGTGGCGCTCTCTTTGGGGAGTTGTTGCCCAGTACCAGACAGGAACAGGAAGTAGAAACATTGCTAGTAGTAGTAGGTAGTAAATTCTTTATTTAGCATATTTGGCTATTTGTTCTAATAGTACATCATCATTTCAATAAAAAAATAGGTAATACATTTAACAAAGTAGGTAATAGGTACAGTGCTAATACAGTAGGTACATTAACACATTACAATACAAATTATTAGGTAGTAGGTACCTACTACTGACAGAGCAGTAGGTATCAACTGCTCTGTCTGTTACCAACTTACCTGTAGTGTAGTAGCTTCAACCATGTGGCCTAACCACCCTGTTATTGAAGAAAATCCAGAGTTATTGTGGCCATGTGATTGAGGATGATGAAGATAGCGATGAAGATTATGATAGTGATGATAATACAGATGATAGCGATTATGATGATGAGGATGATGATGGTGTTGGTTGATGATGACAATTTGGCACCAATTGAGGCAGATCAGTAAGTACCTACCTAGTAGTAGAACATAGGTCCCCCTCGCCCCATCGCCATCACTCCTTCTTTCATTCCTTCGTTCCTTCCTTCCTTCCTTCCTTCCTTCCTTCCTTCTTATCTACCTTCCAACCTACTAAAGCATGTCTTCCATGAATGCGAAGCGTTGCTGATTCGCATCTCACGAACCCTGTCGCGATGCCATGTTGCCGTGATTGATGATCTCATTGGCTGGTGGCCATCATTGCGTTGTTAATTTACGTAACCATGGAGCTGCGGTACTATTTTGCATTCATGGAAGACATGTTTTAGGAGCAGCGACTTCTGGAAGATTGAGTTAGTTTTCTCTCATTTTATTAATGGATTGTTTCGGATCTTTATTACACTGCAACAGTATCAACTAGAACTAGGGGATGACTCTAACCTTCTACATTGAGAACAAAATATTTGAGTAAAGTGTCTACCTACTGTTGGGGACTGACAAAGATGAACCTGCTCTAGCATAGGCCGGCCTACCTGGCCATACCGAGTTCATTTTCGCCTGTCACGGTCCATAATGAGTTTCGGCAAATCGTACCCTTAAGCTGGGTCCACATTGACCGTTTTTCCATTTTGCGTTTTCCGTTTTTTTCTCTTGACCAATCACAAGCCCGCCGCACGCGGATTTTCTTCTCGCCGCGCCGCATCAACTTCAACGAGGATTTTAAAAAAGACGCACGGCGGAAATGACGTAAAACTTTTAATGACCAATCACGTACGACTACGTCACATGGTCAAATAATGACCGATCTAACACTAGATGCATTATTTTAAAATTGCATACCTGGGAAGAATATTAGCCCATCTAAATACTCACAAACTGTCACTGACAGATATAAATAATGTTGAAAGAACATTCTTTTGTTTTCCACGGCCTCCTGACATCTAAAAAGTAAAGTTTCAACCTGGCGGGGATCAAGGGGCTTAAAAAAAGTTTTTGTAGAAGACGCAAAGCGCTCTATGTGGACAGCCCTACTAAAAACGGAGATGTTCAATGAGTAAAAACGGAAAACGCAAAACGGAAAAACGGTCTATGTGGACACAGCTTTACAGTTTTTAAATGTATTAAACTATTTGAACTTCATATTGCTGAATTGCTAAGAAGCATCCCCCTGTGTACATATAAAAAATGTACGAAAGTGAATATTAAGGAGGTTGTTCAGGAGCTCGGGTTCGATAACCAAGGCCGACCTTCCTGACTGAGGTTCTTTAGTGGTTTTTCTCAGTTGAGTGGCAAATTGTGGGAAGGTTCCCTAAATAGGTCTGGTCTGCCGAATTCCCACACCACATCCTACCTATCCTTCATTATTAATTCCCAATCGTCTTCATAATTGGCCAACTGTACGATTAGCCTGCTTGCCAGGCGAAAATATTTGACCCCCGGAGGCAAAATGTCTGAAAGTAACACTGCATCACATGGCAAAGTTGATAGAAAATAGGTACCTACAAAATTAAAACACATGCCTTGACTGGTGTAAACGAGATCCCAGGATTTTCGTTGATCCATATCGGGTGTGCATTTTTCTTCCATCGGGTATGTTCTTCAAGGTCAATTAGATTTTGAAATGTTGGCTCCGCTTAATTGAAATAATGTATTTGCTAATGAACTAGTAGATGAAATCAAGATGATTGATTGTGGCAGAACAGCATATTTGTATAGCTCCGTCTGATATTATTTTGATCTTAAAAAGAGTTGTAAAAGAATCCTAAAAATGCATGAAAATGGTTTAGCTACAGGCTGTACTTGACATTTGTGACATTTACGCGTATGTTGCATGTTCCATATAGTATTGCTGCGAATAAGTTACCAGAAAAAAACATAAAAAGGCGGCTTACTTTTTTCTTTATTGCTTGACCGACTGTCTCCAAATTTTTACAGCATAGAGATAAAGAGTAAATATGTGTCTCCAGTGCTTCAAAATAATAAGAAAACACGTTTTTTTTGCTTGTTGTGGAGGTGCTAATATGGGCAATATATAGGTCTTTTGGCACTTCTGCCCTGAAATAAGTAAACAAAAAAGAAATACTTTTGGACCCCAAGAGGCACAGATACTATTTTATATAATCTGTGAAACTTTGAAAACAATCGGCAAAGCTGTTTATAAAAAAGTAGGGGCCACCCGTAAGTGCCTCAAAAACATTGATTTCATCAAGTATTATGGACTCTTAACATGTGTTGCTCAAAACTTGGTGAAGGTATCAGCGAACATATGACGAAAAGGGGGCTTGGGGAAATCCGGAAACCAAAGCGACTATTTGCTAACCAAAAACAAATTTTACTAGATATAAATGTATGTTTCAAGACTTGCATGTGACGTCAATTACAATCAAGGGTTACTTGAACTTCTACAGAAAATGCTTCAATTTATCAAAATTAAATATTTTGAAAATGGGGAAATTGCATCCATCTTGTTCAACGGCTTCAGGGACATCAGGACAGGATGTTTAAAACCGGGATGTATGAACATCCTAGATTTCACAGGAAGTTTAATAGAGTGTGTTCAATTTGTACTTAACACATAAGTTGTGGTTTCTCTGGAAATAGTATAATTTTATCTTTTGTGTCGCTGCTTCATGTGGACTACCTACATTGCTTTTTGAAGTACGTTAATTAAACAGCCGTAACAGGAATTTGATATTTTTCTCAGAGTGAGGATCACTCTGATATGTTTCAATTAAAACATGTGCTAAGTGATCTGATAATTGCTCACCATTTTCCAACCACTTTCCATAACACTCGTCATTCCATTGAAACTGTGTGTTGTTAGAAGCAACGGATATTTGATGCACAGATAATCCACATCCGATTAGTCAGATAGGATATTATACATCCTTTTAAACAACCTGTGTAACCAACAACAATAGTTAATGGTGCACAGTTGTTTATATCCATCACATCCTTTCGTAGATTAACAGCTGTGCTAATGAGTTGGGTGGTGCTTTCTGTTGCAGGTCAGGGTTGAGCGACGGCTCCACAACCGGGGGATCTGGCTCACGGTCAATGGCGGTGTCGCGAGTCCCAAGTCCTCCGCCGATTGAGATAAACACACCGGTGGCCGAGAATTGGTGTTACACACAAGTGAAGGTGGTCAAGTTCTCCTATATGTGGACTATTAACAATTTCAGCTTCTGCCGAGAGGAAATGGGTGAAGTGCTCAAGTCTTCCACCTTCTCGGCAGGAGCAAACGATAAACTAAAGTGGTGTCTACGGGTGAACCCGAAAGGGTTAGACGAAGAATCGAAAGATTACCTGTCGCTGTATTTGTTGCTCGTGTCATGTAACAAGAGCGAAGTACGAGCTAAATTTAAGTTCTCAATTCTTAATGCCAAACGAGAAGAAACGAAGGCTATGGGTAAGTTTTCTTCTGTACAGATAACAATGAAGTGAATTTTCACATCTCTGACCAAACGCTAATGTCATCTTTGTTGGTGTTTGCAGAGAGCCAGCGGGCCTACCGCTTTGTCCAAGGTAAGGACTGGGGCTTTAAGAAATTCATTCGTCGTGACTTCCTTCTTGACGAGGCAAACGGCTTGCTTCCCGATGACAAGTTAACGATCTTCTGTGAAGTCAGCGTAGTTGCAGATTCCGTCAACATCTCAGGACAATCGAACGCTATTCAGTTCAAGGTAATGAAACAGTAATATACCTTTTGAAAATTAACAGCTTTGAACATCTTACAAATTCATAATTATACACATTATTAAAAAGTAAAAAGCAAGCAAACCATTCCACAAGCCATTGAACCCTAATCATTCTAGCTGCGGGTTCTCTCAAAATATTACACAGATGTGGAATTATGTTTGGCTTGACATGATGCAGGCACAATGTCAAGTCATGCTTTGATTCTACTGGTTTGATTAAACTCATGAATACAATGTGCGGAATAATAAGCTATGTTAAGGATTCTCGCTTTGCCTATTTATGATATAAATTATGATGAATATATATAGAAACTAGGGATACCTAATAATATCTAGTGGGAAATATAATGTGTAGGTACGTGGATACTTAAAGAGATCCCGGACATTGGTAATGTGGCCTAGATAAATACAATTGCTCGGAAGGAATTGTCACTCGGTATTAACAGCACAAAAATGTATTAGTGCGTTACTTCTGGTGTTGATTATTTAATCACTAATAGTACATCACATATTGGATTCAATTCCCCTAACCAATCGTCGTGATTTCTGGAAGGAATTTTTTATTAATGTGTCACAACCACTTTGAACCACCTTCTCTCATCAATTTTCATCATCCACAGATAATGGCTACTAAAAAAAAACTAAAAAGTCTAAAAAGTATCTTGAGAAGTCTAAAAAACGATGTCCTTTACTGTATTTGTTTATACCCAAGTAAAGTAGAATGTTTTTTTTCTGTAACCTAATTGAATACGCTGTCCAGGTTCCGGAATGCCGTCTTCCCGACGACCTGGGCTCGCTGTTCGAAAATCAGAAGTTTTCGGATGTGACGCTCGCCGTCGAGAACCGCGAGTTCCAGGCGCACAAGTCAATCCTTGCGGCGCGGAGCCCGGTGTTCGCCGCGATGTTCGAGCACGAGATGGAGGAGCGGAAGCAGAACCGCGTCGAGATCACCGACGTCGACCACGAGGTTTTGCGCGAGATGCTGCGGTTCATTTACACCGGCAAAGCTGCCAATCTCGAGAAGATGGCCGACGACCTATTGGCAGCTGCTGACAAGGTATTGTGGAGACTTGGTTATTTTCTTTGAGTTTCAAATTCTTACTGAGGTGTGGGATTGTCGAACAGAGATGCTGGAAATTCGGGATAACTTTCTAAGATTTAATAGAGAATCAAATACCATGTATTGATGATATTCAAAATAGAAATGAATTGTTATTTCATCATCCCACCAATTTAGTATGTTCTGAAGCAATAAGCTTTAAATGTATCACGTTGTTTTTTAATTTTGCAGGACAAAAATCACAATCATTCGAGTTCCATAAATGTTTACACAATGATACACTTCATTTGTCTTAATATGATGGGTGCTTAGATACTAACTAAATTCATCTAAATTTTGTGCCTGCATGTGCTGTAAATTTCGCATTGGAAACGTGGAGAGCAGTAATTTGTCCTTGGGTTGCACCTTCTCCTCGACAGATGCCTATTCTGGTACGTTCCTACAAGGAGCAAGTGCCAGAGCCAGATGATATTCATGTTTTTGTTTTTAAATTACTGATGAAAGCAGAGGACGATATTTTTCTATAAATTTTTTGTTTTGGAGCAATTTGAAGCCTGATACATTATGTCCATTAATAAGCATGGCATGGTACTGAGACAGCAAGACTATAGGAATTTAAACTTACATACCTACACATATTTAGTTTGTGAGTTGTGTGTGTATGTCTATACTATGACATATAGTTAGAGCTCCGTATATTTCGCACATCGCGATAACGCGATATCTTTATATCTTGTATTTTCTTGGAATATGAGCACGAATTACGTCATTCTAAACCCAATTCTGCAAGATTTGAATCGCGAAATAAAACGAAATATGCCATTATTGCGAAATAACACCGAAATCGACTATATTTTTGTAATACATCGCGAAATCCCACAAATGTTGTTCAGTTTTCAGAAATGTTTACAAAAAATGTTGAAACTCAACCTAAAACTTCCTATTTTACGCATAATTCATGGAAATATCCACATTCCGCGGAGAAAGCAAGCGCGCTTGTTGGTGACATTTCAAGGTTAAACCCTGCTCATACATTTGGTAACTGCGCAGGCGCTAGGAATCAGCTGTTCCTGTTCCCCCCATCGCACGAGGCAGCGATATGGCGGCGGGCGGCCATTTTAGTTGTAGTGCCACTGTATTATTAAATTATTATTATCATTATTGTGCACAAAACAATTTTACTTGTGTTTTTTACTTTGTACACAATGCCGAAACAAACAGTTACAGCCGCGTCTAGGGCTTCAGAGTTCAGGAGTGACGGGTTTTACGTGATTGACGGAAAACTTTTGATGTGCCGGTTTTGCAACTGCAGACTAGAACTCAAGTGCAAGGACACACTGATGAAACACGTCGCATGTAAACGCCATTCAGAGTTCCTACTTAAATAAATACACTTTTATTTACTCTAAACTCTTGTTTGTGTTCTTATTTGTTACTTAGATTGCCTGTAATGTTTAGTGGTTAATGTTTAGCATTGAATCTAGGGATTGGTTACTATATAATTTTTGACAGAAATATTACTTTATTGATTTGCCACTAAATTCTATAAAACCGCTAAAAAACGAAATTTGGGTTTTTAAAAACGAAATTGGTAAAATAATAAACCCATTTTCACGGGGCTCTACATATAGTGTTATATTAATACAAAAAGATATTATATTTAAAAAATATTGAGAAAAAAACATTTCTACCTATAAGGAATAAATTAAACTGTTGCTTTTATGGAAGTAACTATATTATTGAGGTTTACAACTAAACTTTTGTTTATACATCATACCGAGCAAAGTAAATTTGAGCAAGTCCCCGCTCTGGAATCGCTTATGTCTCGAGTTAAAGTGTAATTGCAATTAAGTTACCGATACTGAGACCTCTGTGCACTCTTTCAGTATGCGCTCGAAAGACTGAAGGTCATGTGCGAGGAGGCGCTCTGCACGAACCTCTCAATTGAAAACGCGGCGGACATTCTCATCCTCGCCGACCTGCACAGCGCCGACCAGTTGAAAGCACAAGCAATCGACTTCATCAACACGTGAGTCTTTTTTCCCCAAATGACATCTACGTTAAGTTGTGGAGACATTCTATTAGTTTATTTCTAGAGGTGTGCGAATAGTGATTTTTTAAGTCGAAGTCGAATAGTTGGTCCAGAAAATGTCGAATATCGAAGTCGAATATCGAATATCTCTTCTCATCGAATAGTTAATCGAATAGTTACTCGACAATATTTATTCAATATGTACACAATCCCCCGATGTCAAAAATCGTTCACAAATTTGTTTTGGAAGCTGACTGGGCGCTGTAATATCCGTATCACAGACCACTTAGCTCAGCCAACAAACTAATCAAGTAAATCAATCAATTTATCCAATTATGTACTACTGGACAACTGGTAACTGGTGATACCTACTCAATTTTTTTGTATCTAATCACACCTACAAAAAGGTTTGTAGGTTAAGTAACACTGGATTCTACTCTTGTTCAAACATCTGCTCACCTGATTTTATTAAGGAATCCTCAATGAAAATTGCCTATGGCAGGGTATAAAGGGGTCTTTATTCATTGCTGAGGGATAATCAACAATGCACAGTGAGGACAATAAACATTCATTGTCAATTCGTCATCAAGCTATGGCGCGCCATTGCCTATTTCCAGCAAGATGCCGTGACACTTGAAATCTCTACATGATTATAACCTGGATGGCCCAGCTCTCAGTTTAATATTATTGTTTCTTCAGCTAATGGATGATCAAGAAGTTTACACAGTAAATAAAATTAAAGAAAACAAACACAAAACCTAAATCAGAAGCTAAAAAGATGACGCAAATACACTACACTGACAGATGATCTGTGACGTGAGCAGTGAGTGTGGTGACCTTGGTTGCAGTGTTGCCAACTCGGAAAATTTTGAAGTCATAGCTGGACTGTGATTGGTTGGCGGGCGTCATCTAATCATAGCTCATTGGTGAAGTACTTTATCGACGGATGAACAGTTTTCAGCTACTTTACCGACAAAAATTGCGGGAAATTCGAATTTCAGAAAATCACTATTCGACTTCGAATTCGAAGTTTTCGAATTCGACTTCGACCGAATACTTCGCCTGAATCGAATATTCGCACATCCCTATTTATTTCTAATGACAGGAAAGGGAGCCGGTGTGCTTTTCATTTGTGTCAAAGGGTACCTATTCTTACCTAAAAATTAATTACAGTACCTATCTGTTTGGAATCCAGTTTCTCTCTTTCTGAAATGAGCTTACAGAATTTGAGCCCATATTAAATTTGTGTGTGTTGATAACTTGATTACATGATTGATATTATTGAACTCGGAAGTCATAATCTCGACATTAAGTCAACATTAAGATCCCCGACATTGGTTAAAGTATTTCAGATTAAATGTCAATATGTTGATTAAAACTCACTCTCAATGTATATGACAGACAGACAGTAGACAGTAGAGATTTGTAAGTGAGTAGGTAATCCTTACTATGGCTGGACTGGATACATTTTATTTTTAAACAAGCTGTTTTATGTTCAAGGAAACATACCTTTACTTATACCTTTACTACAGTACACGTTTGATGCATGGATGGCCCAAATCCCAATGCTGTAACCAATTTACTTTTTTATCATCTGAGAAATGTTGGAGTTTATTGTACATTTGTTGTGGTTAGGCAATTTTTTAATTTAGGAACTGGAATTTTCTGATTGCTCCATTGTGTAGACCGAGTGTACAATGGTGGAGAGATGTATTGTAAACTCTCATTCTTGTTTCCATACATTTATGCTAGTGGGCCCTTCCCCCTTGACTGTATCACTGGAAATGTTGTTCGAATGTGTGTGTGGAGGGGGGGGGGGGGGGGGGGGTGACTGGTGGGTTTACCTTATATCTTTCCATGACTATACATCCCTTGTGTTGTGTTATTCTCATTATGAGATGTATAGGTTAGGTACTTACATCTTTCACTTCTAGCCAATAGCGGATAGAGACTGCCTTCGATTTGTTTCGATATTGGCTAGAAGTGTAAAATGTATGTGTATAACTCAGAATGGAAGATACACAATCAAGTTGCTGGAGTGTCGTATGCCATTGTAAAGATCAAATTAGAATAGGAATGACAGTTGTCAATTTCTGCCACTAGGATGCCTAACCACCAAGAAAAAAGACATACCTATAACAGTTAAATTTCAAACTGTTTCTTAAATAGGCTACTTCAAAGAAAAGTACAATTTAGTAGATATTGAGGTGATCGGGCTGTGGGTTGGGGCTAGAGGTACTATTTCTGATTTCTTTGTTAGTTTTTGTAGACGTTTTAAGTTAAATAGGAAGATAATTTATAGTAGGTATAGTTTTGTTGGCACTTAAGGAGGGACTAGCGATATAATCACAGCCTTCTTCAAAAACACCACGAATGTTCTGTTAGAAGGCTGTGGATACTGTAAGTGGCAACACTGCATTTGCAATTCTCACCTCCCTCAAATCCCAAACAACCAATCAGAGCGCACCTGTCATGAGACAGCTGTTCTCTGAGCCATCTCTTTCAACCAGTGATGCCAAGTTATTTTCACTAAAACCCTCCTAGCTCATTAAAACGTTCAGGAACATGTATATCTAAAATTTTTAAAAAATACTAGAGCATCTGTTACAACACATATCAGTTTTTTACAAAATTCTTATGTCGGGAAGTCAGTCTCAAACCATTTTGAAGCTGTACGAAAATCATTCCTAGTATGGCTGCAATGTTAAAATAGAGGCTAAAAGCAATACTTTGAAGTGATATATCTCGGAAGTTAGTTCAGCTTGCCCCCTTTTTCTTGGTATATTATGGTGTAGAATTAAATTATCTATATATATGTAGAGTTTAAAAAAATTCTCATGAATGAGGAAATTCGCTAGTCCCTCCTTAAAAGGTTCGATTCAAATGTTTAGGAATTATTGTTATAATACCATAGTTGTTAGTTATAAAAGTATTAGGTAGTATTTTTGATTTATGATACATAATTTTAATTTTCTGTATAACCTTTTAATTTTAAACAACTGCATAATTAATTTCATATAGGTATTTATTTTATATTGATAGTTATTCTGTGTTTATACAACCTTTGTTAATAAGGCAGACTTTTTTCTGTAAATAAAGAGATATACTATATATATATCAATCATTCATTACTTTAGAGTAAAATTGGGAAATTACAAAATCAATAAAGTTATGGTAGCCACCTATGGTGATGGTGTTGGCAGTAAAGCTTTATTTTTGTTTTTTATTGTTTGTTATGCATATGTAGTTTTCCAAAAGAGTGAAAAGTAACTTGACTTGTGTATTTCAGACATGCCACAGATGTCATGGAGACGACGGGTTGGAAGTGTATGATCCAGTCTCATCCGCATCTGATCGCCGAGGCATTTCGCGCCTTAGCAACTCAGCAAATTCCACCCATCGGCCCTCCTCGAAAGAGGGTAAAGCAAAGCTGAAGGCACCAGTTCACAGGTGTCATGTTGCCCGAGTGTTCGCATTCGATGGCCAAACGCTAGACTTTTAAAAACTGTGGCGAAGAATCTTCGTACAAATTTTTTTTCATTAATCGTACCTGAACTTCAAGTGAAACTTTGGTATTTAAAGCGCACAATCGTAATTATTTTATAAGGAAGACAAAGTTTCAATGAAGTCGTTGATTTGAAGAGGAAGTGCGTTATTTTATTCAAAATTTTAGTACAGGTAACACCTAAAATATATATTTGACATTTCAGTTTTTCTCCAACGGTTCTTATTATTATTACATTCTTCACTCATGATATGAATGTTCATTTTGATATGTTGCCATTGGTTGGTATCTTATGTTTGTAATTTTGACCCAGACGGATATTGTCTGTTATTTTGCCATATTTGTCCTTTGTTTTTCTGTGGGTAGCCAACATAGATATTTTTTATGTCTGGCATTTCAACCTACAAGCTTTGTATCTAATTTATGCTGATCGACACAGGCATTACGTTCGATTCGCACCACTTTAATCTAGTATTACATAAGTATTTGTCATTGAATGTATAAATATGAAACTGGCATTGCCATGTAATATGTAATATGCTCGCTAACATCAAGGGATGCTTGTACATTGTACTGGCATGTTTCTATTTATGTTAAACCTGTTTTAGCTAACTGTTAGTCATTCTCATTGTCCAATACAGTATTCAGTGTTAGCACTGTTCAACCTAACAATGGACAAAATAGGGTTGACCCATTGTTCGATTTCTGTTAAAATTGACATTTCGCTATTTACATTCAGGTCCCATACTTCGAAAACTTAAATCACATTATTTCACAAACTTTGTTTATCCAGTTACGAAAGATTTACGTGAATTGTTACAGCATCCTAGCTAGAATCATACCAAAGTTATAGAAGATCGAACGTAATTCTTTCCGACAGAATTCGATGAAGCATTGATCACGCTTGATATATCTTCTTCTGATTGAAGACATGCCCCTGTTCACTTGCTAATTGTCCAGCTAGAAGATATACAATCTAGTTTTCTAGATCTTTTATCGACCCCTATCAATTGATGAAGGCAATTGTTACATAATTTAGTGAGATGATTGTCCGCATTATTCTTCATTGCCTGACGATTCATACCAAAGGGTATTGTGTAGATTGATTGGTTTAAAAGTGTCAAATAATGAGACTACTATTTGAGAGGGGAGGGAAAACATTCTAATGATCATAGAAAATAATGGTGATCTTTGCATAGATAAATAGTACGCAACAACAGTTTAGCTCCTCGTAAGGAGTTGTGATGTTCACTGTATCTTTGCCACTTTCAGTAAGTTTTTATTTCCCATTTATTTTCTCATTGAGAAATGGGCACGTTATTAGGTTGGGACTCTGAATATATAATGTAAGACCTATTATTTTGTCCTTTCCATCTTTTGATGGGGGTTTGAGAAAGGATAGGCCAAGTGCTATTTTTCTTAAACTTGTTTACTCTCCTCTCAGGATATAGTGTAAAATTTCCCTTAAATTAAGATATTCACCCTACTAAGTCTCGTCTCGGCATTGTTTCGGGCTACGAAATTACCGTACAATGCAAAGAGTTAACAATGTTAATTTTGCGTATATGCCGCAAAGTGTTCAATTTGAGCAAACCGTGTTTTTGACGAGCACCCACCTAATCTTGTAATTGCTTGGTTCTCCAGGCATTAGTAGATGTAAAAGGTAAAACATTTTTTTTGTCATTCATCAGTAGACATGATGTTACTTCTGATGAAACTAATCTTTAAATGTTAAACTGTTTGTGATAATGAATTAGTTTTTAATTCCTGTTTCAACTTGAACACATTTACTGGATCTTAGCAGTGCATGTAAAGTATGAACATCCTTGATTCCTCAGTACTGGTCGAAGCTGTCCAGGCATATAAATCTACTTCTTATAGTTAGGAGCAATACTTTGCACTTCAATATGCAGTCATGAAATGGTTTGTAACATTCTTTTTACCTATGTATTACCTATCAAAAATTAAAACAATTTATCTGATGTATACTGAATATCCTCCACTCTCAACAAAAACGTGGTTCCAGGTATATAACCATGGTTACATATTATTATTGCACTGCTAATGTAAAGAAAATATGTCTTTTGTATAGAAAACAAAATCAGGGTTTAAAGAGAATTGTGTTTAATGTTCACAACCCCTGCCTTTTAAATTGTGTGTTAGGATGATGTAGAGGATTAGGTAGTCATGATTTTTGTTTGGAATCCAAAATGGGGCTATATTTTGGACCATTAAGTATTCAAAATTAAATGTATTTGTTCGGTATTGTTATTTCTTTATGCATCCACAGATACAAAAATTTTAAGTTTCTCGGCTCCAATAAAGTAGCATGGAAAATGAAAATGTTTATATCTGTGGGTGTACTTGACTCAGTTACTTTGGTTGAAGCACTCAAGTGTTTCACCCAATTTAAAAGTTCTTTTTGTAATGTCACTAAAGTAGTAGTTTATTTTCTACACTCTTCACCCGGTTGCCATGTATATTGGAACCTATGTACAAAGGTCCATACTTCATTTGAAGATCATCAATCAGAATGTTCGTAAACTGCTAGTTCATTTGGCCCAGGCCTCTTTATATTTATTGTCATTGCGCCCCTTTTGGATTTCTTTTCTTGTAAATATTTTCTTATAATGATCTCGTTTCTTTGAGTTGTATTCTGTGAGTTTGTTCTTATCATATGTACTAAGAATATATCCTACAGTAATTGACTAGATGAGTTGTGGTATTTACTAATCCTGTTAACATTACATTATATATTTATCCATCCTTATTTTCACTAGTTAGTTTTTAAAGCTCAGGAAATTTACAGTAGATAGCAAGTTAATTCTGTGCCAATTAAAAGGCAATAGTACCCTTGACTATTTAACCAGAATCGAATTGTAACAAAAATTCGTAACTGGCAAGTAGTACTTAAATATTGCACAATCGTTTTGTAACATGACAGTGGGAATTGGGATACTTCTCTCTTACCGCCAAAGTTTGAAATTGTCTTACATAATGTATGAACGATTCTGATTGGTCAATACATATATTTCCCGCCTCTCAGTTATGTTATTGTGTGGACCCCTCTAAGCTCCAAATGGCGCACCAAGAATACGCCGTGTAGTGTGGGCCAGCTATCATTGGCTATCATTACCCGAGTGAAGGTAAAGGTTGTTGGACGCCATACTGTAACGTCGTGCTGTTTCCTTGTGTTAGGTAAACGATTTAGCAGGAGAACATGGAGAAGAGGATTGAACTGGAGAAACGGGGACACAGTCCTGACAAGGTAAGAATGTCTCATTTAACTACGTGATGGAGTCTAAATATTTGATCTATCTCTCTTAATTTTCTTAAAATTTGTCAACGTCGGGTGGAGAGAACATTTCGTAGGCGATATGATATGGCTGACTCGTCAAGCATGTGCTTTTAGTAAAACCATTCAGGTAGTACACGATCAGGCATGACATTTATCAAGACTAACTATAGTGCAAAACATCAGCAATGCCCACTGCAATCGTTCGATCACTATTGAATGTAAATATTGTAACTAGTGTCGAAAACAAGAATATGTAGGCTTTGTAGGACAGTTCCTCTGCCACGGCGCTTCACAAAATATACCTACCGGAACACCTGATCAGTTTCGCTATTTTGTAGTTTTTATGCACTTTACTCTCTATAATATTGTGCCAGAATTCTTAAAATACTTATAAATTAAAATTGTTTTGTTTTGAGCGTGAGTTGTGTAGACTAGTTCACGCTGTTATGATAATATGACGACATTGTGCAGGAAATTGCTTACAAACAAGTTCTGCATCCAAATATCAACACGACAGCCAGGGATCTAGATGTTGCAAGGAGTTAGTGCATAGGCTGCTATAAAACTTGATAATTTTTTCTATATTTTAGTAGTACAATAGCTGTATCCACTACAAGTCATCAAACAAAATATAATAATGGACGCATTGCACTGAGCGTCCGGCCGCCATAAAAACATGGTGCCGGGCTGTGTTGTCTCGTGCTTTCAGAATGTTTACAAACCAATCGAAATTATGCGACTCCATTTTAAAACACTAAGGAGCATCGGTCAACTTATTTACATTTCGTATGCACATTTGATTCAGTATAGCATTTAAGTATATAATGTTATTCAACTAGATAATCAGTAATAATTTATAGCTACATCGTATTTTAGCGGGTTTTAAGTCCGCCATGATGGGCGATATCTAGCGCGGGCGATGCTCTTATTTCAATCTACGATACGTTTCACATTTTACTTGTTGGCGTAGATACAAGATTTTCTTTCCCCTAATAACTCAAGAAATAAGTCAAGTGTAATTAAACTCGTGCGTACTCGTACTGCAGTATTGATATTTTACTGCAAGTGCATTTCATCTTAAAATTCTTGTTGCCAAGCTAACTGAGGCTGAGTAAGAACATTAACTTTATTATATTGACTTTTAAAACAATAGAGTCACTTTGATGTCACTATTTAATATTTTAATTTGGAAATGTGTGCTATTTGCCAGTTTAAGGGGTTGGTGATGGACTGACAGAGATTTTGATTTTACGAAAGATACATTTTTAATAATAGTACTTTCTCTGACAAGTTTTACACGTTTACACCTATCCTTGGTTGGTAGGTACTCATAATTAATCGAACAAACCAAAAATAGGAATATTTGCTTGAACCATTAGCATAACACTAAAAAGAAATACACAAATTCGAACCTCTTGTGTAATGTCTTATGATTCATCATAGAACAGAGCATCATTTACATGACATTAGCCGACACTGGTCGATCTGATTGATGGGTGCTCTTCCACTTGTAGCTTCTGCTCAATGTCAATCGTTTGTCGAACTAAGTGACTGGGTTACAGTGGGACAATTTTTATGATTTATTTGTGATTAGATTTATTAAGGGAATCTGTTTTAAAAAATATCCATGCACCTCAATCTTTCTGAAACGAATATACCTACTATTGTAAAGTCTGAGGTTCACATAAAAAACATTTAAAATTGTGTACCAAAAGTGGTCCATTGTGTCTTAGGAGGGATATTTTCCCTTTTCTAAGAAATCGGCCCAATTCTACATAGAAAATTTAATTCGGCACTAATAATTATAACATGCAAAGAAAAGTAGGCAAGCTGAACTAATTTTCTAGATGTATACTACTTCAAAGTTAAAGCTTTTCTATCAATTTAACATTGCGACCATACAGAAAATGTCATTCTGATATTTTCAAAAGTTAGATTTCTTTGAAAAACTAATTTTGTGCATCAGGTACAATACTTTATTCTAACAGTTTGAAATGTACACGTTCCTGGATGAATACTGAGGGGTTAACTGAATTTTTTCGACGTTTTCCTTATAAAAAGTGCAGTTTTACATTACTGTAATTGTGTTGCCATGGTGAAACGGTCTTCTAGAAATTCGCATTTCTTTTCAAATTTGTAGAAATTTCCAGAAGACCGTGATTATTTCGCTAACTTGGGAACTGCACTTTTCAGATGGAAAAACGTAAAAATAAAGCACTAAAACCCTCATAGCTCGCTAAAACGTCCACAAATGTGTTCATTTAAAATGTTATAATAAAATATTGTGCATCTGATTACGCTATAGTAGTTTATCAGAAAATTCTATAAGTGAGAAAGCAGCCTAGCACTTTTAAAAATATCAGCATGGCTTTTTCCGTATGGTCGCAATGGAGAAAGAAAAGTAACTTTGAAATATATCTCGAAAATTAGTTCACGTGGACCACTATTTCTTGTCACATTATGATGCATAAAATAAAAATCTATGTTTATGCCAAATTTGAATGATTTCTGACGAGGAGTGAAATTCGGAGATCCCTCCAGACTTTATGATTGAAATGCTACAAGTAGCTGTACCTAACCCTCTCTTTGGTCAGCCTGTCCCTATCTAATGTTTCTTTCTCTGTTGGGAACCATTTTTCCATGGAAACATCAAAATTGACATACCTAGTATTATTAATTTTTATCACGAAATAAACTTGCACAGTATTATCAAACTTGTTGTAATTTCATAAAAAATGAAAAAAAATATCCCGCTGTGCCCCACCATGTTTTAGGTATATCTCTTATTAATGCAGTTTTCCAATTAATGTGTGCAATAATAAATTGCACGTGCACATAATTCCTGACGTGTGCAGTAGACTGCTATGGATATTTCCAATTAATTCCATAGGACATTGAATTACTTTGCACCCCTAAAAACAGAAATGTGCTCCTATCTTTTTAAAACAGCTTGGCAGTAAGCATCAAACTTGGCTGCACTTAGAAGGCACTACCAACAACAAAAATGTACAAAATTGTAAATTTGGGAAAAGAATGTGGGAGTTCTTGTTTAATCCAAGATCTTGCAATGATTTTTCAGCAGGGCCTCGCATCAAAACAAACAAAATTAAAATTTGTGGAAAATTTAATTTAGTGTTTTGTAGGTACATACTACCTACAAATCTTACTAGTCATCATAACTAGTCAAAAGTAGGTACCTAGTCTCATTAGGCTCATTTAATATTTTAACTTTTTGTCAATTTATATTTTTATTTTATAAATTAGTGGGTCTAAGAAATTGAAGAACCAAACATACAATTTTCGTGAAATATTGATTAAATATTTCTAACCATCATTATTCTCGGAGTATGTTTGAAAAGATAATGCAATAGAATCCCAAGAAATGCATTGCTTTTTTCATTAAAATTAATAATTATGACACTTTCTCTGATTTCAGATCACAGAACTCAACCTCGACAATTGTCGTAGCACAAGTATTGTAGGACTGACCGATGAATTCACTAACTTGGTGTCCCTGAGTCTGATCAATGTTGGACTGACAAGTCTCAAAGGTTTCCCAACCCTTGCTAAACTTCAAAAGGTGAGCATCTCATTCATTACGACTGCTGGATCATAATCCTAGTACCTACTTATCATAGAAAATGTTTTTTATCGTTTTTTTTTCAATATTTCTTAACAATGATTTTGTATATGAAAAAAGGCTCTACACACGTCTTCAGAACTGTTCAATGAAAGTTATTTCATAAAGTTTTAATTAGTTTTAATTTGTCGTAGATGTTTAGTGTCATATTTTTACCAATTAAAGTTCGTTCACGTTAAGAATATTTCTGACGTTTTAGTCGATCACGTCGTTCATTGGTTGTTCACATGAACACTGCCCTGTCAATGGCAAGACTTTCTTCTTTGTGTTATTGAAATTGTATAAATTATGTGAAATGTACACTTTTTAACCGTAGAAAATATTAGAAAACTTCAATAAAATTGATTTATCTTGATCAACAGTCGTCTTATACATATTTTTTGATTATTGATTTCCATGTGTAGGTATACAATTGTTCGCTAGACTACAGTAGTACCGGTTGCCATTACGGCTTGATATTCTAAACGTGAACGAACTTTACCAGGCACTAAACATCTGTAGGACAAACAAAAGATCTGTTGCAATCTGTGACATTATTAAACCCCCAACCTATTTCATCAACAATTACTTGCTTCCAAAGATATTATGGCTACCCAGCCCTGTTTTAAGCGTTTGATTGACTAATTGTGTTTTTTTTCTATTAAATGGTTTTTTGTAACTTTTTCTGTTTGATTTTTAGCTGGAGCTGAGTGACAACAGGATCTCTGGGGGCTTAAATATTTTGAGTACAAGCACAAACTTAACACATCTCAATCTAAGCGGGAACAAGATAAAAGATCTTGCCACCTTGGAGCCCTTGGTAAGTCAACTGCATTATTTTTACGTATATTTTTTTGCATCAGTAAGGTTGAAATCTTTTATGGTCCACATCATTCTTGATTCTGATTCATCATCCTTTCACATCATCGACATATTATTGATAATGTACCTAAGTTCATTTTTATTGATTTTATTTCTCGTATTAAGGGTGTTCCAGGGTTACATCATAGGAATGAGAATTTGTTGTAATTCATACCAAAGATTAGTGAATCTACATGCAACCAGCAAAAAAAATTGCCCCTTAGGCCTTACCGTAGAATATAATTAGATATTCTTGATTGAAGATCACTTATCCCCGCAAGTCTTTCGTCACAGAAAGACTTGAAAACTTCCCGGAATATTGACCTGAAATTGCTCCTAAAATCGCAAGAGGAATGGCAAACGATTGAAAATAGTCTCAAAGTAAAGATAATAATTTTGAGAATAAGACTGCTGTTTGAAAATATAGGGTCTCCGGCCAAATAAGAAAGAAAATATGTATACCTAATGTGAGAAATTTACCATAAATCTTACAACTTTGCACTACAAAATAATATGAATTATTTTGGCATAGTTTAATTGGAATTCAATTAAGAACATATAATTGAAGCATACGGTAAGATATAGGTAATGGTTTTATGCTGTTGTTTGCGACATTCTTTCATCGGAAATTTGTATGAATTACAGCGAATTGTAAGCACCATGGCTGGAGCACTGGGTCCACTTTAATCGGTACTCGGTAGTACCTACCTCCATCAAGAGATGTACAATGTGACCGGGGACCTCTCACTTGCCAGGCGAGAGCTCGACCAGAGTGGGTCGACTTAAACTTGCCTGGCAGTTGAGTCTTGGGAGGTCTCATGTTTTGGTCCCTGTTCAGTCGGATAATATTTTTCCATCTCTTCATGTCATGTCCATTGGAATCTATCCATAAAACCAAGTGTCTCATAGTATGTGTTTCACAAACTATTCAAGTATATAAATAGTTCTGTACGTTTGTGTAATGAGACATGATGTGCAGTGTTGCCATTGTTTGTCTGATAGTTTGTGGTGACTAGTCATTACCTTGATGCAATTCTCCTTGGGATCTTCAACCCTTGCCAAGCTGGGTAGCTCAGTTGATGGAGCGCCCAGCAATGAGAGGTCTCTGGTTTGAGCCTTCGTTTGGTCAAATGTTTTCCGGCTTAGTTTACAAAGTTTTAACAAAGATGTTGCAATTCTTGATGCGACTTCGAGTTGTTGCAATTTCAGGAAAACATAATATTGCCTACAAATATTGCAAACTTGACATAAACTGTGGGGTATATTCATACTAAACCCACCAACAGTTGACATTCAATACACCTACTCTTACATTGTGGTGACATTCTTTGTCTTGCTTGCACAACTTGCTCAATCCTATTTGAAAATTATTTGGAAGGCAGATTTTTTTTTCTCTACCATTGACCATTTCCTAAGTAAAAGTTGTTGACAACTTTGTAGCTGAGGTGCTTTAAAGTTCTTTGCTGTGACATCTAAAAAAATTGAAAAAATATATCGCTGGATTTAGAATTTCATGCTGTATCTAGCTGTGCTAAGCAAATTTATTTATTTATTTTCATTTGTCCAAAAGATATGTAACAAAGATAATGTGGTGATGGTTGTTTATCTCAAAACTAGCATTTTGGGGATGTCACAGTTCATAACTTGAGTATCGATTGGGGTAAATGTGGTGTAGATAAGATTTCTGATTGCAAGCGTGTCAATAGCAGGTGAAGTTTTGCACAAACCTGCAAGTTTTTAATTTTTAATTATATTTAATAATATAATTTTTTGTTCTGACGGCACACAATATTACCTAAGTGCATAGTAGTTGGTAGAGGTAGGTAACATACATGTAATTTGTTCTCTCTTTTGCTTCCACAGAAAGACTTCAAAAACTTAAAGAACCTTGATCTTTTCAACAATGAAGTGACATCAATTGATTGCTATAGAGAAGAGGTCTTCGCCATCCTGCCTTTATTAAAGTACCTTGACGGATTTGATGTGGAAGACAGGGAAGGTGAAGACAGCGAGATTGAGCCGGACGAAGTAAACGGAAACGAAAACACAGACGATGGTAATTATTTACACTTGGTGTGATTGTTAATGATCTTCCTTCTACAGCCTTCTTCCTTCTTCCCCATGGCCATAAATAATAACCTAGCCATTACTGCTAAGGGCAAGTTGCTAGTTTTTCCTATGTTTCTTAGTGCCACATTTTCTGTTGCTACGTCCAATAGGTAGAGGCACCTAAAAATGGTTTTATAAATTCCAAAATTTCGTTTTAAGATAATGCAATTTCGCGTTTTATTGTGTTATGCACATTTCGTGTAAAAATTGCAAAGATATGAAGTTATAAAATTTTTCAAAATTACAAATCTCCATATACCTCTGGCATTTTCTGGCTATAAATTCATTTCCTGCAACACTTGCAATTGTTTTTCACTCTTTTTTCAATAAACCTTCCAAATTCAAGCCTATAATTGGCAATTTGAATTTGCACATCTGTAGGTACGTAATTAAATTTCTCCTGCCTACATTAAAGGAAATTAAATCATTTTTAAATATTTGGTTGGAAAATATACAACTTTGACATTATTTTCAAGGTTGGTATGAATGCTGTAAGCCAGACAAGCTGTTAGATTTCAGTGGCATTGACTTTAGTTTGAAATATATTTTATTTTCGTGTTAAAAATGATATTTTGTTTTCAAAATTTATGAAAATTAGTATAAATATTGAAATAAAATTTTGGTGTTATGTCGCATAAAGATGTTGATTTCGGTGTTATGTCCTAAAACATCACAATTTTGCGTTTTGTCGCGATCATATTATGAGAGGTTATAATGTGATTCATGGAGAAAAGTTGTTTAAAATAACATGATATCTCAACATTCTGAAAATTTCGCAGTTGCGAAAATCAGGTGGCCCTACCAATAGGTTAACTTACTAAGTTCAATCTTGTTGCCATCTCTTGACTGTGAATATTGTGCTCAGTTGGTAGGTATGTCAGTTTTTCTTTGCCCATTATTTTCTAATCTGTATGTATCTCACTAGAATGCACTAGGTAAGGATTTGACGGCCGCAAATATTGTGGGTGCAGCAATTCAAGTCGGGAAAATAAAGCATATAACTTAAATTGTAATTGAGTTTTCTCAGAAACTGATCCTGAATGAGTGAAAAATGTCGAAGTTGGAAAAGAAGTTGTGTCATTTGAAAATTGCTATCCTTAGTTTTCTGTAGTTAATTATCATATAGCTTGTTTTCTCAATGCCCTTTTGCTTGATGGGTCATAAGGCCGTTTTACATAAAGCGCGTTTCGCGTTTTTTTTTTTATTTATCCATCAAAACCACCGAAAATTTTGCCGCATGCGTTTTATTTTTAAGCCACCCCATCTCGATTGTAAGAAGGTTTTTCAGTACCGCGCGTGGCGAAAATGACGTCACTATACTTAAACTATAAAATAAGACTATAATGTTAATAATTGCTTACCTGTGCATATAATTCCATCTAATAATAAGTAATAACACCCAAATTGTCACTGACAATAATAATAAATTTATATCAACATTCTGTTTTCGACGGCCTGTTCTAGGCGTTATAAAATAAGAAAAAGACGCGAAACGCGTGTTATGTGAAAGCGGCCATACTCATAGCACATTTCCGGTAAATTACGAGCAAAGGGACTCGTGGGTAAAATCTCGCATTAACATGTCTGTAACCTTTTGTTTTGTTCATGTTTCCTTCCTCATTACTCTAACGGAAACATAATCTATTAAATTTTTATTTACGTTCTGTAACTATAGTATAAATAATAATTTTATACTTTAAGAAACCCTGGACAAATATGTAGTATTTAATTTATGGGTACATATAGAATTAAATATTTTTATATTTAAATGACGGGGGAAACAAGAACATTGCTAACAGTTTTTTTATTAACTTAATGTATTAATTTCTTACAGGAGAGGATGACGACGATGAAGAGGATGAAGAGGAAGAAGATGGGGAGGTGGGTTTGGATGCAATCTACTCTGAAAATCTTGATGTAAGTTGACTGTGTGATATCAAATTCAAAACCGATGTAGAGAGCAGTTTTATATGTATCTGAATCTGTCCCAATCATCCTTCAGCCGAATCTTCGCTTCCTCTCCTTAGCAGTGTATCTCCCAATCATGAGAGACTGGATTTACTCAGAAACCTAAGAACTCGGGGGAAACTCAGTGGAGTCGGGATTAAAAGAAGGAATGTAAGAAGTGAGAAATATTATTCTTCACTTCGCGCATCCCTTTCTTCTATCAATCATTCCTCTGTCACCATTGAGCCTCGTTTACAGTACATCTCGCGACGCGTTGAGCATCACGGGAGCACCAATCAGCTCAAGATCAGATCCTTGACGCGTTGGTCGCAAGCAGACATGGGCAAAATACTCTGTTTCAATGTATTTGGAATACAAGATACTGATACTTTTAATTTAGGTATCTAAAATACAAGATACAAGATACATTTTAGAGATGTATTTAAAATACAAGATACAAGATAGTATCTTTAGATACTTCAAAAAAGATACATTTAAATATCCTTTTTTGAGCGAGCGAAGCGAGCGTCTCCTTTTGGCTCTTTTGGCACGGACCTCTGTTTTTTTTTGTTTTTTTTTTTGTTCTTGGCTGCTAATAGCCGATACACAGGTCGCACCGTTTCACCGATCGATCTGAAATTTTGCACACATGTAAAACCAACCTTCTCTGTTTGCAGACCCTAATTTTTTTGAAATCCATTCATTGGTTGAAATTTAAATAAACATCTCCTGATAGGCTGAAAAATGAAAATGGACTTCGAAAATGTGATCGACCTTATATTTTGCATGGTCATTAACACCAACATTGTCTCTTATTTTACAAATTTTCAGCCAAATCCTCCCATTGGTTAAAATTTAAAAAAAGATTTCATGTGCTTTTTGAAATTTAAACCAGAACCGTTTGACCGATCAACTTAAAATTTTGCATGGTCATCAGGTCCAACATTATCTGTATATTTGACAATTTTCAGACTAAACTGTTTTTAAATTCAAAAGTTATCCAGTTTACGGTTTTTTTGCGTGTTGGCTATCATATTTCTCGAATTTCATATTTCACGGAATCTTTGAATCTTCACTTCAAGGTTGTTAAGCCCCATTTACACGGTAAAATTTCCTGTAAAATCTTTTATAAAATCTTTTCGTAAAAGAAATTTTACCGTGTAAACAAGCCAATTTGATGGTAAAATCTTCGTAAAATGTTTTGTAAAAGGGTTGTGTAAAACCTTTTATGATATAAAACAAGTTCTATTTCCGTAAAAGATTTTATGGAATCAGCCAATCAAAGAACTAGAACTCAAGGACAAGTTCAATACTTCAAAATACTATGAATAATGGCGTTAATGAAGTATGAAACTATACATTATATTATACTTGACATGTAAATAATGCATTTTAAGTACATACCTACGATAATACTAGTCCATATTCATGGGTACACTGGGTAACGCTTAAACATGCCAAAACTACAACGAACATAAATGAAATAATATAAAAACAAAAACAATACACAATTCTGAAAGCACGGCCCTCTTTATTTCAAGAAAGTAAGAAAAAATGCCTTCTGAAAGCATTGTTATTGACAAAAACAAATGTCACGTGACTGACTGACTTTCATAAAATAAAATGCTATCGTGTAAATGGTCTTCAAATTTGCTTCAAAGGATTCCATAAAATTAATTGTACAAAAGATTTTACGAAAAGATTTTATAAAAGATTTTACTGGAAATTTTACCGTGTAAATGGGGCTTTAGAGCAGAAACTTTCAAACGTATTATGAAACTGATATGACCGTTTAACATTTTTTGTACAAGATCCTGTGATTTTTGGAAATTAACAAGGAATCGTTCAATCACAAAGGTTCAATCGATCAACTTAAAACTTTGCGTGGTTATTGGGACCAATATTATAGGAATTGTTGGAGATTTTCATACAAGTCTGTGACGAAATTCAAGAATTATTGGCTTTTAAGGACATTTTCGATAAACATAATTTCGGTTCGAGGTGTTGCGCGTATCCGTGCTCGCTCATCAACGCGTTACTCAGAGCGTTTTCTTAGTTTATTCTCATACATATCATCCAACAGTAAAAAATGTAGGGACTTACTTTCTAAATTAAATTTTAATTTGTTCTTTTTGTAAGGCAACATACTTAACATTTTCTTGATCGATTCAATACGGCAACTTGTATTATTGATGTTTGTTTGAAATCAAGCAAGAGATCAAGCTATCTTTGAAATTCTAGGCGCATAAAAATGTATCTTGTATTTTAAATCTTCAAAAAAGATACAAAATACTTTAGAAATGGGTATTTAAAATACAAGATACAGATACATTTAACTCATGTATTTAAAATACTAGATACAAGATACAAATGTATCTAAGATACGTATCTTAAGATACAAGTATCTAGATACTGCCCATGTCTGGTCGCAAGAGTGTGTCAGACTTAAACAATGTTCATGTTCGACGCGCCCAACGCGTCGCAAGAAGTACTGTATGCGAACTTTTAGACTGTGAGGTCTGAGCCTACTTCCACCTCTCCAGCACATCCTCCTTGATCACGCCGAGACATTAACTTCATAATAGTTTACAACTTGGCCTTAACTACAGTGTACACATTACCAATTTTTTTTTCTCAATTCTCTTAAAATACCAGGGAGATTTAAATTTTATTCTCTGAATGGAAAGTTTTGTCCCTATTCACCCCGTTTTACGGTAGTATGCTGTTTTGAATTTCTCTCCAAACTACATAAATACAGCTAATCTAATCCACAGCCTTCCAATGACAGCAATGGCATCTGCTTTTACTTTATCATTCGAAATTCTGATTTTTGCATATTTAGCGTGGGATGGACATGAAACTTGAAAATGTAATACTACCAACCTCAAAATTCAACTTTTATTTTTGGCAGTCTTATTTTCAGTTCTGTAAAATCCCATCTCTACATATTGTTTATTATTATTTTAATTTGTCAGTTGTAAATAGTTATTGATCAATGTTTAGAATCAAAAAATGCTGGAGCACAAATTATGGTGATATGTATCATAAATCTTGACTCGCCACCCTTTGCCAAAACAAAATTAAAGTCCTCTCTGTAATCAATCTGTATCTCCTGACATGTGAATATAATTTTATAACTAGATTAAATAAAAATCTGTAATCCTGGGTGTGAGTTCTTCTACTGGTTATTTGCTATATATCACAAGAATAAGCATCCCAACACACCAATCGCAGATGAAGATCATGTCACTTCTGAAAAGACTGCATACTTTGCAGATGCCTGATGGAGAAGGAAGTCTAGCTAATGAGACCTTTTGTTTTGAATACAGGTAGTAAGTGGCGATGAAGACTACGATGGCGATGGCCTCGAGGATGAGGAGGAAGATGACGGTGATCTTGATGATGCAGACCTTGACGAGGAGGACGATGATGAAGATGGCGAAGAGGAAGAGGATGATGGAGGTGAGTGAGATATATCATGAAAGCACTAATATAATATGCAAATATGCCAAAATATGAGGCTCGATATGCAAAGAAATGTGCCACTATGCAAGTATGCAAAAGCAATATGAATGGAATCGGGTCTGGCAGCTAAGTTAAGTTACAAATAGTTACTAAAAGCAATATTAGTAATGCAATATACATTAAGTTCCTACTGAACACTTGGTTTATGCACTGCAGTGATTGTAACTTAATGATTGAGTGATGAGAAAGAGTAAGCCCTGCTCTGTTTTTGGGAACATATCATCAGTGACTCAGCTATAACCCAACTGTTAGTATATTTGATACCACAGTTCTTGTCAGATCACATTGAGCACGGTCAGTAGTTTGATGGGAGTTGGCCCCCTTGGTATCTTCCATAGGAGTAATACCTGCCGGTACCGGGTTTCCTTTCCTCCCTTCGCTATTACATTCTCACTAGTGGAGCCTGGTTCTGTTGAGGAGAGACTTCATCAATAATAATAATAAACCCATGTAGGTAGTTCCATTTAGGAAATTGTTCATGAGAGGAGGTGATTAACATGTTGTGCTGATCACATTTGAAGAAAAAATGCCAATTACTGACTAAGAAGTTCAAATTGTAAAATAATTTTGTTGGACATTTTTAAAAGAAAATAACATTATTATCATTGAAATGTAGCTTTACCTTGACCTAGGGTAGTTGGTTGTGAATAAATGCAAACTGCAAGATGAGAAGATTTTCCTTGAATGAGATTCGAACCCACGACCTTCCGATATCATCCAGTCGGACGCTCGACCAACTGTTATTTATATTAATAATTGTTTATTATTATTAAAAGATTATAAACAATGAGCAAGCTGTTTTAGACCAAAATGGCCCTTATATGGTTTTGCCAATCACCGACGATATACGATAATATATTGGAAGTGCATACATTTTTAGTTGTAAATATTGTCTATCTTTCTTTGTTAGCATTTTCTAACTTATTCATGATTGTATTCGACTACTGAAAATCTAAGTTGTCAATTTATTTCTATCGCTGTTTTCATGTTCACAGCTGCGGCAGCTACGCCTTCGGCCAAGCCCGTACCAAGCGTGCGCGGCAAGAAGAGAAAGATCGATGACGCAGACGCCGACTAAAGCATCCATCAGTGTTTTTGTGCGCAGACCGACACCGACCAATAATATAGCACCTTGAGAGACTTGGTGGGACTCAGTGCTTCGGTCTCTACAGACTGCAACGTGGGTTTGTGCACATTTACCCATCCTCTCAAAAAAGATTATAGTTAGAAGATACATACATACAGCATTTTTGTACATGAATCAAAATTTTAAAGTGGACTCCCTTCCCAATAATGATTATTATATATAGTTATAATATTAAATTATAAATACTATTTGTTGTTCTTGCATGATTATGTACCCAGTGTACTAAATCAAAATGGTAAAGAATAATGGTACAAGAATGCTTTTGGCTATTAAGCCTTTACATTTTAATAGGTTTAGTACTGAAACTCTCACTCCATGGATGACGATGAAGACATCTAATTTTCTTGTCGATGACTGCTGTAATCAAGATTATGTTTTGGAGCGATTTAATGTTGCTCGATCAAGAATGTGGGTAGTTGGTTTTAATTCTCGGGAACCCAAATCCAATGCGGATGGTATAATTTAAATGCAAATTGTTGATGAGTTCATTACTACATGTTTAAGAAGTTACTGTGTTGTTCTTTCGGACTGGCAGGTCATCTCTAGATTAGACAGCCATGAGTGTATATCTTGAACAATGGCAAGCATAACTATGTGTATGATTAGTTTTAAAAGATGAGTACCTAATAATTTCATTTGTGATGTAGCAAATCAAACCTGTGAAAATGGACAGCATGTTTTATCAAATGGTGTAAACTCCTTGGCACATATGCTTTGTCAGCGCTTTCTAGTGGTCACTTCTGATTTGAAATCTGTAGGTACCACATATCTATGTTGTAATTAGTAGGTGGTACATATAATATATATTTTATAGATTTTGAATTGGGCAAGCCTTAATTTGTGTAGGTACGAGTGGAAACGGACAACCACCTTAAGATGGTGTGTTACATCAAATCAGTGCAACGGCAAACAGTTTTTTGAACATTTTGGTGTGAAGTGGGGGTGAGCATTATGGCTGCATTGCCAAATGAATCTTAGGCTAGATTGTATTTCCTAGTTTCTTGCATTGCTGGATCAGTCAATGTTTATTTTCTTTTGTAGAACTATTTTATTTTTTTCTATTGAGCCACCCTTTGCAAGTAGGTAATCAATTAATGCAAACTTTCGTGTTATCTCAAGGAAATTCTGTATAATTATATTTTAAATTAATAATAATTGATATTAATCACATTATAATTAATGTGCAAGTGTTTTGTCTCCACCCAGCTCCTTACCAAATGTCCTTTTATTATTAAGGCTATGCCTATAAACTGCTTTGACTGAGGTCGAGTCATCAATTAATAATCCTTAAAATAAAGGCGTTGTTTTTTTCAGATAATGCAAAGAAAATGTAATAATTCCCTAATTAGTATTTTCCTAAATTTTGACCAATGACAATGTGAACCCGAATTATAGATCCCTTTTTTCCTGAGTACTTGGGAGGTTACTAGGTCAATTCCTTTTTTTATACTTAACAAATTCGATATAATGGACCAGCATAAAAGGCGTAGAGTTTATAACGCTGCAGTAATATTCCGCTACATAAACACAGATCTTATCATCCTAGGCATCACAGGAATGCTGTATATTATTGTGGGTGATACACTCAACAAATGATAAAACAGTATTTGAAATATGGACTGGCTTAAAAAAATATGAGTAGATGAGCTCTGATTTCATTGATAATAACAAGGATTGCTTGTCAAGGAACCTGACCAGCAGCCAATCCGTTTCGTAAAACTCCATGATTTGAGAATGAGGAGCAAAGATACGAATGAGTGGATATGACTATGAGGAGGTTGCTAGGAGAGTATGCCGATAAAACAGTTACCCAACTACCCGTACCTAGTGGCGCTGTCTAGCGAACGAGTTCCGAATTACGTGTTTGACATAACGCGAACACAGCAGTCACTCAAGGCTGTTTCTCTTTCGACTGTAGTTTGGTAGGCGTTTACTGCCTGAGTGAGTACTGTCAGTCTTCATCTCAAGACTTCTAGTCGTTAGTAGTCTATTATTATTTATTAATAATACAATTCTTTACAATATCCTCAGTGAAAGAAGTTGTCAGTAGAGAGTAATATTGCGCCGAAGCTAGTAGTGTGTTGAATTGTAGTAGGTAGTCGATACTTTTGCTAGAGTGGTGACTGGTACAGGATGAGTCAAGTTTGTCTTTTGCCCCAATCAATCGTTTCTCTTCAATTCTAGACGTTTGTCAGCTAATGTTTTATTTACATTCGAAATTTGATCACTTGTTCCAACATCTATACATAGACATGGAGAATGCAACAGCCGAAAAAGGTATGTATGAATCAAAGTGTGTTTTAAGTGGCTTGAAGTTACGCCCATCTATTTTGGTAGTTGTAACTTGATCTCACACAATATCATTTTTTATAGATCAAATAGTGATGACGCCGAGATCGAAAACCGCAAGATCTACGACACTTACTATCGAAAGACGATCGAAAACCGATACGTCTAATGCCAAAGTACATGTCGCTGGCGGTGACCATCAGGGAATTGTTATCAACAAAGAACTGGCACAAGGTAAACTACCTAGTTGTTATGGTGTCAACTTAATTGTTACACTTCATTCAATCTCATGTCAATCCTCTTGATCCATGGGAAATCCTTCCCTACCTCCTTGATTGAGATGACATCTATGAAGGAGTGGGTCTGAAATTAAAAAGCTGGGCTTGTGTCTGTCCATAATAAAATAGCCAGTAGCGAAATTATAATTATAAATGTTATAAATTGTATATTTTTTTATTTTTAGGTCCAGTCATTGATGAACGATGTGCACCTCAAGCTACCCTTGAATTCAGAGTGTTTCTTGTTGATGCACAATCTGAAAAGCATGTCCAGGAGAAACGATTGTTGCAATATTGGTTTTCTCCATCAACATCTGGAATTGAACAAACTGCTTTAGCCCAGGAATTCTTTCGAGCCCTTGTCAGCCCTCAAGAATTTCCTAGAGGTAATTTGATCAATGATCATCATTTAGCCTTAGGAGGGTGAAGCAAAAAAATTATACTTGGCCTAACACCTTAGACTAACCACTGATGAGTGATGATGTGTTATGTTCATGACGTGATCATGACTCATTGATGATATCAGTTTAGGAATGAGTTGATTTAACCTTTACACTTCTCAGAAGTCTCCTGGTGCATTTTATCAACTCTTAAAATAGATATGAATAATTCATATCAAGGCTGAGTATTAAACAGTCGTGGGCAGGCTGTGCAAAATGGACTAAGCAAAATCTCAGCACTTTTTATTCAAACTAAAACATAGGCAGAAAAATGTATTGTTATGTATTTTTGTAATTATGTTTTCTCTTGCACAATCAGGTTGAGTAATGCACTAGGTAATTGCATATTAACTGCAAATTAAAAATCAATTCATGAAATGAACTGCAAATTCAAATTTTGAATTTGTCCAGCCAATGTACTCTTTCGCTACACTTTTGAATGCTCTTGTTTAAATGTTTGTATGATCCCCCGAACACATATATAATTGATTATCATCAATCAAGGATATTACCTAAATGATTTTCTTTTTAATGTTTTTTTTTTCGAAAATTTTATTTAAAATCCTTAAGTTGGCATTTTCTGCATTATGTTGATTTGCACTAAACATATAGATATTAATCTACCCTCCTGAAGGATTTTGATGTATTTAAGCAAATTACACTGTCATCTGAAGTTAATTTATTTCTTGTTTTAGTTTTTAAATACGGAACAAGTTGGCTGAGTTGTTAACGCTCTGAACTTGTATTCCGGAGGCCCGGGTTCGATTCCCGCGGCCGTCCTTCCTGACTGGGGTTTTTTCGTGGTATTCCCTCAGTCGACAGGCAAATGCTGGGAAGGTACCCTACTAATAGGCCACGACCGCTTTCTTCCCACCTTTCATCCTTACCTACTCTTCACCATCATCTCCCAATCATCATCATAATCATTCATCCGTCGCCATTAGCCTCGCTGCAAATCAGTGCAACATTATACACCACTAAAAAAAAAAAAAAAAAAAAAAAATTACATTATAACTTATAAGTTTGATGTATTTTTGAATATTTTTAAATTTTTGAATGATTATTAAGATGGGTAAGTTGCTCCAAAAACTTGATAAATTGTCCTCCAACCAGTTAGGTATTGCCAGCCTGAAGAATTTAGCTGAGAACATCGATTCTGGAGACTAATTAAATTAAATTATTCAAAATGTCGTATTTTTCGTCTGGGAGAGGAGTCTTAGATGGATTCTCTTGAAGTTATTTTTGCAATTGCATCATGATAGTATAAATGTGAGCACGCCTTGTTCTCGAGCTAGGTTGGGTTTCATATCCATTTATTCCATCATTATTAATAATTGCACAGCCATAAACTGGGCTATCCTTAGAACTAGAACAAAGCAAGACTTTATAGTTCAAATGGCTTGTCATAACGTCAGTTTCCAGAGATTGCAGTATTACTACCTTGCCAGAGCACAGTAATCTGGGAATTGTATTCATACTGATCCTAGGACATCGTGTTCAAAAGCAGATGCACCCTATGAATAATCTTAATAGGTTTAGGGAATCTAGTGAGTAGAATAGGAGGTCTATTCACATGCAAAACGTTAAAAGTTTTCTAGGAATATTTCGTGGTTGACGGCTCCATGAAACAACGATTCAATATGTGTTTATTTACAGATTATGTTGGCTTCATAAAGAAGGTAATGAAACTGATGCAACATGGTTTCACTGGGATCACAATGTTGGATGTTACTCTAACACAGTTAGACTCTCTTCAAGCTCCGCCCACCCGCCCATGTGAGTCTTTTCACATTTCTATTTTATCAATTTCTGGAAATACAATGCCAACAATCTTCTTCTGTTTGGATTGGGTGGGGCTCTTGTCACTGAAATAGATATGCTGGTCGTAATTAGTTGAAAGTACCTAGATATTGTATTCTCTTTCTGTTCACCTTTCATCCATTATGAGTGTGTCAAAATTGTGGTAACATTTAAATAGACAAAATAAACATTTGTTGTATTCATTTATAAGCAGTTCATTGTTATGTATAAGTGTGAATATTATGTATGCAAGGTCTTAATTTGCTATTCATTGTTAAAATAAGAAGATCAGAAAAGTGAGAAAATAACATTTGAATGTTCATTAATTGATTTCACAAAAAGTTTATTTTCTAAAATTTTCAAACAATTCAATAAAATGGATAAATGGTACTAAATGTTAATTACAATAATTTTTTTATATTTTTTCTATTTAAGTGCTATCATAATTTTGACATACTACCCATGCAAAGACTTTGTCACTTTGAGTTGGTTCAACTTAGTTCATGTTTCCTCAGCAAATCCGGACGCTGTACTGATTACGTTAGGCTACCAAGCAAAGCCAGGTTTGAATCAATGTGATAATCTGTTTGTTAGCTCACCACATAGAATTTTGTGAACACTTTTCTAAGCTTCTAACAAGTCTTGCCAGTAGATATCAATTAATCAATTTAATGTGGCTTCAGTTTGAATGGCTACAATATAAACTAGAATAGCTACCATCTCCTAGTAAATCAAATAATCAACTAAACGCCCAAGTATAATAATAGAATTGAATTGAATGTGAAAGACATATTGAAGGACTATATAAGAAGTAACGTAGCTATACTATAATGCACATGCCCTGCTGTAGTACGACGAGCTTTCTGAGAATATCCTTTTGCAGCAACTCTTAAGATCTAAGACATTTTCAGAATAATAATCAATTATTTGGTTCCTTTCATTGAAGAAAGGAAATAATTCTGTAAATCATTCAATAAGTTTCTTGATCCCATGTTTATTATACATTATTTTCTTGCTGTTTGTTCACAAGAATCTCTCAAATGGGATTTCTATTTATTAATTTGTTAGTGTATCAACTACAACATGCAGATCAGAAATTGATTGTATTTCTTACGGTACCTAATCTCAGCAAAGCAAAGCAAAACATATATATAGCACATTGTTTTTCACATTATATAGCTATGTCACATTAGCAAGTGCCAAGTTATGATTGTTTATGAATGAATTTTTATATAACAAATTCAATTTGTGATATATCTAGTATTGTTTTTATTTAATTTCATAAAAGAGATGGGAATACCCTTTAAATCACAATTTTTGGGATAGTGACCATTTCGTTGAAAATAAACTTTATGATGAAGCGATGCAAATGTAAGGAATTAATAGCTTTTTGATGAACGTGGGCCACTTTTTTTAATTTGTTTATAAGTTATGAGCAGTTAAAATACATTTTTGAGATTCCTTCTCTGAATTTCAATTTCAGTGTCTATCACATACTACACATCATATCACATACCTACGGAGTTGTCCGCCAGACGTGGCCCCTAATGTTGCAAATAATCGTTTTTTGTCCATCCCTCAGTCGCTGTGTGCGATCGCGGAGTCTTCTGAGACCATCCCTCTCTCTCAGACAAGGGGTATTCAAAATATCGTAGCGGACAATTCCGTGTGACACGGACTGTAGTCTATCAATTCAATAAGACTGTCACAATCCCCAAAATTGCTTAGATCTCATAGGTTATTCTGCACTTCTTTAACTAATGTTTATAATAGATTATTAACATATTAGTACTACCTAGTAAAGTTTTCAAAAGAGAATAATGATGATAGAAAAAGTCAAGTTATACAAAATTTGAAAAATGTTGATGCTTCTTTCTACATAGATGGATGACATTAGTACCTACTTATTTCATTTGCTAAGGTACTAGAGATTTGTATGCTTAGATTTACCTAATTAACAGATACAACATGTAATTAAGGGACTGTTCATAAAGTATGTCACACGCCTCAGGGGGGGGGGGGGTCTGTTATACTGTGACAATCTGTGACAGGGGAGGGAGTAGGGGAGGGGGGTCAACCTTTATGTCACAGTTTGTTGTATCTATTTTGTAATAGTTTGTACATATGTTTCAGTAAAAAATATCCCCATAAAAAACACTTCGTGTAAAAATACCAGCCAAGTCTCTTCTACTAAAAAAAAAATATATGAAATCTAAAAATTCTGCACTGAAAAGTAATGATATCAAAAAATTTGCCAAGTCAAAACTTTATTTGAAAATAAAAAAATACTTGGCGCATCGTGTATATTAATAGCTTAGAAGTATAGGCCAGATAAAAAATATACATAAAATATACAAACATATAGTATACCTAAAATGCCCTAAAAAATCGATGCGCCAAGTATTTTTTGATTTTCAAATAAAGTTTTGACTTGGCAAATTTTTTGATATCATTACTTTTCAGTGCAGAATTTTCAGATTTCATATATTTTTTTTTAGTAGAAGAGACTTGGCTGGTATTTTTACACGAAGTGTTTTTTATGGGGATATCACTCCTTTTTTTAGTTTATTCTAACAACTTGTGACACATATGAAAAGAACAATTACTAAATTCTTTTAAAAAATCATCACCCTTTACAATTTCGTTACCACTAATGAATAGCAGCGTATGGTCCTAATTAATTGCTTTAAATGATCTTTCACGAAGAATAGCAAAGGTTTCATTCCAATCAGTCAACCCAGTTCCGAGATATGGAAACACTTCGGTTCTCAAAATGGCTGCTGAACTTTCTGCAATGCCACATAGAATTTATTTCTATAAATGATGTGTATCATTTTAAGCTTTCTCAATATGTATTTATTGTATAGGAGGGAATTATAATAATTTATACATTTGAATGACGTCATTTCCGGTCTCATAAATAGGAAAATTCTATTTGTACTGTTCATATTCCATAGAGATGGCCTTCCGAATCGTTTGGCGCTAGTTTCATATATGACGTTACTTCCGGTTTAAAAATGGCGGCTGAAATCTCTGACCCCTTGAAGTATATTTGAAACATGATTACAATTTTATAAGCTGTCTCAAATAGTATATTTATTGCATCAAAATAAAAATTTGTGAGATTATTAAAATGTGTGACGTCATTTCCGGTTTAGGTATGGGAAACTGCAAATATTATTGATGATAATACATAAAGTTGACCGTCTAAATTGTTTTGCGCTGGTTTAGTTGAAATCTATTCAGCCGTTATTGAGATATGATGTCACTTCCGGTTTCAAAATGGCGGCTTCCGGTTAGTTTTATAACAAGTCAAATGAGACGTCAAAAGTACATACGTTACATAAATATCAAAATAATCGGATCAACCTTTGTTGCCAAAAAGCCAATCGATGTATTTCAAATTTCATTACGTCATTTCCGGTTTCTTTAACATAATGTTTAGTCTTTTGCTACTTATCATGCATATAGATGACCGTCTGGATCGTTTGGCGCAATTTTCGTTCCAATCGGTCCAGCCGTTGACGAGATATAACGTCACTTCCGGTTTCAAAATGGCGGCACAAAAAATTCATGGGGTGAAGGTTAAATCAGACGCCAAAAGTGCACACGTGGTAAAAATGTGAGATCAATCGGTTCAGCCGTTTAGGCTGTGGCCTGTTTACCGGATTTAAATTCCAGGAGACTACTACTACTACTACTACTACTACTGAGATTATTATTATTATTATTATTATGAAAACCGCCCTAAAACACTGTTTTCACGGCCCTCTAGCGCGCAAAGGGCGTAACCTATTGTTCCCAAATTTGGTATATGTTGTAGGGTGGGCCATAGCTCGAAATTAAGATATATCGCAACAATGTGAGATTTTCCAATTTTAAGATCCAGTAGGCCGAAAATGCCACTTTGATGCTTACAGTAAAAGTGGGTTTGCTCCAGCCTTTTTAAATGAGTGTGTGCGCGCGCCGTACGACTTGGCTGGCGTGGAGCGACCGCTCCACTAGATCAAATTTATTCTTAACTGAGATTTGGATTTTCCCTCTCTTTAAGAAAATACAAGTGCTATAAGTTAGTAATATAATTCTACCATTTTTTGTGTTTTCTTATTCTTTCAATATATATTTTCTTAGCAAAAATCAATTAGTGAAAATATGCATTTTGTGTTTTTGTGACATACTTTTTAGAGGGGGGGGGGTTATAAAAAGCGTGACAACTTGTGACAAGGGGGGAGAGGGGGTAAAGAGTGGCCTATAAAGCCATGGACATCTAATTCTCAGATTGAAAGAAGATTATGTTATTTTGTCCTCACTAACTCTTACGTGCATGCACACAATGGCCATTTATTACACTAAGAATTGAATTCACCAAAATCATTTGGTGACCAAAATCATAATAGAGATATTTCCTTGTCCCCCACTTTACTGGGCCAAGATGTTGTCATGAATGATATTTTCCTAATGTAATTTATTCTCTGTAGCTGAAGAGCAACGACCAGCCGAAGTTTTGGAACTCATCGAAGCGGCTTATCCTAATCCTGTAACCGTGGACGAACTTGCCACCTCAAGTGGACGGAATGTCGGCACTCTAAGTGCCCAGCTTGACCAGCTTCAGAGCAAAGGTCTCGTGCAATCTCTGGACAATGGACAACGGTTTACTCGAACCAACGAGGGACGTGTCGTCAAACAGATACCGACGATGGTCAGTTCAAAACAGCCGACTATCGCTGTCATCACGTCGAGATATGCGGCCAAGATGGCTGTTGATGCGCTGATGGAAAACAAGGAGACTTTTGTGAGATACACCACTGTAGGTAAGTAAATAAATAAGCCTTTAAATAAGTGTATTTCTATAATAATAGAGTAGGTGACGGGATTTTCATGAACTAGTTTGAGAGGCACCGTAAAGCAATAAAACTCGTAAGTACAAATGTGTGCTGCCTTGCTCTGCTACATTTCTCTTCTCTAAATCTTCATTTCCTACAACTTCAGTTACTACTTTTTCATCCATTTTCATTGTCTTTGTGCATACCCTCTGCTTCACTCTCTCCCTATTTCCAATTTTGTGCCATAATACTCCTCCTTTCCTTTTACTAAATTTGCCCTTATTTTCTGGTCATAACTTTGACTTTCCATCCACAACTATGATCATAAAAAGAGTTAAATTATCTCCCCAGCCATTAATGGGGTTTTGTGTGTTTTCTGCACAGTTTTGTAATAATTTCTCAAATTCTCTTAATCACAATCTTATCAGTTTGTGACCTTCATTATCAATTTTTCTATGCCTTCTTTCGTAAACATATCCTATTGAGTTTGTACCCAATCCCATATAATATTCTATTTTCTTATTATTGAATTGTCTAATTAGTAAATACTAATTTACCAACCATAGGTATCCCCCTTTTATTGCCTTAAATATAATTTTAATAAACGTAAATTATATCTTATTCCTTAATAAATAAAAATTAACACAAATTATTGTTATAAAAGAACCTCTACCCAAAGATACAAAGGTAGGTAGGTAAGCAGGAAACTTAATTGAGTCAAATACAGTACCTACCTAACTAAAATGTAACCACTTATAACTGTACATTTGTTGTTAATTGTCAGAATGTTTTAACTTTTAAATGAATGCACGGAATGTTTTATTTGCCTAGGTACTGTAATTAAGTTGTTACACAGCTCACTTGAAACCGTGTGTTAATGTAAAACTAAAAGCACTAAACGTAATTATCATCAACCTTGAATTCCTAACAACTCTCGTTACCTACTTTTAACAGTGCTCATTATGCTTCTTATAGGCGACAGCAGTGGATATCAGCATTTATTCCACTAGGTCTACTTATTCAATGAATGGTTTAGTAGACAGTTAACTGTCATCCTCAATCAAGTGTTAGAAGTGTTATATTATATTTTGTTTTTGTATATAAAATCCTTGAACTGTGAGTTGGGATGTTAAGACATGTTGTTTTTTGTGGAACTTTTTGCCTTGACAATCTTATATCTTTGTCTCTCTAGTCTCTCAAAACTTAAGCCCAATTTACATGGAGCAACTTCTTGTATCTTCTGTACCATACTTCTGTGTCACACTTCTTGAATGGAAATTAGAACATGTTTTAAGTTCTGTGACAGAAAGTTGCGTCGTGTAAATACAAAATTGTATGAAAAATGGGAATGGGACACAGAAGTTGTTCAAGAAATTGCACCGTGTAAATGGGGCTTTACTGTATGGAGCTAAAAAAAAAGGCCTAATGTTTAACTAGATTCTATCTTTTCAAGATAATAGGTAGTCACTTCTGAACTGTAGATATTTACAATTTCATTCAGTCAAGCTGCAACCTTTATTTTCATGATAAATAAGAATTTACCAGATTGTTGCCATGATTACTTTTAGAAACGAAATCATATTGTTGTTTTGTAAGTTGTTCTGTTAATACCCTGACTCAAGAAGTTCCCTCTTACTGGGGTATAAAAAATCGCTCTAAACACAATAATTATACTGAGTGATTACTGAATACTGACATACTGTAATAACACAACAAGAGTATTTGTGCCAATAACTGGGAGACATGTAAATATATTCCTACATATTTTAATTTGAAGAATTTCCAACAAATTAAAGATATGCCTGAATCAGAAAGGAGGCTGTATAAAATAGTCCATTATAGTTCTTGTGTGACGTGTGGGCCAGACTTTGTAAATGTGTTTGTTCTTGACGTGATCAACTTCTATGTGCTCTTGCAGGCGAGTCCAATGTGTACACGCTGGGTAACATGGGTGCTCATCGAGTGGTCTGCACCAAGCTGCCTGGGTCGGGAACCACGAGGGAAGCGGCCACAGCGGCGGGGAATGCTATTACTCGACTCTTAGGTTAGTCTCACATGCAGTCGTGGAATAATCAGTTGCTTCTAGTTTACCCCAAATTAATTAAATCTTGATAATAATAATAATAATTCTTTATTTAGCGCAAGCGCTATCTTTCACAAATCAGTACAACACAAAGATACATAAAGATACACAATAAAGACACAAACCAAAGAATTAACACACTAAAAACATAGAATAATCTAATTAGGATGTCAACATAAATGTTTCCGTCATTATAATTTCTAAAAGTTTGCTTTTAAATATGCTAAGACTCCTCACACTTTTAACATTAAGTGGAAGAGCATTAAAAGAACGAATCCCAAGATAAAATAAAGATTTGGCCGATGATTGTTTATGAACATGGTTTAGAAAAAAATTATTATGCGCTCTCGTGTAATGCTGATGGACATTTTCAACTTTTTCAGTGTTTGTAAAATATGCAGGTAGAAGACCATTTTGAAGTTTGTAAATAAAACACATGCCTTGAAAATACACATAATCCTTAATCCTTAGCCAATTTAGAGATTTTAACATAGTATTTACAGGTGTATATCTACTACATTTCAGAATAATCCTCATGCCTCTATTTTGTAGAATCTGTAGTCTTTCAATATCTGTATTAAATGCCTGATACAATAAAATCATACAAAAGGTAAGGTGTGGTTTAATAACAGTGTTATATATACATAGTTTTGTGGCTACTGTCAGGTGCTGACCTATCCTACTAAGGTAGCTAAGTTTTTTTCTGATTTTGTTCTCTATGTACAGTATATGTTGTTTAAAACTTAGATTTACATCCAACAACATACCTAAGTATTTGAATGATTTAACACATTCCACTAACTCACCATTTAGTACAATATTAACTTCACAATTATCAGTTGTGTTCATATAATGTAGTTTCCCAGTACCAATCATCATTGCCTTACACTTACTATTGTTCAGCTTTAGCATATTAATGCTCAACCAGTCAGTCACTACCTTCAATTCTTCGTTCAATGTATTGTTCAAATCAGTCATATCATTTCCAGTAGAGTAGGAAGAAAGTAGAGTAGAGAGTAGAGTAGAAAGTAGAGTAGGTACACATTGAATAGTATGTCACTAGCAATCTTTAATCTATGATTTTAATGTAATTATTCTATTTGTTAGTTGCAAATTTGTATTTGCTTTAAATTAAAAACTGGATATTTCAGTACATTACTTAACTAAATTCACACTGTGATACAAAATCTGCCACTTTGTTTAACTTTTTTTAAAGTAGGTACCTAAATGAAATGCTTTTCTATTTTTATTTATAAGCATTAAAGCATTTTTTTGAATGTGTTGAATTATTTTCCTGTGATAATGTTTTACTTTTATTTATTCATTTTTTAGTTCAATCAAATATTTCAGACTATTTCACTTCAGAATATTTCACAGAAATAATTGGTATTGATTAATTTTGTATTCCATGTACCATGTATTATTCACCAAACAAGATGCTTACTCTCCCACTAATTTCTTCATGTGCTCTGTGTTCCCAGGAACCTTCCAAAAGGTTGATTTTGTGGTATTGGTTGGCGTGGCTGGCGGTGTGCCACACTACGCCGACTACTCTCGTCACGTTCGACTGGGTGATGTGGTCGCGTCGTATCCCAACGCCAATGGCGTTGTATACGTCTCCTGCGAGTCTCACAGCAATGGAGAGTTCGATGTTAAGACTTACTCACCGCCCAATCTCGTTCTCCAAGACATCGTTGCCAAACTCAAAGAGCAGGTACAGACATACAGAATTCATACAGAATTCACTCATATGCTTATTAAAATTGTTTGTTGGTAATAATTACATATGAAATAAAAAGGGATAGAACAAGGTAAATAAGGATCACAAACAACAAGGATTGTATGCATTTTTCATGAACAGTTGTCTTTGAATTTAATACCCAAGACTTTAATGTCCAAGATTTTTTGTGTAAATTGAAACATTCCATAGAATTCCACTGTGATGATTGTACTACCCATAAATTAATTATAATTTTTCATTTGAATTTTGATTTTGATTATTTTTACGAAAAACACATAGTCATTTTTATTTATTGTAGTACATATTTATTTTCATTTCATATACTAGATATTTTCAGAGTAATTATTTTGTGTTTTGTGATTAAAAATCAGATTATCAAATAATGTATTATTAATTTAGTCATCTATTACAATATAATGATAAATGTACAAAAGTGAAACAATGAAACAAAAACTAGGTATTATGAACACAATATACATCAGTAATCAACACAATTCTGTTGTTACCTTATGTTAATTTCTTATTTTTGGTATATGACATTGTGCAATGCCAAGTTAGGTATGCTATGCTCAAGTGTGTGTCATGTATGGACCTTAAGTATCATGTTTATGCTTTTTCAGGGTGATGAAGAATGGCTGCAATACCTACAAGAAGGCCTGAATAGTTCCTCGGAACAAGACTTCACCCGTCCGCCGCCCGAGACCGACAAGCTGTTCATGAGCGTTGGCGAGCACGATCTCATCCAAGTCGAACATCCGTCTAGTAAAGACCAATCCCATCATCCACGCCTGCATCTCTCGCCAGTCGCATCAAGCCAGTCGGTCGCCAACAACGACGTCTTGCGCCAGCAGTTTGCTTCGTTATTCGGCGTCCTCGCATTCGACTCGGAACTCGATGCTGCCATTCAATCGGTGTTGGGAAATCGACGAGATAGTTTTTTGGTATTAAAAGGCATCACGGACTATAAGGATGGAGCTAGTTGGAGGGAATGGCAGCCATTTGCAGCGTTGGCAGCGGCGAGTGTAATGAAAGCAGTCATAGCGTCTATGGAGCCACAATTAGACTAGAATAAACTGTTTTGTCAGAAAGTTTTCTCTTGATACTTTTTATACTAGTTATCTCATTTGATTTAAGAAACACTTTTGCATTTAACTCTGAGCGTGGGTAAATTTGGAACTGGAGAGCTTTAATTTTCAATAAAGAGAATATTTTGAATTTGCTTTCATGGGCAGCTGCTTTTGGCTTTTGCCAGATAGAAGTTGAAAGACATATTATGGAAGCTATCATATTGGCCTAGGTATTTATATTAGTTTTATTTATTCTAGAAAGTAATAAAAAGATAGAATTTATGAAGAGTCTTTAAAGACGGCTTGCCACCATGATGTGTTTATAAATTACTAACGTTTTCTCCTGAAGAGTCGACTCATTCCTATTGTAAACTATTTAATGAAACGTTAGTCATTCATCATTTGACTGACCCTACACTTGTGTAGTAAAGATGGGTCTCAAATTTTTTAACTGATAAGACAGTTGAAAGTAATTTCATCAGGTATCCAACCGTAGTAAAAGAAATATTGATATAATAAATCGAGCAAATATTTTTAGGTTGCGTAGATACTAGACTGGTTAAATATGCACCACAGTTCTAGAAATCATTTAATCAATGTTATACCATACCGTAAGTAGGTAATTAATAATGAAACGCAATATAGTGACTATATTAACCATTGTTCTAACCATATATTTTATTATGATTTCAGAAGAGTACAATACAATAATTTGATGTTATTTCCTTCGTAAAAACAAAGATGTACAATGGGTTTGCAAAAAATGTGAGCAAATGGCCTAGTCACCCTTCTTGCCTTTTATTTATTAGGTAACCAATACCTACCATTAGTATGTTATATTTTAAGATGATTTTATTTTTGAAGCAATAATTTTGTATTACTTTGTAGAAGTTTGATTGTTTGACTAATAAATTATATTTTAGATTTCTATATTTTGCATTTATGTTCAAGATACCGTGAGTCCTTTGTCTAATTAGTAATTTGGGTCTATACTAGTAAATATTTAATTAAACTAAGTAAAAGTAATCCAACAAATCAATATTTAGAAATGTAAATTTTTTGTATATTAATTGGCTATCTTGTACAAGAGAATGGCTAACTGCAATTCATTGCTATGGCGTATACAGGGTGGTGCAAAAATAACGCACAATGGCCGAGTTGCTGTGACAAAACTACTTCATACATCGGGCTGAAAATTTCACATAATATAAACAACATACTAAGGTTTAATGTGTGAAAGTTTCAAAAACATTACTTTTGTTGGAAAAACGTTACAGAAGTTTGAATTTGATTGTCGAAAAATCGGTTACTGAGCTCAGTAGTGCTCGTCCAGATAACATGCATTGGTTGGGACGCTGTTTATTCAAAACTACGCATGATAACAAGCTGAAAATGCCAAATTTTATGCAAAATAATATATTACCATCATTGGCGTAACAATTTAATAAATTGAACAAAAGTTTGGTACCTTGAAGTTTAGATTAAAAGCAGAATTAGCGTGAGATAATTACACTTTTTGAAATAATCGTGTTTAAGAAAACTTAGAAATGATATTCTGCTTTTAGGCATAACTTGAATACACCATAACTTTCGTTGCATTGATCCTAGATTGATCCCAATGTATTGACATTTTTACATAATTGATAGCAATATATTTTGTATCAAATTTAAAATTTTCAGATTGATATCGTAAGCAGTTTTGAAGAAAGAGCGACCCGGCCAATTGACGTTTTCTTTAAGCGGTCTATTTGAGGTTCGTATAATCGATTTTTTGCCAATCAAATTCTTGCAGCTGTAACTGTTTTTCTACAAAGGTAATGATTTTGAAACTTTCACACATTAAACCGCAGTATGTTGTTTATATTATGTGAAATTTTCAGCCCGATGTATGCAGTAGTTTTGTCACAGCGATGTCTGACCCATTGTGCGTTTTTTCTGCGTCACCCGGTATTATGCATATTATGTTTAATTATCTTATCTGCTGAACTTTTCTGTTATTCAGTGGTTGTGTTGGACGAAAATTTCGGCTG